>JAUIMM010000506.1:2400000-3000000 GCA_031769625.1 Taudactylus pleione | reverse complement strand
GGGGGCAGGGCCACGCCATTTTATTTAATTTTTTTTAACACAGAAACAGGTATCACGGATCTTTCAGATCCGACCCTGCATTCTGTGTGCTGCTACCTGCCCCAGGTCCTAACGCCTGCCCCACCACCACCTGCACTGCCGCATGCAACACCGCCGCTAAGGCCCGCTACCGTCCCCGGGTTGTGGACGCCCGCTACCCCCCTGCGCCTTTCCCCGGGGTCCCGCTGCAGCTAATGGCCGATTCTTTCCCCCGAGCCCACCATCGCTAAAGCCCGCAAACGACTGCCGTCTTTGTGCACCCAAGTGAAGCCACAGTGAGTGAAGGAGGCTCCTACTGCGGCTGCGCAACAAGTTGAAATTTCCTATCTATTCAATGGCGCATTCTTGAGGTGACAGTTTAAAAACTGTAACTTTCTAATTTACCTGAACCCCAAAAGGCCCTATCCTGGAACAATAGCTACCTAATAAAACAAATATGCCTTCCCAAAAATCCCCCATAGAGAACAGCAGAACAGAGGTCCTAATTGAGAATGTCACAAAAAAGTGACAGTTGGAGCTTTAGATTACTCCCAAATCCTCATTTTTGGCATGCACCACTGAGCGACAGTTCTACCCGGCTGTGCCAAATTTCAGCTTGGTACCTCCAACAACATTTGAGGTGTAGCCCCTTAAACACCATGTCCCCTCCTCCGGAGTTCTCTATGGAGCTTTCCGTTTTTTTAGATGCAGCCTTAATATAAAGGCACGACTGTGCCCTTATAATAAACACACACACAGAGATGCACGCACGCACACACAGCAGTTTGGATCCTTGTTGTGCAGGATACATAGACGGGAAAAGAATAGGTGGCACTGCACGGTTTCGTAAATTCAGCATATTCAAGCGAATAAACATAACAGACTAATGTTTCAAGCATACATGCCTACTCTCCCAGGAGTCGCGGGAGGCTCCCGATTTTACAGGTAACCCCCCGCACTCCCGGAATAGTAGGCAGATCTCCCGCATCCCGCCCACTTCCTAGTGGTGGGCAGAATGGGGAGTTTTTACGTGAAATGTGCTGGTCTGTAGATAGGGGGCGGGGCTAAATGATGCGAATGGTGATGTTTAACCCCGCCCCCTCCGTGCGGACCCACGAATCGCAGGGGTTTTTCCCCTGTAAAGGGGGCGGGGCCTAATGCTGGCTATAGTCTGGCCCCACCCCCGGAGCAGAGAGAAGATGGTCCTCTCCGGCTGCTCCCGGAAAGGAGTGAAAGAAAGTCGGTAAGTATGGTTTCAAGGTCGGTGAAACTTTTTCTCAAAAGGTCCACCGAGACCTTGAAATGTCAGTCTGTTATGTTTCTAATCACTTGAATATACTGAGTTTACGAAACCGTGGAGTGCCGCCTATTCTTTTCCCATCGATGTATCCTGCACAACGGGGATCCAAACTGCAGTATTACATTTGAGGAATGCACCATGGTATCTATGAAATTATTATAGAGTGCCAACCTACACACACCTTTATATATAAAGCAACTGGAAAAATGATGACCCTAAAAACGTGAATTTCATTTATACAAAAGTGAAAATTGTATGAGGAATTGACAAACTGTATATGATTTTATACGCTGTAAAAGTACTATTTCAATAAATTGTGGTCATAAAAGGTATTTTAATTGTTTATGGGTGTCTATAATAATATAATTTGATTAACTGTATGGGCTTTTGATACAGACAAATGAGCAAGTAGACCAAGTCATTACCATCTTTCAGTTTAATATATAACCTAATTAGCGGCCTCACTAACAGGAGACCTTTTTAGGGGTGCTGCTTAGTATACTACTAATTTTGACGCAGGATAAAGATATTTTTACTTGTATGTATGTATGTATGTATATATATATATATAAATATGCAAAAATGGGAGTTTCGAAGACGAATAATTGCATGCGACCGCAATTGAACTGTTATCGGACGATTTGGTCGTCCGTGTGGGCGCACGTATCCACACATTCGCACAACACTAAATAGCGAATAATATACAACACTCTCACACTGACAAACACAATATTCATGCAGGGTTTAGTTAGTAATGAGAAACAGCTTCTGTATACATGTCTGAGAAAAGTAATATAAAAAATATATAAACCAGGATACTGTGAGTATTTTACATATAAATTGAGAAGCCCCGCATACAGACAAGTATGGCTGTGGCAATTAAAATATAACCCAGACACTGATATGCACAATTGAATTTGTCTGAATGAGAAGTTAGGAACAATGGTCGGAGGTTTGCTTAAGAAGTACTGACAAGTGTATTCTAAATAGGCAGAGGAAAACCTTTAAATTAGCTATCAGACAAAGTGGCAACGGCAGTCAGCTGGGGGTCTCCACCCTGCTTGAAAGTGAACCTCACTGCTTGTAACACCTTGCACTGTAGTTTTAAAATATGTTAGAAAGGGATAATATATATATATTAAATCCATCATAAATACACTGAATTGCATAACACATACACATAGACTTACATGCATAATACACACACATAAACTTACATGCATAAACACCGCACATTACGTATCATAAGCACAAAACACATAAACGCACCACACATATTAGCAAAACTAAACAATACTCTTATACTTACACATTGCACACTTACATAAAAAGGTTCCCTAGCATTAAGGTTAATATTCAAGGTTTATTCATTATTAATTATGGAATGAAGCAACTGTATTTAAGATCTCAGGTTTAGTACATGATAAGCAGACCGTGTTTGGTGCTATTCTAAACCACTGTTTATTTGCAGACTTCCGGTTCCATCGGCAAGGAGATCGCAGCAGGCATTCGCAAGATATGAATTATAGGTTAGAATGTATCTCTGTATGTAGTGTCTATTGATTAGTTCAAACGGACACAAAGAAGCTGTTGGAGGCTGAACTATTACAATACAAACTGACCTATGAACTACATCGTAACAGGAGAACCAGGAAGAAGAACCAATGCCAATGCCAACTTGTTCTATTGTATTGCCTATCTCTGCAAGGGTTTATATGCAAGCTCCCTGAACCTGCTAGTCAGTCATCATATTCTTTCTGTTGACGGAGGCTTCACCTTTGATGCTGGAAATCTGGATCCAGAGCGCCTGCGTAATGAATTTACTGTACCTTGTTTATGTATAATCTTTTGCGCTAATTGTATTTAGATCACAGCGTGTAACTATCTGCTTTTTGGTGAATAATATCTTTCTGTGCTTCGGAACCACAATCCAAGTCTGGAAAGCAATTCTTTCTTGTGCGACCTATAACGCTATTTAGCGACATTTAGAGTGTATAGATAGGTAGGAATCATTAGGAGGCACTCCAGGGACTGGTATATGTTTAAATAGAAATGAGCCACACACGGCAGCGAAAATCCGATGTTTCGGGTTTATTCACCCTTTTTCAAGGAATAAGATATACAAAATAACATAAACATGCCTTTATACACCCAGTGTGTTCTGGGTGTATAAGTGACCAGTCAGCTGGAGCGTCAGCGTATCCCAGCAACGGAGACGCTATATCAAGTGACATACCTTCCACCATAAATGCGGACTACGCTACGGAGGAAACAGAAACTGCATCTCAAAAAATATCATATAACAATAGATGAACTCTCCAATATAGAGAAGACTAATGCGATAGCAAAAACATAATACAAGTAATAAATCAATTTTGTTCTGCATGAGTAATCGGCAATAGAGCACAACTGATCTAAATTATTAACTGTAAAAGAGAACACACATGTTCTCAAGTGAGAAGTTAGAATGTTAAAAATTACAATAACATATATAGTCACCCTCATGCTGAAGCTTTGCGAATGGATAGTCATGATGCTTGGCTCTCTCCCTACACTTTTCAGCTGGACCACTAAGGTGAAGGAGTGTGAGGGTGGGGGAGTGCAGCTAGGAGGGGAGTTGAACAACCGGGGAGGAATTCGATGGCAGAGGAGAGGAACAGGAAGGAAGCAGGAGGCATGAGAACTGATTACTGTTGGTGGCGGTCAGTGCGACCCTGCCTCTGGTGACACCCGGGCGGGAAGGCTTATAATGCGCGTGGGTAGAGGACGTGGCCGGAGTTGCGGACTGCCCTCGGGGACCAGTCTTTTTGCAGTGCCGGCTCCCTCACTGTGTCAGTAGTGCTGCACGTAATGCTACAGTGCAGCAACCGGCTCCTGTCACAGAGGAGGGGTTGGTCAGCCCTCGGCGGGTGCTACCCCGTGCAGTCCGCACCCCGCTTGTGACGCCACTGGTGGCGGTGCTGAAGCTGGGTGCAGGGGGATGTGGACCAAGGAGGAGAAGCACCTGTCCTTGTGTGTCACAGTGAGACCCGGTGTTTGACTTGGGGCGGGGGAAGGGGGGTGCGTTATCAGTGGGCGGGGCTTTGGCTGGACAGCTGCTGTAACAGCACAGTAGTTTAATAGTTTTAATAGGTGCTGCTACCCCGTTTTCTCCGTCCATGATCCTCGGGGCCCCTCTGACCCTCGGGGCCCGGTATGGGTGCCTTCCCCCCCGTCGCAGGGCCTGCTAACTGCATGGGGTTTGAATATTCTCCCCAGCCTGACATGGGTTTCCTCCTGCTACTCTGGTTTCCTCCCACAACCCAAAAGTATACTGGTAGGTTAACTGGCTCTGGACAAAAATTAACCATAGTGTGTGTTTGTGTGTGTGTTCTTGTGTGCGCTCGCACACGTGTGTGAACATGTGGTAAGGAATATATATTGTTAGCACATATGCGATCAGAATGAATGCTATGTCGGGCGGTATGTACTCAGCAAGGTTAGTACATCAGCCCAGGGACTGATGTGACTAGCCAAAAAACGCTCTGCAAATCACTGCAAAATATATATGTGCTGTATAAATAACTGTCAATAAATAGAAGAGGTTATAGGATGAAGGTGTTATGTATGCATGTATGTGTGTATACATATATATATATATATATATATATATAATAGCATTTTGTAGCTTGGCACTCTATGATGAAAACAAGTATATAGATAAATGAATCCTGGGTGCCTTACTTACGGTAGAATAAGCAGGTAATCCTCCTTGCAAGGACTGGTTAACCCTTAAGGAATAAGAATAGGCGGCACTCCATTCTCGGTGAAAATGTGATTATATTTGACAATCAAAAAATTACATACAAGTCGACGTTTCAAGGTCCTCCGACCTTTTCCTCAGGACATGTGTAATATACTAGTGAAGCAAGTCTTACCTTAATAGCAGTGTTAATCTTGTAAAACGCATGTTGCCATGCTGGATTGCCCACAGCCTCCGGCGGAGTCGCGTAGAAGGGATGCTGCGGGCCCGACCCGGTGCAATGACGTCAGACGGTTGCCCGGCAACCCTGGACGCCAATTGCCATGACCCCTGTTGAAAAGGTGCAAATAACAAGTGCATGAAAAAAGTAGAGTTATGGTAAAACTTACCTTTGTTAACTCTCATCCTTCGAAGTCCATAGCGTCCAAAGGGAGACATTGGCATGCAGGTGGGACCTGGAGGACCAGACACAGCAAAGCCCCTCAATCCCAGGATGCCCCGTGGTGTGGGCAGCCCAGTTTAGGATCCAAAAGGGACAACCCTGTTCAAATGGGGAGTCTGTAGCCACCAGGCTGGGGACAGGCGAGCCTCTGGGGGGGAGGCGTATCATCTGGGATGTGAGCAGATGGGGCAGTCCGTTCCACCTGGAGAGGATCAGGTGTTGCAGGGGCCTGGAGTGAAACTGGACGAACTCCACCATGTCGAAGGTGGATATCATTGATCCCAAGACCTGCATTGCAGAGTGAATCAACACTCTGCGATTGTGAAGCAGTCTGCGTAGTCTGTACTGTAGTACTGACATCTTGTCTGCCGTCAGGAAGATTCTCTGAACTCGAGAGTCCAGGAGAGCTCCCAAAGTTACCATCCTTTGAGAGGGTGTCAGGGAAGACTTCTTTCAGTTGATCAGCCAACCGTGCATTTGTAGAAAGGTAATGGTTACCTGCAGATGACGTTGAAGATGCTCTGGGGAGCTTGCCAACAGCAAAAGATCTTCCAAGTATGGGAGCAGTCTGATCCCTTGACAACGAAGAGAGGCCGCCATAACTGCCATGATCTTGGTAAAAACCCAAGGGGCTGTTGAGAGGCCAAATGGTAGCTAGTTGTCTATATAATAAGCAAGATGGAGTGTCTGTCTGTCCTTTATGCACGGCCAGAGTTTTGGACCTAGCTCCACCAAATTTGGCAAGTTGGTGTAATTTGACAAGGATTAGGTTTTTGCCTAGGTTTGAACTTCATCAGGGCCACACACTGTCACACAATCCCTAAAAATGGGGACACTCTTAAATTACACAGGTTCCGGTGCTAGCTCCAGTGGAAATTGGCAGTCTGCCAAAAACCTGTGTGGAAGATAAATAAGCATCCTTTCAACCTCACAGTGTGAGCAAGTGTCAAACTTTATAACTCATGGAAGTTCATATTAAATCCAGAGTTAGTCCTTTTTAAAGTGACCATATATATTAGTCAACTCTCTGTGTTTGCATGCAAGGGCGTAACTAGAACTTTGGGGGCCACATAGCAAGATCTTAAAGGCCCCCCTAGAGGTAAAAAACACATACATTTGCTCCCACACAGAACCCATTCATACAATACAAGTTAGTAAAGACAAGTTAAAAAAAGTATGTAAAAATCTTAGCTAACTCACTAGCACACGCTTTCAAAACTTTCCCCATAATCCCGTCCGGACCGGGTGCTTTCCTGACACTAACGCCGCGTAAACTATTTCTAACCACACACTCAGTGAGAACTAATTTAGGCTGAAGTAAATACAGTTATTACTGTTTTGCGAGTCCTACCATCCCATGTTAATTGTAATTTATCCTAATAGCTCTTACAAATTGGCATTTTAGTTCCCTCTATTGGCATATTGCTTACATCCTTCACCCCCTATAAAGAGATTGGCATGATCGGGAAATTCTAGCAATGAAAATGGGATTTTGGTACCTACCGGTAAATCCTTTTCTCTGATTCCACAGGGGACCCTGGACGCCCACCTCTGCGCTCTTAGCCTGCCTGTTTGGTTTGTTCCATATGTTGTATGTTTTGATTATTGTGTGTTCTCTCCCTTTTTACTCCGCTTGTTCTCCATCTCCTCTCGGCCTTCATTTTCTAAACTGAGGGCTGATGGGGCATAGAGGGGGAGGAGCTTCGCACTTCTAAATTATTTAAAGTGCCGGCTCCAGTTATCCACGCCTCTATACCCCAGCGTAAGCACCTCCAGTGTCCCCATTTTCTCTTTCATCCACTAGGGGACACTGTAGGTGCTTACGCTGGGGACGTCCCAAAGTTTTCCCCACGGGCGGGAGCGCTCTGCAGGACCTGCAGAACAAGACGGCCAAAACGGGATGCCGAAACCGCGAACGTATCAAATTTGTAAAACTTGACAAACGCACAGAAGACCAAGTGGCCGCACGGCACAATTGTGATGTGGAGGCTCCCCTATCGGCCGCCCAGGACGCACCCACAGAGTGTGGAATGAGCCAAAATGGACGAAGGAGGCCGGCGTTCGGCACCAACATAAGCCTGATGAATAGTCAGTCGGATCCAACGTGCCAAAGTCTGCTTAGACGCTGGCCAACCCCTCCGAACCGCATCATAGAGGACAAAAAGTGACTCAGACTTACGGAGGGAAGCAGTCCTGTCAACATAAATGCGGAGAGCTCTAACCACATCCAAGGTAGAAGAACCACCAGAGTCCTCCACCAAAGACGGTACCACAATAGGCTGATTAATATGAAAAGCCGACACTACCTTGGGAAGGAAGGCGGCTACCGTCCGGAGTTCCGCCCTATCAGCATGAAACACAAGGTAAGGTGGCTTATAGGACAGAGCACCCAATTCCGAAATTCTACGAGCCGAAGCTAGAGCCAAGAATAGGACCGTCTTCCAAGACAAGTACTTAATATCAACCTCTTCCAAAGGTTCAAACATGGACGACTGAAGAAACAAAAGCACTAAGTTCAAGTCCCAGGGAGCAATCGGAGGTACAAAAGGAGGCTGCACCCGCAAGACCCCCTGAAGAAATGTCTGCACCTCAGGAATGAGGGCCAATTTCCGTTGAAAGAAAATGGAAAGGGCAGAAACCTGCACCTTTAAAGTTCCAAGACCTAGGCCAGAATCCAGACCCGTCTGAAGAAAAAGCAGAAACCGGGACAACTGAAAAGTCCTAGATGGAAGATCCCGACTGGAACACCACAAGATATAAGAATGCCAGATGCAGTGATAATGCGCAGCAGTAACTGGTTTCCTGGCGTGTAGCATGGTGGAAATGACAGAGTCCGGGATTCCTCTGCGTCTTAGGATATTGGTTTCAAGAGCCACCCCGTTAAATGCAGTTGCGCTAGGTTGGGGTGTACTAAAGGACCCTGCTGTAGCAGATCCGGGCGCAGAGGAAGGGGCCACGGATCGTCTGACAATAGGGACCGAAGGTCCGCGAACCAACTCCTCCGAGGCCAGTTCGGAGCCACGAGAATGACAGAGGCTGACTCGTGTTTTATCCTTTTTAGCAGTCGAGGAAGAATTGGAATCGGAGGAAAGAGGTAAACCAAGTCGTAGTTCCACGGAACTGTCAGAGCGTCTACTGCCACTGCCTGCGGATCTCGAGTTCTTGACACGTACATATGGGGAGCTGACGATTCAATCGTGACGCCATGAGGTCCACCTGAGGACATCCCCATCGACGTATCAGTGCGTTGAACACGTCTGGATGAAGCTTCCATTCCCCGGGGTGGATATCCTGTCGGCTTAGGTAATCTGCTTCCCAGTTGTCCACACCCGGGATGAATACCGTCAACAGGATTACTGACTGGCTCTCGGCCCACCTGAGAATCTGAGTTACTTCTCGCATGGCCATGCGACTCAGAGTCCCTCCTTGGCGGTTGATGTACGCGACGGCCGTCGCGTTGTCGGACTGAACTCTTACCGGACGAGTTCTTAGAAACTCTGTTGCTTCTATCAGAGCATTGTACATCACTCTGAGTTCCAACACATTTATGGGTCACTTTTGTTCTAGAGGGGACCATCGACCTTGAAAATGATAATCGAGGACTACTGCTCCCCATCCTCGAAGGCTGGCATCCGTTGTTACGATGATCCAGTCCCACACTCCGAATCTCCGGCCCGCTAAAAGATTGTTGGATTGTGTCCACCAGAGAAGGGCCACTCTGGTAGCTTGGCTCAGATGGATCTGTCGATGTAGGAGCAGATGAGACCCTGACCCCTGTGTTAGTAGGTCCAGCTGAAACACCCTGGAGTGGAACCGCCCGAACTGTATTGCCTCGAAGGCCGCTACCATCTTCCCCAGGAGACGCAGACAAAGAAGGAGGGACACCCTCTTTGGTCTGAGGACCAGCTGAACTAACAACCGGATATCCCGGGCCTTGTCTACTGGAAGAAAAATCCTCTATGATGCCGTATCTAAGATCATGCCCAGAAACAGGAGCTTATGGGACGGATTGAGATTTGATTTCTTGAAGTTTATTATCCAACCGTGTTGGATTACAGTCTGATATGTCAGTAAGGCATGACTTGTAAGAAGAGATACCGACTGCGCCTTGAGTAAGAGGTCATCCAAATAAGGGATTATGTTCACTCCCGATGACCGAAGGAGAGCAATCATGACTGACATGAGTTTGGTGAAGATGCTGGGAGCTGAGGATAACCCGAACGGCAATGCCCGAAGCTGATAATGATCCTTCAATATGGCGAAACGCAGAAAGGCTTGGTGTGGTTCCCAAATGGGAACGTGGAGATAAGCATCCTTGATATCCATGGATAATAGGAACTCTCCTGGTTCCAAGCTCGCAATAACGGACTGCAGAGACTCCATTTTGAACCGATACATCTTCAGATACAGGTTCAATGACTTGAGGTTCAAGATGGGCCTGACCGATTCATCCGGTTTGGGTACTACAAACAGGTTTGAGTAAAACCCCATACCCCGTTGATGTTCTAAAACCGGGACTAGCACAGATGACACTACTAGAGACTGTATAGCCTCCTGTAGAACCCTGGCCTTGTCTGCAGGTATTGGCAGACTTGTAGTGAAGAACCGAGGTGGAGGGGGGACCTCCAAGTCTATTCGGTACCCCAGGGAAATTAGTCTGCGGATCCGCGGCTCTGGAGATGTCTGGTTCCAAACTTATTGAAATCTTTGCAGGCGGCCTCCCACTGTAGGTGGTCCCAGGTGGGACGGAAAACCATCATGCCACCTGTTTCTCAGCTGGCTTAGGCTCCTGTCTACGTGCAACCGAGTGTGGGCAACCTCTACCTCTGTCGCCTCTTGCTTGGGAGGGAGCACCTCTGGCTCTACCACGAAAGGAATGTGGCGCACAAAAGGAATGAAAGGAAGGTCCAGTGTAAGATCTTCTGGGAGCCGGTGCAGTTGACGGGAGGAAGGAAGACTTACCCCCCGTGGCCTGGGATATCCATTTGTCTAGTTCCGGGCCAAACAGCATGTCGCCATTGAATGGTAAACCCTCCACCGCAAGCTTGGATTCTGCATCCGCATGCCAGGCGCGCAACCAGAGGGCTCTGCGGCCCGAAATAGCAGATATGCGAACACTAATCTGACTGATATCTTTTGACGCTTCTCCCACGAAAACTGCAGACTCGCGGATGTGTTCTGCTAGTAAGCGTAACTCTGCTCTAGAAGCACCCGAGTCCAAACCTGTAATCAACTGGTCAGCCCAGCAAACCACCGCCTTGTTAACCCAAGCAGTAACAAGGGTGGGCCTAAGTTGAGCACCCGCTGCGGTATAAATAGATCTTAGCGTTGTCTCCAATTTACGATCTGAAGGATCTTTTAGTACTGTAGCTCCCGGTACTGGCAGTGCTGTTTTTTTAGAAAGAAGGGAGACGGACGCATCTACTGGAGGGGGTGTTTCCCACTTCTCCATCATGGATGATGGAAAAGGGTAGCTAGAAGGAAACCGGCGCGGAATTTGGAACCGTTTATCTGGTTGCTTCCAGGCCACTGAGAGCTGTTGTTGAAGATGCAGTGAGAAAGGAAAAACCACCAAACTCTTTGGTTGTTCATGAAATAATTCACACTCCTGGGATGCAGGAATAATATCCTCAGGTGAGTTAAGGATTTTTCTGACCGCCAAAATTAGAGATTCCACCCCGGGAGAGGTGGACTCTAACTCTAGAGGGGTATCATCCTGTAATGCTTCCTCCAATTCCCCTTCCTCAGTATCCTCTGTAGCGAGGAATTCCTCGGCAGATTCTTCTGACTGGAGAACAGTCGATAAAGGACGCTTTTGTGTCGGTCCATGTAGGGAAGTGGAGGGTGCGGACACAGCTGTACCCATAACCTGTACCAGGGTGTCAAGAGACTTGGTTAGCCCAGCAACCCAGGGAGGCTGAGACTTGCGTGCCTCAGCTAACTCAGACGTTAAATCCATCATTACTCCTACCATGTCAGCGGCCCATGTAGGCGCAGGTGAGGCAGTATTAGCCACAGGTGGATCAATTGCTATACAAGCATCACATAACGTGGACCCAGCAGCATGTGGCTTGGATAGTTTGTTGTTACACCTAGGAGCTTAACACTTCTAAATTATTTAAAGTGCCGGCTCCAGTTATCCACCCCTCTATACCCCAGCGTAAGCACCTCCAGTGTCCCCTAGTGGATGAAAGAGAAAGTCATATAGTGCCCCACATGCAGAGCAGGATTAAGATCCCATGCCCAGCGGAATATTGGGCAATAAGGGAGCAGAGTGCCAATGCAGTATGCAGTTGGACGTCTGAGAGTGAGGTGCGTTGTCCGACGTCGCGGTGCAATCGGTGTCTTGCAGTGTGCTGCCATTTAGTTAGTGTTTTAAATTGTGCTTTCAGTTTTATGTCATCTTTGGAACTTTCTTTATTATTGTATTGTTAACAATGTTTGGACATAAAATTTGTCAGAATGGGCTTTTTGTTTAGATGAATTAGCTCATATTTTTGTCTTTTTGTTTTGCAGATTTCTCCCCTTTATCATGTCAAAAAGAAGGCGATGTAATGATAAGCACTAGTTTCCCAAACAAATAATGTAATTCACAACCACGTCTGTGAAAATATTTTGGACCAATTCATCTCAGGTATCAGAGTTAGTCCTCTGAAAATCTCCATATAGTTGGATGTCAACTGATATCTCCAGTTGTAGTCAGCTCATCACATTAGTGAGGTACGTCAATGACGGTCAGGGCCATAACTAGGGTGGGGTGACATGTGCCACGGCACAGGGCACCACAGGGCAGGGGGTGCTGTTCAGGCCTGTCAAATTTTTGTGAATGTTCATTCTCACTTATAGCTTCCTCTTCTTTTATCTCCGGGCTTCTCCTGCCCGCCCCTATCTCCTCCCTGGCCGAGTCCACCTCCAACTGGCCACCTCCCCAAGCACCTTCAGTCACATCCTCTTTTATTTAACACACACAGCTATCTGCCCCACAATTTCTGATGGTAGCCCTGAACACAGCCACCGATTCCCGTTCCAGGCGTTACCAACACACCTCGAGTAACACTGGTACAATGGGATCGGTGGGGGGTGCCAATGCTCTTTCTGGCCCAGGGCACCAAAAAGTCTAGTTACAGCTCTGATGATGGTGCTGTGAAGGAAGATTTCCTGTTCTGTGAGGACCTGAAGACAACACAACTGCAAAGGATGCGATGCAGCTGATGATAAGACTTCTTGGCCAAACATGATTTAGATGTCAAAGTCATTGGTTCTTTGTGCACTGATGGGGAACCTGCAATGCTTGGAAATAAATAATTTTTTTTTGTGCATTGATAAAAAGGGAGATTTCAGATGTACAAGCTACACATTGTGTTCTTCATCAGCATGCTTTGGCAGCAAAAACATTGCCTCCAAATTTGAAGACAGTCCTTGACACTTCTGTGTGATTATCAACTGGATCAGGGGTCGAGCTTTGTATCATTGCATCTTCAAATCGTTTTGTAAAGATCCCGGAGTTGAGCATTCTGTTTTACTTTTCCACACAGAAGTCTGTTGGTTGTCAAGAGGAAAAGCTGTAACACGCTTATTTGAACTGCGTGAAGAAATCAAAGTATTTCTGGGGGAGCGTGATGACCTGAATGTTTCTCTTAAGAGATAAGAGTTGAACATATTGAAGGCTTGTGAAAGGGTGAATGCCTTCAATGAAAAGTTACTTCTTTAGCATCGAAGGGTGGAAAGAGGCAATCTCTCAAAGCTCCCCTCACTTGAAGAGATGGTTGGTGATAACACCTACTTTGCGTGAAGTACTCGTAATTGTGTCTCATTTGGGAATTCTGTCAGTATCTTCTGATGGCTAATTTGCCAGTGGAGACTTTATGATTTCAGAAGACTGGATCATGGAACTATATTTCTACAATATGGAGAAAATGTCAGATGAAAAAGATTTGGAGGAAGATATTATTGACGTGGACAAATCGCACTCTTGAAATGCAAACTGAAAGCAACACTTTGGAGGATTTATGGTGCTCAGCACTAGATATGTTCCCAAGGGGATGCAGTCAGGATGCCGGCAGTCGAAATGCAGACCGCCAGAATCCTGACACTGAGAGCCCAGCATGATACTAAAGATGGGCGTCTAAATACCGACACCTATCATTAGCCCCACGTCGAAATCCCGACGCCCGGCATACCAAATGTAGGTTAGCAGGGCGTTGCGACCTGTTAGCTGTGGGGGTCGGGGGGGGCAGGCTTAGGCACTCCCGGGGGGACTTAGGGTTAGGCACCCCCCGGGAGGGTTAGGTTTAGGCTAGGGGAAGGGGGAGTTAGGGTTAGGCACCATCAGGGGGAGGTTAAGGTTAGGCACCCCCCGGGAGGGTTGGGTTTAGGGTGTGTGGAGGGGGGGTTAAGCATCACGGGGAGGACTTAGGTTTAGGCACCCCCCCAAGTCTTAGGGTTAAGCACCCCCAAGGGAGGGTTATGGTTAGGGGGGAGGGGAGGGTTGAAGATACTTACCAGCCAGCATCGGCATTATGATGTCTTGGGCTTCCAGGGTCGGGATTTGACCCATACCCAACCCGTTCCCAATTGGGAAAGCACTCCGTGTCCTCATTCCATTTGACACATCATACTTATGTGGATCAGGATTCAGTTCTCTTTTCTTGTCAATCAAGACAAAGGCCCTGTTTCAGAGCCGGACGCTCTGACCAGAGCGCTCGCTCTGAATCAGGGCCCTCCTCCATTAAAATGGAGCGTCCTCCTGGACGCTCGTATAGCTGTAGGTCACCACCCACAGCATATACGAGCGTCCAACAAGATGGTCGCGATGGTCTTGACCATCGCGACCATTGGATTTTGCGAGTGAAACCCTGTGGTCGGGTTTCTCAACCACAAGCCCTGGAGTGATTTTGGCTCTATCAGAGCCAAAATCACTCCCACTGACATCACTAGTGATGTCAGTGGGGCCGGCTTCAGACGGTAGGCGTTCCCATGGGAACGCCTCCGTCTGGAAGGCACGCCCCCGGCACGCCCACCAAAGGGGGCGTGCTGTCACTCAACATCGACAGCACGCCCCCTTTGGTGCGAGACCCGGAGCGATGGAAAGTCCTTCGCTCGCCGGGTCTCGCGCATGCGCACGACGGAGCTCCCTTCGTCGTGCGCATGCGCAGTGGGGACCATCGACCCACTTGCGAGCGTACTGCTGCTCGCGAGTGGGTCTGAATGACCCCCAAAATCCAGAAATAGACTGAATCCAGAGGCAGACCTGCGGCTCACAATCAGCAAGAAAGATCTGCGTTTGGACAAAATCATGAACAACAAACAGGAACAAAAAAGTCATTGAGTTAAATGTTCACAATTCTGATTGAATTCACTGTGTAGCATTTTTGGTAATTTACCACTTTATATTCGGATTTTATGCACTGAATTAAAAGTTAATTTTTTTTTATTTTGAATTCAATTTTGGACTGTTTAACATTTTTGGTAATTGCTCATGCTCAAATTATATATGCATTTTAACTTTATTTCTTTAGAGCAGTATCACGCAGACCAAGGGGGTGAAGGATTTCCAGTAGGAGACAGTGGTCCACAGTGTCAAAAGTAGCAAACAGATTATTATAATCATTTATTTACATGGCGCCACAAGTGTTCTGCAGCGCCTTACAAGGTACATAACCACAAAAGTGACTTACAGTAAAATACAATACAATGAAGGACAAGGACACGGATAATATACGTTGATACATTGGTGGCCATAACACCCACATAAGCAGCAAAGCATAGGCACCAAGTGTTAGGTGTCCTAGTGGTGAGTAAGAAGTAAATGAACATATAGTAAGGAGAAGCACAAGAGGGTAGAGGGCCCTGCTCGCAAGAGCTTACATTCTAAAGGGGAGGGGCAGACAGACAGGCATGATACATATAGCAAGTTAGCTGTGATAAATGTTAATCAATCAATTGTTGAGATAGACAAACTCAGTAATATGCACATTATCTGATAGCAGTTCATTTGTTGTAAAAGACACATGCAATCAGCAACCAAATTGTTTCTAAAGCAGGTTTCAGAGATCCATTAGAAATACATTGATGTATATTCTCTACTTTGATGTCTTAGAAAAACGAGTGTCAAGAAGAATTAAAGGTGGTAGGGCGGATGTATACCATACACTCAATTGCCAGTATCCAATTAGCCCTGATATATTTTCAGGGGCGAAAAACGGGGATGTTTTTGCCTATAATCTTCGTTTTTCGCCGAGTTTTTTTTATCACCTTATCCTATTTGTTTAGGCAAACAAATAGGATAATTTGGCCTAAAACACATATGATTCGTAATAAGTTCACAGACCTATGTGTTTCGGGCAGGACTTCAGGGCTAATTGGATAGCCCCGGGGGATCCATTAGCGCCTGAATAATGTTCAAAGCTAATTGGATACTGGCCAATGAGTTTGGCAGCAAATGGAATAGAGACCTACACAGTGTATTAAAGTGTATTCAATAAATCATTACACATATAAAAATGATTGCAAGCACATAAGGCAATCCAAATAGACCAGTACACATAGCATAATATCGCTCAGGTAAAAAATGAGAATCTTACACACCATGGGTACATCATTTGGCGTTTAGCCTGACAGCTGTTTCGATGCACCCTCCTTAAACATCTCTCAAGGGCTAAATGACACTTTGTCTATCAGGGTGTATATACCCCATGAGCAAGCATTAGTTAAAGAAATCATTTAACTCACCTATGGGACGTCAATCCAGCATGGTCTCTGCAAGGATTGAGAAGCGTTACCACGTCGGGCTGCCAAGGAGTGCTGTGGCACGTTGCCAAGCAATTCACATCATGGCATCAAGTATTACCCACGTCAGAGACAGTAGGTGAGGTGTCCGTTACTAAGCACCATGACAAGCACACTGAAGTGAAAAAAATATATAAACATGAAAAGGACCAGTAGCCTATAATAAAGGATTTGTAGGGCAGGCCAAATCCATCCCTATATCACAGGTTAAACCGAGTGCATATAAAGCTATTATGGGGAATATATCCAAGTTCACAGGAACAATTATACAGTAAATGGACATGCAATAACATAAAAAAAATAGTAAAACACTCAAAAGTGATGGAATAAAATTGGGCAATATATAATAACAAATATATATAAAACAAAAAAACAAATTGCAAATGACACCACCATTGCTATATATGTAATATTAATACTAAAGAAAACAGCTTCAATTTGGTTCCTCATTAAGACCATAGGGGACCATGGAATTGAAACGATTGATCCAAGCAGCTTCCCTCTGTAATAATAATTTATTATGATCACCACCTCTCCTTAATGGCGGACTTTAGTCTATCAGCATGAAGTGAAAATCCATCACAGTATGGGGTCTATGTACTAAACTTTGGAAAGAGATAAAATGGATGGAGATATTTATTTATTTATTAACAGTTTCTTATATAACGCAGCATATTCCGTTGCACTTTACAATTGTACACATGAATAGAACAAAACTGGGTAATAACAGACAGATATATAGGTAGGAAGGTCCTGCTCACAAGCTTACAAGCTATAGGATTATAGGAATATATAGGAATATAAAGTATCAACCAATCAGCTCCTAACTGTCATTTTTCAAACGTTAGAATGTAAAGTGACAGCTGGAAGCTGATTGGTTGGTACTTTATCTCTCTCCAAGGCTTAGTACATAGACCCCTCAACAATGTATTTCCCAGAGCTAAAATATAAATATTAAATTACTAACTGTAATATTAAGGGGGGAATTAAATTGTTAGGGTGGCCACGCTAATTAATGGGCGCCCGACGGAACAATTCAATTATTCCGGACGCCCATAAATGAAGTATTTGAAAAGGAGCTTATTTGATATTACAAAACGCTCCTTAGTAAATCTCCCTCTCAGAGGTAATCCTGACTCTTTTGGAATCTCAAAACAAAGATCATCCATCAAAATAAATAAAGAAGGAATTTATCTCAGTGAGAAGTCAATTGTAGTCCTTGCTTATGATTCGGATCCATGTTGCTCTATTTTACATCAAATATTCTATATCTCCGGTAATAGAGAGAGAAGAGGTCAATAAGCTAAAAGGATGGATACTGCCATATAATATGCCTCTTATAATGACACACATCCTTTTTAATACACATTTCAGATAGCGTTAATTTAAAACCGATATTAGCAAGCCGGGATAAATTAGTGACTAATAGATTGGGGCCTCTTATTGCTAATCTGATGAGGATGGGCATTTTGCGTAGGCAAACATTGGGTAATACTAGGAGGGTCCTGAATATTTTGTAGAGTTTCTTGTGTGAAGAAGGCATGTACTGCTCTCTCTATGGGGCCTACTCATCATTGGGAGCTGGGTGGTCCCTGATAATTAAGTATCCAACTCATTGCGAGTTCAATTAGCGCCACGGTGGTCTTGAGATTTTACTGTGCCCTGCACATATTCAAGGCACCCCGTACCTTGTGCCAGATGCAGCAAAGCAGCCCCAAAACATAACCAAGTCTTCTCCATATTTCACAGCAGGTGTTCTTTTCTTTGAAAGCTTAATTTTTCATCCGTGAACATAGAGCTGATGTGACTTGCCAAAGAGCTCCAGTTTCGACTCATCTGTCTCCCAGAAGCATCGTACCTGGTCAATATGCATTTTAGCAAATTTCAGATCCTCCTGGGTCTTTTTCTATGGAGCCCACTGTTGATCTTTGGGTGGTGTGATCAGATACAAGTTCCGCTTGTATCTCTTTGGAAATTTCCCTTGACTTTTTTTTTTACTATTCTCGCTATCCTTCTGTTTAATCTGGGGTCGATTTTCCTCCCGCCGCCATGTCCAGGGAGTTTGGCTGCAGTCCCATGGACTTTTTAATAATATTTGCAACTGTAGTCACAGGAATGTCAGGCTGCTTGGAGATGGTCTTATAGTCGTTGCTTTAAACATGCAGTTCTATAACTTCCTTGCAGACAGCTCTCTCCCCTGCTTTCTCTGGTTCATATTCAGCGTGGTGCACAAACAAGAGAGTGACTACTTTTCTTTGTTAAATATTGAAGACATGCGTGATGCTAATTCAAGAAAGCAATTAGTTTGAAATATCATTATTATCCAATTATTTATCTTTATTAAGAGATACCCACAAATATGTCTAGGCCAGTGGTTCCCAAACTGTGTGCCGCGGCACCCTGGGGTGCCTCGGGACACTTGCAGGGGTGCCTCAGGTTGGTGGTCCAGCACCAGATCAATATTTTTTGTCAATGTAATGTAAATATGTGGACAAACAGAATCACAAACCTGTCCACCACATAACTGACCCTAAGGATTACCGGTAAGAACAATAAACTTCTGGCTTAGGGGTGCCGTGAAAACCATACTGATGCACTAGGACACCGTGATGCAAAAAAGTTTGGGAACCACTGGACTCTAGGCCATTTTAGAATATATTTTCACAGTTTATTTGCTTTATTATGTGGCATACCAAAGGCATGCACGTATACATGAGACAATAGGTTTTAATACAATCACTTTTAAGGAGGTATGAAGCATTTCTTAGTTAAGCTGTAAGGCTACCAAAAATTGTCCACATCTGTATTTGGATAATGTACGAAGTACAAGTACACATGGAAGTATGTCATGTTGGGAATACATATTCCTTCAGAGATAGAGGGAGCGTTTGAATATAGCAATTTATTGGTAATGCTTATGTTACAAGTTCCGGTAACGACTTGCTTCCCTCTAGCAATTTACCTCTTTCTGGCAGTCTGGTTCCAGTTCCGTCGGTTGCTAGGTGAGCTGGATGCCGCAGGATGTCATGTGCTGTCCACAGCATGGCATGATTGGTTCCTTCCACTTTTTTGTACACGCTGGCCTTTTGCCGCCTCGCCAACTATAGAGTTCCTTGTGGATTTCTCGGCTCTGCTGCATGGTCAGCGTTCTCATCTTTCTTGGTCGTAGCGCATGCTGTTTCCCCGGCTTCCAGCCGCTCCGTCAGCCTCCTGGCTGCTACCGGCTTCCAAGCCGCTCCACCGGCTCTATAGCCGCTCTGTCAGCCTCCTGGCTGCTATCGGCTTCCAAGTCGACCCACCGGCTCTCCAGCCGCTCCATCAGCCTTAAAGCTACCATCGGCTCTCAAAGTCGCATCACTGGCTTCCAAGCCACTACATTAACACTTCAAATTGTATTACCGGCTTTAGCCGCACCATCGGCATACAAATCCGCAACATTGGCGTACAACGCTGCACCATTGGCTCTCAAAGCCACATCACTGGCTACTAGGCCACTACATTAACTCTTCAAATTGTACTAACGGCTTTAGCCGCACCATCGGCGTACTAAGCCGCACCATCGACTCTCAAAGCCACATCACTGGCTTCCAAGCCACTGCATCAACTCTTCAAACTGTACTACCGTCTTTAGTTGCACCATCGGCTTACAATGCCGCACCATCGGCATAAAAAGCTGCACCATCGGCGTACAACACCGCACAATCGGCTCTCAAAGCCCCATCACTAGCTTCCAAACCACTTCATCAATTCTTCAAATTGTACTGTCGGCTTCAGCCGCATAATTGGCTCTCATAGCCGCACCATCGGCTTCCTAGCCATACTACTGATTTTCCTCCCAGTATCCAGTATCTCCTGCTAATCTCTGGTTTCCGAAGGTAATCAGTGTAAACCTCTACTACCCCCAGTATTAAGTCCAGGCGGCCACTTAAGTACGTGTGAACGTTTTCTAGTTCTAAGGAAACAACGGGTGGCTGTTAGTGGCAGAAGACCTCGCTAGCCTGGGTTCTAGGGGTTTACACGGAACAGCCTAGGAATCCATAACAGCTTATTTATAGGTCACCAAAAGATTCCCCAAAGCTGGACAATTGGAAAACAAAACAAATGGTTGAGAAACGAGGACCCTGCTTGTGAGAGTTTCATCACCTGTGATTTGTATATATATATTTAGTAATTACTGTTTTTTTTTCAAATTATCAAATATATACAGTGTACCTCATTCACAGCAAGTACTTCACACATAGGCGGGAGAGAGATAAAATAGTAAAAAATAAATTACCAAACAATCAGCTCCTATCATTTTTTTAAACACAGCCTGCAAAATGTAAATTGGAAGCTGATTGGTTAGTACTTCATCTCTCACAATTCTCTCTCTCTCCCAGCTTTGATAAATACACCCCACAGTGTAAAATGCCTTTAATTTTGCATGGGTGCAAAAAAATGGTCTGTCCAATGGACACACTTACATACCCACCCCTCCTCACTATTAGGAGGCACCTCTGCAAGCTAGGAGGCCCTCTACATGTTCAATGGGGTCTAAACATTGCAAAAAGCTCACAGTGCAACGTCACATCAAAGCAGGGCCGTAACTAGGGTGGTGCAACCTATGCCATGGCACAGGGCACTGCAGGGCAGGGGGTGCTGTTTAGGGGTGAGCGGATTCGGTTCTACTCGGTTCCGTTTAGATTTAAAAATCGAATCTTATTGGGTATCAGCTGTCACGAGTTTTGGATAGCCAATAAGATTCGGTTTTTAAAACCGAACGGAACCGAGTAGAACCGAATCCGCTCACCCAGGCCACCCCTATCTCTTCAATGGGCCTTTTTTGGGTGTAATTATGTCCCTATTTGAAAAATAGGGGGGGGGCGAGTGGCGCACCAATGCTCTCTCTGGCACGGCGCACCAAAAAAAAGTCTAGTTACGGCTCTGTTTCAAAGGTATTACCTCCTATCATTTTCAAGCCATCCTTTTAATTGATTAATTAATTAATTAGCCTCCCCCTTACAGAAATCTTTAAGAGCTAGAACTGTACTTGGAAATTAGGAACAGTTGGCAATTACAGCAGGAACTTCCTTTTCAATCTGTGATGTTGCAAGAGTCCAGTAGTGACTATTACCATTTGCAGCCACCAGATGTCAGTGTGACTCCTAAAATTTTCTAGCAATGCCATGTGGGTCAGTTTTATCCAGTAAGGGGATCAAATCACAGCAATAGCACATCCAAACTCTTTAACTTCTGGAGAAATTATGTCATCTTACGTGTATATATAGCATATAGGTGCATATATTAGCATACTTTACTTCTGTCGTGCCAAAATATTCTGTCCCACTTTACAGTAAGTGTAACACAGGAACATATACTGAGACAGAAGGTATAATGACCGTACTTGCTAGGGCTTACAAATTGCTATAGATTATTAATATTTGTTTATCTAGTGCAGTGGTTCCCAAATTTTTTTGAAACACGGTGCCCTAAAGTATCAGCATTGTTTTCATGGCACACCTAAGCCAAAAGTATGTTATTGAGAAATTCAGAAAAAATGCAGTAAAGTAGAAAAGTGAAGTAAATTGTGGTCATCCTTAGGGTCAGTTATGTGGTGGTGGACAGGTTTGTGATTCTGTTTGTCCACATATTTACATTACATTGACCATAAATAATTTGATATGGTGCTGGATCACCAACCTGAGGCACCCCTGCAAGTGTCCCAAGCAGAGCCAGCCCTAGGCATTATAAGCAAATGCCTAGGGGTGACTGGAATGCCCAAGGGGCATGCCAGGGTCTGACGCTGCCTCCCCCCTGCCAGCCACTTCCCCCAACTACCGCGCTGTCAACCCTGGCGCTGCTACCCTCCCTCTCTCCTAGCGCGCTGCCTCGGTCGAGCTCTCCGATTGGGCAGCGCAGCAGATGGCTGGACATGTTAGGAGCGTGAAGGTGACTTCATGATGTCACATCACGCTCCGACGGCAGGCGCGAAGAGGAGCCTGGGGGCTTTGAGCGTCCTTCCCTTGTTTGTTTTACTGTCCACTCCTCATCGGCTTCTGCCTCCTGCCGAAAGAAACAGAGCGACGGAGGCTGTTTACTGAAAGGTAGGAATATTTTTGGGTGGGATTTTGTAAGTGATGCACGGTTGGGGGGGGGGGTCACTGATAGTGGTGCAGGGAGTAGTAGTGAATGGGGGTTGTTAGTGGTGCAGAGGGTAATGGAGGGATGTACTGTATGCTAGTGATGCTTAAAGTAGTGAAGGGGGTTGGTTAGTGATGCTGGGAGTAGTGGGGGGGTTGGTTAGTGATGCTGGGAGTAGTGGGGGGGTTGGCTAGTGATGCTGGGAGTAGTGGGGGGGTTGGTTAGTGATGCTGGGAGTAGTGGGGAGAGGTTAGTGATGCTGGGAGTAGTGGGGAGAGGTTAGTGATGCTGGGAGTAGTGGGGGGGTTGGTTAGTGATGCTGGGAGTAGTGGGGAGAGGTTAGTGATGCTGGGAGTAGTGGGGAGTGGTTAGTGATGCTGGGAGTAGTGGGGAGTGGTTAGTGATGCTGGGAGTAGTGGGGGGGTTGGTTAGTGATGCTGGGAGTAGTGGGGAGTGGTTAGTGATGCTGGGAGTAGTGGGGAGTGGTTAGTGATGCTGGGAGTAGTGGGGGGGAGTGGTTAGTGATGCTGGGAGTAGTGGGGGGGGGTGGTTAGTGATGCTGGGAGTAGTGGGGAGTGGTTAGTGATCAGGGCCGTAGCCAGGGGCGGATTGGGATGGAAAACCAATTCGGGAAATTTCTGCAGTAGCCCTAAATGGGAGGAGGTGGAGTCTGTGAAGGGGGCAGGATCTGATGACATATCTAAATGGATCGGATGGTATATAAGGGGCAAGTGGAGGAGAGACAGCAAGAAATCTCAGAGAGAGATTGGGGAAGGTAGAGAAACAAACGAGAAAGATAGAGAGAGACGAAAGCTGTTTTTTTCTTCATCATTTATCAATGTACAATCCCATCTCCTCTATATAATAATAATAATGCCACATATCAGTGTATGCTGGGGGCTGTTTTATTCCCCCTCACATCACTGTATAGTGCCTTCACCTCAATATAATATGAATACCACATATTAGTGTGTGCTGGTGGCTGTGTTATTCTCCATTCTATATCACTGTACTGTCCCATGTCACCTATAAAATAATAGTACCACATATCAGTATGCTAGCAGCTGTATTATTCCCCCTCATATATCACTGTACAGTCCCCTCTCCCCTATATAATACCACATATCAGTGTGCACTGGGAGCTGTGTTCCCCCCCTCTCATATATCACTGTACAGTCCCCTCTTCCCTATATATTAATAACAATACCACATATCAGTGTGTGCTGGGAGCGGTATTATTTCCCCTCATATATCAGTGTAGTGCCCAGTGGCGTAACTAGGGCAGGGCGAGCAGGGTGCGTTCCCTGGGCGCCGTGGGACCGGCGGCAGGGGGGGCGCCACCGGCCACGGTCCGCCCCGCCCTAGTTAGCCACCAGAGTAGCGCCGACCGCAGTGAGTGCGGTCAGCGCTACACATTTACACAGGACCGGCGCTAGGCTTCCAGCACCGGTCCTGTGCTGCACACCTGAGCCCATTCCCTCCCCCTGAGCGGTTGCCCAATAGCGCCGGGAGGCAGGCTCAGGCTGTGCATAACACACGCATCGCCGCCAGCGCTGGCGGCGATGCGTGTGTTAAACATTAGCCAATGAGAGTCAGATAGACTCTCATTGACTGCTGCAGCACCCACTGCAAGAGCCGGACTTCCGTCCGGCTCCTGCAGTGGGTAATGGGACAGACGTCATGACATCATGACGTCTCTCCCATTATGTTGAGCGCGATAGCCCGGGAGGACTGGTGGGCGGAGGCGGCGGCGGGAGAGGTGTCGTGATCTGGAGCAGCAGCGTGGATTCAGGTAAGTATGTTTTTATATATATTTTTTTTAAAAACCCGTCAGCATAACTGGGGGCACAACGGGGGAGGGGGGGGTGGCTACTACTGAGGGGACCTCTACTGGGGTGGGGGCACAACGGGGGGGTGGTGGCTACTACTGGGGGCACAACGGGGGAGGGGGGTGGCTACTACTGGGGGCACCATTATTGGGAGGACCTCTACTGGGGGGGGCTATTACTGGGGGCACCATTATTGGGAGGATCTCTACTGGGGGGGTTATTACAGGGGGCACTTAATCAGGAGGGGGAACCTCAACTGGGGACAACTACTTGGGGGGGGAACTACTACTGGGGGCATTATAAAAGGGGCCTACTACAAGGGGCACTGCACTGGGGGGACCACAACTGGGGGCAATAACAGGAAGGACCACTATAGGGACCACTGGATAGGGGGGGTCACTACTGAGGGCCTGCATCAGGGGGACCACTACTGGGGCACTGCATGGGAGGGGGGGGACTACTGCTGGGGGCACTATATAAGGGGCTTACTGCTAGGGGCACTGCGGGGACCACTACAGGGGGCACTAGATAGGGAGGGGATCACTACTGGGTGCCTGCATAAGGGGGACCACTACTGGGAAAACTGCATGGGGGGGACTACTGCTGGGGGCACTATATAAAGGGCACTGCATAGGGGGGGGAACTACTACTTGGGGCACTATATAAAGGGCACTGCATAAGGGGATACCATAGTGGGTGCACTGCATTGTGGGGACTGTTACTGTGGGCACTGCATAAGGGGGAACACTACATAGAGCACTGCATTTGGGGGGACCACTACTGGGGGCACTGAGTAAGGGGAACTAATTGGGGGCTGTATAAGGGGGACCACTACTGGGGATACTGTATAAGGGGCACTACTATGGGCCTGCATAAGAGGGACCACAACTGCATACTGGGGGTACTGTATAAGGGGTACTACTGGGGTTAAGGTGCATATGGATAGGAATGTTCAGCGTGACAATAAAGGGGTGTGTCATGTTGACACGCCCCATTTTTAAGTGACCATGCCCATTTTTTTTTCGGCGCGCGCACATATCGGGTTGTGGTGGTGATGGTGGGGGGGGCTCCCTTTTCAAATTTGCCCTGGGCTCCAAATACACTGGTAGTGCCCCTCTCTAATATATAATAATACCACATATCAATGTGTGATGGGAGCTGTGTTATTCCCCCTCATATATCACTGTACAGTCCCCTCTCCCCTATATAATAATACTACATATCAGTGTGTGCTGGGGGCTGTATTATTCCCATATGAGAGAGAGAGAGAGAGAGAGAGAGAGAGAGAAAAAGAGTGAGTGTGTGTGCGCGCGCGCTGGAAGCTGTGTTCAGCTCCCCCAGAGGGTCACTTACCTTACCAGCTTTTATCCATTCCTAGTAGCCATGTTCAGATCGAAGAGCAGTTCAGCCAGTGACAATGCGCAAGCTGTGCTGTCTAATGAGGAGGCCACACTGGAGTGAGACACCTGGTGGTGGGGAGAGGTAACTGCAAGTCAGTGTTACTGGCAGCCCTGAGAGACCGTGCTGTCTGCACGGCCCAGCTGTCTGACATCTTCGGATTCTCCACCGCCGCCGCTTCTAACATGCGTGGCCACAGCAGTGAAGGCCCTGACGGGGCTGCTAATGACAGAGATGTCCGGCCCAGCGGGAAGTACCCCAGTTTCCCGGCGGCCCAATCCGCCCCTGGCCGTAGCTAGGGTAGTGCGGCCAGTGCCATCGCACAGGGCACCACAGGTCAGGGGGCGCTGTTTGGGCCTGTCAAATTTCTGTTTATTATCATTCTTGCTTGTAGCTTCCTCTTATTTCATCCCCAGCATCTCCTGGCCTCTCCTATCTCTTCCCTGGTCCTTCCCCATGAAGCCATGGCCCTTTTTTGGGTGCATTATGTCCCTTTGAAAAATGATGGGAGGCGCCAATGCTCTTTCTGGCACAGGGCACCAAAAAGTCTAGTTACGGCTCTGTTAGTGATGCTGGGAGTAGTGAGGGGTGGTTAGTGATGCTGGGAGTAGTGGGGGGTTGGAAGGTGATGCTGGGAGTAGTGGAGGATTGGTTAGTGATGCTGGGAGTAGTGAGGGGTGGTTAGTGATGCTGGGAGTAGTGGGGGGTTGGTTAGTGATGCTGGGAGTAGTGGGGGGTTGGTTAGTGATGCTGGGAGTAGTCGGGGGTTTTGTTAGTGATGCTGGGAGTAGTGGGGGGTTGGTTAGTGATGCTGGGAGTAGTGGGGGGGTTGGTTAGTGATGTTGGGAGTAGTGGAGGGTTGGTTAGTGATGCTGGGAGTAGTGGGGGGTGGTTAGTGATGCTGGGAGTAGTGGGGGTTGGTTAGTGATGTTGGGAGTAGTGGGAGGTGGTTAGTGATGTTGGGAGTAGTGGGGGGTGGTTAGTGATGCTGGGAGTAGTGGGAGGTGGTTAGTGATGTTGGGAGTAGTGGGGGGGTGGTTAGTGATGCTGGGAGTAGTGGGGGGTGGTTAGTGATGCTGGGAGTAGTGGGGGTTGGTTAGTGATGCTGGGAGTAGTGGGGGGTTGGTTAGTGATGCTGGGAGTAGTGGGGGTTGGTTAGTGATGCTGGGAGTAGTGGGGGGTGGTTAGTGATGCTGGGAGTATTGGGGGGTTGGTTAGTGATGTTGGGAGTAGTTGGGGGTGGTTAGTGATGCTGGGAGTAGTGGGAGGATTTGTTAGTGATGCAGCAGCTCCCGATTGGTTCACGGACAGCGTCAGATTTGAAATGGCCGCGCGGTGCCGCTGTCTCTGCATGGATGCCTGCCAAGCAGGGCGCCAAAATATATATATATATATATATATATATATATACAGTCAGGTCCATAAATATTGGGACATTGACAGAATTTTCAGATTTTGGCCTCTATTCACCACCACAATGGTTTTGAAATGAAACAAACAAGATGTGCTTTAACTACAGACTTTCAGATTTAATTTGAGGGTAATTACATCCAAATCGGGTGAACGGTGCAGGAATTACAACAGTTTCAATATGTGCCTCCCACTTTTTAAGGGGCCAAAAGTAATGGGACTATCAACTCAAAAGCTATTTCATTGACAGGTGTGGGCTATTCCCTCGTTATTTCATTATCAATTAAGCAGGTAAAAGGTCTGGAGTTGATTCTAGGTGTGACATTTGCATTTGGAATCAGTTGCTGTCAACTCTCAATATGAGTTCCAAAGAGCTGTCACTATCAGTGAAGCAAGCCATCATTAGGCTGAAAAATCAAAACAAACCCATCAGAGAGATAGCAAAAACATTAGGTGTGGCTAAATCAACTGTTTGGAACATTCTTAAAAAGAAAGAACGCACCGGAGAGCTCAGCAACACCAAAAGACCCGGAATACCACGGAAAACAACTGTGGTGGATGACAAAATAATTATTTCCTTGGTGAAGAAAAACCCCTTCACAACAGTTGGCCAAATCAAGAACACTCTCCAGAAGGTAGATATGTATATGTGTCAAAGTCAACAATCAAGAAAAGACTTCACAAGAGTGAATATAGAGGGTTCACCACAAGATGCAAACCATTGGTGAGCCACAAAAACAGGAAGACCAGATTAGAGTTTGCCAAACAACATCTAAAAAAGCCATTACAGTTCTGGAACAACATCCTATTGACAGATGAGACAAAGATCAACTTGTACCAGAGTGATGGGAAGAGAAGAGAAGGAAAGGAACTGCTCATGATCCAAAACATACCACCTCATCAGTGAAGCATGGTGGTGGTAGTGTCATGGCGTGGGCATGTATGGCTGCCAGTGGAATTGGTTCACTTGTATTTATTGATGATGTGACTGCTGACAAAAGCAGCAGAATGAATTCTGAAGTGTTTCGGGCAATATTATATGCTCATATTCAGTCAAATGCTTCAGAACCCATTGGACGGCGCTTCACAGTGCAGATGGACAATGACCCGAAGCATACTGCAAAAGCAACCAAAGAGTTTTTTAAGGCTAAAAAGTGGAATGTTATGCAATGGCCAAGTCAATCCCCTGTCCTGAATCCGATTGAGCATGCATTTCACTTGATGAAGACAAAACTGAAGGGAAAATGCCCCAAGAACAAGCAGGAACTGAAGACATTTGCAGTAGAGGCCTGGCAGAGCATCACCAGGGATGAAACCCAGCGTCTGGTGATGTCTATGCGTTCCAGACTTCAGGCTGTAATTGCCTGCAAAGGATTTGCAACAAAGTATTAAAAAGTGAAAGTTAGAGTTACGATTGTTTAGTTTGTCCCATTACTTTTGGCCCCTTAAAAAGTGTGAGGCACATATAGAAACCGTTGTAATTCCTACACCGTTCACCTGATTTGGATGTAATTACCCTCAAATTAAATCTGAAAGTCTGCAGTTAAATCACATCTTGTTTGTTTCATTTCAGAGCCATTGTGGTGGTGAATAGAGGACAAAATCTGAAAATTCTGTCAATGTCCCAATATTTATGGACCTGACTGTATATACACATATACAACAAATAGTGGTGACCGGCGCTATAACTGTAGATAAAGACGGCTAAATTGTCCTTTCCTTAAAACCCAGTTAGTCAGATAAAAAATAAGGTTACACTCCTCTTTTCTCAGAGTGGCTGCTAGAATGATCTCCAAGATAGGACCGTTGCTCCAGAATGTCCAATAAAACAGTGGGGATCATTCAGACCCGCTCGCGAGCAAAGGACGCTCGCAAGCGGGTCAATGTTGTGCGAATGCGCACGACGGAGGGAGCTCCATCGTGCGCATGCGCGAGACCCGGCGAGCAACGAGGAATACGTCGCTCGGGGTCTCGCACCTTTGGTGGGCGTGCCGGGGGCGTGGCTGCCAGACGGAGGCGTTCCCATGGGAACGCCTACTGTCTGAAGCCGGCCCCACTGACATCAGTAATGATGTCAGTGGGAGTGATTTTGGCTCCGATAGAGCCAAAATGACTCCTGGGCTTGCAGCAGCGAGACCCTACCGCAGGGTCTCGTCGCAAGCCCGATGGTCGCAATGGTCTTGACCATCGCGATCATCTTTTTGGCCGCTCGCATATGCTGTGGGTGGTCAACCACAGCTATGCGAGCGGCCGGGAGGCCGCTCCATTTTCAGGTAGGAGGGCACTGATTCAGAGCGAGCGCTCTGGTCAGAGCGTTCGGCTCTGAATCAGGCCCAGTGTTCAATAATAGTGAGACGTCAGCGCCATCTAGTGTAAATTCTTCAAAAGGTGACTTTAAATAATGTCCAGTCAAAAACGAGCTCCTTCTGCAACTCTCAAATCAGGATAGGGTGATATTTAGACACAAAGAGAAAAAAACATAAATTAATGCTGTGATGTACATATATATACATATATATATATATATATATATATATATATATATATATATAGTGTCTCCAAGCCAAAGTGCATGTGCCACTTGAAGATCTATTGCACCCTATTTCAAACAAATGCAAATAAGCAAGCAGCATCCACAAAAGTGCAAAAATGCAAAAAAAGTGCTTCACCACAAATAAAGTGTTCAGTGCAATTCTTTGCTACAGGTGCCAATCCAGCAATCAAAAAGAATAAAGTGCATATAGGCATGCAAGAGGACTTTCACGATATTATCCTTATATTCGCCATGTCATAAATGGATTTGCAGGTAAGAATAGAAATAAGGTACCAATGAGTTGTAAATTTAAAACCACATTTAATAAAAAATAATAGTAACATACATCTAAAAACAGAATAATCAGCTTATCTGGTTAGGACCAACAGCAAGAGGATATGGACCACCAACACCAGAGATACCTCAACGCGTTTCGTCAAGACGCCAAATGGCCAGACTTCTTCAGGAGGATCAGGTGGTCGGTTACTGATGCTGGGAGTAGTGGGGGTTGGTTAGTGATGCTGGGAGTAGTGGGGGTTGGTTAGCGATACTGGGAGTAGTGGAATGATTTGTTAGTGATGCGGCAGCTCCCGATTGGTTCACGGACAGCGTCAGATTTGAAATGGCCGCGCGGTGCCACTGTCTCTGCATGGATGTCTGCCAGGCAGGGCACCAAAAAAAAATAAAACTAAAAAATAAATAATATGAGATATGGTAAGAACTTACCCTTGTTACCTCTATTTCTACGAAGTCCATAGGGTTCCACAGGATACCTTGGGGTATAGGTGTGACGTCAGTCATCGGGCACCAAAGAGTTAAGCTTTCAGCCTCCCAGGATGCACTAGGTCCCCCTCCTATACCCCGCCCCCGAGCCAAGGCATCTCAGTTAGTTACCAAGCCATAGGCCGGAGGAGGAGAAAGAAGAGAGAGAACAAAGATCTGGACACATACAAGAATCACATTCTCACCAGAGGGAGACGGAAAACCGGTGACCAGAGCAAAGCCCATCTGCAGCACAGGTGCGACAGGGCAGGAGTCCTGTGGAACCCTATGGACTTCGTAGAAATAGAGATAACAAGGGTAAGTTCTTACCATATCTCATATTTTCTACTTCAGGGTCCATAGGGTATCCACAGGATACCTTGGGGATGTCCCAAAGCAGTATCCTTTAAGGGTGGGGATGCTCCTGTGCAGAAAGGAGAATCCGCCGCCCGAAGGAAGCATCCTGAGAGGCGAAGGTGTCAAACCTGTAATACCTCACGAAGGTATGGACAGAGGACCATGTAGCAGCCTTGCAGATCTGGACTGCAGAGGCACCACGTCGAGCTGCCCACGAAGGACCCACAGACCTAGTGAAATGAGCCTTCACAGAAGGAGGAACCGGCAGGCCTTCATGAAGATAAGCTTCAGAAATAGCCATACGGATGCAGGCTGCCAAAGTTTGCTTTGAAGCAGGCCAACCCTTTTTACGGAAGCCATCGAGGACAAACAAAGCGTCCGACTTCCTAAACGAAGAAGTGCGGTCAACATAAGTCCTTAAGGCCCGCACAACATCCAAAGAGGCCTCACCCACAGAAAGACCCGGTGAGTTAAAGGCCGGAACAACGATTTCTTCGTTAACATGAAACTGGGAAACAACTTTGGGAAGAAACTCAGGCCGAGTGCGGAGCACTGCCCTGTTCCCATGAAAAACCAAGAAAGGGGGTCTACAAGAAAGAGCCCCTAACTCAGAAACACGTCTGGCCGAAGCAATAGCCAGAAGGAAAACAGTCTTAGCTGTTAGCCATTTAAGGTCCACTGAGCCCAGTGGTTCAAACGGCGGTCCTTGGAGAGCCCTCAGGACCACAGCCAAATCCCAAGGCGCCACAGGTGGAACAAAGGGCGGCTGAATGCGGACAACACCTTGCATAAAGGTGCGCACATCCGGGATTGTAGCAATCCTACGGTGAAACCAGACAGACAGGGCCGAAACCTGTACCTTCAAAGAAGCAAGGCGAAGCCCATGATCTAGTCCCGCTTGTAGGAAGGCGAGAATCCGAGACAGACGAAACTCCCGCGGTGCATAACCTCTCGGTCGACACCACTGGAAGAACGTATGCCACACGCGATGGTATATCCTCGCGGAAGACGGTTTCCGAGCTCGCAACATGGTACGCACCACAGAGCTGGAAAACCCCCGGGACCTCAGCATGGCCGTCTCAACAGCCACGCCGTCAAAGACAGCCGAGTCAGGTCCGGGTGAAGACAAGGACCCTGAGACAGAAGGTCCGGTTGTAGCGGCAACCGCAGAGGACAGACCACGGACAGACCCTGAAGGTCTGAGAACCAGTGCCGTCTGGGCCACGCGGGAGCTATCAACAGGAGCGTCCCTCCTTCCTGTTTGAATTTCCGGATTACCCGTGGAAGAAGGGAGACCGGAGGGAACAGGTATTCGAACCAGAACGTCCACCGGATGGACAGAGCATCCATCAGAGACGCCCCTTCGTCTCTTGTGCGAGACCCGTACACCGGCAACTTGTTGTTGTGCCGGGACGCCATGAGGTCGATCTCTGGAAGACCCCACCTGTCCACCAGCAGTTGAAAAACGTCCGGGTGCAGGGACCATTCCCCCGGATGAACGTCCTGGCGACTTAGAAAGTCCGCCTCCCAATTTAGCACTCCCGGGATGAAGACCGCTGATATGGCCGGAAGATTGCGCTCCGCCCAAACCAGGATCCGAGAGACCTCTACGAGAGCCGTCCGACTGCGGGTTCCTCCTTGCCTGTTTATGTAGGCCACGGTGGTAGCGTTGTCCGACTGGACCTGTACCGGGTGACCCTGGAGAAACCGATGTGCCTGCTGGAGAGCATTGAAGACCGCACGGATTTCCAAGATATTTATGGGAAGCTCCGCTTCTGTCGGCGTCCACCTGCCCTGGAACAAGTGTGGACCCAAAACCGCTCCCCAGCCCCAAAGACTGGCGTCCGTTGTCAACAGGACCCAATTTGGAACCCAGAACGGACGTCCCTTGTTGAGGTGGGTCATCTGTAACCACCAAGCAAGGGACAGGCGAACTTCCGGGGTGAGCACAATCTTCTGGGACTTCAGAGACTGAGGCAGCCCGTTCCACTTGGACAGGATCAGGTGCTGCAGAGGTCTGGGTGAAACTGGGCGTATTCCACCATGTCGAACACCGACACCATGGAGCCCAGTAACCTCATCGCCGAGTGTAGGGACACCCGGCGGCTGTGCAGACAACTGCGCACCCTTGACTGTAAAGCAGAGATCTTTTCCTCCGTCACAAAGATCCTTTGCTGTCCCGAGTCCAATAAGGCTCCAAGATGCAGAATCCTCCGAGACAGGATTAGAGTGGACTTCTGCCAGTTGATTAGCCAGCTGTGCCGTTGCAGCAGTGCAATGGTCAGGTCCAAGTGGCGTAACAGGAGCTCTGGAGATCCTGCCACCAATAACAGGTCGTCCAAGTACGGCAACATGCGGACTCCCTGCAGCCGCAGAGAAGTCGCCATGACCGCCATCACCTTGGTGAAAACCCGTGGTGCTGTCGCCAGGCCAAAAGGTAACGCCCGAAACTGGAAGTGGTCGCTGCGGATTGCAAACCTGAGGAACTGTTGATGGAGCAAAAGAATAGGGACATGCAGGTAAGCGTCCTGTATGTCCAATGACACCATGTAGTCCCCAGGTTCCAGCGCCAGAATGATGGACCGTAGGGTCTCCATCCGAAACTTCGGTACCCGCAAAGACCTGTTGAGTGCTTTGAGGTTGAGAATCGGACGATACGACCCATTGGGTTTCTGTACCAAAAAAAGATTTGAATAGAAACCCTGGCCCCTCTGGGAGAATGGAACAGGCACTATAACTCCAGCCTGGAGCATAGTGTGCAATACCTTCCGCAGCTCCGTAGCCTTGTTCCGGTCTGATGGTAGCCCCGTGGTGAAGAATCGAGCCGGGGGTCTGTGCCGGAAGGAGAGGGCGTACCCGTGGGAGACCACCTGCAGAACCCAAGTGTCTGTCGTAGTGGTCGACCAACACTGGGCGAACTGCAGCAGGCGGCCTCCCGCCCTGGGATCCCCCAAAGGGAGGCCCGGACCGTCAGGCCACAGGCTTGTCATCTGGCTTGGGGGCCGGACGTCTGGTACTCCATGTCTGCTTCCGGGGCTTGACCGATTTCTTAGGGCCAGCCTGTCGAGGAAACGACTGTGGTCTGGGCCTGCCCTGGGCCCTAGATGACCGAAAGGACGATGGTCCAGAACCAGAAGGAGCAGCGGCCGACGGGAGACAAGCCGATTTGGCTGCCGCCAGCGTGGCCACAATCTTATCCAGATCCGGACCGAAGAGAACTTCTCCGGTAAACGGCAATGCCTCCAGACCCTTTTTGGAATCTGCGTCCGCCTTCCAGGATCGCAGCCACAAGGTGCGACGAGCAGCTACCGCTGCTGAAGAAATCCTAGACACCAGAGTACTAATGTCTAGGGCCGCCTCATTGATGTAGGTGGCCGAATCACGGAGATTGCCAATCAACTCTGCCTGTGAGAATCCACCTGAGGAGGGGATTCCCACTTTGCAAAATAATTATCCGCGAACGGATAAGCCACCGCCAGGCGTCTCTGCGGCTGGTATCTTTTGCCAGGCTGTTTCCACGCCTCCTCTAAATGGTCCACCAACTGACCCGAAAGAGGAAAGACTGTGGCATCGCCCTTCACATCTTTGAAAAAGGCATACTTAGATTTAGCCGCTGGGGGAACTTCGTCCTCAATCACCAAGGCTGTGCGGACCGCCCGAATAAGTCCAGGAATATATACTTTGGACTTAGCATCAGCGTCCTTAGCATGGAGAGGTTCCTGATCGTAAGGATCCAGAATCTCCCCATCATCAGACGTCCCCTCGTCATCCTCATAAGGGTCCGACAGAGACGCCACCGGCCGTTTATGCGGCCGCATCACAGACTCCCCTTGCAACACATCCGACAAGTGCTGTACAGAACTCGTCAGGGAGTTAACCCACGCTGGCTCCTGAGAAACCGGGAGCGGGGAAATAGGGAGACTGTGGGGTACCACCAATTGTCGTGGGAAACCCTGCATGGGTGACGACACCACTGACTGCTGGGACAAACCCATCGGTGTAAACGCGGGCTGCGGAGCTAACTGGCCCACTAAGGCTGTAAGCGCTTGAGCGAAACAAGCCCAGGGCGGCTCCTGTACCGGTGCAGTAACCGTAAGAGGCCGCGCCATAGACAAACACTGCCGGCAGAGGCCCTCCGCGCTACCCTCCCCCTCCGCTAACGGTACTTTACACGTAGTACACTGTAGCCGGAGGGAAAAATCACTTTCAGACATGATGGCACCACGTATGTGACCCCTCTCACCAATTATATATTTAAGAGGCGAGAGACCACCCTGCAGCACCGCACCGCAAGGGCTTAGCAGAAAAAACAGGGACAGTATAAAGCTGACAGTTTAGAAAAAAAGTTACAGGCGCAGCGCTAGCACAGTCACATACAATGCAGAGAAATAACAATTTCTGCACTAACAGCGCTGATCACTCAACTACACAGACACAGGGCCTGGTAGGACACAGCGCTGCATACACAGACCTGACCACAGCGGAGGAGAGGTATGCGGGGGGACCCAGACCACGATGCTTCCAATGCAGGCTTCCAGCAGCGTTCACCATGCTTCAGAAAAGATGACCACCGAGGAGCAGAAAGAAGGCTGGCCTGGGGGAGGAGCGCTGACACAGGGCCAGTCAGCACAGTGCAGAGAGGGCTGTGTGCAGCGGGGGAGGCGCCGGCTGTGAGACAGGGAAGGCGCGCTCCCCTGGCATGCATTTAACCCCTGGGACGCCGCTGCGCTACCGCTCTGCTGCGGTCCACTGTCCCAGGGGGTAGTGGAAGCGCAGGTTGGTCGCCTGGCTCCACGCTGCAGCCAGTCCCCAGGGAGCCCCCTGCCTGGGGACTTAGGACCATGTGATCAGCGGGGACCCCCCGCGGGACCCCGCTGCTTACCTCTGTCCCCCTTGAATCCGGCCATGGTCCGGAACATCTGGGGTCACCGCTAGCTGTGACCCCAGATGTCCACCAGCATCCCCGGATCAGTACCGGCGTTCTGGTACCGGCGGGGTGTAGGGAAGACAGCATGGACGTCAGGACTGACTGTCCATGCTGTTCATCCAGATGTGCAGCCACAGCTGCATGAAGAAAAAGCTTCAGGGGCTCTTCTAAGCCCCCCTCTAGCAGGTGCCTCCGACTACGGCCGGGCACCAAACGAAACTGAGATGCCTTGGCTCGGGGGCGGGGTATAGGAGGGGGACCTAGTGCATCCTGGGAGGCTGAAAGCTTAACTCTTTGGTGCCCGATGACTGACGTCACACCTATACCCCAAGGTATCCTGTGGATACCCTATGGACCCTGAAGTAGAAAAATATATATATATATATGGTGTATATATATATATATATATGTGTGTGTATATATATATATGAATATATATTAATATATATGTGTGTGTGTGTATAACAATTCCAAATAGGTCCACACTCACGTCTTCACAAACATTTTGCTGGGGTAGCTTACCCAAAAAGGGAGTTACAAAACCACCCATAAAAGATAAACATTTTAAAAAATGGGGTGCACTCACCAGTCTTCTGAATAAAACTCCTTTATGAAGTTATGACATAGCAGGTTTCACAATCAAATCAAATGTGTGTGTGTGTGTATATATATATGTGTGTATCTTCAAAAAAGACACGACACTCCCAGGCTCTTATTTAAAGATGCAAAAGATTAAAGTGTACATAATTGTAAACGTTTCAGGACACACTTTGGAGTTGTATTTAATTTTACACTGGCACCGAGGCCAGATGATCTATAACGACTGAGTGCAGGCAGTCTTGGAAATGTGTATGTATATGTATATATATATATATATATACACACACATATATATAATTGGTGGTGGGATTATCTGCTAGGGGGCACCAGTCAAAACTTTGCCTAGGCAAATTAGCTAGGGCCGGCTCTGGTCCCAAGGCACCCCAGGGTGCCACGGCGCACAGTTTGGGAACCACTGATCATAGTGAATCATACTATGCAGTACTGTAAAAGTGGAAACCACCAGTAATAAAACAGAGATGGGTATTAACTAAGACGTAAGAGGGCCCTATTTGCATGCTTACAATTTATAGGGCTAATTAAATTCTGTGGCTGCGCAGATTTTCAGTCATTACGATACAGAAATTTTGCTCACACCTCTATGGGGTGCAAACTAAACCAAGCGAGATTTTCCTGCCCGCATATTACGCAGTGTCCTAGCCCACGTGATTCCAACAGGTTTTGTTGAATTGAATTGCCCGCCCGCCCCTCCTCCATAGGATATAAATATACTGCTTCATCAGTCATTCTATAAGTGATGCATGCATTATCTTACTCTATACAGTATATACAGTCAGGTGCATAAATATTGGGACATTGACAGAATTTTCATATTTTGGCCTCTATTCACCCCCACAATGGCTTTGAAATGAAACAAACAAGATGTGCTTTACCTGCAGACTCTCAGATTTAATTTGAGGGTAATTACATCCAAATCAGGTGAACGGTGTAGGAATTACAACTGTTTTATATGTGCCTCCCACTTCTTAAAGGGGCCAAAAGTAATGGGACTGTCAACTCAAAAGCTATTTCATGGACAGGTGTGGGCTATTCCCTCGTTATTTCATTATCAATTAAGCAGGTAAAAGGTCTGGAGTTGATTCTAGGTGTGACATTTGCATTTGGAATCAGTTGCTGTCGACTCTCAATAGGAGATCCAAAGAGCTGTCACTATCAGTGAAGCAAGCCATCATTAGGCTGAAAAATCAAAACAAACCCATCAGAGAGATAGCAAAAACATTAGGTGTGGCCAAATCAACTGTTTGGACCATTGTTAAAAGGAAAGAATGCACCGGAGAGCTCAGCAACACCAAAAGACCCGGAAGACCACAGAAAACAACTGTGGTGGATGACAGAAGAATTTCCCTTGTGAAGAAAAACCCCTTCACAATAGTTGGCCAAATCAAGAACACTCTCCAGGAGGTAGGTGTATATGTGACAAAGTCAACAATCAAGAGAAGACTTCACAAGAGTGAATATAGAGGGTTCACCACAAGATGTAAACCATTGGGGAGCCACAAAAACAGGAAAACCAGATTAGTTTGCCAAACAACATCTAAAAAGCCATTACAGTTCTGGAACAACATCCTATGGACAGACGAGACAAAGATCAACTTGTACCAGAGTGATGGGAAGAGAAGAGTATGGGGAAGGAAAGGAACTGCTCATGATCCAAAACATACCACCTCATCAGTGAAGCATGGTGGTGGTAGTGTCATGGCGTGGGCATGTATGGCTGCCAATGGAACTGGTTCGCTTGTAGTTATTGATGATGTGACTGCTGACAAAAGCATGAATTCTGAAGTGTTTCGGGCAATATTATATGCTCATATTCAGTCAAATGCTTCAGAACTCATTGGACGGCGCTTCACAGTGCAGATGGACAATGACCCGAAGCATACTGCAAAAGCAACCAAAGAGTTTTTTAAGGCTAAAAAGTGGAATGTTATGCAATGGCCAAGTCAATCCCCTGACCTGAATCCAATTGAGCATGCATTTCACTTGATGAAGACAAAACTGAAGGGAAAATGCCCCAAGAACAAGCAGGAACTGAAGACATTTGCAGTAGAGACCTGGGCAGAGCATCACCAGGGATGAAACCCATACTTTTGCTGTGGGCTCCTCAGGTGCCGTGCTCTCCCGGGCTCGGCAAGCCGCCTGTCCACGGGGACAGAGCGAGACACAGGGGCGGGGGAGGGACACATGAAGCTATGCACCAATAAGAGGAGTCAGTGTCCGGGGCTGGCGGGTACTGAGTGAGTACAAGTGGCTCACTGTCACTGACTGTGGTGGCGTAGTGGGTCTGGCTGCAGCAACCCTCCTCAGTGTGCCTTAAGCAGCCCCGTACCCCGCGTAATGGGCCGTCACTGCTGCCTCTGCACGCCCAACAAAGAGTGTGCCGAGTGTGGGAGCCATGGGGGAGGCAGGCAAGGCTGCAATGAAGGTGCCGGGCGCAACGCTACTAATATACACAGCAGCAGGCACCCGGCAAAATAGAGATTGCGGTGGGCAGACGGTTCTTCCCCAGGGCATGCTGCGCTCTGTGCGGTGGCACCGACCGTACCATTCTAGTTACAGCCCTGGCTGCAATGATGCTACACAATATATATGCAGTATAACTCACCAGCTCTAGATGTAGGAAAGCGCTGGTGAAGCTGCACCTGCAGCAGGATTTGTCCATCAGAACAGCCGTGCACAAGCCTGGAGCCGGCAGTGAAGATCACCGACTTAAGGTATAGAAAGAGCGCTACTTGTAGTGTACAGTGCATCCGGAAAGTATTCACAGCGCATCACTTTTTCCACATTTTGTTATGTTACAGCCTTATTTCAAAATGGAATAAATTAATTTTTGCCCTCAAAATTCTACACACAATACCCCGTAATGAAAACGTGTAAAAAGTTTTTTTGAGATTTTTGCAAAATTAATAAAATAAAAACACTAAGAAATTACATGTACATAAGTATTCACAGCCTTTTCCATGAAGCTCAAAATTGAGCTCAGGTGCATCCTGTTCCACTGATCATCCTTGAGATGTTCCTATAGCTTAATTGGAGTCCACTTGTGGTAAATTCAGTTGATTGGACATGATTTTGAAAGGCATACACCTGTCTATATAAGGTCCCACACTTGACAGTGCATGTCAGAGCACAAACCAAGCATGAAGTCCAAGGAATTGTCTGTAGACCTCAGAGACAGGATTGTCTCGAGGCACAAATCTGGGGAAGGGTACAGAAAAATATCTGCTGCTTTGAAGCTCCCAATGAGCACAGTGGCCTCCATCATCCGTAAATGAAAGAACTTCAGAACCACCAGGACTCTTCCTAGAGTTGGCTGCCCGTCTAAACTGAGCGATCAGGGGAGAAGGGCCCTAGTCAGGGAGGTGACCAAGAACCCGATGGTCACTCTGTCAGAGCTACAGCATTCCTCTGTGGAAAGACGAGAACCTTCCAGAAGGACAACCATCTCTGCAGCAATCCACCAATCAGGCCTGTATGGTAGAGTGGCCAGATGGAAGCCACTCCTTAGTAAAAAAGCACATGGCAACCCGCCTGGAGTTTGCCAAAATGCACCTGAAGGACTCTTAGACCATGAGAGACAAAGATTGAACTCTTTGGCGTGAATGCCAGACGTTCTGTTTGGAGGAAACCAGGCACCACTCATCACCAAGCCAATACCATCCCTACAGTGAAGCATGGTGGTGGCAGCATCATGCTGTGGGGATGTTTTTCAGCGGCAGAAACTGGGAGACTAGTCAGGATAGAGAGAAAGATGAATGCAGCAATGTACAGAGACATCCTGGATGAAAACCTGCTCCAGAGAGCTCTTGACCTCAGACTGGGGCAACGGTTAATCTTTCAGCAGGACGACCCTAAGCACACAGCCAAGATATCAAAGGAGTGGCTTCAGGAGAACTCTGTGAATGTCCCTGAGTGGACCAGCCAGAGACCAGACTTGAATCCGATTGAACATCTCTGTAGAGATCCGAAAATGGCTGTGCATCGATACTTCCCATCCAACCTGATGGAGCTTGATGGGTGCTGCAAAGAGTAATGGGCGAAATTGCCCAAAGATAGGTGTGCCAAGCCTGTGTCATCATATTCAAAAAGACTTGAGGCTGTAATTGCTACCAAAAGTGCATCAACAAAGTATTGAGCAAAGGCTGTGAATACTTATGTACATGTGATTTCTTAGGTTCTTTTTTTTTAAATTACATTTGCAAAAATCTCAAAAAAACTTTTTACACATTGTCATTATGGGATATTGTGTGTAGAATTTTGAGGAGAAAAATTAATTTATTCCATTTTGGAATAATGCTGTAACATAACAAAATGTGGAAAAAGTGACGCTCTGTGAATACTTTCCGGATGCACTGTATATGCAGCAAATATCAGCGATAGGAAGATCCATGTATGTACCATGCGCCGGCAGCTGAACTTACCGGCAAGTGTACACAAGGTGTGCTGGTAACACCTGGGTCGAAAATCGGTGGCTATGTTAAGTGCTGCCATCAGAAATTATGGAGCAGATAGCTCCATGTGTAAGGTGTCTCATTCATGTAAGAGGTCATAGGTTTGCCCGGGTATGATAGTATTTTGAAATGTGTATGTTAAATAAAAGAGGATGTGACTGAAGGTGCTGTGGGAGGTGGTCAGATGGAGGAGTTGGCCAGGGAGGAGATAGGGGTGAGCAGGAGATGCTGGAAATAACAAAAAAAGGAAACTACAAGAGAGAATGATTATAAATTGATGATTGACAGGCCTGGGCATGCTGAGGTCAGTGATTGCGTCCTCGGACGCAGCTTAACTGGCTTCAGCAGCATGATTTCCCTGCCATCCTGAGTAACTAGAGGGATATTCAGATGACCAATGTTCACGCAGACGATCCAATGCAGTGTCTTCGAACTGGATCAGGGAAACCATCAGGAGGCGTCTATTGTCACAAGATGCCTCCTGCGGCATAAGCATATTATCGCACAGCCGGTGCGTACAAGAGGGGCTAGCTTTAGTTATTTCAGACAAGAGGGATTATTGCTTCCATTTATTTAAAAAAAAAGCCAGGCTGACTACATAGCGACTTGGGTAATATGTCACAATAACAGTAATCAAAGTTTCAAAATAATTCATACTACTTTTTTAAACTTGGTAGAACTTTACTATATTCTTTTTACTAAAATAATTATTATAGTTATAGTGACAATGTATGTAATTAAGGGCCTGATTCAGACCCGCTTGATAGTCGGCCAGTGCGCACGTGCGGCGTGCGCAATGCGCGTGACCGAGTGAGGACTTCACTCGCTCCGGGGCTCGCTTCAAAACGGGGAGGCTGATTGACAGCTCGCCCCGTTTTGTAGGCGGGGAGTGGGGGTGGCTGGACAAACGGAGGCGTTCCCGTAGGAAAGCCTGCCGTTTGTGGGCGGCCCTACTGACATCATTCGTGATGTCAGTAGTGAACTTCCTGCTCTATTAGAGCAGGAAGTTCACTCGGGCTTGCGGGAACCGAGACCCTACCACAAGGTCTTGTCGCAAGCCCGATGGTCGCGATAATCGCCAGGTAGCTTGCAAAAGCTGTGGGTGGTCACCCACAGCTATGCGAGCGGCCTGGAGGCGGATTTTTGTTTAAAAGAAATCCGCCCTGATTCAGAGTGAGCGCTCGCAAATAGTGAGCGCCTCTGAATCAGGCCCCAAGTGTCAAACTGCATATATGTTCTCTATAGAATTATTACTCCAAAAACATTGTGCAAACAGTAAAATGATTGCTGCTTTATGTACAGCTGACGTACTGTACAATTGTTGATACAACACTGTGAATAATCTGTTTATGTAGTCTAATTAAAAGTCCCATGCACCCATTTTGTTTCACTTTCAGCAGTCTGCCCAACACCTTACACCCTGTGCTCTAATTTTTTCCACTTTAACCTATACAGTTAGGTGCATAAATATTGGGACATTGACAGAATTTTCATATTTTGGTCTCTATTCACCACCACAATGGCTTTGAAATGAAACAAACAAGATGTGCTTTAACTGCAGACTTTCAGATTTAATTTGAGGGTAATTACATCCAAATCAGGTGAACGGTGTAGGAATTACAATGGTTTCTATATGTGCCTCCCACTTTTTAAGGGGCCAAAAGTAATGGGACAAACTAAACAATGCTAAATCTAACTTTCACTTTTTAATACTTTGTTGCAAATCCTTTGCAGGCAATTACAGCCTGAAGTCTGGAACGCATAGACATCACCAGACGCTGGGTTTCATCCCTGGTGATGCTCTGCCAGGCCTCTACTGCAAATGTCTTCAGTTCCTGCTTGTTCTTGGGGCATTTTCCCTTCAGTTTTGTCTTCATCAAGTGAAATGCATGCTCAATCGGATTCAGGTCAGGGGATTGACTTGGCCATTGCATAACATTCCACTTTTTAGCCTTAAAAAACTCTTTGGTTGCTTTTGCAGTATGCTTCGGGTCATTGTTCATCTGCACTGTGAAGCGCCGTCCAATGAGTTCTGAAGCATTTGACTGAATATAAGCATATATTGCCTGAAAAACACTTCAGAATTCATTCTGCTGCTTTTGTCAGCAGTCACATCATCAATAAATACAAGAGAACCAGTTCCACTGGCAGCCATACATGCCCACGCCATGACACTACCACCACCATGCTTCACTGATGTGGTATGTTTTGGATCATGAGCAGTTCCTTTCCTTCTCCATACTCTTCTCTTCCCATCACTCTGGTACAAGTTGATCTTTGTCTCATCTGTCCATAGGATGTTGTTCCAGAACTGTAATGGCTTTTTTAGATGTTGTTTGGCAAACTCTAATCTGGTCTTCCTGTTTTTGTAGCTCACCAATGGTTTACATCTTGTGGTGAACCCTCTATATTCACTCTTGTGAAGTCTTCTCTTGGTTGTTGACTTTTACACATATACACCTACCTCGTGGAGAGTGTTCTTGATTTGGCCAACTGTTGTGAAGGGGTTTTTCTTCACCAGGGAAATAATTCTTCTGTCATCCACCACAGTTGTTTTCCGTGGTCTTCCGGGTCTTTTGGTGTTGCTGAGCTCTCCGGTGCGTTTTCTTTTTAAGAATGTTCCAAACAGTTGATTTGGCCACACCTAATGTTTTTGCTATCTCTCTGATGGGTTTGTTTTGATTTTTCAGCCTAATGGTGGCTTGCTTCACTGATAGTGACAGCTCTTTGGATCTCATATTGAGAGTCGACAGCAACTGATTCCAAATGCAAATGTCACACCTAGAATCAACTCCAGACCTTTTACCTGCTTAATTGATAATGAAATAACGAGGGAATAGCCAACACCTGTCCATGAAATAGCTTTTGAGATGATAGTCCCATTACTTTTGGCCCCTTAAAAAGTGGGAGGCACATATAGAAACCGTTGTAATTCCTACACCGTTCACCTGATTTGGATGTAATTACCCTCAAATTAAATCTGAAAGTCTGCAGTTAAAGCACATCTTGTTTGTTTAATTTCAAAGCCATTGTGGTGGTGAATAGAGGCCAAAATATGAAAATTCTGTCAATGTCCCAATATTTATGCACCTGACTGTATGACCTATTCTCAGCCCCCCCAACACTTTGCTACAATTTTCTTTTTTTCATTAGACTGCGCTAAGCCACCTCCCAGTAACAGCCCAATCACTTTGTCCAAGACGTTCCTGGTACTATGCATCTCGATTGCAACATCACCTTTGTGCGTGCACTCTGTGTAAGGCATGCACTGTTTACTTGCCTACTCTCCCGGGAGTCACGGGAGTCTCACAATTTGTCGGGGAACCCCCCTGCACCCCTGAAAGAGTAGGCAAATCTCCAGCATCCTGCCCACTTCCTAGTGAAGTGGGCAGGATGGGGAGATTTTCCGAGAAATTTGCATGTCCGTAGGGAATAGGCGGGGCTAAATGACGTGATTCACATAATGTAGCAAAACCCCCTCCTAGTGGGTCTTTCCGGTAAAGGGGGTGTGGCCTAATGACGGCTATAGTCTGTCCCCGCCCCCCGATGATGAGAAGGTATGATTCACTGTAGAAGCTTTTAGGGAAATTTGTGCATGTGTGACATCGCCACTATGTGCGCCTCTGAATCAGGCCAGCTATCTATCTCAGCCTGTCTCCTCTCTTAAGATGTCTTGCTCCATTAACCATCTCATTCACTTACCTGTTTGTCGCAATCTCCCACTTACTAGGGCTGTCCATTGCAAGATAGTCATCAAATAGTGGCAGCGATGTTGCCATCGCAAGGTAACCAACAACGGTTTAACCATTGTCTCAGCTGCACTGAAGATTTTCATCTATGGTTGCTAACCATCGGCTTCCGATGGCCATACATACCACCTACCTCTCATGCTGTGGAACTTCCCCGATTAGAATAACCTGTCTTCCGCTACTGTCTTAGGGCCTGATTCAGAAATGGACGCACTGCTGTTATTTACCCTCTATCGGTGACCTGCACATGCGTCTAAGTCGCACTGCCTCCTGGTACATTAACAGCTTCGCCCGCAGCGACTATTTACCCACATGGTGATTGACAGTCAGGGGAGTGTCTGCAAAATGTCGAGACCGTTTGTAGGAGTGTTGCAGCCTGCATATGTGATCCCGTATGTTATACAAATGGCTCCGGCATTTCAGTACATGCGGCCATTCTGCGTGACCACAAGGTTACTCAGAGGGCCGATTATCAAAGGATCTTTGGGCCTGATTCGGACCCGCTCGTGAGTGCAGGACGCTCGCAAGCGGGTCGATGGTGCCCGAATGCGCACGACGGAGGGAGCTCCGTCGTGCGCATGTGCGAGACTCGGCGAGCGACGAGGAATCCGTAGCTCGGGGTCTCGCACCATAGGGTGCGTGCTGTCGATGGTGACTGACAGCATGCCCCCTTTGGTGGGCGTGCTGGGGGCGTGGCTGCCAGACGGAGGCGTTCCCATGGGAACGCCTACCGTCTGGGGCCGGCCCCACTGACATCAGTAGTGATGTCAGTGGGAGTGATTTTGGCTCTGATAGAGCTAAAATCACTCCAGGGCTTGCGGCAGCGAGACTCTACCGCAGGGTCTCGTCGCAAGCCTGATGGTCTTGACCATCGCGACCATCATCATGGACGCTCGCTATAACTGTGGGTGGTAACCCACAGCTATGCGAGCGTCCAGGAGGCTGCTCCAAGAACAGGTAGGAGGGCCCTGATTCAGAGCAAGCGCTCTGGTCAGAGCGTTCGGCTCTGAATCAGGCCCTTTGTACACAGACGCTTTGATTTGTGAAGGCATCAGTGGGCAACTCAATACAAATCTAGGCGTCTGCGACAATTGCATATTTTTGCACAGCCGCTGTGTAAAAATTTGCAGCTGCGCTGGCATTAGCGCCCATTCTCTGAAGCAGGACCTTATTCTCTCAAGTATCCAATCTCATTCTCTTCAAATGAGTTTATCAAATAGGCCTGTATAGACCTAGGGCTAAATTTGCTATGAGGTCCTTTTCAAAGATGCCACGTCTATTATCGGGTATGTAGTCAGGAAGCCGGCGGTTGGCTTCCCGACTGTCAAATCCCGGCATGGGATTAATGATAGGTGTCGAAATCCCAACGCCTATTATTATCCACCCGCTGAAATACAGAACGAAGGTAAGCCGGGCGGCGGGTGCGGACAGCCGCGGGCGGGGGTGGTTAGGGGCTCCCAGGGGGGACTTAGGGTTAGGCACCGGGTCAGGCTAGGGGAAGGGGGGTTAGACACTCCCGGGTGGAGGTTAGGGTCAGGCACCCCACCGGGAGGGTTAGGTTTAGGGTACGGGGAGGCGTGGTTAGGTTTAAGCACTTACGGGGGAGGTAAGGGTTAGGCACTAGGGGGGGAGGTAAGGTTTAGGCACTAGGGGGTGAGGTTAGGGTTAGGCACCCCTAAAGGAGGGTTAGGGATAGTGAAAAAAACGTACCTGTCGGGATCTGCTGTTGCCGGTCTTCCGGCGTCGTGATTTGAACCGTCACACTTATCGATTCCCTATTATCACTGGATTTAAAGGAGCAATTAGATACAATAGGAAACACAACTGGGTTTGTATTGAGTATAACTGCCCTTTTAAATCTAGGGGCTGAAACCACCAAAGTCATGCTGGTTTTGAAAAGAAATATAGCCCCTATTTTCATTGCAGCCATAGAAAGTACTTTACGGCCTATTAACCAGAAAACTAAACAAAACTAAAAAAAACCTCAGAGGCAGCTGAGCGATGCACAGATCACCAGCGATACTGATAGGCACCATAAAGAGGCTGATTCAGAGGGGGCGGTAAAGGCATCTTTGCACACAGCAGTTGTGCCAAAATATGCAAAAGCAGCAGGAGGCGTCTTGTTTAAAAAGACGCCCACTGATGGCTTCTCTGATCCGCTGCTGCGTCCAAAGACTGTGTGAACATCACCTAGCCATCTGACATCTGAGTATTACTCAGGTTACTCAGGATGTCCAGCAAAACTATGCTGCCGAGACCAGTGAAACTCTTGTCCAAGGACGCAGCCACTGGCTTCAGCATGCACAGAATTTGGGGGCGACGCTCTCCTTTGCCGCCCCCAAACACCAGCAGCATGTCAATCATGCTGCGGTTTTTGGGGCACTGCAACGGATGTTGCAGGGACAGATCTGCATATGTTCAGTGCGGCTCTGGCGCATATCTAAAAAAAAACCAGTGATTTGCGTGAATATCGATGACCATGTCAACTTTTTTTTCTGTCGACATTCAGAACCAGTCAACCTTTTGAAAGTCGACCTTTATACTGTCAACCTTTTATACAACAGTATGTAGTAAATAGGAGAGCCCCTGCAATGGCCACCACCAGGGTATACGTTCAGGAAGCCGGCGGACGGAATGTCGACCGCCGGCTTCCAGACATTGTTATCCCGACTAGGGACGAATGACAGGTGTCTAAATCTATACGCCTGTCATTTGACCGACGTCGGGAGACCGGACAGCCGCGCAGGGGGGGGGGATCGTTAGGTTTAGGGCTCCCGGGGGGGACTTAGGGTTAGGCACCCCCCGGTAGGTTAGGCTAGGGGGAGGGAGGGTTAGGCACCCCCAGGGGGAGGTTAGGGTTAGGCACCCCCTCAGGGGACTTAGATTTAGGCGGCGGGGAAGGAGGGGTTAGGTTTAGGCACTTAGAGGGGGGATTAGGGTTAGGCACAGGGGGGGAAGGTTAGGGTTAGGTACCCTAAAGGGGGGTTAGGGGGTAGATTAGTGAATACTTACCTAGGGACGATCAGGATTTGTTCCTCTGTTGGCCAGGCGCTGTCAGGATTTGAACCGCCGGCCAGGGGTCCAGAGGTAATTCATACCGATTCCTACCACAAGCTGTGGGGCTGGATAAACAGGTAAAACCCCTAAATCCTGCGAAAACATACGGTTTCCACAGGATTTAGGGGTCTATATATAAAAGACTTTTCTTCTGAGAAATCGATTCATACTGTCTTTAAAAAGTAGAAACACTCAGATCTCCACTGTTTACTTAGCACATACAATGGGGTCCGACACTTCCTCATTTTAAAGAACACATTAGTTTTGCAAAGCGAAACTATTATAAGAAAAAAAACATAACAGCGTCTGATGATCACATTATGTCTGCTCGCATTGGTGTAAAGCAGGAAGAGACCGTTCTCTTCCTGCTTTTTCCCACAGTGCATTGCTCCCCGGCTCCTTCGGCCTCTGTTCTGCAGTGGACATCCCTCGGCACCTGTTTTGCGCCTACGCCGGGACAGTGAGCAACAAACACAAACTGTAGCAAGAGACAGCAAAAAGAGCACACTACATGCCAGTTTTAGCCCTCACCATAACTGACCTTTACCGTGTGGTCATCCCATCAATACAAATAATATAAAAACGGGGTAAAAAGCCAGACAAAAAGCCAGGAAAACTGAAAACTCGCATTGCTTTCTTTTTAGCTATACTGTAGCCCTTAGTGCTAATTGCCTTTGATAACTAGACTCCTTATTGTTGATCACTCCTAATCTGTCTGTCTATTCCTCTCCATAACCTGCTTCTCTATGGGGGTGATTTTGACTTGGATGCAGTTGCTGCGCAGATGGGTCTTTATGGTAATGGTACTGCCGATGGGTGTCCTATACGACATCCACAGGCTGTGACATGCTGCTATTGTGACCAAAAAGATGCACTTTTGGCTAACCATCGGACATTGCATCTATCTATGGCAGGCGCAGAATGTATGGGCTATATTTACTAAAGTGAGAGTTTTTAGACGTGAAGATGTTGTCCATTGCAACCAATCAGATCCTAGCTATTATCTTCTAGAAGGTGCTAGTTAAATGTTAAGTTGAATCTGATTGGTTGCTACGGGCAACATCTCCACGTCTAAAAACTCTCACTTTAGAAAATGTACCCCTATGATTTACCACAGCCACTGGCATCAGTGGAATTGTGTCCTCAGATGCAATCGTTGACATCGACACATCCATCGCTTGTAGCCATCCCCCTTGTTACCACCCAGAAACGCCTATTGAAATGATATGGATCTCCATGCAATTTCGATCTGTGTCCCCCGGCAGTAAACATCGGGAGACATACGCAGTACGTCTCGGAAATATGCACAGAAGACATTGCAGGGCTCAGCCAACCCGGCCAGCCCATCGGTTCTGTGGCGATCTCACCGCAGCCTCCTCCTGCCAGGGTAGAGAAGGGTGATCTTAAAAGTAACGTCTAAAAGACAGTCTCCCTGCAGCCCATTTTGAGGGAGATCGGGGACGCTGCAGCCTCCCTCTCTCCCCCCGGCAACAGGCACTGCCAGGGGGTTGGCGGAAATGAAGGGACCGCGGCATATATCAGAGATTTCTGCTGCGGCCCTTCCATCTTAAATCCTGGGGATGCTCAACTAGTTGTTTGGCATGGTCGCATCAGATGTGACCACGCCAAGCTGGGCTATCTCTGATTACCTTCCAGCAGCCGCTGCAGATGTCAGATGAGACCGTGTCAGAGAAACCTGCAGCAGCTGCCAGAAGGTAATCTTCTGTCAGTCGCCGGGCTCAGCCAACCCGGCCAGCGCATTGGTTCTGTGGCGACCTCACCGCAGCTTCCTCCTGCCAGGGTACAGAAGGGTGATCTTAAAAGGATTGTCTAAAATATAGTCTTCCTGCAGCCTGGGTTGAGGGGGATCAGGGATGCTGCAGCCTCCCTTCTCTCCCCCCGGCAACAGGCACTGCCAGGGGGTTGGCTGCAATGGGCGATCCTGGATTGCCCACCAGCCTGGGCTGTCTGCACTGCACAGCCCTGCCTCTCCATGCTGTCTAACACCCACCACGCCAGCAGTCATGGATTGCCCCCTCCCTGCTGCTGTCGGATCTTGCACTACTGTGAAGTCCTGCAAGAAAATTATGTTTTATATGGTTAAAAAAAAAAACAAAGGTTTGGTACATTATATATATATATATATATATATATTTATTAACTGTATAAAATATTTTTTCCCAAAATTGTTGAGATTTGAAATAATGAAATTATTTGAAGAGCTATTTAACCCTTATTCTGTGTGATTTTATTAACAATCCTGCATATTTGTTAATAAAATTATACTGAATTGGGTTTAAATAGATTGTAAGCTTGCAAGCAGGGCCCTCTTACCTCTATGTCTGTCTGTTATTACCCTGTTTTGTTCTATCAATGTTTCCAATTGTAAAGCGCAACGGAATATGCTGCGCTATATAAGAAACTGTTAATAAATAAATAAAATAAATAAATAGCTATCAATTACATAATTTGATAAATAAAAAAAACTTGACAATTTAGGGGACATTTTTGGGAAAAAAATATTTGTCAGTTAAGTGGTTAATGTTTGCAAAAACACCTGCAAATATTCTAATATGCCAAGTCTATCCAGAACCTACGTCTATCCAGAACGTGTAACCCCATGTCCAAGTCTCTCCATAACTTGTCTCCCAATGTCTCTCCGTAACCTGTCTCCAAAACCCATTTCCTGATTTCTCTCCATAACTGCCTCACTCCAAAACCCATCTGTCTCTCCATAATCTGTGTATGTTTCTCCTGTCTCCCAATATCTCTGTCTATTCCTCTCCATAACCTCTCTAATCTTCCCCATCTGTTTCTTATCTTTCCTGACCTACCTGTCTCATTCCTTCACTGTCTCATTCCCTTACATCCTACGACTGTCTCATACTCTCCCTGCTGTCTCTTTACCTGTGTGCCCAGACACCCCTCCCTCAGTCTATCCCCCACCCATACACTTCATGTGTTCTCCAATCACTCCCCCCCTTCCCAAAGCCGTGCACCCCTGTACGTCCCCCCTCCTTCCTGTCTTCCCCCTCTCTTTGTCACCCACCTCCCCCTCTTACAGTACCCTAATCCTCTCCACCAATCCGCGTTCCCGTCAGCCTCCCAGACCTGTCTCCCGCAGTGCACTCTGGGGAATGTAGTCATTTCCATTTCAGCTTCCGTTACTCTTTATCTCTCAGAACTGCAAATCCCAGCATCCCCCGCGGCCGGCTTCCCTCATCTTGGCCTGTGATTGGCTGCTGGTTGCAGAATGAATGAAATTGTACAGTATTGTGATATTAGAGGGGCTGCAGTGTTCTTGCTTAATACCCAGCAGCACCATGAACACAGCCCTGCACAACCCCCTCAAATCGTGAGTACATGTGTGTGACATAACTCAACCCCATTTCATGCGTGTGTGTGAGTGCATGTGTACATGCATGACTTTTATTTCAGCATGCAGAGAAATATAAAAATATGTGTAATATATATATATATATATATATATATATATATATATAAATATATATGCACATTCTGCAATGTATGTACATGGTATCTGTGTCTAGTAATCTGATAGTGAGGTGCATGTGTATATCTCCTCTCTCTGTATAAGCATATATATGTAGTATAGACACCTGACTTCTATTAGTCAGCAGTTCTCTGTGTCTGCCTACACTCTGCATTCTTTTTTATTGTATTAGGGTTCTGTATAGAAAGGTCACATGTTAGGAGAGTCTGGCATCTGGATTGCACAGCAGCCCACAGTGTAGACATGAGCTGTCACTGCACCCTCTGTATATTCTGTAGCCACCTGACTGTATAGGAACTCTGCAGCACTATGTTATAGAGGAGTAGGATGTGGGGTAAGCTGTATGCACTGTGAGCACATACTGTCCTTAATTCCTTCTGCACATCTGGAGAGACTGAACCCCATGTGACTGTCCGCTGTGCACCCCTTCACTGCTGTATTGGATACTGTGGCTGAGAACTGACTAATCCCTGTGACATTTCCCTCTGTACTCTTTCATATGATTAGTATTATATATACATAGTATTATATGCACCCACATACCCCCTGCACCGTTCTATGTAGCACATCAGTGTAACAGCCGGCTGAGTCCACACGATGTACGTTCCATTATCCATGTGTGCCTCCTGCTTATTGTATATTTTTTTATTTAGTAATATTAGTATTGTTATATTTCTTGTAACGCATATTTTAGCCCTCAATAAGGCGTTTCATTTATTAGACTATTTATAACATGCACATTTAAAACGCTGCTTTATTTTGCTGATGTAAAACAGCTAAAAAAGGGATAATTATGTTGGCTTGTGTAATGACAATAAATATGTAGCAATACAATGGCATAAACTTATTCTGCGTTGTGCATACATATCTCATGTCAGTATGTAGCTTTCTGCAGAGCTGGTAGCGTGTGTGACCTGGAGCTAGACATATTCAGCACAATATATATATATATATATATATATATATATATATATACATATACAATGATATAATAACAGGTGTAAAGAGTATACAGTACCAAGAGGCGTCTGTGACCTGTCTGTGACTGCAGACTCAGTTCCCTTAGTCATGTACAGGGATGTTATATGTATGTGTGTGTCTATGTAAAATGATATGTATGATCGTAATAATGAAGTAAATAATTTATTTTCTGAATCGTAATTTATGCGTAGCACATTCTTAATCCTAATTAACTAAGTAGTATAATTTTTGTCTTTAATTCATCTTCCACCAGACAGAAATGACCTGTGACAATTACCACAAAACTAATTGTATTTTTATAAGGCAGCTCAATCTGACTTGTCCAAGCAGTCAGTTATTCAAGTAGAGTGTATGTTTTATACAAAGATCCCTATTTCACGCTTAGTAAAATGCCAGACATACAAGGCACGTGATTTTATCACTGCATACATACATACATAGCCACGATAAAGTGACTCCGCTACCACTGAGTCTGCTGATACTGCCACACACACACTGTACAACAATTTATAATCTTCCCACACACTGATATCCTCCCAAAAGGTACAATACAGATTACATCCCATATTAGACAGTGTTTAAAGGTCTGATCTACCCGCATCCACATTTTACACTACAAGATAATGCCTCCCACACAATACAAAGCCAGCCAGAACAATTGATTAAAAAAAAGTCATTTTGGAAAACAATTGCCCAAAAATTACCCAAATACATTTCTTTCTAAAAAAAAAAATAATTGCACCATGTTCATGGTAGTATTTGCATGCTTTTTTTCCTATTTGCAATGCAAATATCTTGCTAATGAGCATTATTCCAGCCATCCATGCGTTGAATTCTAAGGCAGCCTCACTGTAGCAGTGGATAGTTTTTATCATGTTTGCATACTTAAATATTAATATATATATATATATATATTATATATTAATAGACTTATATTTAGGCTCGCACATGTTTTATAAAGTTATCACAAAAATTCAAATAGTTTTACCTGCAGCTGTGTAAAATCCGCAGGTTCTCACTTTTCGAGCACCAGGTGCTAGTTTATACATGTACCCATATTGTACAATGAAAAGTGTAATCTACCCAGAATGTGTGGTATGATTTCTCCCACAGTTGTGTTATCACAGTGTACCACACTGTACAGTGTATGGTTTATTCACTTTTCTCAACACACACACATACTGCACTATACACCACCACATCTCACAAAACTCTGATCTTCCCTACGTACTGTACTCATCAGGATGTAATCTTCCCCGCTTTGTACAATACAGCAGGTGCGCTGGCCACACTGCACTATATAATGGGTTCTGAACTTGTTCTACATTCTACAGTACAGATATTGATGTCCCAATACTGTATAATGTATAGTATAATCCCCCAACACACTGTATCGGATCTCACCACACACTGTATAGAAGATCTGATTCCAAACTCATTGTACAATACAAGATCTGATCTCCCCCACGCTGTACAGTACAAGGTTTCATCTCCACTACATTGACAATACAAGATCTCATCCTCCATACTGTACAGTTTACGATTTGATCACCCCCACACAGTTCAATAGAGGATCTCATCTCTGCCACATTGTACAATACAAGATCCCATTGTACAATACAGGGTCTGGTCTCCCCCATGCTGTATATACAATGCAAGATCTCATCACCTTCACGCAGTACAAAACAAGATCTGACCTACCTCCATGCTGTGCAACACAAAAATGTCATCTCCACCATATTGTATAATGCAAGATTTGATCTCCACACACAGGGCCTGAGTCAGCAAGGATCGCAACTGCTAATACGCACGTAATCGGCCGATTGCTGCGTACTGCGTATGCGTTGGAAATCGCAGTTCGCGAACCAGCCACTGCGATGTTTCTACGCAGACCCATCGCAGAGTGATTGACAGGAAGTGTCCTTTGTGGGTGGTGACAGTGGGGGTGGTCGGTGAAATGCAGGCGTGTCAGTGCGTTTGAACGCCGTTGCATAGGCGTGCATAAATTATCTGCTGCGATGCCGTATGCAGCCTGAGTACTCATAGCGTGCGATGAAGTTATCAATTTCTGAGTAAGGTCAGAGCTGGTGTAAGTTTGTGTGAGGCTGCGATGGTACTCGATTGTACCGATAGTTTCGCAGTCTTGCTAAACATTACGGATGTGTGTAAGGTAAGGTGGGCGTCCTTGTGCTGCGTCAGCATAGCAATCGCAATGGATTAGCATACTATCGCAGTGGAACTGTGTGGGATAATCGCGGTAGTGAATCAGGCGCACTGTACAGTACAAGATCTGATCTCTCCCCACACTGTACAATACAGGATCTCATTTCACCCACACTGTACAATAAAGGATCTCATTTCACTCAGACACTGTACAATACAGGATCTCATTTCACCCACAATGTACAATACAGGATCTCATTTCACCCAGACACTGTACAATACAGGATCTGATCTAACTCCATGCTGTACAGTACAAGATCACATTCTACTGTACACTATACAATTCAGAATCTGATCTACCCCCATTCTGTACAGTACAAGTTCACTTCTCACTCACACTGTACAGTACAAGACCTAATTTCCTCCACCCTTTAGAATACAAGATCTGAACTCCCTCCATGCTATACAATGCAAGATCTCACCTCTCTCATGCTGTACAGCAATGGTTCTCAAACTGGGCGCCACGGCACCCTGGGGTGCCTCAGGACACTTGCAGGGGTGCTTCAGGTTGGTGGTCCAGTACCAAATAAAATTATGTGACAGTCAAAACCAGTGCTAATGGCTGACAATCAAAAAATATGTGGACAAAAAGAAGTGCAGCCCTGTCTCCCACCACTTAACTGACCCTTAGAGTGACAGGTAAGCACAATTTACTTCAATGCTGATACTCTAGGGGCCATGACCTGAAAAAGTTTGGGAACCACTGCTGTACAGTACAATGGGATTCACCGCAATAGCAATTACGCACGCAGTTCAACTACGATAGTATGCTCATTCATGGCGATCGCCATTCCCTCACAGCACAACACAAGGACGCCCACTTTACTCACCACACATCCGTAATGTTTCGCAAGACTGCAAAACCATCGGTACATTCGAGTACCATCGCAGCCTCACGCACACTTGCACAAGCTCTGACCTCACTCAGAAATTGCTAACAACCATGCACGCTATGAGACCTCAGTCTGTGTAGGCCATTGCAATGGATAATTTATACCCGCCCCTTCAACAGCGTTGAAACGCACTGGCACACCTGCGTTCGCCCGACCACCCCCCGTCACCACCCACAAACGGCACTTCCTGTCAATCACTCTACGATGTGTCTGCGTAGTCACTGTGATCGCAGTCCCGATTGCAATAGATAGTTTACGAACGCGCACTGTGATGCAGTTGCAGAACGCAACAATCGGTCGTTTGCATGCGTATTAGCAACTGCGTTCCTTGCTGAAACAGGCCCAATATCAGAAATACGCTGCACACATTAATGTCCAGGAGTATCTCAGATAGATCCACTGGGGTCTTTATGCTAAGTATAACTCCAAATAACTTTAAATGTAGCCTACTAAAAAAAAATAATAATAATAAAATCTATATACAAATAATCATAGGTGGTATTTCTAAAATGAATAAGGATTGGTTTGGTATAAATGTACACAAATGGAAAGGTAATTCACACATTTTATGCGGCACACATAAGGAATGAACAATAAGGCGCGAGTTGCCGCCTCGACTACAGTAGGCTGATATCTGTACCTTCATAGAACTCTTGAGACAATCACGCAAAGCTGGCGGAAGCTGTTCCAGCAGCGCTCATGTCTAATTGAATCTGCCCCGTTTGGGTGTACTTCTTTGGGGGTTAATTTACTACAATTCCTGTTATATTTTATATATATGATGCAAGAAATTATATAGTTAATAATTTCTAAAAAATCCAACAATTTTGATGACTAGGGCATGGGTGGCAGGACATGCTGGGATGTGTAGTTCAACAGCAGCTGGAGAGCCGCTTATTGCCCATCCCTGGACTCAGGACTCATCCTAAAGCCCAAAGCCTGGTATACACTAGACGACTTGCAAACGATGCGATGTCATCAGCGATTTCCCTTGAACTCCCGGACAAACGATCTAGTGCATACACACTGTGCAATCTAACAAATGACCAAACGTTATATCTTGCATCGTTTGGTGGGTAGATCGTTAACTATATAAAGTAACCGTATCGCCTGGTCGTTCCGTAGAGCGTAAACACTGCACGATATGCGGGGAATCGCTAACGAGATTGACAGATCTTCCTGCATGTAGAGAAGATCTGAAGATGCGAGGGACGACGCCACGGGAGTGCACATAGTGCGTACACACTGGACAATTTGTTTTTCCGATGCGTCATAATCGGCCATATCGTTCAAAATATCGTCTAGATTGTCCCTGGAAATTAGAACCAACTCAGATTATTGGTGCATTATATCAATAACATAGTAGTGGGCTCAGGGCAGTGTGTTTCATCACCTCTCCCTTGTGGCCACAGATGCACCTGTATGACCTGTATAGCATAGAAGGGACTTTTCATAGTGTTGCTATAATAGCAGAGGTTATTCAAGCTTGGTACATACTACGCGATAGTGTATGCAGCCGACGGTACAATGCGATGTAATGATGCATCTTGGCGTCCGTACATACAGCACAATGCGGTATACATTGCCGATGTGTGCGCAGTTATCTGCTGTAGCGAATGGAGTGTTTGCAGAGCTGTTGGCGGACAGCCATGGGAGTTTCTAGGAGGTGATTGGCGGCGGACAGCCATGGGAGTTCCTAGAGGTGACTGGCGGCGGACAGCCATGGGAGTTCCTAGGGGGTGACTGGCGGCAGACAGCCATGGGAGTTTCTAGGAGGTGATTGGCAGCAGACAGCCATGGGAGTTCCTAGGAGGTGACTGGCGGCGGACAGCCATGGGAGTTCCTAGGGGGTGACTGGCGGCGGGCAGCCATGGGAGTTCCTAGGAGGTGACTGGCGGCGGACAGCCATGGGAGTTCCTAGGGGGTGACTGGCGGCGGACATTCATGGGAGTTTCTAGGAGGTGACTGGCGGCGGACAGCCATGGGAGTTCCTAGGGGGTGACTGGCGGAGGACAGCCATGGGAGTTCCTAGGAGGTGACTGGTGGCGGGCAGCCATGGGAGTTCCGAGGGGGTGACTGGCGGCGGACAGCCATGGGAGTTCCTAGGGGGTGACTGGAGGCGGACAGCCATGGGAGTTCCTAGGAGGTGACTGGCGGGGGACAGCCATGGGAGTTTCTAGGAGGTGACTGGCAGCAGACAGCCATGGGAATTCCTAGGGGATGACTGGCAGCAGACAGCCATGGGAGTTCCTAGGGGGTGACTGGAGTTCCTAGGGGGTGGCTGGCGGCGGACATTCATGGGAGTTCCTAGGAGGTGACTGGCGGCGGACAGCAATGGGAGTACCTAGGAGGTGACTGGCGGCGGACAGCCATGGGAGTTCCTAGGGAGTGACTGGCGGCGGATAGCCATGGAAGTTCTTAGGAGGTGACTGGCAGCGGACAGCCATGGGAGTTCCTAGGAGGTGATTGGCGGCGGACAGCCATGGGAGTTCCTAGGGGGTGACTGGCAGCGGACAGCCATGGGAGTTCCTAGGAGGTGACTGGCGGTGGACAGCCATAGGAGTTCCTAGGGGTGACTGGCGGCGGACAGCCAAGGGAGTTCATATGGGGTGACTGGCGGCGGACAGCCATGGGAGTTCCTAGGAGGTGACTGGCGGCGGACAGCCATGGGAGTTCCTAGGGGGTGACTGGCGGAGGACAGCCATGGGAGTTCCTAGGAGGTGACTGGCGGCGGACAGCCATGGGAGTTCCTAGGGGGTGACTGGCGGCGGACAGCCATGGGAGTTCCTAGGGGGTGACTGGCGGTGAACATTCATGGGCGTTTCTGGGAGGTGACTGAGAGGTGGCTTGAAGTAAACACAAAAAAAAATAATCTCATGGTCGTGTTATGGGAGTGTCACAGGCGTGTCAGTGAATGCGGCTGCGTTCTCAAATGCAGAGTCACAGCCAAAGAAGCCATTATTAGAGAGAGTTTCTATAACGCCTCCCTATGGAGTTTTTGATTCTCCATATAAACTACCCCCACCCTCAGGGATTTCTAGTGGGGGTGGGCAATAAGCGCCCCCCCCAGATGTTGTAAAACTACACATCCCAGCATGCCCTGCCACAGTTTTGCTATTTGGCCGTTATAAAAATGTTGCAATGCATGCTGGGATTTGTAGTTCAACAACAGCTGCCTTTATTGAAGAATGCGGATATCTGATGGGATGGGTTTCCAGGGACGCTCCCTGTTACATCGTGGACAGTTGGCAACTACGATAAACTCCTTCAATAACTTCACTTGTTACTCCATATACATCTTCCCTAGAATTCCTCCTCTTTTACCCCATATCACCCAGCTCTAAATGTTCAGATATTAATCTATATAACTTCTGTATATCTCTTTTATAAATGCATAGAACATTTACTGTTCCCCTCCATATAGTTCTAGCTATTATACCATGTTACCCCGATCTATATCTCTCCCTTTAATCAGTAGCGCTCCCTTTCTATAACACTTTTATTCCATATACGCCATACTTCCTTAATAATAACCTATTATTCTATATAAACACTCCCAGTGCAAGCTCCTATTATTCCATAGAGAATATTAATATAACACATGCTATGGCTCCTCCCATTACTCCATGTAGCCCCTCCCCATATCTCCTTCCTGTACTCAGTGTGTTGTCTATGAATAATATACCATACACTGTAATCCCTTCCCCCTATTTTTTAAGATAATACTTCACATAGGCCCTCATTCAGAGCCGCTCGTTAGCGGCAGTACGCTCGTTCCGAGCGATGTTTGCACATCTGCGCATGCGTACGGTTTTTAGTACGCATGCGCGAACCAGTCAGTGCGGCCGAAAAACGTTGGTACGCAATATAGCGAGGGCCTGCTATTTTGAGTGACAGAATGAGGCGTATGTGGGTGGTAACAGGGGAAGGAGCTTGAAAATGGGGAGTGGAGATCCGAACGCAGGCGTGCTTAAAGGTCAAAACGGGCGTTTTATGGGTGTGTATATTTAAAACAGCAGCGTCATTGACCACGTCACTGGGTTATTTTAGAGCCAGAACTGCTCGCAAATTTGTGGTAGCAAACACCAACCACAAGAATAGCGAGCAGTTCATACGCTGGTCGATGTACTCGATTAATCTAATAAATAGCGGACATGACGTAGGATGCGAGCGGCCAGGGGGCGTTTTTAACAAATAAACGAGCGTATGTTTTGCTCGCTCGTTCAGACTTAGAGGTGTGAACAGACTGCAATGTGCGTACGGATCATTTGAATAGCCACCCCTTGTTTTTAAACGAACGACCACAAATAGCGAACGGCTCTGAATCAGGCCCATAATCCCTCTTACTTCCTCTTATTCTTACTTATAAACCACTTCTCTGCTCCATAGAGGTAATTGTAGTACTTCTCACTAGCCCCCCTATTAAATACCTGGTCCCACATATTATCTGTGCTGCAAATAATTGTATTTTTGTTAGGTATCAATCTGCAGCCTCTCCTCTTGGTGCAGGGCCTTTGAAATGTTAATGCACTTGTTCTGCTGCATATATACATATATATTGGGATTTGATGTGTGCAGGGTGTGCAAGTATTAATGTGTCAGCGCCCTGCCCCCCTTCACACCCACACAATGATACGGAGTCTTGTGTCTGTTCTGCAGGTTGGCTGTCTGGTGGGATATGTGGGTGGGGGAGCTCGTAGGGGAACGAAAAAAAAAGGGGCGTATGTGTGTGGTGGGGAAAATTGGGGAAATAAAATGTGGGTTTAAAAAAAAGATATTGATAAAGAGGGACAGACTGTCAGGAGAATGAATAAATCAGGGTTTTGCAGATATATTCCATTTCTATTTCCTCTAGACATGTTCTAAGTCAATGCAGACAATTATGCCAGAGAAGCACAGACTGCAACCGCTCCGAAAAACAGCCCCCAGTCTTGCTTCTCGAAGTCAAGGACATGGCTTAAAGGTTAAAGGGGAATTAATCCTAAATAACAGAACAAAAGGTTCCCATACATGCTGCAGTTCTAAACATGGCCTAATTGGTTGTAATATACATAAGCCAGAAAAAGGCCACCGATACTGATCAACATCTGATTGCGATGCTTTGGATGCTGAACGCCTGGAGTGTCTTGTCGGACGGTGAATGCATGGGACAATGTGTATGCTAATTGTCAGATAGGCCTGGTTGTGACCTTACTCTCTTCCACTCGATTGTAATCTTAACAACAAGTCTCTTTCTGACCCTGTAGCGGCAATTTTGCATGGGACACAACTGTGAAAATATGCTAATAGTCCCATAGCTTACCCAAGCGTAGGGACGCACACTGCTGCCTTCTCATCTGCGTCCTATGTCATGCACCAGTGTAAAAATCGGTAACATCGACAAACATTGACCAGCTATTCCGCATATGCGGCAGGTCTGACCAGCCGCAAGCAGTGCAGCTCTCCTGACACGCAGAGAGCTCTCATGCTGCGTAGGAATTCGCAATGGATAATTTAAGCACGCTCACGTAACGGCGTGTAGATGGAAAGACACGCGTCCGTTTTTCTAACTACCTCCCCCAAACGGTGACGTCCTGTCGCTCACTTTGCGAATGGATCCTCTGTGCGGGCGTAATCACAAAACAATCTCTGCATGTGCGCAGTGCGGCTGACACGCATGCACAGTGGCAAACAATCGCTCGATCTGCGTAAAAATCGGCATTGCGTACATCTTTGAATCTGGCCCATTGTCTTTCATGTGGGATTGACAATATACACGGGAATATCTCCGATACACATTAAGGGCCCGAATCTGAGTTGGGCATAGGTCCCTCTGTATGGATCTCGCGATATTTAGCAAACTGCGCACGCACCGGAGCCTTCATGTGCAACTTAGAGCAATTACAGGTGATTCAGAGTCATACTGATCTCAGAGGCCAACTTGGACCAAATAGACAGGCACAACGTTCTTCTTATATTAGTGTCAATTATTATAAAGGTGGACTTAATTGTAAGACTAAGGACTGAGGACCTCATTCAGAGCCGGACGCTAAGAAGCGTTTGCTCGTAGCTGGCCGATGTTTGCATTCTGCGCATGCGCGAACCAATGCGAACGCTTGGGAAGCGTTCGCTCGCTGCGCATAGACTTCCCAGAAGAGTGAGTGACAGGAGAAGCCGTCTGTGGGTGGTGACGGGCAGGCTGCTAGAAATGGGGGAGTGGAGGTGCGAACGCAGGCGTGCCTGAGGGTTTCTACGCCGTTTCAGAGGCATGTGTAATTAAGAGACAGCGTCATTGTCCAGGTCACCTTGCTTTTTATACTCAAGTGATCGCAGTGCTTGCGGTAGGGTATAGTCAACCTCAACCTTCCGATGGTACCCGATGTACCGATGGTTGCATACACTTCCTGGAGATGACGTGCGCAAGTGGGCATCTTAAGACAGGCTGGTGGGCGTATACATACTCAGAAGTGATTGCACGCCAAGACATAGTGGACGTGCTTATGCCTTGCAGTGCGATCGCCTGCCTTGCCGTCACTTAGCCGGATTTGCATACGCTGGGTGCGAGCGTGCGCATCTAGCGAGCGGGTCTGAATGAGCTCCTCAGCTCTCACTAACAATACACTAATACGCATGACTGTCATATTTCTCTTTTTGCCCCGTTTGAGCCAGTCACATGTATAAAGCAGTATAAAGCAGTACTTTGCCCCAGCTGATGGTAGGCGCTGGGAGGAGCGATGTTGCCCCTTGTTAAATACAGAGTAGGCATGCATAGCAGTGCAATAATGGCATTTTAATATGCAGAGGGGGATTATTGAAGGGGGGAGCGAATTTAATTTTAGGGGTGTTCCTTGCTTTGCAACCATACGAGTTCATTCCACAGAAACAGCTGATTTTTGCACCAGCTCAGAGCACAGGAGAAGCAAGGAATTCATCACCCAACATATAATGCACACAAATGGCCTCATATCCTTATGTCTTCTCTCTATGGTGATTCATTTATGCCTCAAACCGAGATGAATTTTAAAAGTAAAACTGAAATTCATAAATAAATAACAATACATAATAATAATAATAATAATAATAATAATAATAATAATAATATTATTATTATTAATATTATTATGTGTTCTCTATATCGGCCAGTGTGTACGCTAAAACGATGAACGATAAACGACCAACGATGCACGCTTCCGCAGGTCGTTGGTCATTGTCGTTCATCGCCAGAACATGCAGGCCAACCTGACGATATTGTCAGGTTGTTGCATGTTCGGGGATGAGGGAGGGTGCCCGGCACTGAATGATATTGTTCAGTGTGTGTGCTCAATGTCGTTAATGACATTGACCACACCCGTACCCGGACAGACACTAGACGATATCGCTTATGGAGCGAATCGTCTAGTGTGTGCTCACCTTAAAAAGATTTTAAGGATATCCTTGCTTGACCACAGGTGACTTAATTAGTACCTCAGTCAATTTTATTTAATCACCTCTTTAAAAGCTGAGCTGCTGGGTTGCCTTGAGGACCGCGTTCGGGAACCTCTGGCTTACGCATTGTTTGTGTTGTCTCACTGTACAGCTGTTGTACATTTCAGCAAGTAAAAGAGACATCAGGTCCTTTAGTTGAAGTGACATATTTAGGGGTTTTATTGGATAAATGGGCTAATTCTACGAAAACAAATTTCTAGCCAGCATTCCCTTTCTCCTAAATCGCAGCGGCAGAACTGTTGAGGTTCCATTATATGGCCCAATGTTGTTTGGATGATCTTGCCCCCGAGGCACTGCAATGTTTCTTATACCCGTGCTGGTATAGCAGGCTCTTTGTCCATTTGTAACACAGGGGTCTATTTACTAAGCACTGTTAGGAAACAGAGTGAAAAGTGATAAGGTGCCAGCCAATCAGCTCCCAACTGTCATTTTTCAAACACAGCTTGTGAGATGGCAGTAAGGAGCTGATTGGCTGGCACCTTGTCACTTTTCACTCTGTCTCCGAACACTGCTTAGTAAATAGAGCCCACAAAGTGCTAATGGGACCTCCCCAACTGTTGTGTGCTGGGCTGGGGAGGGCCCGGGGAGGCTGCTGCCACTGAGCAGCAGCAGTCTCTGCTTTCTCCCTGCCTCATGTGCCTTCACACACAAGCGTCAGATCACCTTGCCAAATTACAAGCAAAGGGCCCCGTTTAGCAAATGACCTTAATACCAGCGGCATATTTTGTTTAGTATTGCAGTGAAACTAAGGTATATATGCCACTGGTATTTAACATTACTTACTCCTCTGGCGAGGTCCAGCGTCGCCCCCTTGGCGGCATCCCCCGCTCTGTTGCTGTCAGCCTACCCCTGTCAGCGAGGGGCTGCTGTGTCATACGCATGCGAGGAGGCCAGTCTGCACATGTGTATGACATTTTCACCTGGCAGGATAATGGGGATCTATAGATGGTGTAGGCGGTACAGTGACAATCAGCTGTAATCTTAGTTTACCACTGTTTGCTGAATATTGAAAGGAGGATATAACCCCTTAGGAAGTGCTGAAGGGGTTATATCTCATTGTAAAATGGGACCCATAGACTGGAGGGATGTAACAGACAGAACCATTGGGCTTGTTTCACCATTCTAGCTATCATTTTTCTCTATGGCATTCTAGAAAATGATAGACACAATCTGATTGGTTGCTATGGGTAACACCACCACTTGTCTGTTTTAGAAGCTTTAGCAAATCTACCCCTATGTGGCGGAAATGTACTAATCTTTGAAAAGTGATAAAATGGAGAGTGATAAAGTGCCAACCAATCAGCTCCTAACTGTCACTTTACAGGCTGTGTTTGAAAAAAATGACAGGAGCTGATTGGTTGGTACTTTATCACTCTCCACTTTATCACTTTTCAAAGCTTAATACATCTCCTCCAGTGTCTGAACAGTATATACATTTTATGTAGAGCAGTGGTGTCAAACCCGGGCCCTTCAGCTTTTGTGGAACTACATATCCCAGCATGCCCTGCCACAGTTTTAGCATGCCGTAATAGCAAAACTGTGGCACTGCATGCTGGGATGTGTAGTTCCACTGCAGCTGGAGGGCCTGAGTTTGACACCACTGATGTAGAGTCTCCCTATGCTGAAAGGCCTGAGGGCCTGATTCAGAGCCGGACGCTATTTACGCTCGCTCGTTCAGAAAAAGGGGCCGGCTATTTAAATAGAGCGCTCGCTCTTTGCGGTCTGTTGACACCTCTATGTCTGAACGAGCGAACGAAACATGCGCTCGCTATTTTTTTAAAAACGCCCCCTGGCCGCTCGCATCCTACGTCATCTCCGCTATTTATTAGATTAATCGAGTACATCGAACGGCGTATGAACTGCTCGCTATTCTTGTGGTTGGATTTTCCTACCGCAATCATGTGAGCAGTTCTGACTAAAAGACAACCAAGTGACGTGGTCGATGACGCTGCTTTGTTAACTATGCACACCCTTAAAACGCCTGTTTTGACCGTTTGGCACGCCTGCGTTCGGATCTCCACTCCCCGTTTTCAAGCACCTTCCCCTGTTACCACCCACAAACGCCTCATTCTGTCACTCAAATTAGCAGGCATTCGCTATTTTGCGAGCATACAATTTCCGACCGCAATGACTGGTTCGCGCATGCGTATTACAACAACCCATACGCATGCGCAGTTGTGCGAACATCGCTCGGAGCGAACGAGCGGCCGCTTACGAGCGGCTCTGAATCAGGCCCTGAAGCAGTAACTGCAGTCAGTGGCGGAACTTACACTCTCCTTGCTGCAGCCTCCATCGGATGGGGGTGGTGTAGAGAGCTCCTTCTGGCTCAGAGAGGCAGGAGGATAGGGGCTTGAAGAAGAGGATGATACGTTGGCACATCAGGACCCAGTATTCTGTACCTGGGCTCTCCACCCATCTCGGCGCTCCCACTGCCACCCCCTCCATACATGGTGCTAATAGGTGAATGCAACCATTGCCTTCACGAGTTACCCATATGACATATTAATAATTTGTTATAATATGGCACCACTACTCATGAATACAGTTGCTGGAACGGCATACAACCCGTTTGACAAATCAGTACAAAAAAAAACTTGCCATATTTTCTCATATCTTCAAAAATAAATAACACAGGTCTGCGAAATTGAAGGTATTGAAAGCTTATTTTAATAATACTTTTATAGTTTTAATTATACTCCTGTGTACATCAAGAAATAGTATATTAATAAAAATTACCACATCACATTTACCTATAAGGGGGTTATATAAATTTTTAAGAAAAAACAAGAAGTTTAATTGTTTTGACATATTTATTGTGAAATACAAAGAAGTGTAGATGATATCACTGTGTTTTTGTCTTAATCACATAATAAAATAACAATAAAATCAAACAATAATAGAAACAAAACCATAATTTTGAAAAAAATCGTTAATCTCTTGTTTTTTTTGTCATCAAACTTAGGGCCTGATTCAGAGCCGGACGCTATTTGCGCTCGCTCGTTCAGAAAAAGGGGCTGGATATTTAAATAAAGCGCTCGCTCTTTGCGATCTGTTGACGCCTCTATGTCTGATGAGCGAACAAAACATGCGCTCGGTATTTTTTATAAAACGCCCCCTGGCCGCTCGCATCCTATGTCATCTCATCATGCGAGCAGTTCAGGCTAAAAGACAACCAAGTGACGTGGTCGATGACGCTGCTTTGTTAATTATGCACACCTTTAAAACGCCCGTTTTGACCGTTTGGCACGCCTGCGTTCGGTTCTCCACTCCCCATTTTCAAGCACCTTCCCCTGTTACCACCCACAAACGCCTCATTCTGTCACTCAAATTAGCAGGCACTCGCTATTTTGCGAGCACACAATTTCCGACCGCAATGAATGGTTCGCGCAGTTGTGCGAACATCGCTCGGAGCGAACGAGCGGCCGCTTACAAGCGGCTCTGAATCAGGCCCTTAGTTTTGTCGCTTTTCGCTTATAAGCTTTTTCTGTGTCGTCTCTGTGTATCATCCAGCAGTAGTCAGCAATCATGCTGACGTCCCAACGACCCTGGTATCTTTTTTCTACATCTTTAACTTCTTGGTAGAACCGTTCACCCTGTTCTTCACTGTAGTCTCCGAGATTATTTGGGAAATGCTCAATATGGGAATTAAAAAAATGTACCTTTAAACTCATATTGCAGCCAAGGTTTCTGTAACTATCAAGAATTTCCCTGACAATTTCTTTGTAGTTTGGATCCTTGACATTGCCTAAAAATTTGGAAATCACTTGAACTGTATGAGTGGCGTGTACTGTAGATGTTCTGTGTAGTGTAGTGTGTACTGTGTGTGTATGTGTGTTTATGTGGTGGTAGGCAGGGGTTAAAATGAGCCGGCACAGGGCAAAACTGTGTTGCATCTGTTGTATTTGGTTCCACCTTCGCCAGCTCACCTTGTAGTTGTAGCTGTTGGGGAATGGGGAACCTCAGGTCCAGGGGCTGTATAAGGCTCCCGGAATCATTTGGTCTGGCCCTCTGAGCTTTTTTCTGCTAGCCTCATCAATCTATGGAGCAGTGCCGCCTGGAGCATCCTTAGGACACTTCAGACGGTCGCACCGCTGCCCTTACAGCTCCCCGGAGCAGCCCCAGGATGCTCCGGGCATTGCAGTAATCACCGGCAATTGTTGCCCCACCCCTATGTGACATCACATGGAGGGGGAGTGGCTTGCACTGGGCCCGCGAATAGTGTTATATATATCAAAATGGCCCTCGGCAGAAGAAAGGTTCCCCACCCCTGCTTTAGACAGTATGGGGTTTAGGCCCTTTGTAAATTTCAGCACCAGGACCATGTGGACCTTAATCTGGCACTGGGCGGGGGGAAGTTTTATGACGAGAACTGAATTGCAACGTTCTATACTACCGACTGAATTCATTTAAGACAATGGGTCTCATTCAGACCCGCTCACAAGCGCCTGAGCGCTCGCAAGCAGGTCGATGTTTGGCTGTGTGCACGTGCAGTGGCCGCACTGCGCGTACGCAAGCCCCAGAGCGAGAGAGAAATTCTCTCGCTCCGGGGCTCACTACAAACGGGGCGGCTGTCGATGTTGATCGACAGCTCGCCCCGTTTTGTAGGCATGGCGGGGGGTGGTTTCACAAACGGAGGCATTCCCAAACGAACGCTTGCCGTTTGTGGGCGGCCCCACTGACATCACCAGTGATGTCATTGGGAGAGCTTCCGGCTCTATTAGAGCCGAATACTCTCTGGGGCTTGCGGCAGATGAGACCCTACCTCAAGGGTCTTGTCGCAAGCCCCGATGGTCACGATGGTCTTGACCATCGCGACCATCATCCTGGTCGCTCGTTAAGTCTGTGGGTGGTAACCCACAGCCTAGCGAGCGGCCAGGAGGCCGGATCATTTTTTAGATGCGGCCGCCCTCATTCAGAGCAAGCGCTCGCATTTTGCGAGCGGCTCTGAATGAGGTCCATTGTTTTATAATAAATGTAGGCAGAATACATTTATTACTTTAAAGAATATGAAAAAAAAGACTTATTCATAAATACACGTTTTGCAGAAAAAACGTGATGTGATATACAAAATCGGGAGTCATTTTCGTGTTCAGAAGCCAGAAATCTATAAGTATCGCATAAATCCGTTAAAAAAGCTTTTTTAATCGCAGACCTGTGTAATTGACACATGTTAAAAAATTTAACGGTGAACACAGAACCTTGAAGTGTGGAATCTGATCTTCAAACACTGTTGGGGAGATGTATCAAACCTTGGAGCGAGATAAAGTGGAGAGAGATAAATGTACCAACCAATCAGCTCCTAAATGCCATTTTATAGGCTAGAAAAATTACAGAAGCGGATTGGTTGGTACTTTATCTCTCTCTGTACTTTATCTCCCCCACAGTAGTTTTTCGCTGTCCAAATTTCCAAAATGTTAAGATACTTTTTATTTATTATTTAAGAATCTTTAGTGAATGGCGAATGCGAGACGCAGATTTTGAACTGTAAGTGCAAATCAGGGTCTATTGATGATCGTATTGTGAACACCTTTGTGACCTACGAGACTCTGTAATAAAATGAGAGGTTGGGGCTGTGGTGTAGTCAGGACAGAGGGTCTGTAACTACAGGTCAGGAATACAGAGAACATGTGAAGAAAGATATATATATATATGTGGAAGGGAGCTGCAGCCTTGAGAAGGAAGGGTGAGATGGGGTGAGGGGGAGGAGTGCTGGTTAACGCCGCAGAAAGCCTGACACACACCACCCCACCTCCCTCCCCCATACACCTAGTAGTATACAGTATTATTTGAATATTAGGACTGTTCTCCATGGTGACAGATCACTGGCTGGTGGCAGACTGAGATTGGGGAATTACAGTCACCCCAGGCTTGCAGTCTGCTACTCAGGAGAGAGCTGGTGAGAGGGTATAGGGGAGAGTGTGTGTGTGTGTTTTGGGGTTTGGACTGGACCCTGATTGATTAGGGGAAAAGAGAGGGGAGAGACTAGTGAGAGCGCTAACTGCTTTCTGTTAGACCTACGGTAGCTGATATTGATTAAAGTGATGTCTAAATGGATAGTGAGAACCACTTTTTAAGGATCAGAGGAGACAGTCCGAATGAGACTGCAAGTTAAGGCCTGCCTGAGACATCATATGGTGTTACCTTGAAGAGACAGACAAAGAAAGAGTCTATTTATTAATCAGAGACAGCAAAGTGGGATAGTGATACACTGGGGAGAGTTAAGGAGAGAGTTAGCTAAAAGGCCAGCGGATTCATTTATTAAAGAGACAGACGCGGTGGTGAGAGGTGAGGAGGATGAATTGATCTCAGACGTAACAACAGAGAAAATAAAAACTGGGGGGTGAGAATGCAGACAGAAAGCAAGGTATAGATATGTCTGACTTTCTGGGGATAAGTAACATGCTGCACTGAGAATAATGGGTATATATACTAACGTGCGGGTTTTTAGAAGTGGAGATGTTGCCCATAGCAACCAATCAGATTCTACCTATCATTTAACTAGCACCTTCTAGAAGATAATAGCTAGAATCTGATTGGTTGCTATGGGCAACAACTCAAATTCTAAAAACCAGCACTTAATTAAATATACCCCTAGATCTGATTTCTGTAACAGATTTCAATGTTAACCTTTTGCTAAATCCTTTGGTGGGGTGGTCGTCACATCTGGGTGGGTTTATCTTTCACCGACTTGTTAATAAAATTGTGCTGTGTGAAATGTGGCGTAGCCCATAACAGCCAATCAGGCATTTCCTTTCATTTTCAAAATGACCTCATGGCCAGTTATACATTACATCATGGGGCATGTCATATAACGCTAAAGGGTACATTTACTAAAGGTCGATTTCAATCGATTCTTAATACATTTTATTTTATTTCAAATCGATCTAAAGCTGGGTACACACTAAACGATGTCTAGTGTACCCGACATGGTCATCGGCAGGACCCGGAGGGGGGACCGGCATCGGCAAGTGCATACACACTTGCCGATGCCAGGAACGATGGCGGGGACCATGCTGTATTTGGCAGAATGGCCCCCGCTAATGACAACCCCCATCGGACCTGCATGCTGGGCAGACAAAGGATGTCGCTGACGACGCGTGGGGGCGCACAACGTCAGCGACATAGCAAACACACACTAGACAATGTGCCCGATAAGTAGCTCCGATCCACCGGAACGGACGATATATTATCTAGTGTGTATCCGGCATAAATCGATGTTGTGTTTCTGGGTCTCAATCACACATTTACTAACAGACAATGGGCCTGATTCAGACCCACTCGCGAGCGGCTGTCCGCTCGCAAGTGGGTCGATGTTATGGACTGAGCATGCGCACGACGGAGGGAGCTCCGTCGTGCGCATGCGCCAGACGCGACGAGCGAAGGAAAGTCCTTCGCTTGTTGTGTCCGATCAAAGGGGGCGTGCTGTCAATGTTGATTGACAGCACGCCCCCTTTGGTAGGCGTTCCGGGGGCGTGCCTCCCTGACGGGGGCGTTCCCACGGGAACGCCTCCCGTCAAAAGCCGGCCCACTGACATCACTAGTGATGTCAGTGGGAGTGATTTTGGCTCTGAAAGAGCCAAAATCACTCCGGAGCTTGCGGTTGAAAACCTCAACCGCAGGCTCCGGCTCGCAATTTCGATGGTCGCGATGGTCACGACCATCGCGGCCATCAAAATGCACGCTCGTATAGCCTGTGGGTGGTGACCTACAGCTATACGAGCGTCCAGGAGGACGCTCCATTTTCATGGAGCCCGGCCCTCATTCAGAGCGTGCGCTCTGCTCAGAGCGTACGGCTCTGAATGAGGGCCAATATTCAGTATTAGTAAACGTGTGATGTAGCCCCAGAAACACAACCTCGAGTTAGATCGATTTGAAATCAATTGAAATCGACATTTACTAAATTTACCGCTATTTGTCACACATCACATTACAATTACCTCACAACTTTTAGTTGTCCCATACTAGGACAGCCATGCATAAGCAGGAGGCTTGTCCTTGTCATGGGATATATATATATTGGTCCCTTACCTTACAACACCCTTTCAATGCCGCATGTCCTGAGCAACGAGACTGCTGGGACAGTGCCACCTAAATCAGGACATCTGGGAAATAATCCCCACTGACTCCTGTACTAGAATTTAGATATTATTGAAGATGTAATACAATAAGGCCCTAAATAGTCATAGTGTAGAAGTGCGGCCACAGTAAATCCTTGGGAGGGCTTTATCATGGCTGCCAGTTGGACACCCTGTGCTCTGGGTGCTGTTCCTCCCTGGATAGGGATGGCAGCAGTTAATGATGGTTTCTCGGGCTCCACACTATGAATAATTCATCTTATACCTGAATCTCTTTATGCAGCAAATGCAATTTTATGTTCTCTCAAAGCTCCAATCAGTCCTCCCAGAGGAATTTATTGAGAATGCAAAGCACAGGCTTATATAACAGAGATGGAATATGCATACACCTCTGTATATATATATATATATATATATATATATATATATATATATATATATTTATATATTTATTTAAAATAACAAGGTATTGAACTAGCGCTACTCCTATACACATCTGTTTGTAGCATGTCCTTAAGATTTTCCTCTCACCCAGGTGGCTGCTGTGATTTCTCCTTGTATACTGTCATAATAAAGTCCCGATATGAATTTGTGAAAAAAAAAAAAAAAGACGACAAATAGCGCCATCTAGTGTAGTATCTTAGCGAAAAATCAAATAGTGCTCACAAATATTCTAGTCAACAAGTGATATGTGTACCGGAACACGGAGTATTCCAAGAACCTTGATTCAGGATCTTTCCTTTTGACCTCACTTTCAGTCCCCCCAGAATCAGCCTTGACACAGTAGCTCATATGTTGCCGTGCAGGTTATGACACCATCCATTAGGATATATTTCCCATGTGGAGACAACAAATAGAGGGCTTGCATAGTGTAGTAGTTTCACTAATGTTAATAATACACCACCTATAAAACAATTAATAATGACCAAACGTAAAATAAAATGAAAGCTTATCTGATGTCCCAGAAGTCACTTTGGTGTCGTCAGAAGAGAGAGAGAATCCGGGTCACTGCCGTGCCTCTACACTATTCTAAGACGCTGGGTTGCGACTGTATCCGCGCGAGAATTAGGGGTCTATTTACTAAGCAGTGTTAGAAGACAGAGTGAAAAGTGATAAGGTGCCAGGCAATCAGCTCCTAACTGCCATCTCACAGGCTGTGTTTGAAAAATGACAGTTGGGAGCTGATTGGCTGGCACCTTATCACTTTTCATTCTGTCTCCTAACACTGCTTAGTAAATAGAACCCTTAGTTTTAAACACTTAAAAAGTTGCAGATGAAGCACCTGGGAACTTGGCATGAGAGAGAGTGAGAAAGAGAGCGAGAGAGAGAAAGAGAAGGAGCAGGCACTCAAATGGTACTTACTGAGAACTTATCTTAAATATAGTGAAGGTTCAGCAGTATTGGCGTATCTTTAGTGGGTGCAGTTCACCCATATTATATTATACTTACCTCTCCGGAGTTCCGCGTCGACCAGTACTACAGACATGAATCATCGGGAAAATGCAGCTGTGGCCATTTTCCCGTAGATTTGCACATGTACAGTAGAGAAGTCTGTGGGAATATAGCACGGGTACCATGTTCCCGGAGACCACTCTGGAACAAAGTCAAAGTCTACTGCGCTGCACAGAGGCTGCACACTGCCCCCTCCTCTCTTAAATGCCTCTGCTAAGCAGCAATGTTTCAGAGAGTCCAAACTCCTTTCTCAAGTTTGTATACTAATAGGGGTATTCAATATGGGTGCGATAACATCGTTTTTTGCATTAATATCGCACTTTTTAACTTTTTTGCGTTAATATCACTGGTTTTACTTTTACACCGTATTTAATTTCAGAGACTTATCGCAGTTTTGAAAAGTCTTTGATAAAAAACGGTGATAACTTTTCACCATTAAAAAAAATAGCCTGCACCCCTGAGATTGACATTTAAAAAGAACTGTGTCAAAAAAAGTAAAAGAAAAAAAAAAATAGGGACACCCCAAAAAGTTAATTTAAAAATTGGGGTGCAAAAAAAAAAAAAGGGAAAAATTGTTAAACAATAGGGAAATAGGTTCAGGGCTATTCTGCAAGTATGCGGCAGGTGTTTTCTAGAATAGAATTATAGCGGCAGGTGCACAAATGCTGAATTTTTAAAAACTGACTTTAGGGACACCAAAATATGCTAGTACCCATTTTTATTTACCCCAAATTTGATGGGACCACTTAAAAAAACGAAAAAAATAACCTAAGTGCTCTTCTGCATCACTTCTTCAATGTCGGGAAAAAACACCTGCTGCGTCTATTTAAATCCACGACTTTCAATTAAAGGCTAAAACGGGGGTACCCATAGTGATCACCCATGTTTTTACAACTTTAGGGGGGTCTTACAATTATTTTAAGGAAAAATTCGTAACTTTATGCAAATCCAACTTCGGAGTTTCCCGTTTTCGTTAATTTTATTTTGAATACGGGGATAAGCGGCAGCGCGCACCATACCTTTACGCAGAAAAAAACTCCGATATGAAACGTTAACTTCGCCAGGGAAGTTAACCTTTCATATTGAATACCCCTCTAAATGTATATTCATACATTTAGGGGCATATGTATCAAAGCTTGATGTGAGATAAAATTGTGAGATATATATCACCAACCAATCAGCTTCTAACTCACATTTTGCAGGCTGTGTTTAAGAAATGATAGTTTGGAGCTGATTGGTTGGTGATCTATATTTGACAATATTATCTCACATCAAGTTTTGATATATATGCCTTTGCATTCCAGTGGGGGTAGCAAATAATTTCACAGTGTTACACCAATGACAGGTCCTGATTTTTTAGATTTGTCCTTGGGAATTTTTGTGTCCCTGTATAGTGCAGGCCGTAAGTGTGCTGGGTGTTTTTGTCAGTAACTTATTCTGAATCTATAATCGACTGCCCAAGTAGTAGGGAGTAATTCAGTATGCGGTGACCGCTGCAAGGTGTCTGAGTTCCGACCGTTTCTCTGGCACATTGTGACCACCAACATCTCAAAGTGGGCCTGATTCAGACCCGGTCGCAAGCGCTGAGCGCTCGCAACCGGTTTGATGGTGGCCCAGAGCGCACGCGCATGACGGAGCCGGCTCCGTCGTGCGCATGCGCGAGACCCGGATAGCGACGGGCACTCCATTGCTCTGAGTCTTGCAACAAAGGGGGCGAGCAGTCGATGTTGAGTGACAGCTCGTCCCCTTTGGTGGGCGGGCCGGGGGGTGGCTGCCCAAACGGAGACGGTCCCATGAGAACGCCTGTCGTTTGGGGGCGGCCCCACTGACATCACAAGTGATGTCAGTGGAGAGCTTCCGGCTCTGTTAGAGCCAAAAGCTCTCTGGGGGGGCTTGCGGCCACATGACCCTACCACAAGGGTCTCGTTGCAAACCCGATGGTTGTGATGGTCTTGACCATCGCGACCATCTTCCTGGCCGCTCGCTATAGCTGTGGCTGGTCACCCACAGCTATGCGAGCGGCCAAGAGGCCGCTCCAAAAACAAAAAGCCCGGCCCTGATTCAGAGCGAGCGCTCTGTCAGAGCGACCGAGTCTGAATCAGGGCCTGTGTTCCTTGTGCCCCATAGATGTGCGCAGGACAGTCTTCAATGTTGGTAGTACTGTAAGAAGCGGTGATGTGTTCTGTATACTAGGCGTAATTCTCAGCTGTATAAATAATTGCACATTCCTCTTACATTGTTATGTATGATTGATGCAAGCTTCCATATTTATTGTATTTCATGTCTATGAATGGATAAATGCACAGTACCAATATTATTGCTCTATGTGCTGATTCACTCATATTGCTACCTCTTTCTAGTGTCAGGACTGGTGCACTAGGTTATATTAAGCCAAATTGCTGTACAGGTATTATGCTTTCCCTCCAGTACACATAGGATGCACATGGAGATGACGCTGGTATGGTAGGGAGCAGTGGTCCCTATGAGTAAAAAAGGCAGACTGCACAAATGCTTCTTCTCAGAAAAACAGAGCTAACGTGGATGTAAAGTATTTTCATTTTTCTCGCCTGCAAACGCCCTTGCGTTTGGACTGTCTTATGGTCATAGGGATCAATGTTCCCTATGCCTGCTCTGAGTACCAGATGAAAAACAGGACGCCGCTTATGCTGTCTCGGTAAGTATGAGGGAGGAAAGGGAGACATTTTTGTGCCTGTCTAGAAGTCGATAATGAGCTTGATGAATATTCACAAAATATTTCACACTCGAATATTTTATCACTCCATAATCTGCACCTGGAATCAGATAAACAGAGTTATTCACACAAGCAGCTGTGACAAGAGAGATCGGCAGAGACAGTTTTACATTTGTATATATACTGTATATATATACATACATATAATGTGTATATTAGAGATGAACAGCCTATAGACTATATATAGAAAGAACTGCTGGCTACACTTGTCCTCACCAGTGTAAATCTGTATATAGCTAGTCTAAAATGAGCAGCTCAACTCTTGTTTTATATATATATATATATATATATATATATATATATATATATATATATATATATATATGGCTTGCAAAAGTATTAAACCCCCTACAAAGTCAACAAATAGTATGTATTACAAGCAACACACAGATTTTTCCAGACAGTGTTTTCTTTTTGTGAACGAATAGGCTCTTAAAATACATTTTCAAACTCATAATTAATAATTTGTCTACAAATTTTTTTATACAAACTAAAAAATATTGATTGCATAACTATTCAACCACTGAAAAATAGCACTTGATAGAACCACATTTCAGTGCAATAAGAGTTTTAAGTCTGTTGGGCAAGTCTCTATCAGGTTTGCACGCTATTCGGAAGTGATTGTTGCCCATTCTTCCTAATGGGGGGTATCCATTTGTAGATATACAAACGACAGCACGATTACGACATTGCAATCGTGATGTCGTCAGTATAGCTAGTGATGTGCCTAGATAGAACGTTCACTCGTTCAGTCCCGGCACATCCCTCATCCCCGCACATGCTGAACCTGACGATATCGTCAGGTTGACCTGCATGTACGGGCGATGTCGGATGTCAGAAGGACCAGTGGGCACGCGCATCGCTGGTCGCTTCTGACCAAAACATGCCCAATGCATGCGCGATTTGCAAGCGATTGCACGATAACGATGTCGTTATAGTGCAATCGCTTGGCTAAAATCGCTAAGTGGATACCCCCATTACAGATTTGCTCCAGGTAATGGCTGGATATAGCTTGTGGACTGCAAATCTCAAATATTGCCACAAAGTCTCAATTAAATTGTGATATGGACTTTGACTTGGCCATTGTAGAACATTAATCTCTTTGTTGTTCAGCCACGCCAGTGTTGCTTTGGCCATGTGCTTGGGATCATTGTCCTGGTGAAAGGTGAATTTTCTCTCAAGCTTTAGGGATCTATTTACTAAGCAGTGTTAGGAGACAGAGTGAAAAGTGATAAGAAAGTGATAAGGTGCCAGCCAATCAGCTCCCAACTGTCATTTTTCAAACACAGCCTGTGAGATGGAGCTGATTGGCTGGCACCTTGTCACTTTCTTATCACTTTTCACTCTGTCTCCTAACAATGCTTAGTAAATAGACCCCTTAGTTTTCTAGAAGACTGAGGGTCCCATTTATCAACGATGCATAACCCCTTTAGCACTTGCTAAAGGAGTTATGCCAGGTTTCTGAATTTAACAAACAGCGGTAATCTTAGATTACCGTTGTATTGTCACAGCATCGCTCTCGCCATCTTTTAGTAAGCGGCAATGGAGACCCGGCAGTGCCTTTCCGGCTTTAGCGAAGCCTTCCAAGCACTGCCGGGTCCTCCTGTCATGCAGTTGTGCGTGATGGACTGTCGCACAGGCACATAACACTGGAGCCCCATCGCAGGCTTTAGACTGCCAGCAGCCCAGCAAAGGGCCTTGCCGAGGACTTCGCTGGTCCTCGCGGGACCTCGCTGGAGGGGTAAGTATTGTTAAATACCATTAAAATGTTTTGTTTGTATCACAGTGATGCACGTTGTCTAGCAGTATCTCCATGTATTTTGCACTGTCTATCGGACCTTCAATTTTATCGTAATGCCACGTCCATGAGGAAAGGCATCCCCACAACATGATGCTGCCACCCCTACACTTCACTGTTGGGTGGTATTTACTGAGAAATGGGAGGTGTTAGATTTGTATCACACAAACTGTTTTGAATTGGGGCCAAAAACATTTTTGTCTCATCTGGCCACAATCCCTTATCGCACATGGTAGGTGTCACTCTGATGTTTGCTGGCAAACTCAATGGGCGGAATTCAATTGATTTCGCGGCCCGAATCTCCCGTCTAAAGTGACAGGAGATCGCGGGCCGCTATTCAATTGTGCCAGCGTTTCACGCTGATCGCACCCAAAGTGGTCGAGTTTACCCGCGTAAAACGGCTAACCCCGACCAAAGTGCTGGGCGCGATCGCGAAAAGTGCCATTTGGGCTCCCAAACAGGACACTTTTCGCCGATTTCAGCCCGCACCCCTCTGGGGCTGCGAGCTGAAATTGAGCGCTAGCAGCTGATCGCACCCGACAGGAGCAACAATAGAATAGCTCCGTCGGATGTGAAGGGGGGAATAATCAATTGAATTCTGCCCAATATGTGTGTTGATGTGGTTTTTCTTTTTTTTTTTTTATATATTTCTTCATTGAAGCAAAATAATTTTGTACATAAGTACAAATGTTACAAATATAAAAATATTATTAATAAAAAACATTGGTATGTTTCTGATATTTATACAGAAAAACCAACATCTGAAAACAGATCCAATAACCTATCAATAAGTGATTGTACCAATAAAACACTGCAATACAATCAATAAAACACTATTAATAAATATATAAACAATAATCGTGTTATATAAATATAAAGATATAGATATAAAGATATAAGCCCGGGTTCTTGACACTTTTTTTTTTTTTTTATTATATTTCCTCATAACTCTCAGTTAGGTATTCATATACCTTAGAATGATATTGGGGGATCATTTGAACAAATACGTGTTTCATACCAAAGTGTATTTCTAAAACACTTCTCTATTTGTTCTTTCAATGGTTGGGATAAGGTTTCAATGTAACTTTTGATGTGGTTTTTCTACAATATTGGCATCTTTCTAGCCACTCTTCTATACAGACCAGTTATGGGTGACTGTTGCACCATTACTCTAGTCTCAGCCACTGAACTCTGTAGCTCCTTCAAAGTAAGAGCCTCCCTGTGGCGTCCCTCACAAGCCTCCCTGCTCTGATGCTGAGTTTTGAGGGACGACCTTTTCTAGGCAGTGCCTGGGTGGTGTGATGCAGCTTCCATTTCCCCACAACTGATCCAACAGTGAGCCTGATTCAGACCCGATTGCAAGCGCTGAGCACTCGCAACCGGGTCGATGGTGGCCCACAGCGCATGCGCACGACGGAGCCGGCTCCGTCGCGCGCATACACGAGACCGGGCTAGCGACGGGCACTCCGTCGCTCCGGGTCTCGCACCAAAGGGGGCGAGCTGTCGATGTTGAGTGACAGCTCGCCCCCTTTGGTGGGCGGGCCGGGGGGGTGGCTGCCCAAACGGAGGCGTTCCTGAGGGAACGCTTGCCGTTTGGGGGCGGCCCCACTGACATCACTCTGTCAGAGCCGAAAGCTCTCTGGGGCTTGCGATGAACAAGACCCTACAACAAGAGTCTCGTCGCAAACCCGATGGTCGCGATGGTCTTGACCATCGCAACCATCATCATGGCCGCTCACTATAGCTGTGGGTGGTCACCCACAGCTATGCGAGCTTGGCCGCTCCAAAAAAAATAAAGCCCGGCCCTGATTCAGAGTGAGCGCTCTGTCAGAGCGACTGGGTCTGAATCAGGTCATGTGCTCACTGGAATTTCCAAACAATTGGATACTACTTTGTAGCCTTTTTCTGTCTTGTGAATGTTTATAACTTTCTTTAATTTTCTTAGAAAGCTCTTTGTTCTTCATTTTTCTTCAGATTCAACGTTTGACTAATGTTATTTGAATTAAGGAATCTTTTATCCATTAAATATGTTGTTTTTTGTTTGTTTTTTGTAATAATTGACAGAGGCTAACTGAAAGACCTTTTTTGGGGGGGCAATATTTTTCATCTGTGTAAACTTGGAGATTCCACAGCACAGGGGTTGAATACTTTTGCTAGCTGTATTTTTCAGTTTTTGTAAATCTGCAGACCAATGATGAATTATGAGTTATAAAATTGACCTTAAGAGCCTACTGGTTACAGTACAAATACTGTCTGGAACAATCTGTGTAATGCTCAGTACACACTTAAATGACGAATCGGTCAGTACACCGATCTGCCATCCGAGCGGCTGATTTGTAAGCTATACACACTTACCAATCGGATGCTCGATATGTCTGCCTGACATCACAATTGAGCGGGCATTAAATTTGCCCACCGGGTTGTGATGTCCTTTTCGGCGGTCCCTGCAGCAGTGTACGGGCAGTCGGCCAGTCGCCCAGACGCACAGCGAGACGTACAAATATATTTGTAATATATATCGGCATAGGCTGTGCTGCATATATGTCTGTGAAAAACATCGTTCCCAGACATATTGGGTGTACACACCCGTCAATGCACTCGCGATATATCGTTCATCATTCGAACGAACATATATCGTCAAGTGTGTACCCAGCTTAAGAGGCACGCCTAGAAAAGGGGCGGCTGTCGATGTTGATCGACAGCTTGTCCCGTTTTGTAAGCGTGGCAGGGGGTTGGCTTCACAAACGGAGGCGTTCCCAAGCAAACACTTGCCGTTTGTGGGCGGCCCCACTGACATCACCAATGATGTCAGTGGGAGAGCTTCCGGCTCTATTAGTGCCGAAAGCTCTCTGGGGCTTGTGGCAGACAAGACCCTACCTCAACGGTCTCGTCGCAAGCTCCGATGGTCGCGATGGTCTCGACCATCGCGACCATCAACCTGGTCACTCGCTAAGGCTGTGGGTGGTAACCCACAGCCTAGTGAGCGGCCAGGAGGCCGGATCAATTTTTACATGCGGCCGCCCTCATTCAGAGCGAGTGCTCGCATTTTGCAAGCGGCTCTGAATGAGGTCCTAAGTCCTGAGAATTAATAAATATGCTCCTTTATCTACTAAAAGTATTTATTAACAGTAACCGAGATATTGATGTCATGCATGCTAGCCAGATGTTTAAAACATATCAGAGAGGGCACACGGTACTCCATTTCCATTTGATGTAGTGGGTAAAGGTTTTAATATTACATGGGATGGTATTGTCGGATTGTTTAGCCCGGTGGTTCCCAAACTTTTCTGAATCACAGTGCCCTAGAGCAGGGGTCTTCAACCCATGGCCCGCGGAGGCAGCAGACGCGGGAGTGGGGTTTAAGGTAAGTAGTAGTATTTTTTTTTTTTGTAAGCGGCTTCACTACTGAGGGCAGTACTACCAGGGGGCATTATTATTAGGGGCACTACTACTAGGGGGAATTACTATTAGGGGTACTACTACTAGGGGGCATTACTATTAGGGGTACTACTACTAGGGGGCATTACTATTAGGGGTACTACTATTAGGGGACATTTCTATTAGGGGCACTACTACTAGGGGGCATTTCTATTAGGGGCACTACTACTAGGGGGCATTACTATTAGGGGTACTACTACTAGGGGGCATTACTATTAGTGGCACTACTACTAGTGGGCATTACTACTAGTGGGCATTACTATTAGGGGTACTACTACTAGGGGGCATTACTATTAGGGGTACTACTACTAGGGGGCATTTCTATTAGGGGCACTACTACTAGGGGGCATTTCTATTAGGGGCACTACTACTAGGGGGCATTTCTATTAGGGGCACTACTACTAGGGGGCATTACTATTAGGGGCACTACTACTAGGGGGCATTACTATTAGGGGCACTACTACTAGGGGGTATTACTATTAGGAGCACTACTACTAGAGGGCATTACTTTTAGGGGCACTACTACTAGGGGGCATTACTATTAGGGGCACTACTACTAGGGGGCATTACTATTAGGGGCACTACTACTAGAGGGCATTTCTATTAGGGGCACTACTACTAGGGGGCATTACTATTAGGGGCACTACTACTAGGGGGCATTACTATTAGGGACGCTACTACTAAAGGGCATTTCTATTAGGGGCACTACTACTAGGGGGCATTACTATTAGGGGCACTACTACTAGGGGGCATTTCTATTAGGGGCACTACTACTAGAGGGCATTTCTATTAGGGGCACTACTACTAGGGGGCATTACTACTAGGGGGCATTTCTATTAGGGGCACTACTACTAGAGGGCATTTCTATTAGGGGCACTACTACTAGGGGGCATTTCTATTAGGGGCACTACTACTAGAGGGCATTTCTTTTAGGGGCACTAGTACTAGGGGCATTACTATTGGGAGCACTACTACTAGGGGGCATTTCTATTAGGGGCACTACTACTAGAGGGCATTTCTATTAGGGACACTACTACTAGGGGGCATTACTATTAGGGGCACTACTACCAGGGGGCATTACTATTATGGGCACTAATATTAGGGGGCATTAATATTAGGGGTACTACTACTAGGGGGCATTTCTATTAGGGGCACTAGTACTGAGGGCATTACTACTGGGGGCACTAATACTGGGGCACCACTAATGGGGGCATTGCATAGGGGGCACTGCATAAGGGGCACTACTACTGTGGGCATTGTGTATAAGGGGCACTGCTGTGTGTCATACATGAATAAGGGACACTACTATGTGGTGCAATGTGAATTGGTTGAATCAAGATTGTGCTACTGTCTGGCATATAGCTTAGTGGCCCTATTTTTATAATGTGGCCCATACTGTGTAAAAGGTTGAAGACCCCTGCTCTAGAGTATCAACATTTTTCCATGGCACCCCTGGGCCAAAAGTTTCTTATTGAGGAATTCAGCAAAAATTAAATGAAGTAAATTGTGCTGCTATGTCACCATTAGGGTCAGTTATGCGGTGGTGGACAGGGCTGCGCTTCTTTTTGTCCACATATTGTTTGATTGGCAGCCATTAGCACTGATTTTACCTATCACACTGAGTAAAAGTATTTTATTTGGTACTGGACCACCAACCCGAGGCACCCCTGCACGTGCCCTGAGGCACCCAGTTTGGGAACCACTGGTTTAGCCCATGAAATGATTATATAATGTGAAAAGCTAGATCTGCAATAATACTGTTATATACAGTCAGGTCCATAAATATTGGGACATTGACAAAATTTTCAGATTTTGGCCTCTATTCACCATCACAATGGTTTTGAAATGAAACAAACAAGATGTGATTTAACTGCAGACTTTCAGATTTAATTTGAGGGTAATTACATCCAAATCGGGTGAACGGTGTAGTAATTACAACAGTTTCAATATATGCCTCCCACTTTTTAAGGGGCCAAAAGTAATGGGACTATCAACTCAAAAGCTATTTCATGGACAGATGTGGGCTATTCCCTCATTATTTCATTATCACTTAAGCAGGTAAAAGGTCTGGAGTTGATTCTAGGTGTGACATTTGCATTTGGAATCAGTTGCTGTCAACTCTCAATATGAGATCCAAAGAGCTGTCACTATCAGTGAAGCAAGCCATCATTAGGCTGAAAAATCAAAACAAACCCATCAGAGAGATAGCAAAAACATTAGGTGTGGCCAAATCAACTGTTTGGAACATTCTTAAAAAGAAAGAACGCACCGGAGAGCTCAGCAACACCAAAAGACCCGGAAGACCACGGAAAACAACTGTGGTGGATGACAAAAGAATTATTTCCCTGGTGAAGAGAAACCCCTTCACAACAGTTGGCCAAATCAAGAACACTCTCCAGGAGGTAGATGTATATGTGTCAAAGTCAACAACCAAGAGAAGACTTCACAAGAGTGAATATAGAAGGTTCACAACAAGATGCAAACCATTGGTGAGCCACAAAAACAGGAAGACCAGATTAGAGTTTGGCAAACAACATCTAAAAAAGCCATTACAGTTCTGGAACAACATCCTATTGACAGATGGGACAAAGATCAACTTGTACCAGAGTGATGGGAAGAGAAGAGAAGGAAAGGAACTGCTCATGATCCAAAACATGCCACCTCATCAGTGAAGCATGGTGGTGGTAGTGTCATGGCGTGGGCATGTATGGCTGCCAATGGAACTGGTTCCCTTGTATTTATTGATGATGTGACTGCTGACAAAAGCAGCAGAATTAATTCTGAAGTGTTTCGGGCAATATTATATGCTCATAGTCAGTCAAATGCTTCAGAACTCATTGGACAGAGCTTCACAGTGCAGATGGACAATGACCCGAAGCATACTGCAAAAGCAACCAAAGAGTTTTGTAAGGCTAAAAAGTGGAATGTTATGCAATGGCCAAGTCAGTCCCCTGACCTGAATCCGATTGAGCATGCATTTCACTTGATGAAGACAAAACTGAAGGGAAAATGCCCCAAGAACAAGCAGGAACTGAAGACATTTGCAGTAGAGGCCTGGCAGAGCATCACCAGGGATGAAACCCAGTGTCTGGTGATGTCTATGCGTTCCAGACTTCAGGCTGTAATTGTCTGTAAAGGATTTGCAACAAAGTATTAAAAAGTGAAAGTTAGATTTAGGATTGTTTAGTTTGTCCCATTACTTTTGGCCCCTTAAAAAGTGGGAGGCACATATAGAAACCGTTGTAATTCCTACACCGTTCACCTGATTTGGATGTAATTACCCTCAAATTAAATCTGAAAGTCTGCAGTTAAATCACATCTTGTTTGTTTCATTTCAAAGCCATTGTGGTGGTTAATAGAGGACAAAATATGAAAATTCTGTCAATGTCCCAATATTTATGGACCTGACTGTATTTGTTTTCTGTGATTCTTTTCGTTTAAAAAAAAAAAAATGTTAATTGAAAAGAACTTTGGGCCTAATTCAGCAAGGATTGCAATTACAAAGTTGCACGCAGGCAGCACACAGGCACGCAGGCAGCACATAGACACGCAGACAGCACACAGGCACGCAGGCAGCACATAGGCACGCAGGCAGCACACAGGCACACAGGCAGCACACGGGCAGGCTGCACACAGGCACGCAGGCAGCACATAGACACGCAGGCAGCACACAGGCACACAGGCAGCACACGGGCAGGCTGCACACAGGCACGCAGGCAGCACATAGACACGCAGGCAGCACACAGGCACGCAGGCAGCACATAGGCACGCAGGCAGCACACAGGCACGCAGCCAGCACACAGGCAGGCAGCACACAGGCACGCAGGCAGCACATAGGCACGCAGGCAGCACATAGACACGCAGGTAGCACGCAGGCAGCTTTGCAATACGATCCTTGCAATCATGCAAATGCAGCAGGAGGTATTTGCATTTGCAATTCCTTCCGTCGCAGTGCTGGGATCACCATCGCGCTCCTTGGTGGTCGATGGTCGCGATGGTGGACAGCGCCGGGTAGCCGGCCAGCTGAGTAAGCCTCAGCTTACTCAGGCTGGCCGGCTTGTGAGCCAGCAGACTGTGGGCCTCATTCAGAGGCGGTCGGAGGATGCAAGCGGTCGCTCAGAAACTGGGCGGCCGCTTGCATCCTGACCGCCCGCCTCTGTTTCAGTCGTTAGGCTGTGGGTTTACACCCACAGCTCTAACGACCGCTAGGGTGATGGTCGCGATGGTCATACGACGAGACCCTAGGGTAGGGTCTCACTTGTCGTAAGCCCCGGAGAGCTTGTGGCTCTGTCAGAGCCGGAAGCTCTCCACTGACATCATTAGTGATGTCAGTGGGGGCCTCCCCCAAACGGTAGGCGTTCCCATGGGAATGCCTCCGTTTGGGCTGCCACCCCCCCCGGCCCGCCTCCCAAACGGGGCGAGCTGTCAATCAACATCGACAGCTCGCCCCCTTTGGAAAGAGACCCGCTACGACCGGCGCTGTCGGTCGTAGCGGGTCTCACGCATGCGCACGAAAGAGCCGGCTCCCTTGTGCGCATGCACACTTGACAAACATCAAGGCGGCCGTGCGGTGATAGACCGTACGGCTGCCTCTGAATGAAGGCCTGTGTCCCTAATTCAGAGCGCTCGCTCTGAATCAGGGCGTCTTTTTTTCTTTTTATGGAGCGGCCTCCTGGCCACTCACATTGCTATGGGTTGCCACCCACAGCTAATGCGAGCGGCCAGGATGATGGTCGCGATGGTCAAGACCATCGCGACCATCGTGCTTGTGACTAGACCCTTGTGGTAGGGTCTCGTGGCCGCAAGCCCCAGAGAGCTTTCGGCTCAAACAGAGCCGAAAGCTCTCCCACTGACATCACTTGTGATGTCAGTGGGGCCGCCCCCAAATGGTAGGCGTTCCCATGGGAACGCCTCCATCTGGGCAGCCACCCCCCCGACCCGCCCACCAAAGTCACTCAACATCGACAGCACGCCCCCTTTGGTGCGAGACCCGGAGCGACGGATTGCCCGTCGCTATCCGGGTCTCACGCATGCGCACGACGGAGCCGGCTCCGTCATGCGCATGCGCTCTGGGCCACCATCGACCCGGTTGCGAGCGCTCAGCGCTTGCGACCGGGTCTGAATCAGGCCCTGTGTACGTCCATTCAGTCTCTGGGCTGGCCACTCCCAGAAAACGGGGCGGACACACCCCGATTATGGGAACGCCGGCTGCCCCCACCCCCGCATCACCCCTTAAATGCCTCTGCCTGTCAATCAGACGGAGGCATGCAAGGGCTAGCGTGCGTGTTAGCAGGACCCATCCTGCACACTTGCAGAATGGGTCCTGCGCGTGCGCATATTCCTGAAAGTCGGGAATCTGCCTTCAGCAGTGTACTTGCGTGCACTGATGAATTAACCCTTTTGTTGGAATCACAGTAAAGATTCTATCCAAAGATAAACAGCGCAATGAATTGAGCTACAAAGGTTATGCACAAACTTAACTCGCTACAATAGGACTTTGTGATGACATTGGGGGTCATTCAGACCCGTTCGCGAGCAAAGGACGCTCGCAAACGGGTCGATGTTCCCCCAATGTGCATGCCCCAATGTGCATGCGCACCAAAGGGGGCGTGCTGTCAATGTTGATTGAGGACGCTCCATTTTCAGGGAGGAGGGCCCTGATTCAGAGCGTTCGGCTCTGAATCAGGCCCATTATTCATAATATCAGACAACTTTATTATTGATGGCACTGATGACATCACATCGTACAATTAAAATATTATGACATCACTGATGACTGGCCACACATACAATATGATCAATAATAAATGTACAGAACCATCAGATTGCGTTTATAATAATGCTTTGCTAATTCAATACCACAATTGTTTACTGCTTGAGTTTGTCCTATATTATTTGAAAATAAAGGGGTCAGTCTACTACTAGTGAGGACGATGTCAGTCTGTATGCCATAAACCCGGCCTGCAGGGACCCTAAGATTCTCTCTGACCATATTCCAAAAATATTTTAGATTTTAAAACTAGCCATGATCACAAATTCATGTTTAAACTAGTTTGTGCAACTCAGCCAATCCTTCCTCATGTATGAATGAAGGGGGGCGGAGTATAGGGAGAGTGGAACCAGTGCATCCTGGGAGCTGTAAAGCTTTAACTGCGTGGTGCCCGCATTGGTTCCCATCACCTACACCCCCCAAGGTCTCCCTGTGGAGATTATGGACCCCGAAGAAGAAATATACTTGTATCTGTTGCTCATGGTAACATTTCTTGCATCTCTGTGGAGTTGAAATACAGTGCCTACGAACTATGGCCTGATTCAGTACGGATAGCAACTGCGATCACGGCTGCCATTACACACGCAGTCCCACTGCGATGATATGCTAATCTACTGCGATCGCTATATCGTCGGAGCACAACATAAGGACGCCCACCTTACCATACACACATCTGTAATACTTAGCAAGACTGTGAATCCTTCGGTACAATGGAGTACCATCGCAGCCTCGCGCACACTTGCACAAGTTCTGACCTTACTCAGAAATCGCTAACGTTCCGGTACGCAGTAAAAGCTCAGGCTGCGTATGACATTGCAGTGGCTAATTTATGCACGCCCCTGTAGCGGCGTTCAAACACACTGGCACGTCTGTATTTCGCCAACCACCCCTCACATCACCACCCGCAAAGGGTACTTCCAGTCAATCACTCTACGATGGATCTGCGTAGTCACTGCGATCGCAGTCCCGGCCGATTGCAGAACGCAACAATCTGCCGATTGCATGCGTAATCGAAGTTGCGATCGCTGCTGAATCAGGCCCTGTATTAATTTCCTTTGGCATATTTTTATATAGAGGAATACATTTATTTGGACATTGTTACCACTGAACAACAACAATGTATCTCAAATGTCATATAATAAATAACAAATCTTAATTTCTTAATTAATTTCAATTCATTTTACTAAAATATAATGAAATAACCCCAGAGACATTTGCCTTCCCATAATTGATTGAAGTTAATCAGTGCACATCTAAAGTGTTGATTAACAAAACAAAAACTGAACTGTCTGTGGGGAGTCTCACAGTTGGTTCGGGCATTTCCAAACAGTAGCTTCATCATGAGGATGAAAGAACATTCAAGGAAAATCTTAGGAAAATTATTGAAAGGCATAAATCTGGGTGAAGATATCAAAGGATTTTGATACTGCCTGAAACACTTTTCAAGTCTGTCATATAGAATTGGATATATTATAGCGCAACAGTGATTTTGTCTACAGCAGGCTGTCCTCCAATACTGACTTTCCATGCGGGGAAAGCACTTCCTATGGAAGCCAGTGAAAGGCCTTTGGCATCTCTGATTGAGTTACAGTCCATCGCACAGTTAGGAGAAACTGACGTAAAGATGGCAAAACAAAATCATTCTTTAAAAAAAAAAAAAAATTGTTGGAGATTCTCATTAAAGTGAAGGAAGAGTCTATGGTTTTGAGATTAAGAGGGAACTTTTAGGACTCGTATGTGAGATGCAAGCCTAAAGCTGGGTACACACTATATGATGTATCCAAGGCGTATCAGGATCATATATTGTACACATCGTATATTGCAGGGGTGGGGAACCTTTTTTCTGCCGAGGGCCATTTTGATATATAACATTATTCGAGGGCCCGGTGCTGGCCACGCCCCCTACATGTGATGTCACATGATGTGGGGCCAAAATCTCCAGTGATTACAGCAATGCCTGGAGCATCCTGAGGATGCTCCAGTGAGCTGTAAGGGCAGCGGTGTGACCGTCTGAAGCATCCTAAGGATGCCCCAGGCGGCACTGCTGCATAGATTCTGGCTGCAGGATGCCATTCTAGGCACCCTGCCATCCAGATGAGGCTAGCAGAAAAAAGCTCAGAGGGCCATTCCAAATGATTCCAGGGGCCTTATATGGCCCCCGGGCCTGAGGTTCTCCATCCCTGGTATAGTGTGTACGCCTGATCTGTTGTTCATGATGGTTGTTCATCATATCGTTCCATCTGCTGTTCTGCATGGCAGATGGGACAGTGCAATGAATGATGTACATGCAGCATTTAATGATACATTGCGCTGTTGTACACCGGATCGTGCATTATGTACAGCCCTCGCGATGTATCATTACATTGCATTGTACCTTCGCTAGGTTGCACCATCATATGGTGTGTATCCAACTTTACACTTCATCTCATCAGCCCATGTAGCACTACTAATGCCAGGAAGCATAGTGCATAGTTGCTTACTTTCCCAGATTAATGACAGCCCCACCGGACACCCAGAAGTGGGCTGGGATATGTCATCATGATACAAAAAGCCCAGCCTACCTGAGTGCTCTGAGTCATGGTGATGCGATTTGTGTCATCATACACGTTGCCCCACCCACTCTATGGAAATTGATTAATCAAGCCTCGCCCACTGCCACTTTTTATACCTTCTTCCAGAAGTAAGATTTAAAGTAGGCAATTATGGCATAGCTGTGGGTGCATAATGCTACGGGGATGCGACTTCTACGCTTTAAGGACTTGGGAGAATATTTATATTCCAGCAGGACAGTGACCCATAGGACACAGCAAAGCCCCATATTCTAGTGGCCTAAATACAAAATACTCAATGTCCTCGAGTGGTACAATGTACAGATCTTAATCCCATTGAAAATCTATGGAATGATTTTAAAATTGCTGTTTACCAGAAGACTCCAGCTAGCAATATTGGAAAGAATGGATTATCTGTGCCGGGGGGAGATATATCAAAGCTTGGCGAGAGATAAAGTAGAGCGAGATAAAGTACCGCCCAATCAGCTCCTAACTGTCAAATGACAGTTATGCCCCTTTCAGACCAATGATCCGGGAAATTGCCAGGTCTATCAACCCGGCAAATTCCTGGGTCTCGGCCCGACCCTGGTAAAGAGCAGAGCCCTGGATCTGGGACTTATTCCCGGGTTGTTTGCATTCACACATAGTAACTACCTGGGTCGATGAGCATTCACGTTCAAAAACGTGTGAAAGGGGTATAACTGAGGTTGAGGGGCTACAGAAAAAGAAGCCCCCACAAACAATGCATGTCCAGTAAAAGCCGTCCATTATGTCTGGTGGACAGAGCTGCCATTGCATTCTCTTCATTAAGAAGCCCTGGCACTCCCAGTGTAAGCATACTTTTCCCCACAGTACATGCATGAGGCATCATCAGCCGACTGGACTTTTTAATCTACTGGTTCATTCATATTTAATCAACTTTATTAACTATACATCATTGTAATGAACTTGGAAAACGAATGCATTACCATATGACACGTCTATAAATTCCTCAGAGTGTCGCATTGTGCAATATTCCTGTGTTAACTGCAAAATGGAAACTTTGTTTACTCTCAGAATAGGGCAATTATACCTCTTAGGGTTCCTACACACAACGTGTGCACTTAAAGCAGTGGGGCCTAAACTTGGTCCTCAAGGCACCCTAAAGCTATGCACACACCAGACCAGGGGTCTTCAAACTTGGCCCTCCAGATGCTGTGGAACTACACATCCCAGCATGCACTGCACATAGTTTTAGCATGCTGTTATATCAAAAAGGTGGCAGTGCATGCTGGGATGTGTAGTTCCACAGCAGCTGGAGGGCCAAGTTTGAAGACCCCTGCGTGACTAGACGATAAATTGGACCATTTTAGATGAATTGGAATGACAAATCGCCCACATCGTCTAGTGCAGTGGTTCCCAAACTTTATTGAATCACGGTGCCCTAGAGTATCAGCATTGTTTTCACGGCATCCCTAAGTTTAAGTTTGTTCTTGAGAAATTCAGAAAAAAATTAATAAAATAGTAAAGTGAAGTAAATTGTGCTTACCTGTCATCCTTCTGGTTAGGTTATATGGTGGTGGACAGGTTTGCAGTTCTGTTTGTTCACATATTTATATTACATTGACAATAAATAATTTGATTTGGTGCTGGACCACCACCATGAGGCACCCCTGCAAGTGTCCCAAGGCACCCCAGGGTGCCACGGCACACAGTTTGGGAACCACTGGTCTAGTGTGTATGTACTATTGCGCGCTCCAGTGCATCATTCATCTCATCCTCTGATCTGCAATGCAGTGCTGGCAGATCTGACGATATCATTAAGGATTTTGTGTAAATCGTCTGGTGTGTAAAGCCAACCGGACGACCAGGCGATATGTTGACATTTTATTGTTAATGATGAAACGACCAAACGATGTAAGATATATAGTTCAGTAGTTTGAAGGATTGCACAGTGTAGACACTATATAGCTTGTACTGGGGATGAAGGGATATCGGAACGACCATCGCAATGTTTGCACATTGTCTAATGTGTACCCAGCTTAACAGTCTAGTGACGGGATGCACCAATGTCAGAAAAGCGGTCAAACCCCTGAAAATTCTAATTTTTGGGGGTTTGTATCAATTTCTCATATGCACTTAGATGCGGTGGGCAATGCCATCTTTAGATGGGGCTACCCAATAGAAGCCTATGGGCTTCTATTCGCAGCTGGTAGGGACCCATTCAGATCCCGACCAGCGCCCCCTACAGCGCGCGTGTACTTCTGGATCTGGAACCTGGAGGTCCCTCTCTCGCAAAGGACAGCTCTTACCGAGAGTTGTCCTTTGCTTTTTTTATATGCATACCGGCAAAATTAACGCCAGCATGCATGCAATGAATGGCGGGATGCATCGCATGCAAATTGTGATGCGTCATGTATCCCGCCCAAAGTCTTCAGGAAATCCATGTTTTCAGCACAGGTGACTTAATTAGTACCTCAGTCGGTTTGATTTAACTATCTGTGCTCAACAATGGATATCCTTAAAACCTAGACTGTTAGGGTGCCTTGAGGACTGAGGACCTCATTCAGAGCCGGTCGCACAGAGCGTGCGGTCGGTCTGAATGAGGGGAGGACGTCTTGAATTTTCAAGACGTCCTCCTTTGCGGTGGTAAGGCTGTGGGTTAACACCCACAGCCTTACGACCGCCTAAGGTGATGGTCGTGATGGTCAAGACCATCGGGGCTTACGACAAGACCCTAGGGTAGGGTCTCCCTTGTCGTAAGCCCCGGAGAGCTTTCAGCTCTGTCTGAGCCGGAAGCTCTCCACTGACATCACTAGTGATGTCAGTGGGGCCGCCCCCAAACGGTAGGCTGCCACCCCCCCGGCCCGCCTTCCAAACGGGGCGAGCTGTCAATCAACATCGACAGCTCGCCCCCTTTGGATTGAGACCTGCTACGACCGGCACTGTCGGTCGTAGCGGGTCTCATGCATGCGCACGATGGCGCCGGCGCCGGCGTGCGCATGCTCTGTGGGGGCCATCGACCCGGTCCGAGCGCATCGGCGCTAACGACCGGGTCTGAATGACCCCCTGAGTTTGGGAACCTCTGTCTTAAAGCCTATTAAGAGCCCTGTAACACTTATATTACAAAACATAGGGCCTGATTCAGACGATGGTGGGGTACTGTGCAGGCGCGGTGCGCGCATGCGCAAGCCCCTGAGCGAGAGAGAAATTCTCTCGCTCCGGGACTCACTACAAAAGGGGCGACTGTCGATGTTGATCGACAGGTCGCCCTGTTTTGTAGGCGGGGAGGGGGGATGACTACACAAACTGAGGCATTCCCGAAGGAACACCTGCCGTTTGTGGGAGGCACCACTGACATCACCAGTGATGTCAGTGGTGATGTCAGTGGAGAGGTTCCTGCTCTTTTAGAGCAGGAAGCTCTCTGGGGCTTGCGACGGACGAGACCCTACCATAAGGGTCTCGTCGCAAGCCGCGATGGTCGCGACCTTCACCTGGCCGCTCGCAAAAGCTGTGGGTGGTCACCCACAGCTTAGCGAGCGGCCAAGAGGCCGCAACAACAACAACAAAAAAACCGCCCTGATTCAGAGCGAGCGCTGTGAAAGAGCGTCCGACTCTTAGGCCCCTATTTAGCAATGAAGGCAAATACCAGCGGAATTTTTCGTTTAGTATCACTGTGATACTAATGAAAAATTCCACTGGTATTTACCAATACTTACCCCTCCGGTGAGGTCCTGCGAAGTCCTCGGCTGGGCTGCTGGCAGCTTAACACTGCCTGCGACGGTACTCCGGTCCGTCTGCACATGTGCATGACACGGGGACCCGGCAGTGCTTGGAAGGCTTTGCTGAAGCCGGAAAGGCACCGCTGGGTCTCCATTGCCGGCAATAGGGACAGCATCGCTCTCGCCATCTAACAGATGGTGAGAGCGATGCTTGACAAACAGCGGCAATCTTAGATTACTGCTGTTTGTTAAATCCAGAAAGGGTGGCATAACCCCTTTAGCGAGCACTAAAGGGGTTATGCTTCATTGTTAAATAGGGGCCATAATGTTAAGTACATGGATCTGTGCGCACACACTTCCAGACAAGGGTTTGCTTTATAACAATTTAGATGCTTCCTCGTTCTCAGTCGTTAACACGGTGTAAAATATATAAAGGAATGTTGTGGGAGGATGTATGAACCTTTGAGAACACACTTTAAACAATGTGTTAAATTAATAGCGAGGGTAACAGCGTTTACACGTTTGCCTGTTTATTAGTCTCTGTACGAGCTCTGCAACATTTAAAACTAAATTGCCATCATCGACATTTCAAAATTACAATTTAGCAATACACATATATATATATATTTTAAGTAGCTAAATAAAAGTATGTGTACAAGTTTGTACCTGGTGATTATTTTAAAAGGATAGTCCGCTTAGATAATACTCTTCCTTTTTAAATCACCCCCTGTTCAATTCCTACTGCATGCAACAAATTTGAGGATTCCTGCTGTGCTCTCTCCCCACCTCATTACCTTCAGAGGGAGCCGGACATCTTGTAGTACCGGGAGAGTCAGGGGTATATTTACTAAAGGTCGATTTTAATCGATTTAAAATAGATGAAAATTGATAAAATCGATCAACATTGATGATGTTTTTCTGGGGCTTAATTACACATTTACTAACAGATAATTTAGATTCAATTTAATTTTTTTTAAGCGTTTTTAAATCGATCAAAAATCGATTAAATTGACCTTTAGTAAATATACCCCTCAATCCTTCCAGTCCTATTCAGTAGTGCAGAATAGAGCCTTTTATTTAGCTCTATTAAGGCGGACATGATCACAAACCCCATTTGCTTGCTTGGAACATCGACGTACAGTGATACGTCAAGCCCAGGGGCCTAATACTGCTTCACCCATTTATTGTGGTGCTGCTGTCTATGTGCAGGAAGTGTGTCTATGCAATAGGTACAATTTACCCAGAGGTTATAGAGCATTATCATCTTCAGATGTATTCATCTTTCCCACTGAGTGGTGTAATAAAGCCTCCATGCTAGTATTTGTTCACTATGATCCAGTGTGCTTCTAAATAAAGCTTGTATAAGTCAAAGTGTGGCATTAGGTACTCAGCTTGGAAATAGCTAAGTATTGCCAGGGGCTTATGGCTAGGCCAATGTCCACGGCCAGAGTCTTAATCTGCCATTGGATTATCTTTTCTAGTTTTCTTGTTGTAAAAAGTTCTGTTCTCATTCTAGATTGCAGACACCTGAACTCATTAGCATGGGATGTCTTTTTGTCTCCGCAGGCTGGGAGAGGACTTCTACCGGGAGGCTATAGAGCATTGCCGCAGCTATAACGCTCGTCTGTGTGCCGAGAGGAGCATGCGGCTGCCGTTCCTGGACTCCCAGACCGGCGTGGCCCAGAACAACTGTTACATCTGGATGGAGAAGACCCACAGGGGCCCAGGTGAGAACTGTAGGTGCCAATATATGAAAACGTGTGTAATAGAAAATAGTGGTGTTACCCATAGCAACCATTCCCAATTTACAGTACCTGTTTTTTTTCCTATTGAAAAGGACAGCCATTGTGGGATCCGTTCATATGGGTTACACTGTAGCACTTTATATGAATTAACCCTGTTTGTGTTATTTCTCTGCCTATCACATTGCAGTCGCTTTCTCCTCACCACCTGGCGCCAGGGCCAGACACACAGGGGCAGCACATGCATAATATGTATAATGAGCTTTATTCCGAGTGACACGACATTCATAAACCATATGCATTCACTCACTACTCAGATTTATACCCAGGATAGATGCTGGGTCTTGGAGTTTACAATCAAGCTGCTTCTCTCAGGGGTAGTAGGCCATGGCAGGAGAGGGATATAAATCACAGCTACAATTATTTTTCTGTAAGATAATATATTGTACCGCTGACAGATGCTGCTTGTTTACATTTTCCCATCTTCTTCTGTATTTTAGGCTTTCTGATAGGAGACGGCACTTCCCAGCTAAGACACAGCTCAGTAACCATGTCATATAACATAGAGGACACTTGTGAACGTCCACAGCTAATTGTGCAGAAAAGGGGGTGCTGGCCATAGCAGCCAATCAGATGTTTGGTTTCCTTTTACTCGCAAATTGCAGCTTAAGTGTAATTGTCAGCAAGAGCACCATCGTCTCCTCTGCACAGTTACCTGTGGAGCACTGCCCAGTAATGTCTCTCGTTATGCTGTACATGTAGATTATTCTTGTGTAAAGGGAATTCCATGACAGTTCGTAAGTAGGTTTTCTATTCACTAATGTTATCATCATCATCCTTTGCTTACATAGAGCCGATATACTGTGTGGTATAATAGATTGACAGTCAATAGGTCGACACCAGATGCTCAACAGGCAATAAGTTGACATGGTCAAAAGGTCGACAGGGACAAGTGGTCAATTGACAAATGGTATGCAGTGCAGAAGGTCAACAGGTTCAATGATCGACACATTTTTTTAAAACTCTAATCATAACCCTAACCCTCCCCCTAGTGCCTAAACCTAACCCTCCCCCTAATGCCTAACCCTAACCCTCCCCCTAGTACTTAAGCCTAACCCTCCCCCTAGTGCAGGGAAGGGAACCTCAGGCCCAGGGACCGTATAAGGCCCACAGAATCATTTGGTCTGGCCCTCTGACCTTTTTTCTGCTAGTTTCATCTGGCGAGCAGGGTGCCTAGAATGGAAACCTGCAGCCAAAATGCTCCAGGCATTGCTGTAATCACTGGCGATTGTGGGCCCCCCCCCCCCCATGTGACGTCACACAGAGGGGACGAGGTCTGCACAGGGCCCGCGAATAATGTTATGTATATCAAACTGACCCTTGGCAATAAAAAAGGTTCCCCACCCCTGCCCTAGTGCCTAACACAAACCCTAGCCTAACCCTCCCCCAAAGGCCTAATCCTCAACCTAACCTTAACAATTTTCAAAAAACATGAACACGTGTCGACCATATTTCCGTGTTGACCATTTTTTTTGCGTCGACCATTTGAACATGTCAACCTCCTGCCCTGTTGACCATTTGTCAGTCTACCTTTTCTCCCTGTCGACATCTTCTATCCGGATACTGGCAGAACATGCTGGGACTTGTAGTTCCTCCACTGCTAGAGATTTGCAGGTTGCTTACCTCTGCTTTGTGGTGTAAAATGAGTAATTATCTTATTTAGACTCCAGTAAAACAGTGGCCCTGATTCAGAGGCGGTCGCTCTGACAGAGCGCTCGCTCTGAATCAGGGCCGGTCTTCTTTTTTTTTAGAACGGCCTTTGCAAGACCATCGCGACCATCGGGCTTGCGACGAGACCCTTGTGGTAGGGTCTCGTTGCCGCAAGCCCCAGAGAGATTTTGGCTCTAACAGAGTTGGAATCTCTCCACTGACATCACTTGTGATGTCAGTGGGGCCGGCCCCAAACGGTGGGCGTTCACATGGGAACGCCTCCGTTTGGGCAGCCACCCCCCCCCCGGCCCGCCCACCAAAGGGGGTGTGCTGTCACTCAACATCGACAGCACGCCCCCTTTGGTGCGAGACCCGGAGTGACGGTTTACCCGTCGCTATCCGGGTCTCGCGCATGCGCACGACGGAGCCGGCTCCGTAGTGCGCATGCGCTCTGGGCCACCATCGACCCGGTTGCGAGCGCTCAGCGCTTGTGACCGGGTCTGAATCAGGCCCAGTGTCTTTTGTGGACCATCTGGCTGAGCTCATCAATACATTACGAACAAAGCTTCCCAGCCATGGAATATGCTTGTTTTATTCTATATGAGGATTTTAGGCTGTGGCATCTGGCATCTAATAACATTTGTATATTTCTCAGTTGTAAAGATTTTAGTATATTTGTGCCTCGAATAATATGCACAGGTGATTACTTATATCATTTATGAGTAGTCATTGAGACACGCTTAGCGGTGGGAGACGTTTACCTTTGTCACCCTGTACCTCTGGTGTGGAGATTGGTGTCTTACCAAAGTGCTGGTTAGTATTGTGTTTGGTTGAGAGCCATGGAATTTCTTTTTCATAACCACGTGCACCTGGGAACCAGGTTTTAATGAGCTCATATTTCTGGGATTCACCTTCAGTTACCCAGCAGGTTACTTCTGCTTGTTGAATTTACCTCAGAATGGCATTATATAGTTTTCAGCGGTGCGGACTATCCCCAGTGATTCATATTGCAAAAGCCACATGTGACCGTTCCTTGATTGCAGCCATGTGACTAACGGGTACGATGGGCGTATTGAGGTGGTCAGTGACGGCGACTAGTTTTGTGCCTGCGGAGCAATACAACAATATAATAGCAGATTTAAATGAACTAAAAGGTGGAGGTAACTGGGCAAATGTGTGGGGTTGCCTTTCCTGTGCTGTGCCTGAAATGATTATGGATATTTAAAAATAGATGAACACAGGTTCTGTAACTCTGCAAAAATGGTGTAAATAGTGAGGGGTCTGCTGTCATTGTCTAAGCTTTATTGTAATACTTTACCGTCTGATTTGTTGCCCTGGCTGATTTCGTGGACCAGTTTTTATCAATGTCCCAAGTTGTTTTATTCTTGACTTAGGGGTCTAGTAACTAAGCAGTGTTAGGAGACAGAGTGAAAAGTGATAAGGTGCCAGCCAATCAGCTCCCAACTGCCATCTCACAGGCTGTGTTTGAAAAATGACAGTTGGGAGCTGATTGGCTGGCACCTTATCACTTTTCACTCTGTCTCCTAACACTGCTTAGTAAATAGACCCCTTTATGTCTTAGGTCCATCACATCTGCTGCTTAGGGCTGCACAATCATTTGCTCCCTAATAAGTGCATCTGAGGTAGAGCACAGGCTCTGGGCTCCATGAGGCAGCTCTTGAAGTTGCAATTTTGCTTATCTGTTCCCTCACATTTCCTAGTACTTAATTATTTTGGGATACTGTGTTTACTGTGTTTCTGTACATATATTAGGAGTGATGTCAACCTGGGAGGTTGGAGGTTAGAGACCTGTAAAAGGGAACCAAAGGATGGGCCAGAAACCTGTGTTTGGGGTTTTTGTCTGTTGCATGCATGGTTTTACCCAAACAAGGGCATTTATGGGAAGTTGCTATTTAAAGCTGCTATCTGTAATAGAAGGTGTTTTATTCTTTAAATAGCAAATGAAATACCTTTAAAGAATGCATCTGATTTATTTTTCACAGCTACACTTCAACAAATCATTATCTACTTTCAAAATATCTCTGAAGTGAGAAGTATGGCTGCCAAGCCTGTGTTTGCTACATAGACACAGGCTCACATAGCTCTCTGCATGTCATATGAATGCAGAGTGGGGAGGCGAGGGGGAGGATGTCACAGGGCACATAATGCTCAGAGGGCTGATCCAAAGCCTCTCTGCTCAATACATCAGATTCCATGTGACTGTGGTTGCCATGGAGTTCATGACACTGTAGGATTTATAACTCATTAATAGCAACTTGTAAAAACAAGCCAAGGAGACATCTTATATATAAAATGAATTGGTCTGTTTGTTTGTATTTGAAAACCCCTGCACCAATTGGGATGAAGCCAACGAGAGGTAATCCAGTTGGATTTGGACAGGCTTTAGGGGGTTAGGGTCCCGGCCATACCTCCTGTTGGTGTACGCTGGGTAGAACTTTGACCCAGGGAGCCTGTTCTGAGCCTTCCACTGGATGGATTTGGACAAAAACTTCACAGAGTGGTAACTTTGGATCCCAGAAGACATACAGATGTGTCCACATACATCTATGTTCCGTGCGCTACAAGTCGCGCCACTCATAACGTGGGAGCTCCGTGTGATTCGGTAGCGCAGAGCGTCTATTGTGCAACTTTTTACCTTGAAATGCGTCTTATTCGCACAGCGATGTGAATATATAGCACAAGCAGCTTCTGCTGATTAAAATGATATGCAGCATGCCTATGTTCTCTGTGCGTCTGCTGGTGTATCTGCATGCTAAACACTATGTTACAGTGTTATAGCCCTTCACTGTAATGTAGCGTTTCGCATGCACTCGCTCACAGAATATAGACATGCTACATATCATTTTAATCAGCAGAAGCTGTTTGTGCTCACTATTCACATCACTGTGTGAATAAGATGCATTTGAAGGTAAAAAAGTCGCACATAAGACGCTCTGCGCTACCAAGTCACACCACTGCATAGCGCAACTAGAAGGGCTGTGTAACGTGCAAGGAGGCTAGATGTATGAGGAGCCATCTGTACTAGGGGGTTGAGGACCCAGCCGGACCTCCCCTTAGTGTATGCTGGGCAGAACTTTGACCTGGGGAGCCTGTTCTGGATGTATTTGGATGAAAACTTCACAGAGGGATGGCAATTGGTCTGGGATTCCTAATGGAGTGGTTGGAGTCCCGGTCTGTCCTCACGGCGGAGTTCGCCGGGCAGAACTTTGACCCAGGGAGCCTCTTCGGACCCGGGGAGCCTGTTCTGAGCCTTCCACTGGATGGATTTGGACGAGAACTTCAAAGAATGGTAACATTGGATCCCTGAAGACATACCAGGGGGTTGAGGTCCCGGTCGGACCTCCCGTTGGTGTAAACTGGGCAGAATTTTGACCCAGTGAGCATGTTTTGTGCCTTCCACTGGATGGAGTGCACCAGGCAGAACTTTGACCCAGGGAGCTTGTTCTGGGCCTTCCATTGGATGGATTTTGACGACATCACGTAATAAAGCTTAATAACTTGAAGATACACCACTGCACCGATTGGGATGAAACCAACGCAAGGTGGTCCAGTTGGATCCTGACCAGGTTTGAGGGGGGTTAGGGCCCTGGTCGGACTTTCCGTTGGTGTACGCTGGGCAGAACTTTGACCTGGGGAGACTGTTCTGAGCCTTCCACTGGATGGATTTGGACAAAAACTTCACAGAGTGGAAACATTGGATCCCAGAAAACATACTACGGGGTTGAGGTCCCAGTCGGACCTCCCGTTGATGTACGCTGAGCAGAACTTCAAGCCAGGGAGCCTGTTCTGGGCCTTCCACTTGATGGATTTGGATGAAAACTTTACAGAGGCGTGTCAATTGGTCTGGGATGCCTAATGGAGTGGTTGGGGTCTCGGTCGGACCTCACGGCAGAGTGTGCCAGGCAGGACTTTGACCCAGGGAGGTTGTTATGTTCCTTCCACTGGATGGACTTGGACGACATCACATGATAAAACCTAATAATTTAAAAAGTTAAACCCGGGCAACGCCAGGTGTTTCAGCTAATGGTAAATATAAAGATTTGTCTTGTAGACTGCCGGATAGATTTATAATAGAAAATGCATGGGATGGCTCTTTAACTGAGCTATAATGAAACACACAGTACAGTACAGGTCCATTTTGCAATTTACACTTTCTGATGATAGTTTTGGAATACACACCCCATTCTGGTGGCTGCTGTGTAATTCATACACCAGTCTGTGATTACCATATAATTCAACCCCAAACTGATGTCTTATCTGCAATTCAGACCCCAAACTTTTGGTTTAAATGTAAATCAGACTCCAATCTGTGATTTAATATGCAATTCAGAAATTATTCTAAAGCTGGGTACACAATATACAATTTTTGGGCCAACCTGTCAGAAATTGGGTCGTTGGCCTGAGAATTCTTTAGTGTGTACGTTGGCAAATCTGTCAAGAATGTACCTAGCTTAATGGCTTCTATACAATTCAGAGACCACTCTGGTGACATTTCAAAAGTCAGTCTGACGGGATAATGTGTAATTCTGAGACACACATCTGAACTCTAGATGTGGACTATGCAGTCAATTTATTCCTTAATCTGATTGTTTTTATGCAATTCAGTTACCAATTTGGTGTTTACTATTCAGTTCAAACCCCATATCTGGTGGTTTCTGTGCAGGTCACCCCATAATCTGATCGTTTCTATGGAATTCAACAACCACTCTAGTGGCAAGTTATAGGGCAATCTGATGGCTACTATATAATTCAGAGATCAGTCTGATAGCGCTAACATGCAATTTGGACCCCAATCCCATTGGAACTATGCAGATCACACCATAATCTGGGGACCACTATGTCTGGTGGCTTGGCATATCAAACCCTAATCTACTGGTTACTGTATACTGCAGACTATGACTCTCAGCTGCTTAGGGGTCTATGTACTAAGCAGTGATAAGTAAGTGATAAGGTGCCAGCCAATCAGCTCCCAACTGTCATCTCACAGGCTGTGTTTGAAAAATGACAGTTGGGAACTGATTGGCTGGCACTTTATCACAGACTTATCACTTTTCACTCTGTCTCTTATCACTGCTTAGTACTACATAGACCCCTTAGTGTTGCTTGTGACTTGCTGTCTCATTTGTGTACAGGGAGAACTATCAGGAAGATATCTCAACTCTTAATCATCCATCTGCATACAAAATGCCTATTGCACATGTTTGTTCTTTATACATACACAGCAGACCCAAGTTTCGCACAGCAGACCCAAGTTTCACACAGCAGACGCCATCTTACACTGTGTGTGGAGCGGCACAACTAGGAGTAACACCATTGAAAGCATTGAAGTACAGCATTTGCTTATAGATGTGTTTGAGCTGCCCACATATTGCTCTATTGGTCAGATATTGTGTCAACACAATAATTAGTTTCAAATGTGTCAGCAAGAGTCCAATAATGGTCATATCAAGGTGGTGAGTGGGGGATACTAGTATTATTGCTGTCAATAGACCAGAATATTTATATCTGCATTCATCCCATACCTAGTATAATTTAATGTTCATACAGTATATGCCATCCTCCCATAAAGAGTATATAGAACTAAGTTTCAAAGTATTATATTAGTAATAGTGGTTTAATGTATGTAATAGATCCATCTACCTGAATACACAGGGGGGCTCATGCTGAGTTGGGCGACATGTGCGTGTAAGTTACAAGCTTGGCTGCTGAGCTGGTCGCACACAGAAATATGGCCAACGCAACAGGTACATGCGGCCTCCCTTACTCCGGCAGACCACAGAAGCCAATGCGCCGGGGTATACGTCAGGAGGTGTGACTTCACATCAGTACAAAATTGGACAGTGTACTTGATAATTACCAAAGTCGCTGAGATCACATAAAGCTAAATTCGAACACAAAGTACAAAACTGAAGTTTATTGTAAGAAGACATAATAAACATATCAGTCACATTCTCCCATAAAAGCTGACCAGGGAACAAAAGAAGGAAACAGGGAGCGCTAATGGAGAAACAAATATAAGTCAAACTGGTGGATAATGATCTTAAATCCAAAATGTGATAGGATAAAATCAAGATCTTTAATAGAATATAGTGAAAATGATTGACCGATTATGGCCCGTATTCAATTTGAGGCGAAAAGTCCGGATTCGTGATACTTTTTCGCCGTTCACGTAATTTTCACCTGTTTTGCTTTTACCCCGTATTCAATTTGAAAGACTTTCCGCCTAGGAATTGGGGTTTTGGGGTGCAACATTGAGGCAACCCCCCTGCAGCCTTCAGACAGTCCCCCAAAGGTAAACTGTGTCAAAAAAATAATAAAAAAAACACTTAAGAACACCCCCAAAAAAAATCACTTTAATTTGGGGGGTGAAAAAAAAAATGTTGGGGGACAAAGTTAAAAACTAGCGAACTTGACTCTGGGGGGGTCCTCAAGTATGCCCCAGGTGTTTTTTTGATTGCAGGTGTTTGCGACAGGTGGATTTTTCACAATTTTTTCAACTTCACTTTAGCAACTTTTTAAATATGCTAGTCCCCATTTTCAAGTACCCCAAATTTGCTGGGATAACTTATTTTCTGGGAAAAATACTCCTGAATACTATTCTGCATCACGTCTAGAAAAACGCTATATAGCAGCTATTGAGCCCGTTTAAAAACACCAAATACCTTCAGTAAGCCAACTCGGGGGGTACCATAGCTAACCCCCATGTCAGTGCATCATTTGGGGGGTGTCAGGCTGATTTCCCCAAATCTGACAGTACTTTCCGCCTGTTCAAGTTTCGCGGGGTAAAGCGGGCACGCGCGCAATACTTTTCCGCCTACAAAACAGGCGAAGTAGGCGAAAAGTCCGTAGGTCTACTCGTTATACTATACACTAAAATCTGACATAAAAATAAATGACATATAAAAAATAAAAATCAATGAATCCAAACAATTATGACATATATATAAACAACACACAATATACACAGTCCCAAAACAGATATGCGCCGTATGATGTTAGCTTGAATGGTTTATAGTTTGTATATGACATCTATTTGAGAATTTAGGCTATATACAGAACCGATTTATGGGAGCCATGTTATAAAGTGGACGTGGATGTGAACTGACGCATTTCTCAGGCTAATAACAACTGGCCGTTGCCAGTTTGATGCTCATATGCTCAATTATCCTCTATTTAAGAGTCGAATCACTGTGTTGTTTATATATACTGTATGTCATAATTGTTTGGCTTCATTGATTTTTATTTGTTATACTGTATGTCATTTATTTTTATGTCAGATTTTAGGGTATAGTATAACGAGTAGACCTTTAATCGGTCAATCATTTTCACTATATTCTATTAAAGATCTTGATTTTATCCTATCACATTTTGGATTTAAGATCATTATCCACCAGTTTGACTTATATTTGTTTCTCCATTAGCGCTCCCTGTTTTTTCTTTTTACTTGGCTGACCAGGGAACTTCCTTTATTACTCTACTGACTGATCGCTCATATCACTGTAGCTCAGTAGCAATATTACTAAATTAATAGCATAAATGGGAGGGACTTAGATGCATTCAACCAATCAGATGTGGCCGTGGCTCATCAACCTCATAATCATCAGGTTGTATTTGCACCAGGGGTTGATTACTCGTAATAGTGATTAGCATGAGAAGCATTTTGTGTGACTTAGTGCATCTACATACCTCCTCCTACCTGTCCCTGTCTTATTCGAGCTATGAGTTGCAAGTTTGAAATGCGTCCCACTTGGCATGGCTGAAGAAACGTCAAACTCTTTTGGGTGACCATGTGTAGTAGAGAAAAGTGCAAGTTGTAGCTACAAAGGTACAAAATGCATTGGGGTCCAACAGTACATGAGCCCAATTGGTTCCTTTCATTTGTATCCCTTTAATACTAATACTCTTGTCTAGGATGTAGAACATTTTCTTGTCCATTGTAATATAAACCCTCCCCTCTACTCATGTGTCTACATGCAGGCTTGTCACCGGGACAGATCTACACCTATCCTGCCCGTTGCTGGAGGAAGAAGAGGCGACTGGACATATTAGAGGATCCTCGTCTGAGGCCCTGTGAGTTTAAACTTGGTAAGAAGTTAGTCTGGGGGGCCCCAGGTGTTATCATGTTCTGCCATCGTGGGACCTGCAACACATTGCACATCAGGTATGGGGAGACTGGGGGAATAGAGTCTGCAAGAGTCAGACCATTGGGGAAGTCTGCTGGAGATCAGATCGTACAGTTACGTAGAGGATAGAGAGAATTTATTGGGTAGAGATCCTATTACAGCAGAAGAAGGAGCTTATTGTATTCAGGTCATGTTGGAACTCCTAGACTGGATTAAAAGAAAGTGCAAGTTACATGGTTACAGCGAGTGTCTGGTTCGTTACCATGAGTTACTGCAGATATGCACTTTGTTATTTAATAATCTCCAGGAAATAGAGATATAACTTTATGCAGGGAAAGAACTTAGTAAATACAGGATAGAAATGAGCTCAGCTGGAAGGAGTAAGAATTTGGAGACCAATCGGTTTACTGAACGTAGGACAAGAGGTCGGACAGTGAGAATATTCCTTGGAGCAAGATGGTGGCATTTGTAGCAGAGCAGCCAATGGGAGGAGATGGGCGGAGAGAGGGCGTTCCTTGTGCAGAGGTGCAGCAAATTAGGAAGAACAGTGCATAGCTTTGTTTTCGCTTTGTGGCGTAAGATGATTGAACTCAGATAAAGCAATGGATTTGGCACTATTCCACCAGTTCAGAGATGGTGGAAATCGGATCTCAGCCTATATAGTCTTAATGGAACGTATTTTGCACTTTCCAGTTACATTTCAGATGAGAAGTGCACTTCTGGCTGTGTAAAAAAACACCACATAAATACAGCTTGTAATATATACAGTCCCAATGCCCTCTCATTCCTATGAGAATGAACTTGGCAATGATAATTTGGAGAATAAGCTGACAAGTTTAATTTAACATTTCATTTGTACTAAAATGCTGGCAGATGTTAGCTCCTGCTCGCACACTGACAGTTTCTGCAGAAGACCTATATTCACAGCGCATTAGCGCTAAACCCAAGCAAACTGCAGTGCACATCCGCTGCGCTTCATAAATGTGGCCTGGAGTGTGTAGGGCACAGTCACTACAGGCTAGAGTAGGACAATGCTTTGCAGGTCTCCCTGAATGCAAATCCTTTTAACACTGGGGCAGTAATCAGGTGATTCCTATAGCAGGACACAATTTGTATCTAAATATTACAGATAGTGGACAAAAGAAACTGGAAACACCAATATAAAGTCACTTCATAGAACCAATGTTGCCAGTTTGGCCTGTATAGATTCTGGCATTGAGTCTACAAGTGTCTGGAATGGTGCAGGAGAGATACAGCCGCTTTCTTCCATAGGAAAACCACTCAACTGGCACCTGGTTTATGATGGGGAGAATGCTGCCACTGGCTCCATGCCAGAATATCCTATAAATGCTCAATTGGTCTCAGATCCGGTGATGGAGAAAGCCGTGTAGATAATATCAAACCGAAGGGCAACCATATGTGCTCTGCGGATGGGAACCCCGTCATTCTGGAAGACTCTTCCCCCCCCATCAGGAAATAAATACTACAACTTGGGGAGAAGGTGATGACCATAATGGTAGCCATAAGCATTCGCACTGCACATTCTCGGTGATTGTGTACCCATGTTGCTGGCAGCGAGGATTTGGCTGCAGTGTGATTGACAGTCAGGGACCGGTGGGGCGTCTCAATACAATACTAGGCGGCTGCGACATTTGCATATTTTGCGCACAGCTGCTGCGTACAAATTTGCAGCGGCGCAGCATTACCGTCCATCTCTGAATCAGGCTCACTGCCTTTTGGGCTCCATAAACCATCGACTGTTGCAATTCAGCGATCCCCAGATGCTGGGGTCGGAGGATCGGTCAAATCAAACATGTTCGATTTCACTGATTTGCCCATCATTATCAAAATATTGATGGATAGGCGAACAACGATGGCCGTCGGTCGGCATTTCCGACCAGCAGATCGGTGTCTCTAGTTGGAGGATCGGGCAATCAAGTTAGATGTATGGAGCCCTTTAGATACAGTTGCTCATGAAACTTTAGCAAGTTGAGCTGTCTCTGAAGCTCCTTTAGCAAGTTAAGTGGTCTCTAAAGGTGCATACACACTAGATGATATGCTCCCTGAGCGATATCGTCTAGTGTGTCCCCGGCAGGCTGTGCTCAATGTCGTTCATGACATTGAGCACAGCCGCTGAACGATATCATTAGCGATATCGTTCAGCGCCGGGCTCTCTCACCCATTCCCTGACATGCAGCAACCTGACGAGGTCGTCAGGTTGGCCTGCATGTCAGCGCGATGAACGATGATGACGAACGAACCGCGGGAACGCGCGTCATCGTCATCGTTCATCTTTTTTGTGTTAAAAATGGACGATAAAGTGGACGACTGAACGATAACGATATCGTTATCGTTCAGTCGTCCACTTTAATCGCCCAGTGTGTACGCACCATTAGGCTAGTGCCATACTCAATCCACTAACCACCCCTCTGGCTGAAGTCACTGATGCCTGGCAAAGTCACTCATGCCAGCCATAACATGCATTATTATCCACAACCCTGACCATGCTGGAATGTCATTTGCTTACCGCAGAAGCCACACCTGTATCATGGACGCCCTTGGCTTTGATATGCTTGGTGTGCCTTATTTACCCAGGACTTTCCATTTATTTTGTCCACTAACTGTATTTTGGTATAAATATAAACAGGAATCTTTTAAATAATTTGTGGGTTCAAAATGTATTTTGTATAATGTTATTTTTTCATGTGCATGTTAATGTGAATGTGGAATTCCCCATGTGGCTTTAAGTAATGAATTACTATAAGTATTATTAGATATTTCTGTAGATATCACTACATTGCTGTTATGTTATTACAGTATTACAAATATTAAAATATTACAAAGAGATGTTATTACGGTATTGTTATTTTTTTATTGATATACTATTAGTTTAAAAAATGTATTAGATCATTAGCAGATATAGAGCCATATCCAATTAACCGTGATAAGCCGCAGCTATGCGAAGGGTTGCGGAATTTTCCCCCAAAAATGCGTATCACGCCATCCTATTAGCCCCATCTTTTTGCACATACAAATTTTGCATAGTCAAAAGCGGCTAAATATTTTCACTATCTCGGAGCAGGTGAAAAGTTGTGCAAAACCCCTATTGTTGGCTAAAAATGTTCAGAACCCCTTGGACACCCTCCTTAATGACTAATTAGGCAAAAATAATTTTAATTCGCTTAATTTGGCCAATAATTACTAGTCATTTTGGGGGTGAAAAAGGAAAAAGTGCTGGAAAATGGGTTAAAAAGTAGTGGGTTAGGTATTTGGGGGGCTGTATGGTTGGGACAGGTGTTTTTGGGATTGCAGGTGCAATGACAGGTGTATTTTTAAAATTTAAAAAAAATGCATTTTAAGACAAAAAAATATACTTACACCCATTTTAATGTACCCCCAATTTAACGACAGCGTTTATTTTCCCCCCAAAATATTGATTTCTATAATTTTTTTACTGTTAGTATATAACAACCATGTGACACAATTTAAAACCCCCAAACCCTTTGATTTTGGCCACTATCACACTTCTATACTATTACCCTATCTTAGTTTTACTTGTTTTGGGGTACAGGCAGATTTCCTCATCTTCACCTGCACTTTTCGGCACTAATGCCAAGGAAATTTTTCAGGCGAATGCCGCATCACTTCTTTTGCAATAGGATTGCTAGAAAAATGGCAGATGCGATAGACGCGAAAAGTGAGCGCGCAATGTTTTTGCAAGTGAAAACGTAAAATTTTCACGTCTAATTGGATATGGCCCTTAGTAGATATGTTACTATTGTATTAGAATTTATGTATTGTACTAGTTTATTACCTGAGATGTTATACCTTTTATACCTTTTAGAATTATTTTTTTATTATTATTATGATTATTATTATTATTATTAGGAACTTGATTTGATCTTAAACTTTTGCATACAGTATCTGTTCCTTAATATCTCTAAAGCCCACCATGTTACTTAAAAGTGAGATGTCAGGTTCCGCTGTACACTTAGCGTGGTACACTGATTTTTGTTCCAGCTGTGAGCGCTGTGAAATGACATCCGGTTCCCAGATTCACTTACATTTTTCCTCATTCCTTTTTGGAAAGAAATGTTTCAACTTTTATCCTGTTTTACATAAACGGCTCAATTCAGGCCATGTCACAATATTTTGGTCGGCTTATGGCTAAGCCTTTTCTTTTCTGTGTTGGAGATTTCTGAAAGCTGCTGCACAGAAAACATGTTTGATAACCCATGATGCCATCCAATCAGACTGTTGCTTTTGTTTTCTAAACTATGCCAGAAAAATAACAAGATGTGATTGGTTACCATGTATAATTCTTTTGCAGTTTTTTTTTTTTTACTTATTCTACCCTGTGTGTTTATTGCTCCAGTCAATGGTTGGTCAGTTCAAATAAATGTGATATAACATTGCATGGCACGTGCGTTGTACAGTCCGCAAATTGCCTGACATTGTGCATTTTCCTGCCTGAGAGGTTGCCTGGTAAAATGAAGGATGTAGGAGCCATGATCAGTGCATTATCGGCGTTCAAACGCAGTCATAACGGCACATCGTGGTTTTATCAGTTCGCCCCCTTTGTGTTGTCACTGTACTTGTGTGGCTAGGAATGTTGTCGTGTTGGATGGTCCACATTAAACTTCAGCGCCCATAGAAATAATGTAACATTCTCATGTAGACAGTTAGTTGGTACAATCCAGAATTTATTGTTCTCTCAAAAGCCGCAGAGTGTACTTTAGAACGTAAAGTACAATTTTATATTAACATAACATTTCTCTTTGATGCCTAAAAGTTCCACGTTCATGTTATTTTGACATAGACCTTTCTATCCGTAGTACTGGATCGTCTTGGTGGCCTTTCATGCACTTCAATTAATCTTTTTGGAGTGTATGTGATCCTGTTTATCTTATACACGTAAATCTTATGCAGTGTTATTCTTATGTGAACTCATGAAGACTGACAATAGATAGTGCAAGGGAGGCCTACAGATCATTAGCCGCTGTCTTGGGCTTCTTGGAGTATTTTATTATTTGCCCTTTGAGTGATCTATGTTGTACAACCACTCCTGGGATGCGTAAAAACAGGCTTAATGCTCGTGATCTGTACTATATCCACCTGACCGTACATTGATGGAGGCCAAAGATGTCTTTGTAGCCCTTTACATCTTCTCTGTTGTCTTCAGTAATGTATTTTGATTAAAGCAAGCGTACGATAAGTATTATATATATTTGATGAGGAGTTCTATGACCTTATAAGAGTTTGCGGTCAAATGATTTTCTACAGGTCCCCTATCTCCAAGCTTTATTACATGTAATATACATATTTTCCTATTGAAAACTGAAGTGATGACATAAACAATTTATAGGCGATGATATAATATTTCACCATTTTTACAGATAATATTTACAAGAGTGTACACTTATATTAGCATTACATATGTATTATAGGAATATAATTACAGATAATTAGAACCTTACTAGAGATGCTATAAGAATTGTACTAGAGATGTTATAAGACTATTACTTGAAATGTTAGAAAATAATTATTAGTGATGTTAGTTTTACTCAAAATATTATTCAACTATTACTGGAGGTTTTTAAAGATAATTACTAGGAATGAGTATTGCTTTATACAGTATGTCATGAAAGCATCATTTTAGATATCAAAGGGGTATTAGTATTCATATGAGTAGAGTATTAATAAGTTAGCGGACATCAAAATGTAAACACCATGGTAAATGAGGGACGCCAAGGGCCAAATGAACTAGCCTACAGATCGGCGTAGTCGGCATGATTCCGGTGAGATAGTCACCAGATTTAAATCTGCAATTAGTTTAAAGGCAAAACCAGGTTGATTTTGCCTTTTAAACTAATTGCGGCTTTTCATCTTGTGGCAATCTTTCCAGAATCGCGCCGGCTCTCACAAATCGCAGGCTATTACATTTGAACCCAACTATATGATAAGCACAGGCTTCCACACAGATGTGGTTCTTGTACTAATTATTGTAGAAGACACCACAGCATGGGATATACCAGGCTATGCAACTGAGCAGTCACAGATCAATTGACAGCATATTTCAAGCTTCGGAGCGAGCAGCCAGCTTAATCAAAAACAGTCCAACGAGAATTCCGCAGGAGGGTATCATAATAAGGTTGCAGTGCATAAATCACCAAAGCACATCCAGTAATGCAGGGTTGTAAGGATAGTGGTGCCAAAAGCACAGGCAATGGGCGACCTACAGTGGAGGGAGGTGATATGGGCAGATGAAGCTTGATAAACAACCAAGTGCATGTATGGCAACAAATCGGGAAAGGAACACAGGGCCGGATTCAGAGATGGATGCGGCATCGATGTTTGAACAGTTGAGCGATTATTTGCTACTGCGCATACGCAAAAAGGCCTGGAACCCCTACAGCGCATGTGTACCACTGAGTATACGCAGACACCGCTGATGCCAACTGGGTCAGTTGCAATAGCGCTGGTGGCGGACAGCCAGGGGCGTTCCTGGGTGGTGACCGGGAGGCGGTTTGAAGTGAACGCAAAAAGAAGGCATCTAATGGGCGTGTTATGGGAGTGTTACGGACGTGTGGATGAATGTGGCTGCGTTCTCAGAGCCGCAGCCACAGAGGCCATGATTGCAGAGAGTCCTGAAGGAGACACTGGGCCCAGCCATAGTGCATCGTAAGCTTCGATGGTGAACGCGACGGTGCGTCGATGCTGGAGTGTTTGAGTCCACTGTTGGATTTGCACTTTCCATGGACATTAAAAGTGGGCGTCTCAGGGCTTATAGTGTCCGGTGCACGCAATTACAGAAGGGGACGGCTGAGAATAGCATTTATATATTATCTCAGAAATCGCAGCCGCAGATACATTAGCGCCCACCTCTGAATCAGGCCCCCGGTGGTACAAACACTGATATTCTGGAAACAGGATCAGTGTATGTGTGATAATGAATTCATCTTCCTGACTTCAGTACTTGGTCTATTCACCCTACCAGTCCTCTCCATACTACCCTCTATCGCCTCTCCCCCTCCTTTCTACTATTGTTCTTAGTCTTTACATTCATTCCCTAATTTATTTTCTCTCTCTCTGCTTCCTGACCTCCCCCTTCTTACTCCCAGTACCCCTCCCTATCCACAATCCCCCATATTTCCATCTCCTCGCATGTGTTCCCTCTTCTATCCCCTCTGCTCATTAGCCCCCTCTATTCCTCTTTCCTGCTTTGCAGTTCCTATTTTATTCATCTAAAAAAAATAATCTTCTTCTTCCCATTACTCCCTCTATTTCTTTCCTTCCTCGCTTTTTCCTCTGCCCCCTCCCTTTCTATTCCTCCCTTCCCCCGTTTTTTTCTCTCACATTTTTCTTCAGTTTTTTTTTTAATTCAGCTATTCGGTAAATGAAAAAAGCAGTTGCCATGGAAACTATCAAACCACATGACCAGACGTATTAATGCTCTTTTTTTTGTATACTTGTCTGGAAAGAAAATGCAATTTCAGTCCTCAAATAAAAATGCAGTCCCACTGATCAGACTGAAATGTAAAGCATTTTTTATTTATTTATATATATATATATATATATATATATATTTATTTAATATTTATAATATTGTACACATGAAAAAATTTAATATATATATATATTCGTTTACATAATACTTGCAATTGCTGAATTTGATCTCTGAGATGAAGAGCCAGGGTGCACAAGCATTAATGACCGTATGAAAGTGGTTAAGAGCTTTGATTACTTTTGTTAGGGCAGACATAGCTGGGGCCATGATACGGGGCAGCAGTGTAAGTAAGCAGATCTGTTGCTGGGTTCGACTGGGATCCATGAGATCTTTTACTGGGCTCAGATTGGCTTCTATGGGATCTGTTGGGTTCTATGGGATCATGCGACCTGTTACAGGCTCAGATTAGGTTCTATGAGATCTGTTACTTTGTCAGACTGGGATCTATGGGATCTGTTACTGGGTCAGACTGTGATCCATGAGATCTGTTACTGGGTCAGACTGGAATCATTGAGATCTTTCACTGGGCCAGACTGGGATCTACATGATCTGTCATTGGGCCAAAAAGGAATTCATGCTATCTGTGAGTGGGCTAAACTGGGATCCATGAGATCTGTTTACCAGGCCAGACTGGGATTAATATGATCTGTTACTGGACCAAACTGGAAGGCATGCAATCTATTACTGGGCCATGCTGGGATCCATGTAATCTGTTACTGGGCCAGATTGGGTTCCATGGGATCTTTAACAGGGCCAAACTAGGATCCATGTAAATTGTTACAGGGCCAGGCTAGCAGCCAGGATATATTTTACTGAACAAGACTTTAAGCACAAGGAGAACTGCTATTGGGTCACACTGGCAGTAATGGGACAGAAGATTTATTACTGGGCCAAACTGAGACAGACAAAAGTGCAGTCAGTAATACCAAATATTATTTAGAAAGTTAACATTTCATGGGTCAAAAGCCTAAAAAACGGAAGTGGATATGTTGAATTACAAAGATGTCAAATCACAAGATCCTAGGTGGCATGGGAGATCTTGTCAAAGAAATCTAGTGGATTTTTAATTTAAGAAACTGAAAAACAATTGCTCTGCCTTTGCCCAGTAAGCAGGCTGCACACATCTGGGCCCATGCAGATCGCGCAATGCGGGAGGGATAGGCGGTATAACATTGAGTACATTAAGAGCGTATTAGCGTTATTGCTCACAGACTGGGATAGCCGCAGAAACGCACTTACGTCTATCCAAGCCGTAGTACTTGCTGAGGCCATGAGTACAGAAGCAAATACATGATTATGACAAAGATGAAAATCACCAGCACTAGCGAGCTACTTCTGATTGGCTGATTGGCTAATCTCCACTGGTGCTAATAGGTTTTATCCTTTCTTGCTCGTACATATTTTATGTTTTTTTGTGGGCGTTTTATTTATTTATGTTTATTAAGGAAGTTTTCAAAATTTTAACGATGCCTAAGAACAAATGTTTAGTTTTCAGGCTAAACAAAAGGGTAAAGACAAGGGTGTAAGTGTAGGTGTTGTTCACCTAATATAAACCTGGCGTATCTCCTACTGTTGCCGACCGACGCGCATCTTTGCTACTAGGAACTTTTTATTAAGCCATTTTACAACAGCGGTTTGGGATGCAAACTGAGGCCAACTCAGCCCCAGCTCTAAAGGAATGTTTGGCAAGTGGTGGGGTACCTCAGGGATCAGTCTTCTAATCCAACTGACAACCAGTATGTAATACTTTTATTATTATTGATTATATAGTGCCACAATATTATGCAAATGTTTAATCATACAGAGCAATCCCTGCCTCACTGGAGCTCACGGTTGTCTACTACACAGACGACACACTCGTTGGAGTCCATTTTGTCAGCAGCCAGTTATCCTACCATGATGTCTTTGGACTGTGTTAGAAATCCGTAGCAGCTGGAGAAAACCCACACAAACACGGAGAGAACAACAAACCTACAAACCCCACATATATAGGAAACCATATGCTAGTGACTAGAAGAATGGACCAAAGTTTGAAATTGTAAATATATTACAGAAGAATGTGAAATAATGTGTGTGGAACACAAAATACTGAACGCAATTACAGGATAAATGGCCGTGTCATGTAGAAGCAGAGGCAAGGGAACTTGGATAGTTTCAGATGATATGAAGCAATTATACCAGCTTAGTCAGCAGTGGGGGAAGCCATTGGAATATAGCGCTATCTAGAAAGAGGTGTTAATAACAGGATGAGGTGGTAATATTGTCAATGTATAGGTCATATTGGGAGCCTGGAGATCTGTTGCTGTACCAGGCGGTGGGCCAGAGAAAATGTAACCGGGTCATACTTACAGTCAGGAAATGTGTTACTGGGTCATATTAAGAACCAGGAAATTTGTTACTGGGCCAAACTTGGATGCACAGAAGCTGTGTCTGGGCCAAACTGTGAGCCACAATAAATGTTACTAGACCAATGGATATGTTAGTGGGATGACCTTGGAGCTGGGAAAACTGTTACTGAGACAAGTGGTTGAACAAGGAAACAAGATCAATATGGCTGGGTCAGTCTGGGAGCAGAGCTTGGGGATTATCTGCTAAAATAAGAAGCACAGTGACTGTTACTGTGCCAAATTAGGACCGACGTCTAGTGCTGGGTCAGATATGCAGCCGGGAGCTGGGAATCACTGCTGGTACAGGGCTCACCTTGGAGCAAGGGCTGCTACAAACTCTACTAATGGAATGGACTGGGAGCAAGGAACTCATTTTAGGGACCAAATTGGTAGCCGTGGCTGCTATTACTGAGACAAATAGAAGCTAGGTCCTGGATGGATGCCAAAATTGCTGCTTATGGGTCATACTGGGGGGATACTGGAACTGGGTTAATCTAGGAGCAAATGTCCTGTAAGTGTACCAGCACTGGAAAGGTGATGCAGATTGTAGATCTGTCCATTGTAACTGGTTATCACTGGAAAAGGTGCTACAAGGGCAGACTGTGAACCCTGAACGATTTCATTGAATGAAAGTGAAGCAAAGCAAAATATCTTTGCAGGCTCCCCTCTGCTGTGTCTGGGGTCGACTACTGTCACTGAAAACTGCAAATCCCATGCAAGCCTGAGAAGGAGCCCCTCTCCCTCCTCCAACGCTGATTACTTGCCGCTTACACCCTGATTGGCTTTTTATGGCTAATTGCAGTATAGAAGTGTCTTTTTATGGCTTTAACTGTGCTAATGACAGCTAATGGATCTTCCAGCTTGCTGTGTATATAACACACTGAGGGAGGGAGAGAGACCGACATTATGCCAGGACACAGATAAGAGGTGTATCAGTATTTGCTGTCCCTGCTCATTCCCATTTTGTACCACATTGGATGGAAGTCCCCCTATGATCACATTCCTGGGCAGCTGGGAGGTTTATGATCAGGTAACGTATTGTATTTAAAGTGATCCTTATATAACATTACAATGCTTTGACGAAATAGTGCAGATAGCAATAAACTGAGATTAGATTTTGTCGGCTGCAAATGATTACAATAACAGCCTTTTCCTACATTTTGGCAAAGCTCCTCATTGAGCTGCTATATTGATAAGACCTCCCTTAAATAATCATGGTTTAAGAATCATTATAAAACATATGGGGTAAAACTTCTAAAAAGGAGAAGTGGAGGGTTTGCCCTAGTAACCGATCACATTCTCGTACATTCTAGAAAATTACAGCTATAATCTAATTGGTTGTGATGGGCAACAACTTCATTTTTACTTGTTAGAAGTTGTGATACATCTGTCCCATGGTATACACTGCTATTCTCTTTGCTCCCTTAGAGCCATTAGATTCAGGCCATGTATCAGCTGTGTCTATCACAGATTATTCTTGGCTGCATCCTAATAGCTAATTGTTCCCAACAACTTCCCTATTTGCTGGGCCTCCACCATAGGCAAACGCAGGGGGGTTTCCGGTTGCCTAGAAACCCCCCTTGCAAGCCCACACCATGACCACAATAGAAATAGTAAGATTAGCCCCTGAAGTTTTCTTCAAGGCAGCTGTGGCTGCACATCTGGGAGTACAGCATGGACAGTCACTGCTGACGTCCATGCTGTCTCCCCTACACCCCGCCGGTACCAGAACGCCGGTACTGATCCGGGGATGCTGGTAAGCATCTGGGGTCATGGCTAGCGGTGACCCCAGATGTTTCGGACCATGGCCGGATTCAAGGGGAGCAGGTAAGCAGCGGGGGTCCCGCGGTGGGTGCCTGCTGAGCACATGGTCCACAGTCCCCAGGCAGGGGGCTCCCTGGGGACTGGCTGCAGCGTGGAGCCAGGTAACTAACCTGCGCTTGCACTACCCCACTGGGACTGCGGGCCGCAGCTGAGCGGCAAGCGCTGTGGCGTCCCAGGGGTTAATTACATGCCAGGGGAGCGCGCCTTCCCTGTACACAGCCGGCGCCTCCCCCGCTGCACACAGCCCTCTCTGAGCTGCCGATTGGTCCTGTGGCAGCGCTCCTCACCCAGGCTCGCCTCCTCTCTGCTCCTCGGTGGCCATCTTTGTATGGTGTACGCTGCTGACGGTGGCATCGCGGTCTGGGTCCCCCGGCATACCTCTCCTCCATTGACTACAGGTCTGTGTATGCAGCGCTGTGTCCTACCAGACTCTGTGTCTGTGTAGTTGAGGAACAGCGCTGATAGTGCAGGGATTAATTTCTTTTGCATTGTATGTGACTTCTGCTAGCGTCTGCTGCCTGTACTTTCACTTTCTACTATCAGCCATTTTACTGTCCCTGCTCTTCCTCTGCTAAAGCCCTTGCGGTGCGGTGATTGCAGGGTGGTTCTCCCACTATACTAACGAGTATCAGTGAGAGGGGTCACATACTTACCATCATGTCTGAGAGTGAATTTCCTCTCCAGCTTATGTGTACTAAGTGCAATGTACCAATAGCGGAGGGGGAGGGTAACGCGGAGGGGCTATGTCGGCAGTGTTATTTATTGGCGCGGCCAATTACTGTCACGGCTCAGGTACAGGAACCGCCCTGGGCTTGTTTCGCTAAAGCGCTTAGAACCCTAGTGGGCCAGTTAGCTCTGCAACCTGCGTTCCCTCAGATGGGATTGTCCCAGCAGTCAGTGGTGTTGTCACCCATGCAGGGGTTCCCGAGACAACTGATGGTACCCCACAGTCTCCCTATTTCCCCTCCCCAGGTTTCACAGGAGCCTGCGTGGGTTAATTCCCTGACAAATTCGGTACAGCATTTGTCGGACGTGTTACAAGGGGAGTCTGTGTTGCGGCCTGTGGCGTCTCTGTCTGCTCCCTATGAAGATGACGACGTGACGTCCGATGATGGGGAGATTCTGGATCTATCTGACCAAGAACCTCTTCGTACTAAAGAGTCGGACGCTAAGTCCAAGGTTTATATTCCTGGCCTTATTCGGGCAGTCCGCACGGCTTTAGTTATTGAGGATGACGATCCTCCGGTGTCCAAGTCCAAATATGCTTTTTTTAAGGATATTAAGGGTGACGCCACAGTGTTTCCTCTTTCAGGTCAGTTAGTAGACCATTTAGAGGAGGCGTGGAAACAACCTTGTAAACAGTATCGGCCTCAGAGGCGCTTAGCTGTGGCTTATCCATTTGCGGACAATTATTTTTCTAAGTGGGAATCCCCTCCGCAAGTGGATTCTCATGTGACACGCCTAGTCCGAAGTGCCACCTTGCCCATGCCCTCCATGTCCTCCTTGAAGGATGCTACGGACCGCAAGGTGGAGATCTGCCTAAAGTCCATTTATTCCCTTGCGGGGGGGGGGCATCCAGACCGGCTATGGCCGTATGTTGGGTAGCCAGAGCTATGGAGCGCTGGGCTGATAGTTTGGAAGCGTCTTTGGATTCCGACTGTTCGGCTGAACAGGCCGAGTTGGTAGGCAATCTCCGGGATTCGGCCACTTACATCAATGAAGCTGCCTTGGATATCAGTATCCTCACATCTAGGATTTCTTCGGCAGCTGTTGCTGCTCGTCGCACCTTATGGTTGCGATCTTGGAAGGCGGATGCTGATTCCAAAAAGGCTTAGAAGCTTTGCCCTTTAATGGAGAAGACCTATTTGGTCCGGATCTGGACAAAATTGTAGCCACGCTGGCGGCAGCCAAATCTGCATGTCTCCTGTCTGCTGCGGTCCCTTCAAGTTCGGGTACGTCATCCTTTCGGCCTTACAGGGCCCAGGGTAGGCCTAAAGCACAGTCTTTTCCCCGACAGGCTGGGCCCAAGAAATCGGCCAAGCCCAGGAAACAGGCCTGGAGTACCAGACATCCGGCCCCTAAGTCTGATGACAAACCTGCTGCCTGACGGTCCGGGCCTCCCTTTGGGGGATCCCAAAGTGGGAGGCCGCCTGCTGCAGTTCGCCCAGTGTTGGTCGACAACCACGACAGACAATTGGGTTATCGAGGTGGTTTCTCACGGGTATGCCCTCTCCTTTCGGCACAGGCCCTTATCACGGTTCTTCACCACGGGCCTTCCATTAGACTGGAACAAAGCCTTGAAACTACGGAAGGTTTTGCACACTATGCTCCAGGCTGGAGTTATAGTGCCTGTTCCATTCTCCCAGAGGGGCCAGGGTTTCTATTCCAATCTATTTTTGGTGCAGAAACCCAATGGGTCGTACCGTCCGATTCTCAACCTCAAGGCCCTCAACAAGTCCTTGCGGGTGCTGCGGTTTCGGATGGAGACCCTACGGTCCATCATTCTGGCGCTGGAACCTGGGGATTACATGGTGTCATTGGACATACAGGACGCTTACCTGCATGTCCCTATTCTTTTGTGCCATCAGCAGTTCCTCAGGTTTGCAATCCGCAACGATCACTTTCAGTTCCGAGCATTACCTTTTGGCCTGGCAACAGCACCGCGAGTGTTCACCAAGGTCATGGCGGTCATGGTAGCTTACCTGCGGCTGCAGGGTGTCCGCATGTTGCCGTACCTGGACGACCTTCTGTTGGTGGCAGGATCTCCAGAGCTCCTTCTACGCCATTTGGACCTGACGATTGCAGTACTGTAACATCATGGCTGGTTAATAAACTGGCAAAAGTCTACCCTGATCCTGTCTCAGAGGATTCTGCACCTCGGAGCCTTATTGGACTCCAGACAGCAGCGGATCTTTGTGACGGAGGAAAAGATCTCTGCCTTACAGTTGAGGGTGCGCAGTTGTCTACAGAGTCGCCGAGTGTCTCTGCACTCGGCGATGAGGTTGCTGGGCTCCATGGTGTCAGTATTCGACATGGTGGAATATGCCCAGTTTCACTCCAGACCTCTGCAGCAATTGATCCTGTCCAAATGGAATGGACTGCCTCAGAGTCTAAAATCCCAGACGATGGTGCTCACTCCGAAGGTTCGCCTGTCTCTAGCCTGGTGGTTGCAGACGACCCATCTCAACAAGGGTCGTACATTTTGGGTGGCGAACTGGGTCCTGTTAACAACGGACGCCAGTCTTTGGGGCTGGGGAGCTGTCACGGGTCCACACTTGTTCCAGGGCAGGTGAACTCCGCGCGGTTTTCAATGCTCTCCAGCAGGCACATCGGGTTCTCCAAGGTCACCCCGTGCAGGTCCAGTCGGACAACGCCACCACCGTGGCCTACATAAACCGACAAGGAGGAACCCGAAGTCGGGCGGCACTCATAGAGGTTTCCCGCATCCTGGTCTGGGCGGAGCGTAATCTCCCAGCTATATCAGCAGTATTCATCCCGGGAGTCCTCAACTGGGAGGCGGATTTTCTCAGTCGCCAGGACGTATATCCGGGGGGAATGGTCTCTGCACCAGGACGTCTTTCAACTTCTGGTGGACAGGTGGGGTCTTCCAGAGATAGACCTCATGGCGTCTCGGCACAACAACAAGTTGCCGGTGTACGGGTCTCGAACAAGAGACGAAAAGGCGTCTCTAGTGGATGCTGTCCGTTCAGTGGACGTTCCGGTTTGCTTATCTCTTTCCTCCGTTTTCCCTTCTACCGCGTGTAATCCGGAAATTCAAACAGGGAGGAGGTACGCTTCGGTTGATAGCTCCCGCGTGGCCCAGGCGGCACTGGTTCTCAAACCTTCAGAGTCTGTCCGTGGACATTCCTCTGCGGTTGCCGCTACGACCGGACCTGCTATCACAATGTCCTTGTCTTCACCCGGACCTGGCTCGGCTGTCTTTGACGGCGTGGCTGTTGAGACGGCCATGTTAAGGTCCAGGGGGTTTTCCAACTCTGTGGTACATACCATGCTAAGAGCTCGGAATCCATCCTCTGCAAGAATATACCATCGTGTGTGGCATACGTTCTTCCAGTGGTGTCGACCGAGAGGTTATGCCCCTCGGGAGTTCCGTCTGTCTAGAGTGTTAACTTTCCTACAGGCGGGGCTAGACCATGGGCTTCGCCTTGCTTCTCTGAAAGTGCAGGTGTCTGCCCTGTCAGTCTGGTTCCATCGTAGGATTGCTGCGATCCCTGATGTGCGCACCTTTATGCAAGGTGTTCTTCGAATTTAGCCACCTTTTTGTTCCACCGGTGGCGCATTGGGATTTAGCTGTGGTCCTGAGGGCTCTCCAGGGACCGCCGTTTGAACCACTGGGCTCAGTGGACCTTAAATGGCTGACAGCTAAAACAATATTCCTTCTGGCCATTGCTTCTGCCAGACGTGTTTTTGACTTAGGGGCTCTCTCCTGTAGACCCCTTTCCTGATTTTTCATAGGAACAGGGCGGTGCTGCGCACTCGTCCTGGATTCCTTCCCAAAGTTGTTACAAGTTTCCATATCAACGAGGAAATCGTTGTGCCGGCTTTTAACTCACCTGATCCTTCAGTGGGTGAGGCCACTTTGGACGTTGTGCGGGTCTTAAGGATTTATGTTGACCGCACTTCTTCGTTTAGGAAGTCGAACGCCTTGTTTGTCCTCGATGGCTTCCGTAAAAAGGGTTGGCCTGCTTCAAAGCAAACTTTGGCAGGTTGGATTCGTATGGCAATTTCAGAAGCTTATCTTCATGAAGGCCTTTCCGGTTCCATCCTCTGTGAGGGCTCATTCCACTAGGTCTGTGGGTCCTTCGTGGGCAGCTCGACGTGGTGCCTCTGCAGTCCAAATCTGCAAGGTTGCCACATGGTCCTCTGTCCATACCTTTGTGAGGTATTACGCGTTTGACACCTTTGCCTCTCAGGATGCTTCCTTTGGGCGGCGGATTCACCTTTCAGCACAGGAGCGTCCCCACCCTTAAAGGATACTGCTTTGGGACATCCCCAAGGTATCCTGTGGATACCCTATGGACCCTGATGTAGAAAATATGAGATATGGTAAGAACTTACCTTTGTTATCTCTATTTCTACAAAGTCCATAGGGTTCCACAGGACTCCTGCCCTGTCGCACCTGTGCTGCAGATTGGCTTTACTCTGGTCACCAGTTTTTTCCCATCTCCCTCTGGTGAGAATGTGATTCTTGTGTGTGTCCAGATCTTTGTTCTCTCTCTTCCTTCTCCTCCTCCGGCCTATGGCTTGGTACGTAACTGAGATGCCTTGGCTCGGGGGCGGGGTATAGGAGGGGGACCCTAGTGCATCCTGGGAGGCTGAAAACTTAACTCTATGGTGCCCGATGCCTGACGTCATCACCTATACCCCAAGGTATCCTGTGGAACCATATGGACTTTGTAGAAATAGACATAACAAAGGTAAGTTCTTACCATATCTCATATTATTACTAGTGCTGCATGTTCTTCTCAGTATCACAAATGAAATAATTAGCCCCACCTGTGAATCTTTTAACATGTGTCAGCCAGTAATAAATACACCTGTGCATCAACTAGGTGATCTGGAAAACATGCACTGTTAGGGGTGCACTGCTATAGACCCTCAATAGGGTTAATTATTAATACTGTGTAATAATACACTATCCAGTGCATAACGAAACCAATATGTACATATATGTCCAGGGCAGTGCTAGGTTCTTCTGCTGCTCCCCCAGGCTCCCATGCTCTGGAATGGTGCCTACATCTGAAATAAAAACATTCAGCTCAGGCAGGATGACCCTACTGCCGCATCTAATGGCTTACTGTGATCGCTGGTCCTGTATATGCTGGAAATACACTCAAAACACTTTGTATGACCATAATATTAAAGCTGGATAAGTGCTAATTATGCCCTCTTCATAGACTGGCCACTCCTAAAATCAAGCATTTGGAAATCGTCCTTTAGAAATCCTACGTTTGCCACTGTCCACATGTCTTAATTATGTATTGGCTTATTAGACAATGTCCATACCTTACAATCACTTATGTACTTATTTAGAGTTTTGGTCCATTTTCTTGGAGAAGACTGGCGTACTTTGACCTCCAGCCAAAAAGACCTACATCCATACTGATCACCTCCAATCAACCAGTGCTTTATATCTAGTTTGGTGGATCACCTGGACTTGATGAAACTTGTTTGTTTGAAGTAGTCCCCTACAATTATTTGGGGTACTTCCATACTGCTACATTGAGGATACATTTATTTATTTTAAATATTTTTTTTTATTGAAGCTAATGGCAGCAGAATACAAAATATTTATCATGTCCGTAGAATCAAGAGATTTTACAATAAGCGAACTAGCTGCACTAATGGCCAACAATAGTGCCTTGCAGCACTTTGTCACAGGTTGACCTTGGGGTAAAATCCCTAAGGCTGCCTATTCAGGGGTGAACGGGATATAATTGATCAAATGTTCAGCATACGTCCGAGCAGTGTGCCAAAAGTATCTAATCACAGGGCATTTCCACAAACAATGATAAAGTTCATCTTCTTTGTCACATTTGGAGCAAATGTGTGGTGGAAAGACCCATCTGGAATTGATAAATAGATGTTATGGAATATATTAAGAAAGGTTCATTAGAAATGCTGGCTGATAACATTTTACGGGAAGATGCTAGGGCCCGAACCAATATGAAAATAGTTAGGGAAGGAAAATAGGAAAGCCACTTAGTCATACCAGTGGATATGTTAGAATGGTCTAAAGCATGGATGGGGAACCTCATGCCCGGGGGCCGTATAAGGCCCGCAGAACCATTGTTTGACCCTCGGAGGTTTTTTCTGCTAGCCTCATCTGGCTAGCAGGGTGCCTAGAATGGCCCTCTGCAGCCAGAATCTTTGCAGCAGTGCCACCTGGGGCGTCCTTAGGATGCGTCAGACGGTCACACCGCTGCCCTTACAGCTCCCCGTAGCATCCTCAGGATGCCTCGGGCATTGCTGTAATCACCAGCGATTGTGGCCCCACCTTTGTGTCACGTCACATAGAGAGGGCGTGGCCTGCACCGGGCCCGCAAATAATGTTATATATATCAAAATGGCCCTCGACAGAAAAAAGTTTCCCCACCCCTGGTCTAAAGTATCGCGCAAAAAGACGTAAAGTGTAGAAATGACCTTGTGAGGAGATAAAGGCTGAGTGAGCAGTCGTACATGACTGATGTGATGCTGAGCTTGTAAACATGCATATATGGAATGGGCGTATAAACTCAAATTTATCAGATGCCTCCACATAGGTCAGGGAATGTAAGGTTATACCTGTTCAGCAAATGGTGGACTAAAGTAACAGCTCCCCCTCCCCCCCCCTCCCCCACCACAAGAGATTGAAGGAATAGGTAGCCATGCCATCTTAAAAATCAGTATTACCCATAGAGGGCAAATATAGAGAATGGAATGCGTTGAGGCCAGCCCTCTTTCGCAGTATGTGCCAAAGTTTTCGTGTTGAGGATACTTTTATCCCCAATGACATCTCCCTCAACCCTTCTCAGTTTTGGACTCAATCATGTTTCTTGTCTCAGACTATGAGGTTCCTATGAAGAAGGAGAGTAGTTTGCCAGAGGGGCCCGTCTTAGAAGCCTTATTGTGTGCGGAAACTGTGGACAAGAAATTGGAACTGAAAGAGGAAGAGATAGTCAGTGACTGTCAGGTGAGAGGAATGTGTTGATCATTATTCAGTAGGTCTTCTGCAATAATCTCCTAACATAGACCCTATTAGACTAAAATAAGCCAGAGTGCATTTCTAATGTAGATCCTTCCACCTGTTTAATTAACTGATCTTGAATGTCCCATCATTAAATGTTTTTCTATCGATTAAATTGCAGGTGGTGCCCGTGATTTGCTGTAGCAATTGCACATGAAACTGCCCCCATTGCTCCCTGATTTTGCAGACTTTTGTCCACAGCCCCATAAGGGTGCATACAAAAACCCTTGATTTTGGGTCTGTGTGGCATATGTACACACTTACTTGTGGACCTTGCCAGTATCACCTGCAATTGTATTGATCCCTATCTATCCATGTATTCAACAACAAAACCCTTTAGCTGGTGTCCATCTCTACCCTTCCACTCATACCACCCAAATTCTGACTTTCAATTTACGTGTTCCAGTTGTGCTGAATCCAAGAAAAATCATTTTCATGGCCAAACTCATGTAGGAATCTACTAGTGACTCATATAAGTTTGGAACGGCCATTTCAAGCTACTTGTGTCATGTCATATCAGTATTCTGCATCTAAACTGTCATCCATCTTGGTTCTTCTTCCATCCACTTGTCCAACATGAATCTTTCTCCATCTAAGGACATGTACAGTGAATTTTGGGGAAGGGAAATTTTAAGTTTGGTTCCCATGTTTCCAGAAGACACAGGTGGGAGATGTCCCTCACGAACTGGAGGGTGAAGACCTGGAGGATGACACCCCAAAACGGAAGAACAGAGCAAAAGGAAAGGTGGGCAACTCAGTTATAGTAATGACAGAGAAACAGGACGAGGAACTAGAGGTTGTGGGAAGAGTGAGACCAAGAAAAGGTACTTGGATTGAGGGGTTGAAATATAAGATGAAGTGACTTGGAAGACATGGGGTATGAGATTAACGATCAGAAAGGAGGTACATGGGAGGAATTAAAAGTGGGTGGTGGGTCCAGAAGGTGTCAATATTCTGGTGGATTCCACGGGGCACCATTTATGCAGTCATTGTTTTAGACCTATTTGACTGCGATTGCAGAATATATTGGCCCAATCTTTTGGATGGTAAATGGGAATAGTGGTAATTGCAATCAGACAATGACCGTACACGTGGTCAGATAAGATAATTGTCCAACTGACCGATGTATAAAAGAGCCCAATCAGTGTTGGTTGGAGTCAGCAGTTGTTTTGGACCCATTATAATGAGTTGAACTGTACAGGTGAGGGAGGAATAAGGGAAGGGCTCGATGGGACAATAATAACTATTTATCTTCCTTAGGCCTGTGGAATCGGTGGCATGAAAAAGAGACAGGATCCTTCAACCTTAGAAGACCGAGACAAACCCTATGTGTGTGACAGTAAGTGGCACCCTAATATTTCATATTGTACAGCCAGCTGTATGGGAGCAGTCGCATGTATTAATACATAGAAATGTATAGAGACAACTTCGATGTGTACACATTTGTTATATATAAGTTGATACTTTGAAATTATTTGTAATTAATATACAAAAGGTCAGAGCAGTAGTATCTATCCTGGCCCTGGTGTATGTATTTTATTAATTATATTATATCTGTAGTGGTGTACAGTATCTTCCTTATCTGGGATGTTTGCATACTTGGCATGGTGTTGTACTAAACCTGCTTATGTCTGTATTATTGTGTAATAATGTATGTACTGTACCTGGGCTGAGTGTATACATGTCATAGTGTAGTAGTGTCTGTACTGGACCTTGGCTGAGTGTATACATGTCATGGTGTAGTAGTGTCTGTACTGGACCTTGGCTGAGTGTATACATGTCATAGTGTAGTAGTGTCTGTATTGGACCTGGGCGGTGTGTATACATATCATAGTGTAGTAGTGTATGTACTGGACCTTGGCTGAGTGTATACATGTCATGGTGTAGTAGTGTCTGTACTGGACCTTGGCTGAGTGTATACATGTCATAGTGTAGAAGTGTCTGTACTGAACCTTGGGCTGTGTTTATACATGTAACGGTGTAGTAGTGTCTGTACTGCACCTGGTCTGTGTGTATACATGTCATGATGTAGTAGTGTCCGTACTGTATCTGGGTTGAGTGTATACATGTCATAGTGTAGTAGTGTCTGTACTGGACCTTGGCTGTGTGTATACATGACATGGTGTAGTAGTGTCTGTACTGGACCTGGGCTGAGTGTATACATGTCATGGTGTAGTAGTGTCTGTACTGTACCTGGGCTGAGTGTATACATGTCATAGTGTAGTAGTGTCTGTACTGGACCTGGGCTGAGTGTATGCATGTCATGGTGTAGTAGTGTCTGTACTGTACCTGGGCTGTGTGTATACATGTCATAGTGTAGAAGTGTCTGTACTGAACCTTGGGCTGTGTTTATACATGTAACGGTGTAGTAGTGTCTGTACTGCACCTGGTCTGTGTGTATACATGTCATGATGTAGTAGTGTCCGTACTGTATCTGGGTTGAGTGTATACATGTCATAGTGTAGTAGTGTCTGTACTGGTCCTGGGCTGAGTGTATACATGTCATAGTGTAGTAGTGTCTGTATTGGACCTGGGCGGTGTATACATATCATAGTGTAGTAGTGTCTGTACTGGACCTTGGCTGAGTGTATACATGTCATGGTGTAGTAGTGTCTGTACTGGACCTTGGCTGAGTGTATACATGTCATAGTGTAGTAGTGTCTGTATTGGACCTGGGCGGTGTGTATACATATCATAGTGTAGTAGTGTATGTACTGGACCTTGGCTGAGTGTATACATGTCATGGTGTAGTAGTGTCTGTACTGGACCTTGGCTGAGTGTATACATGTCATAGTGTAGTAGTGTCTGTATTGGACCTGGGCGGTGTGTATACATATCATAGTGTAGTAGTGTATGTACTGGACCTTGGCTGAGTGTATACATGTCATGCTGTAGTAGTGTCTGTACTGGACCTGGGTTGTGTATATATCTATAATGTTTAAGTGGTTTCTGTACCAATATTTCCTCTGTAGTCTGTGGGAAGAGATACAAGAATCGTCCTGGCCTCAGCTACCACTACACCCATACCCACCTGGCTGAAGAGGAGGGTGAAGAGAATGCAGAGAGATATCTTATCCCTTTTCACAGGAAAAATAACCACAAACGTAAGTAGCACAGGTTTCTTCTATATTAGGAGCCAGAGGAAAATTGTATCAGTCTCTATAATTCATGGGGTGACAGCTCCAGTGTCTATGGTCACTGTGTATGTGTGTGTTTAGGTCTCTGCAGTACACAGTGTAGTAGGGGGAAGGTTCCACTGTCTGTAGTCACTGTGCATGTGGGTGTTCAGGTCTCTAGTACGCTCTGTATTAGGGGGAAAGTTCCACTCTCTGTAGAGCACTGTGTATTTGGGTGTTCAGGTCTCTAGTACGCTCTGTATTAGGGGGAAAGTTCCACTGTCTGTAGAGCACTGTGTACTTCGGTGTTCAGGTCTCTCCAGTACACTGTATATGTGGGAGACCGTTCCAGTGTCTGTAGAGTACTGTGTATGTGGGTGTCCAGGTCTCTGCAGTACACAGTGTATTAGGGGGACAGTTCCAGTGTCTGTAGAGCACTGTGTACTTCGGTGTTCAGGTCTCTGCAGTACACTGTATATGTGGGAGACAGTTCCAGTGTCTGTAGAGTACTGTGTATGTGGGTGTTCAGGTCTCTGCAGTACACAGTGTATTAGGAGGACAGTTCCAGTGTCTGTAGAGTACTGTGTATGTGGGTGTTCAGGTCTCTGCAGTACACTGTATATGTGGGAGACAGTTTCAGTGTCTGTAGAGCACTGTGTATGTGGGTGTTCAGGGTTCTGTAGTACACTGTGTATTTGGAGGACAGTTCCAGTGTCTGTAGAGCACTGTGTATGTAGTTATTCAGGTCTCTGTAGTACACTATAAGGGGGGCAGTTCCAGTGTCTGTAAAGTACTGTGTATTGGGTTGTTCAGGTCTCTGTAGTACACTGTGTATTCGGAGGTCAGTTCCAGTGTCTGTAGAGCACTGTGTATGTAGTTATTATTATTATTATTATTATTATTCTTAATTTATATGGCGCCACAAGTGTTCCGCGGCGCCTTACATAGTACATAGAACTAATAGGTGAACAAGAAACAAGTAACTTACAGTACATTACAGTGCAGGACAAGGACACAACTTATATACATTGCTGAAATAGTGATTAAAGCACTCACAATAAGCTGCCGGGAGTTGGCGGTCCCGTGTTAGGTGCCCTAATGGGGAGTAGAGAGTAGAAGAAAATGTAAAGAGAAGCACATGAGGGAAGAGGTCCCTGCTCATGAGAGCTTACATTCTAAGGGGAGGGGCAGACAGACAGGCGTGACACAGAAGGGGAAGATTGGAAGGAAAGAGCATGAGGTGGGTTAGGATGAGAGCTGGAAGGCCTTGATGAAGTAGTGGGTCTTGAGAGCCCGTTTGAAGATTTGTAGAGAGGTGGAGAGTCTGATAGGGAGAGGTAGAGCATTCCAAAGGTAGGGAGCAGCACGGGCAAAATCTCGGATGCGGGAGTGGGAGGAAGTAATCAGTTGGCAAGAGAGGTGGCATGCATTAGTTGAGCGAAGTGGGCGGGCGGGAGTGTGAAGGGAGAGAAGGTCTCAAATGTATGCGGGAGAGGATTTGGTGAGGGCTTTGTAGGCGAATGTAAGAACCTTGAATTGGCATCTGAAGGGGAAGGGGAGCCAGTGTAGGGCTTGAAGGAGAGGGGAAGCAGATGTAGAACATCTGGAGAGAAAGATGAGCCGAGCAGCAGCATTGAGAACAGATTGTAGTGGAGAGAGATGAGAGACTGGGAGGCCAGCTAGGAGAAGGTTACAGTAGTCCAATCTGGATATGACCAGTGAGTGGATGAGGGTTTTAGTGGCATCCTGGGTGAGGAAGGGTCTAATCCTGGAGATATTTTTTAGGTGAAAACGGCAGGACTGCGAGAGGTGCTGAATGTGCGGTTTAAAGGAGAGGGAGGAGTCTAGGATAACTCCAAGACAGCGCACTTTGGGGCTAGAGGAGATAGTTGTGCCATCAATAGATAATGAAATTGTGGAAAGTGATGTAGTGGAAGAGGGTGGGAAGATGATTAGCTCAGTCTTAGACATGTTAAGTTTAAGAAAGCGCTGGGACATCCACGAAGAGACAGCAGAGAGACAGTTGGAGATACGGGTAAGGAGCTCAGGGGTGAGCTCAGGGGTGGAAAGGTAAATTTGAGTATCATCTGCATAGAGATGATATTGGAGGTCAAAGGAGTTAATGAGTTCACCTAAAGAGGATGTATATAGGGAGAAAAGGAGAGGTCCAAGAACAGAACCTTGGGGAACTCCTACCTTTAGTGGAAGTGGAGGGGAAGAGGAGTCATGAGAGGACACAGCGAAGGAACGATCAGAGAGGTAGGAGGAAAGCCTGGAGAGGGCAGTGTCACGTAAACCGAGAGAGTAAAGGATTTGCAGGAGGAGAGGGTGGTTATTCGGGTCTCTGTAGTACACTATAAGGGGAGCAGTTCCAGTGTCTGTAGAGCACTGTGTATTTGGGTGTTCAGGTCTCTGTAGTACACTGTGTATTCGGAGGTCAGTTCCAGTGTCTGTAGAGCACTGTGTATGTAGTTATTCGGGTCTCTGTAGTACACTATAAGGGGAGCAGTTCCAGTGTCTGTAGAGCACTGTGTATTTGGGTGTTCAGGTCTCTGTAGTACACTGTGTATTCGGAGGACAGTTCCAGTGTCTGTAGAGCACTGTGTATGTAGTTATTCAGGTCTCTGTAGTACACTATAAGGGGGGCAGTTCCAGTGTCTGTATAGCACTGCACAGGGGGTCTCTGAAACTAAACAGTCTATTGGGGGAAGAGGGTCAGTTCTGGTCACTAGAACACAGTGGGACTCATTTATGCAGGGTAAGAGAAGTTTTATTACATTGCTCAGAGTGCACATTTTGACGCTTTTCGTGCTCATAGGTCAGTAAGGAGGACACCTCAACCTCTATAGGACACTGTGCATTAGTAGGACACTTCAACCTCTATAGGACACTGTGCATTAGTAGGACACTTCAACCTCTATAGGACACTGTGCATTAGCAGGACACTTCACCCTCTATAGGACACTGTGCATTAGTAGGACACTTCAACCTCTATAGGACACTGTGCATTAGCAGGACACTTCAACCTCTATAGGACACTGTGCATTAGTAGGACACTTCAACCTCTATAGGACACTGTGCATTAGTAATACACTTCAACCTCTATAGGACACTGTGCATTAGTAATACACTTCAACCTCTATAGGACACTGTGCATTAGCAGGACACTTCAACCTCTATAGGACACTGTGCATTAGTAATACACTTCAACCTCTATAGGACACTGTGCATTAGTAATACACTTCAACCTCTATAGGACACTGTGCATTAGTAGGACACTTCAACCTCTATAGGACACTGTGCATTAGCAGGACACTTCAACCTCTATAGGACACTGTGCATTAGTAGGACATTTCAACCTCTATAGGACACTGTGCATTAGTAATTCACTTCAACCTCTATAGGACACTGTGCATTAGTAGGACACTTCAACCTCTATAGGACACTGTGCATTAGTAGGACACTTCAACCTCTATAGGACACTGTGCATTAGTAATACACTTCAACCTCTATAGGACACTGTGCATTAGTAATACACTTCAACCTCTATAGGACACTGTGCATTAGTAGGACACTTCAACCTCTATAGGACACTGTGCATTAGTAGGACACTTCAACCTCTATAGGACACTGTGCATTAGTAATACACTTCAACCTCTATAGGACACTGTGCATTAGTAGGACACTTCAACCTCTATAGGACACTGTGCATTAGTAGGACACTTCAACCTCTATAGGACACTGTGCATTAGTAGGACACTTCAACCTCTATAGGACACTGTGCATTTGGAGGACAGTTCAGCTTCTATGGAACACTGTGCATTTGGAGGACAGTTCATCCTCTATAGGACACTGTGCATTAGTAGGACACTTCAACCTCTATAGGACACTGTGCATTTGGAGGACAGTTCAGCTTCTATGGAACACTGTGCATTTGGAGGACAGTTCATCCTCTATAGGACACTAATAGAGCAGGAAGTTCACTACTGACATCACTGGTGATGTCAGTAGGGCCGCCCACAAACGGCAGGCGTTCCTTCAGGAACGCCTCCGTTTGTCCAGCCAACCCCCCTGCATGCCTACAAAACGGGGCGAGCTGTCAATCACAATCGACAAGCGCCCCGTCTTGTAGTGAGTCCCGCAGCAAGTGAAAATTCACTCGCTACGGGGCTCACGCATGCGCAGTGCGCACACCGCGCTCACGCACGCGCAGTGCGCACGCGAGCGGGTCTGAATCAGGCCCAGAGTACCATCCAATTTGCTTTTGTAATTTTTCAAATACAGCTGTAACCTGACAGTTAGGTGCTGATCGGTTGGTACTTTATCTCTCTCCGTCTCTTTATTTCAATGTTACTTGTTTTTTTCATTTGGATTTGCTCCCAACTCAGAATCAGCCTCTGTATGAGGAGAGCAATGTAATGCCTATAGAACGCTGTGTATTAAGGGGACAGTTCAGTCTCCATACTGTGCCTTCTTATGCACTACTTCCTGCCATTGTGTTCCTAAATGTTAACATAACTTTTTAACAATGCCGCTCCTCTTCCGGAGCCGTAGCGGGGGCTGGGGTTATCTAACATGATTGGATCCCTGGAGAGGCAACTGAACAACAACAACAAAAAAGCCAATATTCACACTTACTTATGGTTTCTCTCTTCTATCTTGGTCATCTCTCAGCTCTGCAGAAATCTAAGATCACTACTATTAATTTATTATTCATACATTGCTGACATTTGTACATGGCATTTGTATTGGGGGGGGCAGATCCAGGCCTGGGCAGGATACTGTGAATAGTGGGCACAGGGTGTACTGTGTATTATGGGGCTTTGCAGAGCCGTTTTGAAGAACTTTGTGTAGTATTAAGGAGACTATTCCCGTCTCTGTACAGGCACATTGTTTTCCATCCCCCATTTCTATGTCTGTTTCTCTAATTGAAACAATAAATCAGGGAGAGATATATTAAATCCACGGTGCATGTTTTTTGGCGGTCCCTCGGATGCAGACAGTTGCTATGGAAACAGTGGAGTGACAGGGGTAGGTTATCAGTTTGGGTGATGACAATTCCCCCTCCCTACCAGCTTCCCTAAAATAATCACACCTCCCACTTAACCCCCTCTGTGCCTCTCTCTGTAACAGATGTAATATTCCCCCACAGTTCTGACTTCAGCCTTTCTCCTCCCCAGACTTCTACAAAGAGCTGAACTGGGTGCCGGAAATGCAGCCACGACATACAGGTGAGGATACAGCTTGTGGCCTCTGCTGGACAAAGAACGACAGCTTTTATTTCCACTGACCTCTATTGTACCAAGGGTGTTGGTGTCATTATTGCATTATTACTCTCTGTATGTAGCACCAGCCTGATCAGCTGCGCTGCACAATCAGCTTTAGTACCACGACTTATCTGTAATTAGTTTCATGTAATCATCTGCAAAACTTATTTGGTGTTCTACACATCCAGGTTGTCACAGCACCATCAGCATGGCAATTATTGTACCTGTAGTTCATCAGGGGCCAGAAATGCACACAGCCAGGACTATCGGCCCAGCAATTAAATGTAGAAGATAAAGCTGGTCTCCACACAGTGACATTTACCCACATGGACCTTAGCTAGGAGACACAGCCTGCCAACAGTGTAACTCACATCATTAGTGGTACTTGCTAATTATATGGATGTAGCATGGATTCCGCCCACCAGTCATTCTGTTATCTTGCATACGGGTGGCACTGTTTGGCACAAGGGATGAGCTCCTCCACTGCAGCTTTCAAATATTCCCCCACCCCCACAACCCCGCTTCCCCTACATTCCCTCCCACCTTTGCTTGCATGCTACCCACCTCTTTCATAATGTTCTTAAACAGCTGGCAGGCATGGCAGGGCTCTTAAAGTTAGAGGGGCAACAATAGGATTATCGGCACTCATCCTAAATGTCATGGGAAGACAGCATTTGGGTGAGGGGTAGCAGAACTTAGGTCAGCAGCCCACGCTCGCTACTTACCCTTGATAAGCGAATGACTGGTATGTAGTGTCCCTGTTTCAAGTGGTGTCTGTATAATTGACAAGTATCTCATTATCTAGCGCAAAGTACATCAAACATCCAGACCAGTAGGGTGATATAAAAATACTTTGTGCTGGGATCTAATGTATGTATAGGATCTAGTGTATGTATAGATGTTTTGGAGTTAATTTCATTATCATTCTCTGATCTAATGAGGTGGAACTAGGTGCAAATTGTGCCATAGCTGCTATTAGATACATGTTGTATGGACAGTGGTACCTCTGCCAAGGAAATAGGGTTTTGTGTTCTTCAGTAGACATTTGTATTCAGTGGGATGGGGAATAATGGATGCAATGGGATGCTGGGCAGGTTTGGGCAGTTGTCCCTAGGGTCCATCTCTGTTATTCATGATGAAGCGCACAATCTATTTACTGTTTTCCAGTTAAGAAAGCTCCTGACGGCTCGGTCATTGCCAATGGTTATTGCGATTTCTGTCTAGGAGGCGCCAAGAAGACGGGGTGTCCAGAGGACCTAATTTCCTGCGCTGACTGCGGCCGCTCTGGTAAATTACAGGGGAGGAGTTTTAGGATACTCAAATAACGTGTTTAGAATAAATGTTAATATTCTTTTTGAAATCTGGGGTTTGCGTACAAATCAATATTATTCACCCCTCAGCGCTCTATTTATTATATAAAAAGGGTCACAATACTTTTACATTCATACATTTCAATCAATGGGACTACCTCGCTAATCCAACAGCATACGTTTGTTTAAAGCGTTTTGTACATTTAAAGGGACGATCCTATAGAATAGCTGAACAATTGTTACTGTGACATGGAAACATTGAATTAAAGTCACATTGGTAAATCTATGCTGATCATATTGCTTTTTCATGGTTTACTGTTGTCTATCCCAAACCTGTTATTACCATTAGCAATTGGGTTTATTGAATTATTTCAGTACATCTCTCTAGGTTTCCTGTCTCCCTGCCTCAGATTAGGACTACATATGTCCCTGATTGTCTAGATACCACTGGGAGAGAATGCTTTTCCCCCAAACCAAGCACCAGAACCATGCTACAGTGCTGCAGTAATGAACACACGGCCTGATATACAGTTGAACTAACGCCTGTTTGCGATGCTTTCCCTGCGCATTTTTGCACAGGCGATGACATTACCACTTACAACTGAGGGAGACGTAACTGGGCTGTAATTGGGTGGAAGCATTAGATACGCCTGTTTCTAGGGGAATCGGTCGCATACCGTTTCTAGGCATATCATTTGCACCAAGTATAGGATGGCACAGTCCTGCACTGATGATGATGGCAAGTAGTTAACCAAGCGTACTGTTAGGGGGCAGGATGTGTGCGGACAAATATATTTCCATGCACACAATGCAGGAGCACATACGGGCGACTTATGTTCAGTATCAGTCCCCTAGTGAGTAAGAAGCCATTCGTCTATTTTTAGTATAAAGATATGTGGTGCTGGGAGTATGACACAGTCGGCTATTGGTTGTTTTATGTTCCTGTCCTGTTGCTAAGACCCCTTGTTTCTACAGGTCACCCCTCGTGTCTACAGTTCACTGTCAATATGACAGCCGCCGTTCGGACCTACCGCTGGCAGTGCATCGAATGCAAGTCCTGTATTCTCTGTGGCACATCAGAAAACGATGTGAGTACGCTACTCTGCTTACGATGGTTTACGTACAAACGCTGCCAAGAGATACCGTAGTCCTATCTGTCATGAATAAAAGCCAATATGAAATTGACTCTGGTGCCATAACAAATAAAAAAGTTAATGTCATTTAAGCAGCACAAAGCAGATATACTAACATGTGTAGTCACGTAGCTACAGAGTAAACCTGTTAATAAGGGGATAAGTATAGCCAATATGTATGGGCTGTAGTGCGTGATTATGAAGTTTCATGGACACAGAATTTGAGGTGTACGGTGATGGGACAACCACTGTATGAAAAATGGAGGTGATGAATGTTCTTACTTTCACTTGTTATTGATGTGTGAGAATAACGGCACATTGTGATATTGTACTTACAAAAATATAGATAGATATGATCTATGTCATCATGATTTCTACTATGGGGTCCCTGGTTGTCTGTGACATGTTGTAACTTATGGATGAAAATTGAATAACCGTTCTCCTGCCACAGGACCAGCTGCTGTTCTGCGATGACTGTGACCGGGGGTATCACATGTATTGCCTGAGCCCCCCAATGTCTGAGCCTCCAGAAGGTGAGTGATGTTTCCCGTGCAAGTGATCAGATGGAAAATTTCATTAATTATGGAGTCAGTGCAAGGAATGGCTGAGTATTACCCTAAAACTAGACACTCAGGCACCACTATGAAGAGACAGGAGGACACATGGAGTAGAGAGAGGACACATGAAGTAGATGGGAGGAAACATGGAGTAGACGGGAGAGCACAAGGAGTAGGCGGCTGGACACATGGAGTGGACGGTAGAGCACAAGGAGTAGGCGGCTGGACACATGGAGTGGACTGGACAGCACAAGGAATAGGCGGCTGGACACATGGAGTAGATGGGAGAGCACAAGGAATAGGCAGCTGGACACATGGAGTAAACGGGAGAGCACAAGGAGTGGGCGGCTGTACACATAGAGTAGACCGAGAGCAAGAGGAGTAGGAGGCTGGAAACATGGAGTGGATGGGATGACACTTGGATTAGATGGGGGGGACATGGAGTAGATGGAAGAGCAGGATGAGTAGATGGGAGGACACATGGAGAGCACAAGTAGTAGGTGGCTGGACACATGGAATAGAAAGGAGAGCACAAGGAGTAGGCGGCTGGACACATGGAGTAGACGGGAGAGCACATGTAGGCAGGAGAGCACAAGTAGTAGGCGGCTGGACACATGGAGTAGATGGGAGAGCACAAGTAGTAGGCGGCTGGACACACGGAGTAGACGGGAGAGCACAAGGAGTAGGCGGCTGGACACATGGAGTAGATGGGAGAACACAAGGAGTAGGCGGCTGGAAACATGGAGTAGACGGGAGACAACAAGGAGTAGGCGGCTGGACACATGGAGTAGACGGGAGAACACAAGTAGTAGGCGGCTGGACACATGGATTAGACAGGAGAGCACAAGGAGTAGGCAGCTGGACACATGGAGTAGACAGGAGAGCACAAGGAGTAGGCAGCTGGACACATGGAGTAGACAGGAGAGCACAAGAAGTAGGCAGCTGGACACATGGAGTAGACAGGAGAGCACAAGGAGTAGGCAGCTGGACACATGGAGTAGACAGGAGAGCACAAGGAGTAGGCAGCTGGACACATGGAGTAGACAGGAGAGCACAAGGAGTAAGGCAGCTGGACACATGGAGTAGACAGGAGAGCACAAGGAGTAGGCAGCTGGACACATGGAGTAGACAGGAGAGCACAAGGAGTAGGCGGCTAGACACATGGAGTGGACGGGATGACACTTGGATTAGATGGGGGGACACATGGAGTAGATGGATGGAAACATGGAGTGATTGAGGCTGGCGGTAGCTTTGCATTTGATCCATTCTTCTCTAATAAAGTGGATACTTCAGCCTGCATAATATAATGCTGCATAATCTAAAATGTCCTAGAATACTTCTTTTACATATATACATGTTTCCCAGATTCCTATATCTTAGGCATGTAACTAATGACACCATCATAAATTGTACATAAACAAATCTCTACAATGCTGTATTTATCTTACTTTATATTTCATATCTCTGAACACCGCCCCATCTCATCTTTCCTAGGTGAGCGCTGTCTGCATTGATTACTTAGGTCTTTAATCCTTTGCTTTGTGTGCACCAATATTCTGGTGTCCCCTTTCTCCATCTCAAGCGCACCCTCAGGCGCAGTGCACAGAGCTCTCCATATGCTTATATACATATTTAAGTCAGTGCACGCAATGAAAGTGTAGTTGTGGCCAACTTGCTCCACGATGTGGAAAAATCAATCCAGGACAGGCAAAAAGTTTTTACAACAGATTCTTGAATGTCCATCTCAAGGCAACTGCAGTTCTTGGGAGGGTGAAAGGGAAGCCAAATATTCAGAATTGTAAGTCTCAATTTAGCCATAGCACAGAAAAAAAAGAGGAAAAGCAGAAAGACATCTTAAACAGAACAGGTTGTGTAGACTATAAAAACCAATAAGAGGTAAGTGAGTACCCAAGAAGAAATTCGAGCAGAGAAGTCCATATGGACACTTAACACTCAGGGATAGCTTCTCTGGGGAACTGTAATTCATAAAATCTTAACTACAAAGAAATCTCTGGACTGTGGATAAATTTTTTATTTTTTTTTATAAAAGCACTGAACTAATATCTCTTTAGAATGTCACATTTTAAGACCGCTGTTCGGCTTTTTACAGCCAGTCCATTAACCTTACAGAGAAAAAAGATTTTCCACGCTATCCCAGCAGCAATCGTTATATTTCTGTATAAATATGTACACGTTACTCTGTCAGTCTGTTTTCTTTTCCCAAACTGTTCCACTACTTTACGGGTTAATACGTGTAGGTGCATGTTGGTGTGTTTTGGTAGGTTTATTCTATATCAGTCAGAACTGTGATATAACTCACAGTACAGAACAAAGACGGGCAGAAAACAGAGGACAAAATATATCCAGTTATTCCTGAGGCGCTTAGCACAGAGGTTCCCAAACGTGGTCCTCAAGGCTCCCCAACAGTTCCATGGTTAAAGGACAGGTGGTTAAATGAAATGAGATACTAATTAAGTCACCTGTGGTCAAGCATGGATATCCATAAAACCTGGACTGTTAGGGTGCCTTGAGGACCCAGTTTGGGAACCACTGGCTGAGCAGAATATCAAGCTGGACGTATACCTAAGCTTTTATATAAACTGTACAAGATGATTATAAGAAAATACCCAACCCTGTTTGCTGCAATGGATTCCTGCAGATGTTCCACTCTGTGTATGGATGAAAATTGCATCATGGGGAGTCTTTTGTTTTGAACCCATAGACAGAAATGTCACAAAGGTGTTTTATTTTTCCATGTAAAGCGTAAAAGTCGTTTATGTGCAGTGGAGGCAGCCATTTTGTGAGCTCAGCCAATATCCCTGACAATTCAGCCTGCTAATTAAGTAGCAGCTAGTTATATCACAACCCCTACTTGCAACTTAGGGGCACAGGACTTCATAATGGCTGTGGCCCGAAAGCGTCCTATGACCTGGATTCTCTTGTTGCAGGGAGCTGGAGCTGTCACTTGTGCCTGAGACAACTGAAGGAGAAAGCATCGGCCTACATCACATTGACCTAGAGCGATTGGCCCCTGCAGGACAAAGATCACTGATTCCCTCGGTCTGGTCTTGTCTATTCCCAGAATCCTCTGCTTCTTTCATTTCAGCACTACAGTCCTTTCCACCGCTCAAGTTCCTGAGCGGTGTAAAGTAGTTTTATTGGTTCCGCTGTGTGATAATAATATGAAGTAATGACATTATGCTCCTATTTATTTCTCTGCTACTTTCCTCTAAACTACCCATACAGTGATCTATTCCTTCTGACTTTTATATTGTGGGTCTACTGCAAACTGCAGCCCAAAGAGATTGTCCATAGCATCATATGAACACTTTGATGGATAAAAGCCTGTACAATTTGTATCCTTTCCTTTTAAAATCCAGCATGTGTTTAAAACACCATTCAGAGTCAGATTTTCTATATCATGCTTTGTGAACTGACCTGGTACATCAGCCACCCACCCGTTTATAATCTACACAAGGTGGTATATTACCTGTAGAATATATAGCTTTTCTGAATATTGAAGTGGTGATTATACTGATGACATCACTTGTTTGATTCAATAACGTAGAATACCAGAAATGATTGTTGTATAAATATCAGCCCTATACTGTATACCTGAGTGATCGTGTCACAGTTATTTTATTATAGATATATCATTTTCAGGACAATGTCATTGGTATATACATTAGTTCTGTGTTTATGCCACAACTGATTGATCATAAAATTAGATATACACATAGACTGATTCATAAATAATATCTCATACCACTTACCACTTTCAGTATATACTCTTACATATGTGCTAGGAAGGGTGTAACTCGTGGACAGGTGTGTTATGCCGGGCAGGGTGTAACTCGTGGACAGGTGTGTTATGCTGGGCAGTGTGTAACTCGTGGACAGGTGCGTTATGCTGGGCAGTGTGTAACTCGTGGACAGGTGTGTTATGCTGGGCAGGGTGTAACTCGTGGACAGGTGTGTTATGCCGGGCAGGGTGTAACTCGTGGACAGGTGTGTTATGCTGGGCAGTGTGTAACTCGTGGACAGGTGTGTTATGCTGGGCAGGGTGTAACTCGTGGACAGGTGTGTTATGCTGGGCAGGGTGTAACTCGTGGACAGGTGTGTTATACTGGGCAGGGTGTAACTCGTGAACAGGTGTGTTATGCTGGACAGGGTGTAACTCGTGGACAGGTGTGTTATGCTGGGCAGGGTGTAATTCGTGGACAGGTGTGTTAAGATGGGCAGGGTGTAACTCGTGGACATGTGTGTTATCCTGGGCAGTGTGTAACTCGTGGACAGGTGTGTTATGCTGGGCAGGGTGTAACTCGTGGACAGGTGTGTTATGCTGGGCAGGGTGTAACTCGTGGACAGGTGTGTTATACTGGGCAGGGTATAACTCGTGGACAGGTGTGTTATGCTGGGCAGGGTATAACTCGTGGACAGGTGTGTTATGCTGGACAGGGTGTAACTCGTGGACAGGTGTGTTATGCTGAGCAGGGTGTAACTCATGGAGAGGTGTGCTAGGCTGGGCAAGATGTAACTCATGGACGGGTGTGTTATGCTGGGCAGTGTGGAAGCCACGGACAGGTGTGTTATGCTGGGCAGTATGGAAGCCACGGACAGGTGTGCTATGCTGGGCAGTATGGAAGCCATGGACAGGTGTGTTATGCTGGGCAGTGTAGAGGTCATGGACAGGTGTGTTATGCTGGGCAGTGTAGAAGCCATGGACAGGTGTGTTAGGCTGGGCAGTGTAGAAGCCATGGACAGGTGTGTTATGCTGGGCAGTATGGAAGCCATGGACAAGTGTGTTATGCTGGGCAGTATAGATGTCATGGACGGGTGTGTTATGCTGGGCAGTGTGGAAGCCACGGACATGTGTGTTATGCTGGGCAGTATGGAAGCCATGGACAGGTGTGTTATGCTGGGCAGTATGGAAGCCATATGGACAGGTGTGTTATGCTGGGCAGTGTAGAAGTCATGGACTGGTGTGTTATGCTGGGCAGTGTAGAAGCCATGGACAGGTGTTGTGTTATGCTGGGCAGTATAGATGTCATGGACAGGTGTGTTATGCTGGGCAGTGTAGAAGTCATGGACAGGTGTGTTATGCTGGGCAGTGTAGAAACCATGGACAGGTGTGTTATGCTGGGCAGTATGGAAGCCATGGACAGGTGTGTTATGCTGGGCAGTATGGAAGCCATGGACAGGTGTGTTATGCTGGGCAGTATGGAAGCCATGGACAGGTGTGTTATGCTGGGCAGTATGGAAGCCATATGGACAGGTGTGTTATGCTGGGCAGTGTAGAAGTCATGGACAGGTGTGTTATGCTGGGCAATATGGAAGCCATGGACAGGTGTGTTATGCTGGTCAGTATGGAAGCCATGGACAGGTGTGTTATGCTGGGCAGTATGGAAGCCATATGGACAGGTGTGTTATGCTGGGCAGTGTAGAAGTCATGGGCAGGTGTGTTATGCTGGGCAGTGTAGAAGCCATGGACAGGTGTGTTATGCTGGGCAGTATGGAAGCCATATGGACAGGTGTGTTATGCTGGGCAGTATGGAAGCCATATGGACAGGTGTGTTATGCTGGGCAGTATGGAAGCCATGGACAGGTGTGTTATGCTGGGCAGTATGGAAGCCATGGACAGGTGTGTTATGCTGGGCAGTGTAGAAGCCATGGACTGGTGTGCTATGCTGGGCAGTGTAGAAGCCATGGACAGGTGTGTTATGCTGGGCAGTGTAGAAGCCATGGACAGGTGTGTTATGCTGGGCAGTATGGAAGCCATATGGACAGGTGTGTTATGCTGGGCAGTATGGAAGCCATGGACAGGTGTGTTATGCTGGGCAGTATGGAAGCCATGGACAGGTGTGTTATGCTGGGCAGTGTAGAAGCCATGGACTGGTGTGCTATGCTGGGCAGTGTAGAAGCCATGGACAGGTGTGTTATGCTGGGCAGTGTAGAAGCCATGGACAGGTGTGTTATGCTGGGCAGTATGGAAGCCATATGGACAGGTGTGTTATGCTGGGCAGTATGGAAGCCATGGACAGGTGTGTTATGCTGGGCAGTATGGAAGCCATGGACAGGTGTGTTATGCTGGGCAGTGTAGAAGCCATGGACTGGTGTGCTATGCTGGGCAGTGTAGAAGCCATGGACAGGTGTGTTATGCTGGGCAGTGTAGAAGCCATGGACAGGTGTGTTATGCTGGGCAGTATGGAAGCCATATGGACAGGTGTGTTATGCTGGGCAGTATGGAAGCCATGGACAGGTGTGTTATGCTGGGCAGTATGGAAGCCATGGACAGGTGTGTTATGCTGGGCAGTGTAGAAGCCATGTACAGGTGTGTTATGCTGGGCAGTATGGAAGCCATATGGACAGGTGTGTTATGCTGGGCAGTATGGAAGCCATGGACAGGTGTGTTATGCTGGGCAGTATGGAAGCCATGGACAGGTGTGTTATGCTGGGCAGTATGGAAGCCATGGACAGGTGTGTTATGCTGGGCAGTATGGAAGCCATGGACAGGTGTGTTATGCTGGGCAGTATAGAAGCCATGGACAGGTGTGTTATGCTGGGCAGTATGGAAGCCATGGACAGGTGTGTTATGCTGGGCAGTATGGAAGCCATGGACAGGTGTGTTATGCTGGGCAGTGTAGAAGCCATGGAGTGGTGTGCTATGCTGGGCAGTGTAGAAGCCATGGACAGGTGTGTTATGCTGGGCAAGGTGTAACTCATGGACGGGTGTCTTATGCTGGACAGTGTGGAAGCTACGGACAGGTGTGTTATGCTGGGCAGTATGGAAGCCATGGACTGGTGTGTTATGCTGGGCAGTATGGAAGCCATATAGACAGGTGTGTTATGCTGGGCAGTGTAGAAGCCATGTAGAGGTTTGTTATGCTGGGCAGTGTGAACTTCCTAGACAAGCAGTGTGGAAGGCATATGCAGGTGTATTGTACCTGGCAATGATAATGTCCTGTTTAGTTGTATTATGTCAGGCAGGGCATCCTCTTCAGGTGTATTGTACATGGTAGTGTTGATGTTCTAGGTTGTTACATTGTGCCAGGTAGAATCTCATACTGGAGAGTGCAGATATGTGAGGCAGTTGTACTGTATCAGGCAGTGCTGATTTCCTGGCAGATATGTATTGGCGTGTGGTGTAAGTGAGTTGAGGTGTCTGTGCTGCTGCCCTGTGTAAGGGTATAAAGTGTTGCTGACATCCTAGGCTGGCGACTTATTCCAGGCAATACTGACTTCCTGGTCACATGTACAGTACCATGTGTTGTGTTCACCCTACTCCCCGTACAACGTGTCCCAGTAATGGACTTCACACCGAGCGCTAAAACCTTAGTCAGGGTAACCATGCACTAACATATACTGAAAGTGGTTGTACTATCTATCACAGACCGTTGTGACAACAAGGTGAGAAAATACTGATATGAATATCACTTGGCAGATGTACCAGTCAGTTATTAGATATATTTTATACAGCTGTGTACATTTCACTTTGCAGGCAACACTGGACCTAAACCTATGTGTATGACTGAGGACTATAGTCATTACCTGTAAATACACATTCCCCCTTTATACATCCCCCTCCGTGTCCGTCTCCCTTCCTCTCTGATCCTTGGCCATTGACGTTTTTTTCAGATAGCATTGGGGAAGGGAGACATAGTTTTGTGTATAATACAATAACCATCCGAGGCTGCTATAGCCACAAGTCTTCAGTGTTTGCATTGAAAAGACCGAAGATGTCTTGAAAGCTTGCAACTAAAATCCATTCATTAGCCCATAAAGAAAAATCACTTTTTTTCCAGCTTTTATCAATGGCTAACACAGTACAATGCTTCGCTGCTTGTAATTTAATGAAACTTGCAACCATGCTGTGAGTTAACATCCCTAATGTCGCTGGAATCCCAAGTTCATCGATATTCACTAAGAACTGGTTAAACAATGCACAAAGCCGCTATTAGCTGTGTCCCCAGGATATAGTCTAGCTGTGAGGCTGTTCTGGGGTGTATAGGGCTCTTGAATCGCCAGGGGACGCAGTATCTTTGTTTACATGGTACTTGGTCATGCTGCTTAATGCAGGCGTGTTGAACGAACGCTGAGTATGTGTTAGCATGTGTGTGTATTGCTGTGTACAAATGAAAACACAAAGCACTTAGCTGACTGGATGCCTGATGAAGGGACAGGACTGACGCCTGTCCAGATAAGGTTTATGCCTCTTACTGGCCAGACTGGCCTCCTTGAGAATATAATCATTGTGGAAGCCATTTAATTGAATCTGTAACTGTAAAGGGCTACTAAACCTAAATGCAAGTTAGTCCAATGTAATAATGCATGTTGTAACACTCACAAATATATGTGGTATGTAAATGTTCCCGTATGCTGAAAGAACATGCGATGTATGACATTGTATTTATATTTGCTATGCAGCTGTACGTGCTCTCTGTTATTAATCATACATATAAAGCAGGACCTGCTGTCTGTGTTTTCCCTTATTAGATTTAAAGGCAGGAAGTCTGCTGTGCATAGGAAAAACAACTTCCTCCATGCTGAAAACTATATCTCCAATATATCCAGTTCTAATAAGCTCCTGAATCGTTTACATATATATTTGTGTTGCACTATATGCTGCTATAGTTCTAGTATCAACTAACTTGTATTTGCTTTTAGTAGTCCTTTTAAGGGTGATAGTGGACACCCTACATTTGTTACCTTAATATGCCGATAATACACAGAAGGGACCTGTTTATATGGTAAGATGTCTGGGCACTTATACGGCTCCTTAAAGGCGACGTTAGGGAGTTTGATGAATGGACTTTTTTTTTTTTTCTGGCGCTAAATTTAACTAATTGTACCTCTTGCTGTGGATGTGACCTATCTAACTAGCAAAAGTAAGGCCATTCCATGACCAAGAAAACACAAACAAAGAACACATAGGGCAGTATCCAATTAACCCCGAACATCGTACAGGCGCTAATGGATCCCCCGGGGCTATCCAATTAGTCCCCAAGTCCGGGCCGACGCCGGCACTTATCGGGGATTTTTTTTCAGTACCCGAAAAATTATCCCTGATAAGTGCAGTTTTTTCACCAGCGCAATGGCGAAAACACATAGGATTCATGATAAGTTCAGGGACCAATGTGTTTTCGGGCGGATTACTGTAACAACCTCTATGAGCGGTATCCAATTAGGATAGGGTGGGGAAAAAATTGGATTATCGGTGAAAAATCCCTGTTTTTCGCACCCGAAACAATATCGGGGCTAAATGAATACCGCTCATAGAGGTTGTTACAGTAATATAAGTACGAAATATAATATAACCAGACACTCTGCGGTGACAACGGCCACATACAAACATTTATTAAGGCCAGATAATCGTAATGGAGAAGTATTTAAAAACTAATTGGGAACTATTTAAAATTCTACATAAAAGTTAAATGTCTTCCAGGCCAAGATTTCTTATTTCTCTTGCCCCCCTCTACTCTCTCCTATCACTTTGCTGTTCTGCCCACACAATAAAACACATACTTCTCCCTCACATTCACTCTTTTTAATTGTAAGCTTTCCATTGTGAATATCTGGTATTAATAGCAACCAATCAGACAGTTGCTTCCATTGTCTGACCTGCACTAGCCAGATAAAACCTAATTGCTGAGTGGTTGCCATAGTTTTACTACATATTTGCACCTATGAACTTTGTTAGTAAAAAAAACCCCTCAAACTGTGTGATTTGATAGATAGATTTGTGTTTATCTGGGATATACTTGTGATGGCCAAGCATCATGTTTTTTTTTCTTTATTCCAACGTGAATCATGTATCTCAATCAGATTATTCTGCACTTCTTAATCCTTCCGAGTCTCTATAATTATTATTAGCTAGGAATGATTTTTATGTGCAGAAGGGAGTTTGTCACGGTCCCTGTGGAGTGCCCTCATTTAGTTTTTTATTATAATCTAGACCTATTTGTGCTGCGAGTGACCTGATACATCAGTGTAGATGACATTACATTTAAAGGGACACTATCATTAAGAACTTATCACATGTGTTTTGTACTTTCTACAATAAATTAGCATCATTCTGTCAGTTGTTTTACATAAATCAAACGTCTACGTCCTTGTGGTGGTTTGCTAACAGTAGACGTCTCACAAAGCATAAATGCTGCCCCTTTAATGCAGTTCTAAGAACGAATTGGGCGATTAATCTGCCTTATGCATACTGTATATAGGTGCAGACACGTTCTTTGTGCTAAAGTACTGCTCCTTAAGGCCTTATTTATGTACTGGCTTTAGGAGTGTATTTATTACACGTGAGACTATTGTACATGTCAATATTTTTTATTACATTGGTACAAGTGCACCTCCTAAATATGTACTTTTTTGTCTAAAATATGCCGTAAAGGTGTAAAGTTGCCCCAATCAAAATATAGGGTGATGCCCGATCTGTACTTCTTCAGAAGATGTTTAAAAATCACCTGCTGTTTTTGTTTTTTGGCGGTTTTATTTTGTTTTTTAGAAGAAAAATACTCAGCAAGCCCCCACACTAGCTCATAAAGTTGTGCATTCCCCTACTTTAATTTCACACATGCCTGTGGGTAACAAACCAATTCTGAGGCATGTTTTTATGTTTCACTTCTATTCCACTATGGCATGGTGTGGATCATAAGCAACAGTATTGCTTATAACCCTAAGCTTTGTTATTTTTATATTTTTATGGTCCACGTGAAATAAATGCATTGTTTCAAAAATATATTTTTTTACAATTAATGCAATATATGGTTAAATATCTCATAGAAAATATGAGAGACGCTGCAAAAGTTTGTAAACCCCCATCCCACAGACATTATCTCGGCCCACAAATCTATACGCTTTCCACTAACACTAAAAGGAGCAAAGCGCCATAAATCAGAGGTTCGTAAACTCTGCCATTACAGTCCAGGTTTTAAGGATATCCGTGCTTGAGTCCAGATGGTTCAATCAGATTGACTGAGTTACTATTTAAGTCACCTGTGCTCAAGCACAGATAACCTTAAAAGTGGACTTTAATGACGGAGTTTGAGAACCTCTGCTATAAATCTTCTCTACAAGAGTCTTGCCCAGCAGTCACGTCTCATCTGATGATATGTCTAGCTCCATTCACTCAGGCTGCTATCAGCTAATTAGTGATAATACTGACACCTAGGGGTATATTTACTAAAGTGAGAGTTTTTAGAAGTGGAGATGTTGTCCATAGCAACCAATCAGATCCTACTTAACATTTAACTAGCACCTTCTAGAACAGGTGTGGGCAATAAGCGCCCCCCCAGCTGTTGTAGAACTACACATCCCAGCATGCCCTGCCACAATTTTACTATTTGGTCCTGCTAAAACTGTTGCAAGGCATGCTGGGATTTGTAGTTCAGCAACAGCTGGAGGGCCGTTTATTGCCCACCCCTGTTCTAGAAGATACCCTTAGGGGTAAATTTACTAAAGTGAGAGATTTTAGAAGTGGAGATGTTACCCATAGCAACCAATTATATTCTAGATATCTTCTAGAAGGTGCTAGTTACATGTTAACTAGAATCTGATTGGTTGCTATGGGCAACATCTCCACTTCTAAAAATTCTAACTTTAGTAAATTTACCCCTTATTGTTCTGAAGCACACTGTAAAATAAGAAGACATTGAGACCCAGGGAAGGATATTTTTCACATTTTTGATGGTAGTGTCCCTTTATTGCTGTCACATGTGACTGGAATAACAGCCACGATACACTCCATCCAACGGGGTAATAGCATTTCCTGATTGTAAATAGATGTTAGAGATGGGGGGCTTTATTTACGAAGTGGCGACTTTTGTAAGCCACCGATTCCCAGTGGGTTGAAGGTGAAAATTTAAAACGAGACTAAGGCTTCTCTACCTTGCCACAAAATTATGATTATGGCTGTTTTTAATGAAAGTACAGGTCACATCATTTGCATCTCTTCCGTCCATTTACAGTCAAAACCCAGGGGCTGACTACCAAAGGGAAGGGAGGGTGTGACCGCCTTTTGCAGATAGCACTTTAGAGGCAATAGGAGGCATCCATTTTGAAGCATGCCTTCCATATTTTAAAATGGCTTCCAAGACTCCCAGACAGAACCTCTTTTCCAGTCAGTCAGTGTTAAGCTTTGCCAAAATCTATAACCTCTTCAAGAAAGAGATCCTGTTGTTTATTCTATAGGAGGAGAATGAATAATTTTTCGCTTTAACCACCCCCTCTAACAACCGTCACTCGTGTTTGTGTTTCTATATAAAACGTAAAAGACGGACAAGAGAGAATTTTGCACAGATGTACGTGTTACTTCAAAGGTGCTGCAAAACCTGATGTAAAAAAAAGAAACTTTAAAAAAAAAAATATGACAAAAAATGTAATAAAAAAAAAAAGAACGTTTGTGGCGGGGTTTCGAACCGCCAAGCATTTGATATTTTGCAGCTGATAGGCTGTTTGTAACGTCATTGTGATTTTTCTTTTCTGTTGCTTGCATTAGTGAGATCAATTGTTATTGTGTGTCAATAAACCAATCGGTTGAATCTCGTGTTGTGGAGTCTTTATTTACACATTGTCCACTTACATAGCGTGTTTATATATATATATATATATATATATATATATAATAAGGGCACAGTCATGCCCTTATATTAAGGCTGAATCGAAAAAAAATGGAAATCTCCATAGAGAATACTGGAGGGGGGGGGCATGGTGTTAAAGCGGCTACACCTCAAAAGCTATTGGAGGTGCCGAGCTGAAATTTGTCACAGGCGGGTAGAACTGTCGCTCGCTGCTGCATGACAGCACAAAAACATAAAAAAATTAGGATTTGGGAGTGATCTAAAGTCCCAACTCTCAGTTTTTTCTGACAGTCTCAGGACCACTTTTCTGCTGTTCTCTATGGGAGATTTTTTGGAAGGCATAAGTAAGGGTAGGGGACGACTTTAGACTTGGTGTTTGTTTTATTAGGTAGCTATTGTTCCAGGGTAGGGCCTTTTGGAGTTCAGGTAATTGAGAAAGTTAAAGTTTTAAACAATTACCTCACAATTGCGCCATTATAGAGATAGGTAGATTCAATTCCTTGCGCAGCCTCAGTAGGAGCCTCCAGCAGGTGTACTCACTGTGGCTTCACTCGGGTGCATCAAGATGGCTGGCCAGTGTGGGCGGTGGGCTTGGGGGAAGAAAGCAGTCGTTAGCTGCAGCCAGGGGAGGGGGTAAAAAAACCAGCACCGGGCTTTGAAGACCCAGTACTGGTTGTGCTAAATACAGGGGACAAACGACGTAGGGGTCCTCCGTATTAAGCACAACCAGCACCAGGCTTTTCAGAACCAGTCCTGGTTGCCAAAATATGGGGGACAAATGATGTAGGGGTTCCCCGTATAATGCGTAGGGTCCCCGTGTATTTACCAGAACCAGCACCGGACCCTTTCTAGCAGGGGGGTAATGCCACAGCCAGGGGAGCCCTTTCACCGGGCTCCCCAGCCAAAGCATCACCCCTGACCACTAGTCAGCCCAGGCCGGGATCCCTGGGGACCCCCCCAATAAAGGGGACTCCCTCTCCAGGGCACCCCAGGCTGATAGCACGGGGCTATCCCCGACACCCCAGGCCAGTGGGTGCCAGGTTGATTGTGTGGTGCAAGTAAAGAGTTAAAATATTGGCTTTTGCTGTGGAACTACAGTTCCCAGCAAGCCTCCCCTGCATGCTGGTACTTCGAGAACCACAAGTACCAGCATGCGGGGCATTACAGGCCTGCTGGTACCAGTAATTCTACAGCAAAAGCAATATTAAAAACCACAGAACACACACACCGTAGCAAGAAAAATTTTATTCAAGCATACATGCACACACACATGTATACACACATGTACACATACTCCCCTATGTATCCCTGTAGTCCATCAGTCCTCTTCCCCATGTAGATAATCCTATGGAGTTCCTGTAATAAAAAATCCATACTCATCTCACCTCCTCTTATGCGTGGATCAGTACTCTTCGTTCCAAAGTAGGCATCAGGGTCTTGGCAAAAAAAAACAAAAACGCAAATACCCAGACTCACGGACATTAGTTCTGTGCTCTAAAGACTGTACTACGCAAATGACAGCTCCGCCGTGGGATTTCAGTACAGAAATCCTGGTGCGGAGCGCTCGTTGGCTGAGAGAGGCGAGCCGTCAGTCTCTCAGCCATTGAGCTATTCTCACTATTGACTTAAATGGTGAGAATAGCACGTGCCCATTTTTTAAATTCAAAGATGGCCACCGCGAGCCGTGATTAGCTCGCGGGAGCCATCTTTGAATTTAAAAAATGGGCACGTGCTATTGTCATCGCCCCCTCGGCTGGCTTATATAAAGCCAGTGCGAGGCGCAGTCCGGCCAGTTCTTCAGCCAGGTGGCAGCAATGAAGAGCTGCCGAAGACAAGACGCCGGAGAAGTCCTGGATGGGCGGCTCCCTCTAGGTGAAGTCGCTGTGGAAGTCCTGGGGCAGGCGGCAGCCATGAAAAAGCTTAAAGGTGAAGGTGCAGAACAATAAAATAATAAAACAAACGGTGTCTGTTTTTTTTTTTTTATATTTCTTTTACAGGGATACTATAGGTACCAGCAGGCCATTAATGCCCCGCTTGCTGGTACATGTGGGTCTCCAAGTACCAGCTTGAGAGGGAGGCTTGCTTGGACCTGTAGTTCTACTGCAAAAGACAATATTATACTTCTATTTTTGCACACCACATTACACTATCAACCCGGCACCCACTGCCCCAGGGGTGCCGGGGATAGCCCCGGGCTATCAGCCTAGGCCTGGGTGCCCTGGAGAGGGGGACCCCTTTATTGGAGGGGTCCCCAGGGATCCCCGACCTGGGATGAGTAGCGGTCAGCGTTAATGCTTCGGCTGGGGGGCCCGGTGAAAGGGCTCCCCTGGCTGTGGCAGCCCCCCCTCTAGAAAAAGTCCGGTGCTGGTTCAGGAAAATACAGGGGAACCCTACTCATTTTTTTTTCCGGTATTTCCAGAACCAGGACTGGCTGAGAACCCAGTGATGGTTGCGCTGAATATGGGGGACCCCTACATCATTTGTCCCCTGTATTTTGGCAACCAGGACTGGTTCTGAAAAGCCTGGTGCTGGTTGTGCTTAATACAGGGGACCCCTACATCATTTTTCCTCTGTTTTTCACAACCAGGACCGGTGGTGAAAAGCTCGGGACTGGTTGTGTTTGGAGGGGATGTCTTTTTTTTTATTTTTTATACAAATTAAAATTTTAACACAGATGCATAGATGGATCTCACTGATTCACCCATGCATCTGTGTCTTATTTTCTCAGATGCATGCCCAGCGCCAGTGAGCACCGCTGATGCCCCTGTGCACTGCTGCCACTGGTCCGCATGCCGCTTCCCTGCACTCCTGCAGCCCGCTTCCGCAGCCATTGTACCATTTTGTTGCCCTTCTCCCATGCAGGTGGCCCTGTTTGCTCCTCCAAACCCTGATGGTTAATAGATTTTAAAAAAAGCAATGATATTCCATAGACAAAAAAACTTAAGGTATCACATGTCCCATTAAGGATTCTTAGACATGAGCTGAAATTTCACAAAACCTATTGAATATCTGCCACTCAAACTTCAAAAACCAATGAAATTATGATCATTAAGGCTGACGCCTTAATGGATGTGTTCCTTGCGTAATACAGATATGGTATGCCATGACACCATGTGGTTAACTGCAGATCCAGCACTCTCACAAAGTGAGATTGCTGTCACTCACAAAATGGTGGAGCTGCTAATTGACAGAATTGTGTGCTCTTTGGAATACACACATGCAGCCTATGCAACTGAGGTCTGAGCAGAACATACAGCTGTGCAGATGGGATACGAGTATGGTGGATGGGGGGAGAAGACAGAGTGGTGTGGATGGGGCAGACAGAAAGGTGTGGAGAGCGGAAGATTAAGCAGTACAGATGGGGGCGAGCCAAAGTGATGCAGATTGGTAGAAAACAGTGGTGCATATGGGGGGGGAGACAGAGTGGCACGGTTTGGGGGAACAGGGGAACAGAGCGACATGAATGGGGGATACAGAGTGGCATGGATGCGGGAAAACAGAGCAGCGCAGATGGGTAAAGACAGATTGGTGTGGATGAGGAATACAGACTAGCACAATGTGAGAACACACAACAGTAGGGATTGGGGAAGACAGATTGGTGTGGATGGGTGGGAAGACAGAGTGGTGCGGGTGGATGGGAAAGACAGAGTGGCACGGCTGGGGGGGACAGAGTGGTGCAGATGGAGGAAAAAAGAGTGGCAGAGATGAGGGGAAGACAGAGTGATGTGTCTGGGGGCAAGGCAGTGGTGCAGATGGAAGGAAACACAGTGGCACGGATGCAGGAAGACAGGGTGGTGCACATGGAGAAAGACATTGGTGTGGATGAGGGCATGAAGACTAGCACAGTTGGTAGAACACACAGCTGTAGGGATTGGGAAAGTTAGTGTACAGGCATAGATAGTATGATAGTTTTAGCAATTAGGGAGCTGAATGTGTATAATGAATTAGATGGATGTATTGAGTGAGAAGGATGTTGGAACCCAGTAGGATTATTGTGGTGACTGAATGGAAAGATTGTGGGCACTAAATGATATGTGTGTGCCACATAACTGCTCAGACCTCAGTTGCATAGACTGCATGTGTGCATTCCAATGAGCACACAATTCTGTGAATTAGCAGCTCCACCATTTTGGGAGTGACAGTGAAGTTTGAGTGGCGGTTTTGTGAAATTTCAGATCATGTCTAAGAAGCCTTAATGGAACATGTGAAACCATAAGGTTTTTTGTCTATGGAATATATATATATATATCGGAATATTGTGTAGGTCCCCGTTATGCTGCCAAAACAACTCTGACCCATCGATACATGGATTCCACAAGACCTCTGAAGGTGTCCTGTGGTATCTGGCACCAACATATTAGCAGCAGATCCTTTAGATCCTGTAAGTTGCGAGGTGGGGCCTCCATAGCTTGGACTTGTTATTCCTGCACATCCCACAGAGGCTCGATCAGGTAGAGATCTGGGTAAGTCAACACCTTGAACTCTTTGTCATATTCCTGAACAATTTTTGCAGTGTGGCAGAGCACATTATCCTGCCATCAGGGAATACCCTTGCCATGAAGGGGTGTACTTGGTCTGCAACAATGTTTATGTAGGTGGTACATGTCAAAGTAGCATCCACACGAATGCCAGGACCCAAGGTTTGCCAGCAGAACATTGCCCAGAGCATCACACTGCCTCCCCATAGTACCTGCCTTCCGATCGTACATCCTCGTGACATCTCTTCCCCAAGTAAATAACGCACAGGCACCCAGACGTCCACATGATGTAAAAGAAAACGTGATTCATCAGACCAGGTCACCTTCTTCCATTGCTTCAGGGTCCTGTTCTGATGCTCATGCGCCCATTGTAGGCGCTTTTGACGATGGACAGGGGTCAGCATGGGCGCTCTGACCAGTCTGCGGCTACGTAGCAAGCTGCAATGCACGGTGTGTTCTGACACCTTTCTATAATAGTTAGCATTAACTTTTTCAGCAATTTGTGCTACAGTAATTCTTCTGTGGGATTGGACCAGTCGGTCTAGCCTTCACTCCACACGTGCACCCATGAGCCTTGGGTGCCCATGACCCTGTAGTTAGTTCACCAGTTGTCCTTCCTTAGACCACTTTTGTTATGTAATAACCTCTGCATACTGGGAACACAACACAAGACCTGCCGTTCTGGAGATTCTCTGACCCAGTCATTTAGCCATCACAATTTGGCCCTTGTCAAAGTCGTTCAGACCCCTTACACTTCCCCATTTTTTTCTGTTCCAAAACATAAACTGAGTGTCCAGTTGCTGCCTAATATATCCCACCCCTTGGCAAGTATACACCTTGCAACTTGTATTTATGCTAGTGTTTGTGGACACACAGACAATAGGCAAGTTCTAGATACATATTAAGGAAACATTACAGCAAAGAGTTGAAATAGAAAGCAATGTTGTAATGTTATGTTAAAGATACTTCATAAGTAGTTTTTATTTTTTGTTACAAACTTTACATCTACCATTTTATGCATTAGTAATTCCCTCCATACAGCCCTTGTGGTTCCTGATTAGAAATGAGTGTTATTAGGGGAGACAATAGCGAGGCAGATGTTACTGGATTTTATAGTCATGCAGTTATGGAGAATCCTGCCTTTCCCCCTAGCTCCTGGCCAAGCTGTTACCAAGTCTTGACTCCGGTAACCTGAGGCCCAGCGGCGAGCATTAGGACATCTCCGAAGACAGTGACCTAGACTGGAGCTATGACATATAGGGAAAAACAATAGTCATTGGTAATTTTGGGAAATGTTATCTTGGGCCGGAATCATCCTTGAACATTACAGGCAACTACTGCTCCACTAAACAGATTGGCACCGTAAGGATAATATATATTATAGCTTAAATTGGTGTGTTGTATAAATCAGTATTGGGCCTTGTCCTTTTCACTTTTCTTATTAATTACCCTTTATACGGCCTGCAAAATGAGGTATCTATATTTCCTGATGACAATAAGCTATCTAAGGTTATTAACGTAGAGCGTGAACTCCGTACCGAACCTCATGAAAATAAAATGTCAGGTGTGCCTGAGAAATGGCAGATGAAGTTCCATGTAGATATATGTAATGTCAGCGACGCAGCTAAATCCCCCTAGGCTGGTGCACAATCCGGGCTGCATAGATGTAGAAGCTGCAGCTTAGCCTGTTTTAGTAGATGTTGGAAACTTTCTAGTTGTGAATTCTGTAAGGAACACTGGTATATAAAGCCTTCTAACTGTCATGCTGCTTCTTCATGGCGATATTGATGGCCTAAGGCCTATATCGCTTACTGGGGTTTCAGAAGGGCCCCACAGCCACCACTATCATTGCTATACCAGTGTGTGAGGCAATGCACCCAGCCCGTGGTAACAATTCTACAACTGAAGTGGAAATACATAGGAACACCAGTAGACAGGACGCTGAGGAGCGACACTCTGAGCCAGGCAGCTGCTGCAAAAGCAAATGGACTCCTAAAAGGCATAACATACGGATTTAAATAGGTAAACGTTGTTTTATTACTGTATAAGTGACCGGTTTGCAGCATGTTGAATATGGTGTTCCGGGGTGTCTCCAGTAAAGACATAGGAAACATAAACCTTGAAGAGTTTACAGAATGTCTACCCTGTTATTGAAGGTTTGGAGGGGTTAAATTAGAAAGCGTAGCGAGGCACATTTGGATTGTGTTCTTGCACGGTAGAGGCAACTAATTTTTTATGCACCAATGTATTCAAGGTCAGTACTGAGATTTGCTTAAGGAACGTTTCATAAACATGTCTGGAGAGGTGACAGAGGGACACACTGCGACTACAAGAAAAGCCGCTTTGCCGTCAGGCTAGAATGGGGTCTCCCCTGCAAGGGTGGTCAGGCAGTTTGGGCCTCCCTCTCTATGTTGGTGGCGGTAGCAGATTCACTAAATGGATTTGAAAAAAATGACTGACTTTTTTATTTCTTTAATATCTAAAATTCTAAATACAATGAAGTATAACTATAATTATCTAATTGCCTGGGTGGGGTGATCTGATATGATTGCAATATATGGGATTAAGAAGGATTTTTTTTATTTTTTTTTTACCTGTCGAAGAGGGTAAATTGGCTGCTTTAACTCTAGGGTTTTTTTTTTTTACAGGTACGATATTGTGGACTTATACCTTATATCAGGGATGGGGAACCTCAGGCCTGGGGGCCGTATAAGACCCCCGGAATCATTTGGTCTGGCCCTCTGAACTTTTTCCTGCTAGCCTCTTTTGGTTAGCAGGGTGCCTGGAGCACCCTTAGGACGCTTCAGACGGTCACACCGCAGCCCTTACAGCTCCCCAGAGTATCCTCAGGATGCTCTGGGCATTGCTGTAATCACAGGCAATTGTGGCCCTGCCCCGTGTGACATCACACAGAGGGGGCATGGCCTGCACCAAGCCCGCAAATAATGTTATATATATATATATATGCAGAAAAAAGTTTTTTTAGGGCTGTAGGGAGGGGTGCCGCCAGGGCTCAAGGCCAACAGGATAGCGCCGACACTGTACCTCCGACACCTTTTTGCATCTTGTGGAGTGCCTGGATTTTAAGGAGTCGCCCACCAACCTGGCTGATCCCAATCCCGGCCCCCTCTTCATGGCATTGCATGTACAGGGGGCAGTGGCGGTCGGCACAAGGCGTGTAGGTGCCCTGATAAAGCTCTGCTTATATTTATCTCTTTTTACTACATTTTGCAGCATATTAAAGTATACACAGCCATGAGAAACACATTGGCCCTGAAATGAACAATGATTCATCGCCTACATTTCCATAAAGAGGAAATTTTATAAGGATAAGCAGATATTTAAACCGGTAATCCCATATATCCCAGTTTTTACAGGTCAAGTCTGAATTTTTGGTCAGAGGAACTCGTTAGCATGCAACGTTTATACAGCTATATTATGGGCTGAACAAGGTCAAATAGATGATCAAATTGTTGGTTTCAAAGCGATGGAAGGCCTCATTTCCAGGTTACTGCCTATGTCAGGGCACGAATACCCAGGCTTTCTTGTGTGGCAGCCTAATCGTGTCTGCAGAAATACTGGCTCCTTTCTGCCCAGCAACTTGGTGTCAAATTGCAAATTTCAGGAACCCAGTGAGGGGAGAGAAGGTAGATTTGATGGATAAAAAATACCATTAAATATTCATTGGTATTTTTGCTGATATTTGTTGAAATTCAGTGTTGGGCTGGAGCGAGATCTACACTTAATGAGCAGAAAGTGTCAGAGGGAGATGGGTGTATGAAGAAGGGGTGTGGGGGGAGGTGAAGGAATTGATTCTGCGTTTAACTCTTTAGAATCCAGCGAGGAGCCAAACACTGCTTTTTATTAGACATAAATCCGGCGGATTAGAGATAATGCAGATAATATTAATTTGATTTCACAGATGGAAAATAAGTAAAGGAGATTACGTTAAATATACATGAGGGATTTTTTTTTTTGTTCAAATCATTTTAAAATACCTGAATAGTGATAGATCTGGTCTTTGCCTGCTAAAGATTGCTGTCTCTGTACCAACATTGGTTTCTCCATTTTCACAACAAGCCCCCTATAAAAGACCTATTCACCCCTCTCATTTTATGTGATCATCTCAAAAGAAATTATTATTTTTTCACAGATTTTCATGGTGTTCCCTGTAGTACAAATGCTTCATACCTCACACAACTGATACTAAATTGTATTTTGTCTATGAAAGCAGGCCCTCATGCAGTCCCTATAAGAAAAGGTTTTCCCTTTGTTACATACAATGCAGCCTATATAAATATACTATATATATACATATATATATATATATATATATATATATACATACAGGTTGAGTCTCCTATATCCAAAATGCTTGGGACCAGGGATATTTTAGATATCGGAATATTCCGTATTTTGGAATATTTGCATAAAATAATTAAATATCTTGGGAATGGGACCCAAATCTAAACACAGAATGCATTTATGTGTTACATACACCTTATACACATAGCCTGAAGGTAATTTTATACTAGATTTTTAATAATTTTATGCATCAAAAAATACATGAAATTCATTTATGTTTCATATATACCTTATACACACAGCCTGAAGGTTATTTTATACTATATTTTTAATAATGTGTGCTTTAAACAAAGTTTGTAAGTTTGTGTACATTGGACCATCAGAAAGCAAAGGTTAATTTTCCCAGTCATGCTAAAAATATTCCATATTTCGGAATATTTGGATATGGGAGACTCAACCAGTGTATATATATATATATAATATATATATAAGTATAAAAAAAGAAGAAAAAAAGGGGGGGTAGCACTCACCAGTCTTCTTAAAAACATCTCTTTTTTATTGCATCTCAGTAAAAATGTTACAACATTTCAAAATCCGATGTTTCGGTCCTGTGCATGGACCTTTGACAAAGGTCCATGCACAGGACCGAAACGTCGGATTTTGAAATGTAACATTTTTACTGAGATGCAATAAAGAGATGTTTTTAAGAAGTCTGGTGAGTGCTACCCCCCCCCCCCCTTTTTTCTACTTTTGCATGAAGAGGATTATTGTGATCCCATATGGGTGTGTCACCCCAGCAATTTATTATTGAAGACGAGAGTGTGGACCTATTTGGACTATATATATATATATATATATATATATATATATATATCTCCAAGGTTCCCATGATAAAGAACGAGGCGGCACTCCCAATAACGATATTAAAAAAGTGCTGTATTCAAATCATCAGTGTGACATCAAAAGCATCGACGTTTCAAAGGTCTAAGACTTTTTCTTCAGGATGAGTCACAAGCAGTGTATCCAAACAATCCAATGATTTGAATACAGCACTTTCTTCATATCGTTACTGGGAGTGCCGCCTCGTTCTTGATCATGGGAACCTTGGAAATTCTATTGTCATTTGGGAAGGCACCCTGTCGATGATCACTTTGTCCGGAGTGCCAGGCTTTATTGAAAAAAACAAATAAATAAATATATATATATATATATATATATATATATATAATGGCTTGCCCTTTTGTGAATATCATGGCATCAGCTATAAATGGAATAGTTTGCCCACCGTTACCAAAGCATAACCATACAATAAAGGGATTGCCCTCTCTTGAATGCTATGATATTATCACTATATTAAATATTTGCCAATCCATTCATACAAAGGCATCCTTTTGTTTAAGAAATGTTTTCCAGGTTGCGGCCTGGTACCACACTGAGAGGCATCTCCTCGGAGCTCCATCTTCTCATTCCTCTCCATTGCCCTCACTGACCGCTTACTGGCTCCACGGTCTCCTAATAGCATGAAGAGGTACAAGAGAGACTATGGGTGACCTCCTCTTCTGAGTCTCTGATAACCCAGAGTGGCTATTTAGGCTGCCTGAGGCCAGTATTACTGCCGCTCACAGTCACGGCCTACTTCCTTCCTTCCTACTTCCTTCCGTGGAGGTCGCCTCAGTGGCTTCTAGAGATCGGCTTTAGTACACCAGTACATGGCTAATCAACCTCTTTCCACCTATCGGGCACTACCAAAAAATGACTGCTCACACAGGCCATGGTCAGATGGGGGAACTGCACCTGCCATAGGGGCTGGTGCAAGTTTTGATGGTGTGACCAATGGCCTCAATCTGAAGATGCTCCAAGATGGAAAAGCACTGTCTCAGGGCGCTGCAAGTGGGCGTCTGAGTTTTGGAAACATCGGCCAGGGCATTGCATAAGACGCAGACGAGGCTGCTTCCGCCACACAGACCAGCTGGAAATCAGTCTTTCACCTACCAAGGGTCTGTGCATAAGAGCCGGCCGCACATTTGGTGCTAGGTGCAGTCTATAATAGCACAAGAGTATTCTTTGTTTGAACAATCTCAAATGACTTTGTTTTTGATATAGTTTGTTTTCTCTGCATTCTCCTAAGCAACTACAACTCTCTCTTTACCTCACCCTACTTGTATGTATTCATGTCAAGTACACCAATGCAAACCATCATTGAGTAATGCCACATGGGCGTGAGCCAATACCTTCTACCACGCTGATTTGTCATCTATAGGCTGAACCCCTAATAAAATGTCTCACAGAGGGAAACCGTCCATAGCTATGGATCTGAATGCTTTCTTTAAACATGAAAACCAGTCACCCTCCCACAACTGGCTAGCTACTCACCAAACACAGAACCTCAGAGGAGGAGGCCACCCCCAATATGCCACGCTTGATAAATCCAAGGTATAGACTCAATATTTCAGAGTGAGATCCATCAAGCAATAATGAACTTGCATGCATAGTCATTAACCGGCCGCAGCCTATAAAGAGATCTTGCAAAGACTTGGCACTGTTGTCCAAAAAATGCAAAGATACAGAAAACAGGTCTAGGCAAAACAACATTCTCCTTAAGAACTTTCTCAAAGCTGTTACTGCTTAAACCTTACCGGGATTTTTCTAGATCTGGTCAATCCACTCCTACCATACACATCTGATGCTGACTTATTAATTAACAGGGCTCATAGAACCCTCAGACTAGCCCCCTAGCATGTTATCCTATGCGTGCACTTCTATCATATTAGAGATAAAATTACGCAAACTACAGGGAACCTCCACGCTGTCACCTACAACGACACTGAAGATGAGAGGGCTTGAAGAAGTCACCAAACTCTTGAGACAGCATAGCATAGATACATATGGTGCTTCCCATTCAAAGCCCAAGTATTTACAGAGACCATGGGTCTCTCTTTGCCGAGAACTCAGATGAAGCAGCATTTATCCTAGAGAAGATGGGACTGTACAGCATCCATTACTCCAACCCCCTCCATGAATCTGTGTTGATACCTTCTGATGCATCAGTCACGTTTCCATACTTGTTGATTTTGTTCAATCATTTTGTACATATGTTCTCCTGTTTGTCCCCACTCTTGTTTCTCTACAGGTCCTGGCTCTTAGAGGACTCCTCTAAGGCTCTGCTAAGTTACCAAATGCAATTAATGGACATTGAGTTTGTTTTTCCTGGTTTCCACATTTAAACCATAAACTTTGGATTTAATGTTAATACTGTTTCACATATGTGGCTGGCCTCACCTCTGAAAAAATTTCTTGACCTCTAAATATTGCCCGTGCGATGCACTTGTGTCTCGCTATTTGAGGGTCTCACCAGTACTCTCATTTAGTTTATTGAGATGTCTATTTTATCTCTACTTTCTGATGGAATGATTCCCCAGCCCCATATCATCACTGTTATTAGTTAATGAACTACGATCCTGGCAGCGGTATTAATGTTCCAGATTTGTTGCTTGGTTGAAACACATAAAAGTAACTTGTATTCAGGTTCTATAATTTAAAGTAGTTGGTACCCCGATCCCCACTAACCATGGCCCCATCCCACTCGACCATTAGATCATTCTTCCCATTCCCATCTCTAATGTACTTCCTTCTCACAACAATTTTTGTTAATTGATTTACTCCCAAACTTCTTGTTCTGCTATTGTACTATGTACCAGTCCTACCCATCTTAATCACCCAGAGACCCCTCTTCGTGGGTAGCATTTTCTCACTCTGAACAGAGAATATTCTCAAAATGGTTTTTTTTTTTTTCTAAATACTAGATTCTGTACTAAAGTGTGTACTGCAGATGTGCATCAATTCACTTGGACAAAACATTAAAATGTCTCTAGTCAATTAGACCTCTAAAAACGTCCATGTATGCAATTCTAATGATGATTGTATGAACTGCTCCTTCTCAGCCACTCTAATTCCGCATTTTTGTGACAAAACGCGGGATTACCTTTCCACCAGCCATCGTTGTCCTTCGTTTTGCACAAGAATGAAATGTAGGAAGGATTACCCTTTACAGTTTTTGTATCCCAGGTCACAGGAAAAGCAGGTTCCAGCATGTTAAAATAAAGGTGAAACCTGCCTCGACTCACTTCCCCAATATATTTCGGCACCTGCAGAAAACCCCCAGCCTGTACTTGGAACTACTTGAAAGGAACTGAGCCCCAGACCAGACCCTTAACCATGGAGCTGGATCAAATACTTAAGAACTCTAGAACTGGTTAAGGGGCAACTCAGATACCAATAGTCTGGCTGGAATCCACCAAAAATAATACAACCAGACTACCAGCGCTGGTTGCATGGAGCCTACACCCTCAGAGAGGGAAGCAGGTCCAGTATGCAGTTCCCAACACCCAGAGTCAACCACTCCACTGGAAAGTGAACATGAACCCCAACACTCAGTGAGAGGATCGGCAATACAACCACGATCAATGGTCACACTGATGGTTCGATGACCAAAGAATCCCAGTGGCAAGTTTGGAGCAGTCATGTTAAGAAGAGTAGTGGAGATAAAGTGGAACTCTCAGAACAGCAGTACAGGCTGAACTATCTAATACAGGATCAGTCTACTTAAACCCACAATGAGCAGGCAAATTGTTAACAGAAGACCTGCTTGAAGTCACAAATGGTAGCAGACTGAAATCTCGGCACTTGGAAGCACTATTACAGCCAACGTTAGTAAATGGATACTCTAGACTACTGCAAGAATAGCACAGGGTGGCACCAGACTTGAACCAGAGTGTAGGTAGCAGGCTGAACCAGACTGAACCGGAATGATGGTCACAGGCTGTAACTATACAGTCTAGACAAAACTGGAACCGGAGGAGACAGCAGATGATTTGAACTGTACTAGAACCCGAGGAGGCTGGACCGGACTGGGATTGGAGAACACTGAAGATACCTTGCACCAGACTGGAACCGGAGGAATTAGGAGATGGCTAGAACCGGACTGGAACTGGACTGGAACAAGCATAAACAGGAGCCGGACTCAAACTGGAGACAGCGGCACTGAACACAGGCTGGAGGGTTTCTGGAAACTTGCAGGAGCAATAACACTGCAGAATAGATGGAACAGACTCACAGGTATCAGAGTAGAAGTGGCTTGCACAGTCACAGGAGGAGGTTCAGGTGGCAGATCGCAGTCAGAAGGTACACACTGTAGAGTGAGCACACAGAGGAAGCAATGTTCCACGTTGTTCCGACGATGTGCTAGTGACAGGTGCAGCTTTAAATAGGGCACTCTTGCAGGGAATAAGAGAGAGCAGTCATGTAAGCGCAGCAGACAGGCAGGGACTGGAGGTGAGCAATCTATTGATCTGATCCATCATGGCTACACCCGTGCACCTTAGGAAAGCGCCGACATCGCCCTGGAACAGGATGGCCAACATTATAGAAGCACCGCCGGACAGGGTATGAGCGGCTAAGTCCCTAGTTTGTGACATGTGTAACCTAATGTATATATATTGTGCAGAATATACTGTATATGTCTTGGCCATGTTTATTTTGTCACTGGTACCAACTCAGAAATAGAGCTAAAACAACATTGGAGACTGCAATCATCTGCAGGCAAGCAACAATAGGGTTAAACCTGGAACAAAGTCGTCACTAATTTCATCACCAGTGATTAGTCTCCTTTGAGATCCAGGAACAGTATACTTGCTAATTACATCTTCATCGTGTAGGCTCCTTTGTTTGAGATACAGGAACAATGCTCTAGTTAACTACATCTCTGGTGATTAGGTCCCTTTGTTTGAGATCCTGCCCCAGTACATACTGTATGAACCTCCAATGGAGTAGGCAGAAGAGGAAAATGGCACCCTGGTGGATGGGGACTGAAGACTGGATAAAAGGCTGTTTGGAGACGAGAGACTCAGTGATTGGGAGGCTGGATGCCAGGACTGGGTAAGGGGTTATGTCTTCTGCTGGAACGACTGAAGAGCCAGACAAGGATTTCAAAGGCTGAACTCCTGCCGAATGCAGGTTGACAGTGAAGCTGGATCGCTGTGTTGCTGACAATAATGGGAAAGGAGCTTTGCTACTCTGGATCTAATCTAAAGTGGATACTCCATACTCCAAGGGTGGCTACTAGAATATCGGCATAGTGCAGAACATGTGTGTAGATTACTGATGACGTTTTTGAGAGGAAACATGTTTGGGGCATGGCATTGTGATGTAATGATACTGTGAGGTGACTCACTGATCAGGAGGTGAGACTGCTGCTGGGGACTGGAGTGAGGAGGCTTTTCAAACAGACTGCACTACTGCGGCTACACTCCTCCAATTTGCTGCTGCTGCTGCAATCCTGTGGACACTGCATCCCTACCTGGCAGGCATAGTTGATGCTGACTTATTTTTAACCTAGATGTAAGTTTCTATGTGTGCAGCTACTAAATTTAAATACTTTTTACTCACTATGGTGCGCACCCGGTCTTTATTTATATATATATATATATACATACATATATATACACACACACACAATGGACCTCATTCAGACCCGCTCGCAAGCGCCTATGCACTCGCAAGCGGGTCGATGCTGGGGCTCTGTGCACGGGCAGCGGCCGCAGTGCGCGTGCGCTAGCTCCGGAGCAAGTGATAAATTCACTCTCTCCAGGGCTCGCTACAAAAGGGGCAGCTGTCGATATTGATCGACAGCTCACCCCGTTTCGTAGGCGGGGAGGGGGGGTGGCCGGACAAAGGGAGGCGTTCCTGAAGGAACGCCTGCCGTTTGTAGGCGGCCCTACTGACATCAGTAGTGATGTCAGTAAGTAGCTTCCTGCTCTGTTAGAGCAGGAAGCTACCTGGGACTTGCGGGAGAAGAGACCCGACCCCAAGGGTCTCGTCTCAAGCTCCGAAGGTCGCGATGGTCTCGACCATTGCCTGGTCACTTGCTAAAGCTGCGGGTGGTCACCCACAGCTTAGCGAGCGGCCAGGAGGCCGGATTTTAAAGAGGAAGCGGCCGCCCTCATTCAGAGCGAGTGCTCGCATTTTGCAAGCGGCTCTGAATGAGGTCCAATGTCCATGGATTCGGCACTCCCTGCAAAAAAAAATTATGTCTTTACCCCGTTGCCAGCAACAACATGGTTAAATGCTATAATCAACAAACAGGATTGATGCGGCAATTTTTCCTGGGGTCAACATTTCAGTGACTGTGCACATTGAAACGACCCCAGGAAAAATTGGTATTGTGTGATTTATTGAAACCCCTGAGTGCCGCATCTATCCTGTCTGTTTTTATATATATATATATATATATATATATGTCTATATACTATTTCCTATTGGACGTTGTGGCCAGCTTCTTGTTGCCATGGTTTCCCCGCTGTTTCTGGCTTGGCGTGTGCGCTCGGATCCTCCCTGCTTGTGCTGTGTGCAACTTGGTTCCACCGGTGGACATCACTACCGGTCCAGCGTGACCGGGTTGCACCTCGCGGCGGGGATGGTTTGCAGCCAAGTGGGCCAGGACACAAGTGGATTACATCATGGTAAGTTTCCAGGTGTACTCACTCAGTGTACCATGGGTATTTAAGTCAGTTACTGTAGGTACATTGGTGTATGCTGCCTCTTGATAACGGGATTACCGGAACAGCCATTGGGGTACAGCTTGCTCACGTATATGCTCAGACGCACGGCTATGACTCTGTTGTTCTCAGGGCGTGATTCAGACCTGGTCGCAAGCGCTGAGCGCTCGCAATCGGGTCGATGTTTGCCTACTGGGCATGCGCACGACGGAGCCAGCTCCGTCGGCTGCATGCGCGAGAACCGGCTAGCGATGGGTGCTCCGTTGCTCCGGGTCTCACACCAAAGAGGGCGAGCTGTCGATGGTGAGTGACAGCTCGCCCTGTTTGGTGGGCGGGCTGGGGGGGTGGCCGGCCAAACGGAGGCGTTCCCAACGGAACGCTTGCCATTTGGGGGTGGCCCCACTGACATTACCAGTGATGTCAGTGGGAGAGCTTCCGGCTCTGTTAGAGCCGAAAGCTCTCTGGGGCTTGCGGCCATGAGACCCTACCACAAGGGTCTCGTTGCAAGCCCGATGGTCGCGATGGTCTTGACCATTGCGATCATCATCCTGGCTGCTAGCTATAGCTGTGGGTGGTCACCCACAGCTATGTGAGCGGCCAGGAGGGCGCACAAAAAAAAAAAAAAATAACGCCCAGATTCAGAGCGTCCGGCTCTGAATCTGGGCCTCTGGGGGTCATTCAGACCCGCTCACGAGCGGAGGACGCTTGCAAGCGGGTCGATGTTGCCCCACTGCGCATGCGCACGATGGAGGGAGCTCCGTCGTGCGCATGCGCGAGACCCGGATAGCGACGGGCCCTCCGTCGCTCCGGGTCTCGCACCAAAGGGGGCGTGCTGTCGATGTTGATTGATATATATATATATTCGCATATACAGGAAAAAAAACTACCAGGATACATGTAGTCACAATGTAGAGCGAAACGGGAATACATGGAGACTGGACTAGGAAATCAACAATGCAAACTTCTTTGTAACATCCCAGAAATAATGGAATAATATAGGATGTGTATATAAAGCAAAGATACATGTACGCCCCTTCATTGTTGTAACCACTGTAGTATGATTAAGCTATCCCTGGCTTAAGAGTGCTAGATCACTGTTGGTGTTTAGTAGATATAAACCTAAGTACTCTTTATCTGGATATTTTCCTGGCTGTAAAATACGTTTCCACAGTACTAAGGGTGATCTGCTGAAGGCAGTTCGATAAGCTTTGATTTGGTGCAGGAGTTTTTGCCAGACAACCCCCAACTATGCGCTATGCCAATTGATCAGGATTTATAGCTTGTGGGCGCCCCTGTATCGTGAGAGATATCACAGAGTTTTTCTCCTTCTTTGAAACACACACACACACACACCCCACCCCACCCCACCCGCGTAGTTTTGAAAGAGCACAAAGCCACAATTCTAATGCATCAGTATCTTGGCTGCCAGGAGTACATAGGAAATAGAGCTTATAGTTACATTAGGCTAGGTACACACTACACAATGTGTGTACCTAACGAAGGAACGACGAGATAGAGCGATACATCGCTCCGTCCGTACACAATGTACGATGTGTACAATGGCGCGATCTGCCATTCCAATTCTGCATTTAGCATGGCGTCGTTCATTATGAGTACATCGTCCCATCTGACATGCAGCACATCAGATGGGAAGATGCGATGAATGGCGCACGGGAACGCACGATTGAGCATACACACTATGCGATGTGAGCGAGATGTACCAATTTGCCTGAAAACGACATATCGCCAGCCTTAGAGTGTCAACTAACAATCCCTTCCATTCCAGCATCAGAGCTCTCATTGCCCAAAACTTCTAAAAAAGTTCTCAGCATTACAGGACCGACTCGATGCGATCTTGTCCAAAATAGCTGCCTCTCCAGTGGGCCCAACAATACTTACATGAAATAAAGAAAAAGGCGATAAAGCGGTCTCTCTCCTAAAAAACGAAACTCAGACAAAACCAAACTGGAAACACACCATCTCACACGTCACAAACTTGTCCGGTGAAGTTGTTTATAATCTGGAGCCATTTGCTATAGATTATCACATCTTCTACTCTAGACTGTATAACCCATAAAGCTGGGTACACACTGACAGATATATTGGCCGATCAATTGATTGGCCAATGTATCTGCTTCCCGTCGGCCAGTGTGTACCCGCGATATGTCGGTGAGCGTCGGCGTTCACCGACATATCTCATTGGCTGTGCTGCACAGCCGATGGACAGATATGTCTGCAGACATATTTGTCCATCTGCAGATGTGTACAAGCGGTCTGCAGACCGCCCGTACACACAGAGCGGCATCCACCCCCCGCCCGCCGGGACACGCCCCCTGGTCGCCGGGGCCTGCAGGCAGGCACAGATGACGGTAGTTCAGTGGGTACGAACAACCATCATCTGCAGATATAGCTGTATCCACCTTTAGATATACAGAAGGTAAATGATGATTGTCTGCACTAATGTTACTGTCCAAAGCTGCTGCTTCCCTAAACGATAAAGTCACTGGAGAGGAGATGGATCACTTTCCATTCCACTGAAGTGGCCTCCGCCCCCCAAGTGCAGACTGTTTACCTGCTATGCACTACAAGACATTTGTATGCATTATAGCACCTAAAATAACAGCACTATGTAACTTCAGCTTAGAGGGAGAGACCATTGACCCCACTACTACAAGAATTGGTTATTCCCAAAGACAATCTATGTGGTAATTGAAAACCAAAACATAGGCCAATAGGCTTAACAACATTTTACCATCTGTGGTTTGCAGGAGAATTTTCTCATGGGTATTTCCACGCTATACATCAAACCATTGGCCTTAGTCCAGATACATGGGTGTGTCTCTGCTTCATTCCCCAGTAAAAATTGTCCAAACCATTTTTTTAATTTTTTTTTTCAATATTAAATTTTTATTAATTTCCGGCACAAAAAAGTATACATAATAGAAACATAGAATAAAAGCGTGCAAAAATATGGGAAAGAAAATAAAATAAGATTACCACACAGACACATAAACAGAAAAAGAAAAGATAAAAACATAAAAAAGGTACATACAGTATTATAGTATCGTTAAATAACAATAAACACATTATTCAAAAATAAGAAATATAGCACAAATACTGAAATTGTATATTCATTTATTTATATTTTCCTACTTATATAGTTTCCTTATATTGTCCGATACAATGGGCAACATTACTGGAAGATCTTATAAAGAAATTACAACATATCCAGCTTTGAAAAAAGAATTGCATTGTAATTGTTTTATTCATCCAATTTAGTTACCAAGGACATTTTTTGTGGGTCCGATAGTCGGACCAAGCGAGCCAACGGATCATAGGATTAGAAACTGATGACGAGTATTGGACATCTGCTGTTTCGAATTCATAATGGGCCTGAATTTTATTTTCGATAGATTGTATATTTGGAATAAGTTTTGATTTGTGCAGTTTCTCTGGGGTTAAGTACCATCTATGCAGAAGTTTATAGAATTGTTCTACATGGGATACACATTTCGAAAGTGTAAAGCAATTGCGGAAGACTGACTGCCAGTCTTCTTCAGTCAACGAGCAGGACAGATCTGACTCCCATTTTACCAACGAGGTGAATTTAGAAGGTTTTTTAGAGTCCATTAAAAGGGAATACCACCAGGTTATGCTACCTATAGAGGTAGCTGTCACCACTCTATCTTGCAAATATTTTGGAATCTTACTGACCTTATGAGGAGACTGTGTTGCATTAAACAACCAATGACGTAATTGAAGAAATTTAAAGAAATCCCTTCCCAGAATAGAGAACTTCTCACATATCTGAGCAAAAGAGCTCAGAACGCCGTCTGACGTTACATCGTCCAATGAAATCACCTCATTAGCTATCCAGTTATCAAACCGTAAGTTTGGGATCAGGGATGCGATTCCTTCAAGAGATAGTGTCCAAACCATTTTTTGTTTTGACCTTTTGTACCTGTCAACGTTTATCCAGGTCAATCTTTTCTATGTCAACGTTTTGTCCATGTCAACCTATTGCCTAATGTCTGTTGTCTATCTAATTACTGTCTATCTATTGACTGGAACCCGTAGTGATAGGTTATCAATAGATATTGTTATACTGTATGAGGGCAGAAGAGGATAGATCAGAAGCTCATTTTTTTCTCCAGATCACTTTAATCCATCACCTCATCTGACTTCTGGATATCTACAGGTAGGACCATATATATTTGGACAGTGACACAATTTTCCAAACTTTTGTTCTGTATGCCACCACAATGGATTGGAAATGAAACAATGGAGATGGAATTGAAGGGCAGACTTTCAGTTTTAATTCAAGGGGAGGAACAAAAATATCGTCTGAAACGTTTAGGAACTTCAACCATTTTATACACTGTTCCTTATATATATATAAAAAAAATATTTTTATAATTTGCTGAGAATCTTTTGCAGGCAATGACGGCCTGAAGTCTGGAACCCATGGACATCACCAAATGCTAGGTTTCCTCTAATTGTATGCCTTGCCAGGACCTTTATTGCAGGTCTTCAGTTGTTGTTTGTTCATGTGCCCTTCTGCTTTTAGTTATATCTTCAGCAAGTGGAATGAATGCTCGATTGGGTTGAGATCAGGTGATTGACTTGGGCAATGCAGAAAATTCCACTTCTTTGACTTAAAAAAACTCCTGGGTTGCTTTCGCAGTATGTTTAGGGTTATTGTCCATTTTGTGACGCGCAGTTTAATCAACCTTGCTGAATTTGGGTGAATCTGAGCAGACAGTATATCCCTATACACTTTAGAATTCACCTGGCTGCTTCCTTCTACTGTCACATCATCAATAAACACTAGTGACCCAGTGCCAGTGGAAGCAATGCATGCCCATGCCATCATACTGCCACCACTGTGTGTTACAGATGATGTGGTATGCTTCAGATCATGAGCCATTCCAAGCCTTCTCCATACTTTTTTCTTCCCATCATTTTGGTAAAAGTTGATCTTAGTTTAATCTGTCCAAAGAATGCTATTCCAGAACTGTGCTGGCTTTTTTTTTTGGCCAAGTCTAATCTAGCCTTTCTATTCTTGAGGCTAATGGCTGGTTAGCACCTTGTGGTGAACCCTCTTTATTTGCTCTTGTAAAGTCTCTGTTTTATGGTAGACTAGGATTACGCTATGCCTACCTCCTTGATGAGCGTTCTTTACTTGGCTGGATGTTGTGAAGTGTTTTTTTTTTTTCTTTACCATGGAAAGGATCTTGCAACCATCCACGACTGTGTTCTTCTGTGGACACCAAGGCTTTTTTGTGTTGTCGAGCTCACCAGTAGCCTTCTTTTTTTTTTCTCAGAATGTACCAAACTGTTGATTTGGTCACTCCTCAAGTTCCCGCTATCTCTTTGATGGCTTTTTTTTTTGTTTTTGTAGCCTAAGGATGGTCTGTTTCACCTGCACAGAGAGCTCCTTTGACCTTATGTTGTGGGTTCACAGCAACAGCTTCCAAATGCAAATATCACACTTGGAATCAACTCGAGACCTTTTGTCTGTTTAATTGATATAAAAATAATGAAGGAATGTCCATGAAACAGCTTTTGAGTCAATTGTCCAATTACTTATGGATCCCTTTGAAAAGAGGGGGCTACATAGTAAACAGCTGTAATTTCTAAACCCTTTCTCCATCTTGGATGTGAATATCCTCAAATTAAAGCGGTTAGTCTGCACTTTAAAACCATATATATTATATAACTGTAACTTGGATATGCTTTAATAAACAGCTAAATTGTGTTGGTGTCCAAATATATATATATATATATATATATATATATATATATATATATAATCCAATGTGCCCGGAACTCTGTTTAAAGTATGTGATGGCTCCGGTGTCCTTCCCTAAGTAGTGAGGTATATAGGCAAAGGTTGGGAGGCACTTTCCTTGAGTGCCTCCCAACCTTTGCATATATATATATATATATATATATATATATACACACTGTATAAATAGAACTCTGAAACTCAGTCAATGCCTTAAATGGGATATTTGGGCATTAGTCACCTTAAGGAGCCATCCCTAAGCTGGACATCTACACTGAGGCTTTGTTCTATTGTATAGAAGCAAAGGAGAATCACTTACAATCTGACCATATAAGAAAGGAGAGCCAGCAACGAGAACATGATCATTAGACCAGCAGACAATGGTTGTGCTGCTGTCATGATGAATTCCTCCGACTACATAATGAATGCAAACAGACAGCTGTCAAATGCCAGACGCTACACAAAAATAAATAGTGCCCCCACATGTGTATACACAAGGGGATTGTGGAAATTGGAAATGGGCACTACACCACTAATTCTCTTGAATTTAATACCGGAAACCCACCAAAATAGGTGCGTTCAACTTCTCCATATTTACTAAAGTACACAAGGAGGGAACACAGGGCCAGCCCTTGTTTCTGGAAGTCTGACAGAAAAAATCCTAAATCCCCCAGTACTACCCTCTCTGTGAGCTATGCCATATGGGAAAATAAGCATTGCAAGTGAAACATTTTAGGTGGGGTAACAGTCCTCTCCTTGATAATCTGAAACACATGAAAGCCCTGTCCTAAACAATACAGATCGGTGCTACAGAGACCAGAGTGCAAATACAGAACATGGGTGAACAGCAGTATAGAGACTGGAATGTACTGCAATTACAGATCCAGATTGGTAAGAACTAAACAGATTAGAATGCGGTTTAAGAAACAGAGTGAGCGGTATCAGTCTGACTGTACAGAGCTAGGGGTACGTGCATCTCAGAACCAGAGTGAGCACAACCAGAGGTATGAGGATGCAGCTTTGGAACCACATTGATCAGGACTTAATAGACCAGGAGGCAAATTCTGAACCAGTGATTAGGGACCAGAATGCACCGAACATGTAAAACAGAGCAATGGCTCGAGGCACCACAATGCATTGGAAATAAAGAAACAGGTTGATCAAGATGGAAGCAAATTTAGAATAAACAGCACTGAAGGGAACAGCATTCACTGCAATAACAGGGTGCTCAGGACTAGAGGGACCAGAATGCATTCCACATTCAGAATGACAGTGTCTGGGACTAGAGCTTCAGAAATGGATTATCCAGAAGTAAAAGGGACTAAAATAATCTGCAGATTCAGGATGAGAGAGCAGAAAGCAGCTTCAGAGCAAAACTGATCAGTGCTGGCGGGCCCAGAATGCATTGCACATTCAAAACCAGGGTAATGAGGAGTAGATGGAGGCAGACTAATTATAAACCTGCTGCTAGAAACACATGATAAGCAGAGACCGTCTGGGACAATACATATAGGATTCATTATTTTGCCCTGTGATGTTGGCTCTTTTTCCTCTGGGAAATCTGCTAACAGTGGACACACGACGAGAGGAACTTGGGGGCCTGGGTCCTTCACATTAATTCCAGGCCTCTGTCCTATCCAATTACATGTGTAAGAAATGGACAAATCCCAGAATACGGGTAGGGTCAGCATTATCCACACCCATTAAATAGACACACAATGTATTATCCTGAGGTTTCAACACTACCGGCTCAGCTGGGGCTGTAATCATTTATTGGTTTAATGGGAAATACATTGTTTACGTATGTCATCGTGCTATGCTCTCAAAGAACGCCATGTGTAGATCATCCCTCTGGCGAATCCTCACATTATCCACACAACAGTCCTGGTCACAAGCACGTTCCACCCGGGAGACGGTGTGGTCAAGCACTTTACTCAGCCACAACACGATATAAGTATGAATGTGTATTTCCTCTATAATCTGCATTTATGTATGGATTACAGGCTGGGGATGTCCTGTGATTGTGATCAGGATAATATTACTAAGAGAGCAGGCCGGGGTCACAGGCAGAGAGGAATTTGAAGCTTCTAGTCCACAACAATAGCTTCTCTTCTAGCAGCCCAGGAGTTAAGGTCCTGCTGTTCAGATAAGACACAGATCCCTATAGGCAGTGAATGAATTACAGGAGTCATTTAAGGTGAGGACTCTCACTGTAAAGCCTGCACTGAGCACCACCTTGTGGCTAAGAATGGGAAGTTCAGAAATGAAAATATCACTTTAAAAATGGTTCTCACGCTTTAAAAATCAATTTGACCGACTAAATCTCCTCCCTTCCTAATAACAGTACTTTGGTGGCGGTCCCTCCCTTAGGATACCGCCCAGTGGGTGTATTTAGTATGACCTGAGCACATACATATTACATCGAAATTCTGCACACAACACCACATAATGACAACGTGTAAAAAGTTTTTTTGAGATTTTTGCAAATTTAAAAAAATAAAAACCACTAAGAAATCACATGTACATAAGTATTCACGACCTTTGCCATGAAGCTCAAAATTGAGCTCAGGTTCATCCTGTTTCCACTGATCATCCTTGAGATGTTCCTACAGCTTAATTGGAGTCCACCTGTGGTAAATTCAGTTGACTGGATATGATTTTGAAAGGCATACACCTGTCTATATAAGTTCCCATCCTTGACAGTGCATGTCAGAGCACAAACCAAGAATGAAGTCCAAGGAATTGTCTGTAGACCTCCGAGACCGGTTTGTCTCGAGGCACAAATCTGGGGAATTATGCAGAAAAATATCTGCTGCTTTAAAGGTCCCAATGAACACAGTGGCCTCCATCATCTGTAAATGGAAGAAGTTCGGAACCAACAGGACTCTTCCTAGAGTTGGCCGGCCATCTAAACTGAGCGATCGGGGGAGAAGGGCCCTAGTCAGGGAAGTGACCAAGAACCCGATAGTCACTCTGTCAGAGCTACAGCATTCGTCTGTGGAGAGAGGAGAACCTTCCAGAAGGACAACCATCTCTGCAGCAATTCACCAATCAAGCCTGTATGGTAGAGTGGCCAGGCGGAAGCCACTTCTTAGTAAAAAGCACATGGCAGTCCATCTGGAGTTTGCCAAAATGTACCTGAAGGACTCTCAGACCATGATGCGACAAAGATTGAACTCTTTGGCGTGAAATGCCAGGAGTTATGTTTGGTGCAAACCAGGCACCGCTCATCACCAGGCCAATACCATCCCTACAGTGAAGCATGGTGGTGGCAGCATCATGCTTTGGGGATGTTTTTCAGCGGCAGGAACTGGGAGACTAGTCAGGATAGAGGGAAAGATGAGTGCACCAATGTACAGAGACATCCTGAATGAAAACCTGCTCCAGAGCGCTCTTGATCTCAGACTGGGGAGACGGTTCATCTTTCAGCAGGACAACATGAATGTTCTTGACTGGCCCAGCCAGAGCCCAGACTTGAATCCAATTGAACATCTCTGGAGAGATCTGAAAATGGCTGTGCACCGATGCTTCCCACCCAACCTGATGGAACTTGAGAGGTGCTGCAAAGAGGAATGGCCAAAACTGCCCAAAGATAGGTGTGCCAAGCTTGTGGCATCATATTCAAAAAGACTTGAGGCTGTAATTGTTGCCAAAGTATTTAGCAAAGGTTGTGAATACTTATGTACATGTGATTTCTTAGTTTGTTTGTTTTTTATTAAATTTGCAAAAATCTCAAAAAAACTTTTTACACGTTGTCATTATGGGGTATTGTGTGTTGAATTTTGAGGACAAAAATGAATTTATTCCATCTTGGAATAAGGCTGTAACATAATAAAATGTGGAAAAAATGACGCGCTGTGAATACTTTCCGGATGCAATGTATACACCCGAACATTGAACTCCATGTGCCTGTTAAACATCTCTTTCCAAAACCATGGGCATTAATTTGGAGTTGATACCTCCCACTTTTCTGCTGACAGCCTCTACTCTTTTTAAAAGGATTACCATTAGATTTTATTCAACAACAAGAGCATTAGTAAGGTCGGGTACTGATGTTGGGAGAGGAGGCCTGACTCACCGTCAGAGTTCAAATTCATCCCAAAAAGTTTTGTATAGGGTGGAAATCAGGGCTGTGCAGGCCAGTCAAGTTCTTCTACACCAAACCATTTCTTGATGGACCTTGTTTTGTGAATGGGACCTTCCTGAAACTGTTACTACAAAGTTGGAAGAACACAATTCTCTAGAATGTCATTGTATGCTGTAACATAAAATTTTCCTTCACTGGAACTAACGGGGCCCAGACCAAAACATGAAACCCAGCCACAGATCATTATTCCTCCTGCACCAAACTTTACAGTTAGAAGTACGTATTGGGAGAGGAATCTTCCTTCTGGCATCCACCATGAAATCTCCTCCCCCACTCAGCCACCTTCATCTTCTTCACTCCTGTAATAAAGTCAACGATCTTCATTCTCCAATCTTCCTTTTTTCCCACAACCTGTCCCTTGAACCCAGCTCCTTTCAAGCTCCTCCACTTGCCTCTACCCCAGCATTTGCCTTCAGCTTGCTCATCCTTTTAAACATTCTACTGGTATCTTCCTATCCATCTTCAAACATGATTTTATCTTTTCAAGAAACCGTCTGTTGACCTTGACCATCTTCAAATACAGCCTAATTTCTCTACTCAGCCTTTCTTAAAAAAAAAATCTTCAATGGTCTTACTCCCGGTCTGTCCTCCCACTCTCTCATAGATCCTCTCCAGTCAGGCTTCCACTCTTTTCCATCAACCATAACTGTCCTCAGAAAGTGTTCAGTAAACTACTTTGATCTAAGCAGGAGTCAATCCTTCCTTCTCATACTCCTAGACCTCTCCACCAATTTTGACACGGTCAGTCACTTACTTCTCCTTTGAAATTTGTGACAACAGATTGCTGTTCCTTTCCATAAAGCCCATCACTGGATCCACATTGCTTCCAGATTTCAGTTCATGTAGCATTTTGGCAACTTCTCCACTTTATTTCACTCCAAGGCTTGATACATCTCCCCAAAGACATATACCCAACTTGGCTACTCTGCTCTGCAACTCTCTTCCATTCTCTCTTCCATTCCCCCGCTATCATCTCCCAAGACTTCTTCCATGCTGCTCCCCACCTGTGGAACTATTAGTCTCTCACAATCAGAATCTACCCCAACCTACAGTCCTTCTGATGATGCCTCAATCACCTCTTCATGCTTGCATACTCTACCCCCTCAACGACTTGCTTGCATAGGCCCTTAAGTCCATATACGCCCTCTACTATCCAACACATCTGCTTGTATCCCATTTGCACCTACTGTCTCTCATTACCCACTCCAATACTGTAAGCTCTTCCAAGCAGGTTCCTCTCTACCTAATGTCTCATATCGGTCTACCATGTACAACACTAATGTCATATCTTATGCTGAGTCTGCTGCACTCACAAACATGGAATTCATACTTTTATCCATCCTTGCTATATTTGCTACTTTATGACATTTTACACATTATTATTAAGTGTATTCACGTTACTTTCTTGATTGCATTCTTGTATGTATACTATATCTGGTGCCATGGAATCTGTGGTGCCCTACAAACATTGATGATAACGGAGCATGCATGTTAAACTCATTGTTAATCTCAACTTGAATCAAGCAGTTCCTGCCAACTAGCTGAAGCCTTGGTCACACACACTGTGCCATACCCTCAAGTTTCCTTACGGAAATCATTTGGTTTCCTCATAAGTTAGGTGTCAGTCTCTCTATCTGATTGATGTCAGATTGGTTATTGTTACCACTAGGCTTTAAAAGAATACAGCATCAGTTACACAGACTGGTCTGGTCACGATGCCACGCGAGAATTAAAAGTTGTCTAAAGAAGGAATGTCGTACAATGGAATAAGGGGTCGGGGCTCCCATAATTGAATGAAAAACTGGAAGACCCACAGGCAATTGATAGGACTGAGTGTTCCAAGCTGCTTTTCAAACAGTAATAATGTTTAGGGATCCATGAGATAATGGCCAGTTGGATAGTGGGTTAAAAGAGAAAATCAATGACATGTCAATTGCAGGCAAGGAAATTATTTTGTGAGATTTCACCACTCTGCATATGAACTGGAAGGTACCAACGGATACAGTATGATTGACCCAAGGTAAGTATTTCCTACCCTATTCTACACCCTAACCCTCCCTTAGGGGTGCCTAACCCCCCCTTCCCCGCCGATTTAACCTAAGTCCCCCGGGGGGATGCCTAACCCTAACCCTAGCCTAACCCTAAACTCTGGGGGGGGGTGCCTAACCCTAAGCCCCCCCCCGCGGCCGGCTTACCTTCGATCGGTAAGCCGGGTGTCGGGTTCCCAGCGTAGGTAAAATGACAGGCGTCAGGATCTCGACGCCTGTCATTTAACCCCTTGCCGGGATTAGACAGTCGGGAAGCCGATGGTCGGCTTCCCGATGCGAACTGCTAGACATTACTCAAGATGGTGCCAACACCTGGGACATAGCCTGATGATGAGTAGATTGTAAGGGGGTGAATTCCATTCAGAAAGATGGAGGTGATTTTCTGTTCCGAAACAGCAAATCGCATTCATCTACAACATAAGTTTTGTCCCGCACCCCATAGTGGAAAACGTGCGATGTTAGGGCTACCGTAACTGGCTGATGTGTGCTAGAAAATTAATTGTCCCGGCCACCCCCCACATGGTACAACAGGCCATGGGGAAAACTAAGCAGGCTGTGGTACCACCCTAAAATCTACCATTTCATTAAACTTCAAGTCAAAGCAGAAATGACCGGCGCCAGAGCATCTACAGACAGCAGCTGTGGCGATAAACGGAAGCTTCCCAAATGGCTTCCAAAGACGGATATACAATACAAGATCCTCTCCAGCGCTGGCTTTAGTGTATATAAATGAACTTTGCGTAAACACTTTAAATGTGGATAAATAGTACTTTCTGATGCACAACCACTTTCTATATTCACATTACACACGCTGTGCAAACAAGAAAAGGAGAATTGTCCATTACAATAGTTTAGGTGTGAAAGAATTTTCTTTTATTCTAAATTACAGTATAGGAGATACAAATTTATATACACTAAAGCCAGCGCCGGAGATTATTTTCCATTAAACTTACTATGGTAATATTGAATCAACAATTGACATAACTCTGGTGCAACATTTGCCAGATCTGTAGCCCAAATTTGACGGGACTAGCTGTTTTCCAAAAATTTTATTCTTCAACACATTTTCAAAGACGCATAAAAGCACTTGCCGACAGTTTAAAAACCCCAAATCCCTTTAGCAGGCCAATTCGGGGGTACTCATAGTGTTCCCCCATGTCAGACCATCTTTTGGGAGGTGACAGGCTGATTTCCCCAAAAGTGACAGGACTTTTCGATACTTAGCTTTTCGCCGGTCCCATTTTCGCTGATTCCTAATTGAATACGAGGATACGCGGGCGCGCGCCCGATACTTTATCCCCAGGAAAACCTGCGATGACGGCAAGAAGTCCGACCTCCGACTTCTTTCCTCAAATTGAATATGGCCCATAGAATGTCGAGCCTCACTCTGTGGCCGAGGTACACTTCCAAGCCTTAAGCTGGGCATCCACTACACAATTATCTGACCAATCTGGCTGGTTGGAATGAAAATCTGGTAGTGTATGGAAGCAAACGGAAATCTACCATTTGCTGATAAACATGGGAAAACAGACAAAAATGGTAGTTCTCAGACAAATTGGTTAAATCAAACGAATTTAACCAATTTGAACAAACATTTTTGCCCATTTTTGCAGTGTTTAAGATCATATGGTTGATTGTCATTTGCTCCCATACATTACCAGATTTTCATTCCAACCAGCCAGATTGGACAGATATCTGACAGATCATGTATACACTTCCAAACCTCACTCTGCGGCCGGTGTACACTGCCAAGCCTCACTCTGCGGCCGGTGTACACTGCCAAGCCTCACTCTGCGGCCGGTGTACACTGCCAAGCCTCACTCTGCGGCCGGTGTACACTGCCAAGCTTCACTCTGCGGCCGGTGTACACTGCCAAGCCTCACTCTGCGGCCGGTGTACACTGCCAATCCTCACTCTGCGGCCGGTGTACACTGCCAAGCCTCACTCTGCAGCCGGTGTACACTGCCAAGCCTCACTCTGCGGCCAGAGTACACTTAGAAACATAGAATTTGACGGCAGATAAGAACCACTTGGCCTATCTAGTCTGCCCCATTTTTAAAAATATTGTTACATTAATCCTTATTGATCCTTACTTCTTCTGAAGGATATCCTTATGTCTATCCCATGCATGTTTAAATTGCTCTACTGTCTTAGCCTCTACCACCTCTGATGGGAGGCTATTCCACTACCCTTTCTGTGAAGTAATTTTTCCTCAAATTTCCCCTGAACCTTCCTCCCCCCAGTTTCAGAACATCAAGATTTGCTTGACATGATCTCTCCCCAGTAAATCCATGCTGTTTGGGATCCTGCTAATTGTTGGATTTGAGATAATCTACGACTCTTTCTTTTAAGAGTGTTTCCATCAATTTCCCTACTACTGATGTAAGACTCACTGGTCGGTAGTTGCTTGCCTCTTCCTTGCTTCCACTTTTGTGCAGTGGGACAACGTTTGCTCTTTTCCAGTCCTCTGGAATTACTCCAGTAGCTAGTGACTGGTTGAATAATTCTATTAATGGTGTTACCAGCACCCCTTTAAGCTGGCCATCCACTGTACAATTATCTGTCAGATATCTGTCCAATCTGGCTGGTTGGAATGAAAACCTAGTAATGTATGGGCGCAAATGACAGTCGATCATATGGTCTTAAACACTGAAAAAAAGGACAGAAAAAATTGTTCAAATTGGTTAAATTTGTGTTTTACCAAATTTGTCAGAACAACCATTTTTGGCTATTTTAAAGTCTTTGTGAGCAAATGGACGATTGCCATTTTCTCCCATACATTTCCAGGTTTTCATTCCAACCAGCCAGATTGGACAGATATCTGACAGATAATTGTATAGTGTATGCCTATGCCCAGCCTTACTCTCTCATGTATACACTGCCAAGCCTCACTCTGCAGCCGCTATATACGGATGAGCCCAATTTCTCAGGGTCAAGCCCCACTCTGTGAAAAGTTCCCAGTACTGAGAAGCCTCTGAAGAATATACTTATCTTTCCAGGGCAGCAGCTATTTCCATGATGTCCTCCCTGCCGCTGCTGATCACAGTAACAAGAGTAAATTGTCTCTTGGTATGCAGTAAGGGAAGGCAAATAGCAGGGCTGTTTGCTTTCCTGCTGGTCTCCATATGCAGCACTAAATAGGGAATACATTGTACTGTAATATTTTCATCAGGCAGAGGGATGTATCATCCATAATACACATCTGTATACACTGCATCAGGCTACAGCACCTAATAACAGGATTGTAGCAAGAAACAGCTCAGACTAGCTTTAACTATTAGAGGACCCTCTGCAAGAAATGTGAATTAATGAAAAAAAATAAAATAAATAAATAAATAAATAAATAAATATATATATATATACACAGTCAGGTCCATAAATATTTAGACAGTGACAGAATTTTCATATTTTGGCCTCTATTCACCACCACAATGGCTTTGAAATGAAACAAACAAGATGTGATTTAACTGCAGACTTTCAGATTTAATTTGAGGGTAATTACATCCAAATCAGGTGAACAGTGTAGGAATTACAACAGTTTCTATATGTGCCTCCCACTTTTTAAGGGGCCAAAAGTAATGGGACAAACTAAACAATCCTAAATCTAACTTTCACTTTATAATACTTTGTTGCAAATCCTTTGCAGGCAATTACAGCCTGAAGTCTGGAACGCATAGACATCACCAGAGGCTGGGTTTCATCCCTGGTGATGCTCTGCCAGGCCTCTACTGCAAATGTCTTCAGTTCCTGCTTGTTCTTGGGGCATTTTCCCTTCAGTTTTGTCTTCATCAAGTGAAATGCATGCTCAATCGGATTCAGGTCAGGGGATTGACTTGGCCATTGCATAACATTCCACTTTTTAGCCTTAAAAAACTCTTTGGTTGCTTTTGCAGTATGCTTCGGGTCATTGTCCATCTGCACTGTGAAGCGCCGTCCAATGAGTTCTTAAGCATTTGACTGAATATGAGCATATAATATTGCCCGAAACACTTCAGAATTCATTCTGCTGCTTTTGTCAGCAGTTACATCCATCATCAATACAAGGGAACCAGTTCCATTGGCAGCCATACATGCCCACGACATGACACTACCACCACCATGCTTCAATGATGAGGTGGCATGTTTTGGATCATGAGCAGTTCCTTTCCTTCTCCATACTCTTCTCTTCCCATCACTCTGGTACAAGTTAATCTTTGACTCATCTGTCCATAGGATGTTGTTCCAGAACTGTAATGGCTTTTTTAGATGTTGTTTGGCAAACTCTAATCTGGTCTTCCTGTTTTTGTGGCTCACCAATGGTTTGCATCTTGTGGTGAACCCTCTATATTCACTCTTGTGAAGTGTTCTCTTGATTGTTGACTTTGACACATATACATCTACCTCCTGGAGAGTGTTCTTGATTTGGCCATCTGTTGTGAAGGGCTTTTTTCTTCACCAGGGAAATAATTATTTTCTCATCCACCACAGTTGTTTTCCGTGGTCTTCCGGGTCTTTTGGTGTTGCTGAGCTCTCCAGTGTGTTCTTTCTTTTTAAGAATGTTCCAAACAGTTGATTTGGCCACACCTAATGTTTTTGCTATCTCTCTGATGGGTTTGTTTTGATTTTTCAGCCTAATGAAGGCTTGCTTCACTGATAGTGACAGCTCTTTGGATCTCATATTGAGAGTCAACAGCAACTGATTCCAAATGCAAATGTCACACCTAGAATCAACTCCAGACCTTTCACCTGCTTAATTGATAATGAAATAACGAGGGAATAGCCCACACCAGTCCATGAAATAGCTTTTGAGTTGATAGTCCCATTACTTTTGGCCCCTTAAAAAGTGTGAGGCACATATTGAAACTGTTGTAATTCCTACACCGTTCACCCGATTTGGATGTAATTACCCTCAAATTAAATCTTAAAGTCTGCAGTTAAAGCACATCTTGTTTGTTTCATTTCAAAACTATTGTGGTGGTGAATAGAGACCAAAATCTGAAAATTCTGTCAATGTCCCAATATTTATGGACCTGACTGTATTTCTTTATATATACAAATATATAAGGCAGGGACTATATTGAAGCGGCTAGACTGATCCTCCTAGCAAAACGTTGTTATTTTGCTGTTCCACTCAGGCAGTCACTACATTGGGTGCCCATCAGGGGCGGGCTGGCAACTTTCAGGTTGGGGGGCAAACACAAGAACGTGGCCCCGGCTTGTCTATGGGAGTGGAGGGGGGGGGAGTAACGTAAAACTAATATGTGTGTGTGTTTGTCACTGGGACATTACCTGTTCTGCTTACCTTGGCAGAATTAGATGGTTATCCTCTGTGCCTGTTCTTGCCCCTCCACTCCTCGGCTCGCCATGCGACTGATCCTCATTTGCCACTCGGCACCGGCTACTTGATTCTCGACGGACTTAACCCAATCAGCATGGAGGCTGAAATTAGCTCCTATGCATATGAATAATATTATATATATATATATACACACACACATACACACTATATTTTTTTTTTACTCGCACAAACACATAAACCCCCCTTATCCCACTATACTCCCTCATCCCACAATGTACTCTCCTATCCCCCCCGTGTGTCTCCATGGTCTCAGGGTTGTGGATAGATGCCCTTCCGTAAATGTACCCTGACGTCATCAGTTACTGTCCAACGTCATTCTCTGCCATCCACGTGGACATAGAGGGGGAATCTAAATCTGTAGCTTGCGTACAAGTTTCTTCTTTTAGTGGCCTTTATGGGCATGGAACTGCACTTCCGCCCTCACTCCACGTCACTGTCAGGTACAAATACTGAAGGGGCTCTATACGCAACCATGGTCTCAGCAAACCCCACTCCCTGTGTATCTCCATGGTGTCGAAGCTGGTTTAGTGGCTGAGACAGAATCAGTGTAAAATTAGCTTGGAGCGACACCATCTTGCAAATGGTGACAAGACTCCATCTTAGAAATAGATCACACAACGTAATAGATCAAAACCACAGAGTAACAACCTTCCCCAAAAACATACCGACAGTGTTTAACATACATAAAAAAATGACTTATTAGCATTAGAACACTTTTTAGTAATCCTTCCAGAAATCATGCCCTGATGTACACAAAGCCCATTCTGGGGACAACCTTGATACCAAAACAAACACAGTATCAGTTAGCAACTAGAAAAACAGCTTCCTGAGAAAAGGAATAGAAAAGAACAATACACCAGGAACTGTGGGTGTTTTTGCATATAAATGGAGAGACTCCACATGTGGACAGGTGTAGCTGTGGCAATTGTAATATGGCCCAGACACTTGAATTAAATCTGCTCTTTTTCAGACAGGCTGGAGACCACCAACACGGTTGGGGGTCTCCACCCTGTTTTGAGAGTGAAGCTTACTGCCCATAACAGATTTGCATTGCAGTTTGAAAATGTTAGTAAGAAATGAGATTATATATATATATATATATATATTAAATCCATCATAAATAGAATCTCATGCATAAACACCGCACATGACGCACATTAGCGAATGCACAATATCCTGCATGCGAACGCTTTTTATTAGCTGCATGCGTGCACATCTGCCCCAAATCAGATAAACCTAACTAGTGTCTTTTCCCAAACCCCCAATACTTACATAATGCACACTCACATAAAAAGTTCCATAGCTTTAAAGTATAAGATCCAAGTTTTATACATTTATTACAAATGCTGTGAAATAAAGACTATTTTGGTATCTAAAGTTTAATACGTGATAAGTAAGCCGTGTTTGGTGTTGTACTGATCTGCATTTACTCAACAGCTTTCCAGTACCATCGGTGAGAAGATCGCAACATGCATTCGCAACTTATGGACCATAGAGACTTAAAGCACCAGAATGTACATTGTAAAACCAACAGCCTAGATTTGCATGCAGGGGAAATAGAGGAGGCAACAAGCTGTTAGAGGCTGTTCTGTGTCCATTTGAACCAACCTGTTAAATATCCTGTAACAGATGCACCCGCACTGGGAACCAATGGGATTAGCAACAAACCTCTCTATTGTGTTGTCTCTTTCTGTAAGGGTATAAATGTGTGTGTTGTGACCCCAGTCTGGAGTCTTCTTGCTGATTGCCGGAGGTTTCTTGCTGATGCCGGTATCTGGTCCAGAGCGTGTGCGTATGTATAACTGTATCTTGGGTCTGTATAATTCTTTGCACTAAATTGTACTTAGATCACAGCGTGTAACTGACTGTACTTTACTTGAATAATACTTTGTGCTTCGGAAACACACGTTCAAGGTCTAAAGTCTTTATTTTACTGTATGACTGCGTACGCAAATAACGTCAATTTTAGAGGTTTATAGGCAGGTTTTTGAGGGTATAGGTAGGTGCGTATAGAGGTTGAAAGCCAGTATCCTTAGTGGTCTCAGAAAACCCTCACCCCGTGTGTCTCCATTGCCTCACCCCCCCCCCCCGTGTATCTCCATGGTCTCAGCTCCTCCCCCCCATGTATCTCCATGGTCTCAGCTCCTCCCCCCATGGTCTCAGCTACCCCTCATTCCCCTCTGTGTGTCTCCATGGTCTCAGCTCCCATCTTTTGTCTCACTAGGCCTCCTTCAGCTCCTTCCCCTTCTCTCCAGCAGCCACTTACCTCTCCTAACCTGATCTCTGCTGAGCTCTTCATTGCGCTGGCTCCTCTGTTCTTCTGGGGCAGCGTGCTGACGTCATGACACCAGGCGCGCTGAGCCAAAAACAAAGCAATGAAAACTTTATTGTGCTGAGACATCATGTCCCGGCGAGTTCGACCTGGCCGCAAATTCTTGACACCCTGCGCCTGCTGATTACTGCAGCAGCGCTGGCATAGGGGGAAACAAACCACTGGCCGGGTAAGAGGAGCATGCATTCTGCTGCCTCCCGCTGTGCCATGTACACATGCTGATCGCAGCTGGGGGTGGCCCCAAAACAGCTGAATTGTACCTGCCTGGGGGGCAGATAGCACCCTGACCCCACCGGCCAAGCGCGCCCCTGGTACCCGTATTTAACTGAATTAAATATAAAATACTTCTGCTTACGCATAAAGTTATCAACCTAGCTACACCAATATAAAACCTTTTTGCCTGACCCCTCTGCGCAAGACCTGCGTCTCTCATCCACACTCATTACAAGATCACATTCTGGTCACAGGTATATTTTTGGCCTGCACCCACTCTGTGGATTACCCTCCCTCTCACAACAGGACTTCCTTATAGCCTGCCAAACCTTCAAGTGTTCCCTGCAAACTCACCTCTTCACGCAGTTTATCGAATCCCACAACCGCCCACATAACCTCCACAGACTACTTTACCCAAATGGCTCTTTATACAGTCCGCACATAACTTTACATGCACTCTTTTACTGCACTCACACATCCCGCTGACCCCAGACAACATTCCTGTGTGAATGGGTCATACAGCCCACCAAGAGCCTCTGCAATCTGACAGGGCCAATATGCAATATGTAGCACCTATGCTGGTATACCAAGACCTATTTCCCTAGGCCAGAGGTTCCCAAAGTCCGCCATTACAGTCCACATTTTAAGGATATCCAATGTTGAGCACAGGTGACTTAATTAGTACCTCGGTCAATTTGATTTAAGCATCTGGACTCAAGCATGGATATCCTTAAAACCTGGACTGTAATGGCGGACTTTGGGAACCTCTGCCCTAGGCCTTGATTCTGGTCTATGGTGACATAACATGGTACAGTTGCTGGAGCATTGTCTGCTGCACATTCATGCTACAACCTCTTGTTCCACCACATCACAAAGCTGGTCTATTAGATTGAGATATTGTGCCTGGAGGCCAATGAAGTGAACTCATGGTCATGTTCATGGACCAGCTTGAGGGGACGGGTGCTTTGTGACACTGCATGGAATCCTGCTAAAAGCATCCATTATTACATAGGTAGACTGTGGCCATAGAGATGCACAATCAGCATTACTCAGGCAGGCTGTGGCATCTAAATAATACTCAACTGCTATAAAGTGTCCCAAAGTGTGCCTAGAAAACTTTCCCCACACCATCACCAAGAACCATTAACACAGGGCATAATGGAAACACGTTTAAATTTCCACTCTACCACTGCATGTTTCAGCAGAAAATGAGATTTGTCAGACCAGTGGATGCTTTTTCCCCAATCTTCAGCTGACTGTGCCCAGCGTAGCCTCAAAGCTCCCTGTTCTGCTATCAGGAGTGGAACACAGCATGGTCCTACTACTCATGTAGCTCACCCCCTGCCAATGTTATTCTGCGCATTCAGAGAGTCTCTTCTGAACAGCCCTGTTGTAAAGCATGGTTATTTAGATACAGTCACCTTCCTGGCAGCTGGAACCAATCGGCCATTCTCCACGGACCACTTTGTGGGTGTTTTCACCACAGAACTGCCACTCACTGGATGTTTTCTGTTCTGCGCACTATTCTCGGTCAACTCAGACTGTTGCGTGTGAAAATCACAGGAGATCAGCAGTTCCGGAGATACTCTGGCCAGCCGCCTGGCACCAATCATCATCCCACGATCAAAAGGCACTTAGATCACATTTCTCCCCATGCTGGCGTTTGTACTGAACAAATGAACATCATGACCATGTCTGCATCCTTTTAGGATACAAGTTGCTGCCACATGATTGGCTGATAACATATTTGCATTAACGTTGTACAGGTGTACCTAATAAAGTGGCTAATGAGTGTATATATTCTCAATGCAAACTGTGTTAGAAGGCACCAGAAAGTAAAGTTTACAAAATATTTGTAAGTCTTTGTATACGAGGACAGGTCAGCATAGCACCTACTATTTGATTGGGAGAAAGTATTTTTCTAGGTAGATTTTAGCCTTGAATGAGACAAACATTAAAATAACCTTTTACTGTGTGTAGTGCTCCTGCCACTTACTGTTTTGAATAATAGTTACATAATGCAGCGAACAGTGACTGTTTATTGTGGGGTGTGATAATTAGTATAGAACGTCAGTCACAATGGAATTCATTCGAAATCTCCCCAGCGGAGTAAAGGGCTGATTCAGCAAGGAACGCACAGATGCAGACACACACGCATCCAGCCGCTGTGAGAATATGCTAATCAATGCATACGCACGGAGACCGCAGGACAAGATTCAGACGCCCAGCCCTATATTAAGCCGCCCATCTCCGTTTACTCACAGCCTGATCAGCACGCGAGATAGCGTAAACATCGGTAATATTGAGAACCATCGGACCCATTAGGATAATAGTGGTTGACCTGACCTGCCGCAGGATTTTGGCCGATTCCTGTGTACAGCTTACGGGTAAGGCTGCGTATGCCGCCGCACTGCCTTAATCATGCACGCCCCTATAACGGCGTTACAGCAGCTGCGTTCGCCTGACCACTACCCACAATTCATGTCAATCAATTTCGGAAGGGTCTGCATACACACTACGTACCTTAACCCGATCGCACTGGCTAGATCGCGTATGCCCAGTGAGATGCATACATATGCGCAGAGCAAAAACATCGGCCAAGTGCGTGCGTTCTCTCCTTTGCGTTCCTTGCTGAAACAGGCCCTAAGAGCCAAGTGTCCTGATCACTTTCTAGTAAAAGGGATCAATCCAATTAGGTGCGAGTTGGCTTGTGCGAGCAGTTCTCACCGGGAACTTGTACTGCTAATTGCAGTTGCAATCCAATTCAAACTCTCATTGCTTTTCAAGAGGAAATTTGCGTTTTTTTGTGCGCACGGCCCTGTGGGTTTGAAAAGGTAGGGAACATCTTTATTTTAATGTAAAAATTTCGAGACACAGCGTAAAAACCTCTTGGACACCCCCCTAAAGACTAATTAGGAACTTTAAAGTTTTCAGTTAGCTAAATTGGCCCAATACTTACATGTAATTTTAGGGTGTTAAAAAATAAAAAATGGGCTCAAATTACACCAAAATCAAGTTTTCCATTAGTTTCAATCAATTTGGGGTTCCTAAAGTCATTTTTAAATGAAAAATAATTGCTTTAAAAAAAAAAAAATCGATAGATAGTGGTTATAGGACAGCACGCAGGTAAATGTCCCAGATGAAGGATGTGGAAGTTTCAGTTCTGTACACTGATCCTTAGGTGAAGGTGGCGCAGTCTTTCAATGTTTCCGTGTGGCAAACAGGTTGTAATGATCTGAAAAAAAGGGGGGGTAGAAAACATGTCCCTAATAGTGTAATAAATTAAATAATGGGGTGCACGTGCTCCAAAGTGAATGTGCATACCCCTGAAGTCCTCAGGGGTAGTCGAGCAGGCCCAAAAACATTGGGACCACTATACCAGCCTCCCCTAGAATCTTGGATATATGCAGATAAGCACTATTTTTTTTTTACTTTGTACTTAATAATTCTATTTTGTTCCTACTTTCCATATCCCTTGTTATTCTGTAATAAAAAAAAAACCCTTTTTGGAAAATCACTACTGATACTGGGTCATTTCTGCTTGGTTTAAAGCTTACAACATACCCATATGAGAAATTGTTGGGGTTGCTAAGGGATACTGGAAGAGCGTTTCGGAATTCACAACTATATGCTGTTATTCAAGTGCTATCTGGTACGCATAATATATTCAATCAGCGTCATATACCCATTTCAGGAAGTACTGCACTATTTGTCCTTTTCTATCTGGCTCTTTTGAGCCCCTCCATATAAGGTTTCTAAAGTACCAAGAGCCCCGGGTCCATCTCATCTGCTGACCTGGCTGAGTGGATTTTCAGATAAGCATTAAAGAATTATCATTTGGTACGCACATTCACTTTGGAGCACGTGCACCCCATTATTTAATTTATTAGGCCCATACATATACATATATATATATTATTTTTTTTTAAAGTGGCCATAAATTACCACAAAAAGGGAGAGTTATGGTAAAACTTGTTAACTCTTTATTCGAAGTCCATAGGGGCCACAGGGGAGACAATGGGATGTAGGTGGGACCGTATGCCAACAGGAAAGCTTTCAATCCCAGGATGCTTCGGCCTTTCCCTCAATACCCCACCCACAGCCTGAGGGCAACTCAGTTTTGTTAACAAGCTCAAGGCAGGAGCAGGCTAGGACAGAAGGAAGACTGGCTAAACTGAGGAATCACACAGAGAAGGAAACAAGTGACCAAGAAAAAAAGACCCTAGAAGCTAGGTGCATCAGGGCGGGTGCCCTGTGGACCCTATGGACTTTGAAGAAAGAGTTAACAAGGTTAAGTTTTACCATAACTCTCCTTTTCTTCTTCAGGATCCATAGGGCTCTACAGGGGAGACAATGGGGATGTACCAAAGCAGTTGTTCAAGGGCAGGAATGCTCATAAGCTGATAGGATGTTTCCTTCGGGCGTAGGGTTCTCCTGAGAGGCAAATGTATCAAAGGCATAAAACCTAAGAAAGGTGTGGACAGAAGACCACGTGTCCACCTTGCATAGCTGTTCAGCTGAGGCGCCACGCCGGGCTGGCCACGAGGGACCCACAGAGCGAGTAGAGTTGGCACAGGAAGGCCAGCCTGCGTGTAAGCCTGTGAGATAGTCATGCGAACTCATCCGGCCAGAGTCTGTTTGTTAACTGGCCATCCCTTCGTGTGGAATCCATATAGGACAAAGAGGGAGTCCGATTTGCTGATGGGAGTAGTACGGTCCACGTAGATTTTTAAAGCACGGACCACATCCATAGAACACCTTACAAGAAGGAGTGAACATCCGGTATAGAAGCAATTCTGCGCTGGAACCATATAGACAAAGCAGAGACCTGCACTTTCAGAGATGCTAGGCGGAGGCCTAGATCCAGCCTAAAGAAAGGCAAGAATTATAGAAACTTTAAAGACTTGAGGGTCATAGTTTCTTGGAGCACACCATTGGAAATATGTATGCCATATTCTTTTGTAAATTCTTGATGAGGCCGGTTTACCTGTCAGAGCATGGTCTGGACCACAGAGCTGGAGAAACCCTTAGCCGTTAGGAGGGACGTCTCAAGAACCAAGCCGTTAAAGACAGACAGGCTAGGTCCTGATGTAGACATGGTCTGAGACAACAGGTCTACTCATAGAGGAAGTTGAAGAGGAACATCTATGGAGAGACTGTGAAGATCTAAGTACCAATGGCATCTGTGCCAAGCCGGAGCTATTAACAGGACTGTGCCACCCTCCTGTCAAGTTTCAAAGCACTCAAGGAAGCAGGGATATTGGAGGGAAGAGATATGCCAAATGGAGGTTCTATTTCACCAACAATGCATCTATGAAGGCTGCATTGGGGTCCGTTGTCCTGGCTCCATAAACTGGAAGTTTGTTGTTGTGTCTTGAGGCCATGAGATCCACTTCAGGTAGACCCCCCATCTGTCGATCAGAAGCTGAAAGACTCCTGGGTGTAGAGACCATTCTCCTTCATGCACGTCGTGGCGGCTTAGGAAATCCGCTTCCCAATTGAGAATCCCCAAGATGAAGACTGTGGAATGACTGGAAGATTGCATTTGGCCCATGTGAGAATGCGGGACATTTCTGTCATCGCTGACTGACTCAGAGTGGCCCCCTGGCGTTTGACGTAGGCCATTGACGTGGCATTGTCGGACTGTATCTGTGCTGGCCGGCTCTTCAGAATATCCTGAGCCAGAATGGGAGCTCGACTTTTCAGAGGCTTGCGTCCGTGGTGAAGAGAGCCCAGTCCGGGATCCAAAAGGGGCGACCCTTGTCCAAATGGGATGTCTGTAGCCACCAGGCTAGGGCCAGGCGAGCCTCTGGGGGGAGGCTCATTGTCTGTGATCTGAGCAGATGGGGTAGCCTGCTCCACCTGGAGAGGATCAGGTGTTGTAGGGGGGCCTTGAGTGAAACTGGGCGAACTCCACCATGTCGAAGGTGGACACCATTGATCCCAAGGCCTGCATTGCAGAGTGAATTGACACGCTGCAATTGCGGAGCAGTCTGTACACCCTGTGCTGTATTGCTTAAATCTTGTCTGCTGGTAGGAAGATTCTCTGAATCAGAGAGTCCAGGACGACTCCAAAATGGACCATCCTTTGAGAATGTCAGGGAAGACTTTTTCCAGTTGATCAGCCAACCATGCATTTGTAGAAAGGCAATGGTTATCTGCAGATGGCGGTGAAGAATCTCTGGGGAGCTGGCCAACAGCAAGAGATCGTCCAAGTATGGGAGTAGTCTGACCCCTTGACGACGAAGAGAGGCCGCTATAACTGCCATGATCTTGGTAAAAACCAGAGGGGCAGAGCCTGAAATTGGTAATGTTGCTGTAGTATAGCAAACCAGAGATATTGTTGATGAGGTGCGATAGGTACATGTAGGTAAGCGTCTTGAATGTCCAGAGATACCATAAAATCCCCAGGCTCCATAGCTAGGATGATAGAGCGGAGGGTTTAAACCTGGGCACCCTGGTAAACTTGTTCAGAGATTTGAGGTTGAGGATAGGCCGATGAGACCCATTGGGTTTCTGAACTAGGAAAAAGGTAGAATAGACCTTGCCCGGTTGTGAGGAAGGGATCCAAATTATTACTCCTGAATTCAGTAAATACTGAATGGCTTTTTGGAGCAGCAGGGCCTTGGTTTGGTCCGATGGAGGTCCTGTGCAAAAGAACTGCTGGGGGGCGGGGTCACCTCAGGAATGAGAGGGCGTATCCGTGGGAGACCACTTCCCTTCCCCGGCATCTGACATGGTTTGATGCCAAAACTGGGCAAATTGAAGAGGCCTGCCCAGTCAGGCTGTAGGCTTGTCCACAGATTTGGCAGGTGGTCGTCTAGTAGCCCAGGTCTGTTTAGTCCTAGACTTGGAGGCCTTAGTTGATGCCTTGGAAAGGATTGACCTTTGGTTTTCCCTTGAGGGTGAAAGGATGACGTCCGAGGACTTTGCATTATATGCAGAGGGCGTTATATGTATAAAATACTGTCAGCCGGCATCCCGAACTTTAGGATTCCGGGGCAAGGTAAGTATCAGCCGCAGCGGGGTGGGTTAGGTTTAGGCACTCCAGGGGGACTTAGGGTTAGGCTGCGGGAGGGGGGAGGTTAGAGTTAGGCTCCAAACAGGGGTGGAGATAGGGACTAAGGGAGGAGGGTTAGGTTTAAGCACTTAACGGGAGGGTTAGGGTGTGGGGTAGACATGGTTAGTATGAGGGTACAAAAAAAGGATGGTTATGGGGTAAATAGGACAAGAGAACATTACTTACCATCTGGGCCGCCATCACGGGGGGACTGCCGGCACTGGAGTCCCGGGCCCGGTCACAGAGGGGGGCCCACCCGCAATACCAGTATCGAATGCAGGGGGGTTTTTTGTGAGAGACGGAGATTCTTGTCTCCGTCTCACTGGAGTTCAAAACAGAGCCTGTGATTAGAGGAAGCTGCCGCTCTTCGTAGCCATGGAGATTGCAGAATGGTGGGGGAGCTGATGCGGTGACAAACAGCTCCTCCCAATTTCTTGTGCGGTGGAGATTCCGGTCAATCACTGCACTCCAGTCCTCCTTCATCTGGACAGCTGCAGGTAAGGCACCTGCATCACCTTTATAACTTTGGCACATGGTGAGGGGAATCATCTGAAAAAATAAGTGTGTGTATATGTATATATGTATATGTATATATATATATATATATATATATATATATATATATATATATATATATATATATATATATATACATACATATACATACATATACATACATACATACATACATACATACATACACACACACACATATATATATATATATATATACACACACACACACATATATATATATACATACATACACACACACACACTCTAATATATAATAAAAAAAAAAAAAAAAAAAGAGTGTGTGTGTTGGAGAAGCGGTGTCACTCACGGGTACTTTCATGTAAGACTTTAAACAACAAACAGTGTCTGAGCCCAACGTTTCAGTCCATGTGGACTTTTAGCAAGAATGTAATTGATAAAAGTCCGGATTGTACTGAAACGGTGGACACAGACACGGTTTGTTGTTTAAAGCCTTACATGAAAGTACCCATGAGTGACACAGTTTCTCCAATTCCATCTGTCTGTCTTAAAAATCCCATTGCAAATAATGCATTCGCCCCTGCAATCTCACTGCCCGCCCACTTCGCCACCCTTCCACATTCGCGCCACACCGTGCCCCTAAAAAGACAGGAGAAGCGTCGCATGGGGAGTAGGTCTAGGAGCAACAAAAACAAGGTAAGAATGGGGGGGGCTGGACTAGAGACACACCAGAAGGGTGCAGGCTGGATAACCAGAAGGGCAACAGGGTGGGGAGACACAGAAGGGGTGCTGGCTGGGGAGACACAGAAGGGGTGCTGGCTGGGGGGACACAGAAGGGGGGCTCTCTGGAACTGGCTTGACTGCATAGTTGGAGTTGCACAAACAGGGGAAGGGGGGCCCTGCCTGTTTTGGCAGTCCCGGATCCCATTATTTCTGATGGCAGCCCTGCTTACCATTCCCCTGTCGGGTTTCGAACCATCGGGATGCCGCTGTCAGTGTACGGAGAGCCGGCATCTCCTCAGTCGGTATTTCATACTGATTCCGTTTCATGTATATGATAGCACATTGGGAGCACTTACAGATCCCCACCAGTAACCTCCCCTATCCCCTTCTACACCGCCAGTATACTACATCCAATATGTAACACTTCTTAGGTGCTGCTTGGAAAAAAACAATCCTAAAATGTGTAAAAGACTGCCAACTATGAAACCAAAAAAGTAGATAACAAAAATATTGTACAAACTAGATATACTACATATAGTATTATATGTAGGATTAAGATGCCCCTCATATATACCAGAGTGAACACTATTGTTCGGTATTACCAGATTTTAAATACAGTCATGTCATGGCCATAAGTGGACTAATAACCAGCATTTAGAACATTGCAGCCTATATCCACAAATTAACAAGTGCAGTTTAATTGAAGGGCGTAGTAAATCCTTATGCCTGTAGGTGGCACTGTATACACTATAAATGGGGTTGTTGTTTTAAAATACTCAAATGAAGCATAGAAGTGAATGCAGGCAGAAGGAGAGTGATGTGACTCAGCATCTCTCCCCCCATATATATTATATAAGAATATTTTTCTTTTGACAGCAGAAGACCATATTAAGTATCTGCAGCATTCACAGTAAACACCTTCATTCAGCCACATTTAACGTTTACAGCATTCATTGTAATTGCAGCATTCACAGCAATAGTTTTCATTCAGAGCAATTGTCTTCATTCGTTCATTCAGAGTAACTGACAGCAGTAGTCTTCATTCGTTCCCATTAAATGTCTACATCACTCATGGTAACCGGCCGCAGCAATCACAGCAATAGTCATCATTCATTCACAGTAATTGCTGCATGTGCTATAATTGTCGTCATTCATTCGCAGCAATTTTCTGGCAGCAGTCACAATAATCAATGGTTGTTAAATGGAGCCAGAATGAATTCCCTTCCCCTTTCTATCACCCAATAAATTGTGTAACCATGCAAAGGAGGACACAAAAGACAGCACCAAAGAAACTGTAGAACAATTTATACAAATATAACAGTATACATCTGTCTCTGGCAGCCCTCATTTAGAAAATGAAAACCTTTAATAAGGTAAATAGCCATCATGCGTTTTCCACAACAGTATAATATGTTGTACAGTAAGCATGAAGAGAAGTCCAGCAGCAACGTCATCCATCTTCTCAGGATGTGTAGATCGTAAGGTTTAAAATGGCCGTTTCAGCCAGTCTGTTTCAAAATGGCTGCTTAAAAGTTCCTGTGATCCATGATTGTAGAGGAGCGGCTGGTGATGAAGAATTTGGGCCTGACATTGAGCAACACACCATCGGTGTGTCGGGGGGGATAGGTCAATATCAACAGAACCGCAATGGAAAAAAAGTGCTCATTTTGGGTGGAAAGATGAATTGTATATATTAATCAACGCTTAAAAATATACATTTTTAACGCTTACCGCGATCGCACACCTAGAATAAACGAAAAGTCAATGGCAAACATAATCCCCAAACTTCAAGTATAAATAATCTCCTTTACTCTGACATTACACAGAAAATGTACAATGTGTAGCAGATATTTTATGTAAACTCTTGCAGTTTGGTTCTGCAAATCTTTCAAGATATCTTTAGTAAATTAAAACGATGTCAGCAATCTCAGAATGTCAGTTTTCCTCATTAACAAAAGAAATGGCTTATTTACATGTCTTATTAACAAAATATACACTGAAACCTCCTGTTTCCAGCAAGACTGACGTCATATTAAAATAAATTTGTATGAAACTTGAACATTACTTCAGGGTTTGCCACCCTTAGTCCTTGCCCCCTTATATAACTTTTCCTATACAATTTAAATATATATATATATCTATTTAACACATTATATTCCAGGAAGCCTGTGATGCTATACTTTGCATTCTGCTTGCCTGTGAGTCTGTCTGTTTTGCATAATTCCTGATGGAAGCTTGTGCAGACAATGAGCGAAAAATAAACATTCACCCCCTCCCCAATCAACTTTCCAATTTATACAAATCTACAAAGAAAGAAAATGTTTATGTACATGGAGAAACGAGTTACCAATGCAAAAAAAGGGACTATGAAATCTTTATCATCCATGGTAAAAAAAATTGCAGCTCTGCAGTATCGCAGGATGATTTCAGGGGGTAGAAGCCACCTCTCGCAGTTGGGGAGGGGAGCCCTTAATGTACCATTTTTGTGGGCTCCCTCCACCTTTGACAGTTCAATCAGCTCCTTAAAGTCTCCGGATTCTTAATAATCCTTCTTCTCCACTGTGACGGAAATGATCTCGGCGAATTTCTTCAGCTGCTCACTGGCCGAGTGCGATTCCGCCTGTAGGCGCTGATTGTTCTGCCGAAGGCTTGCCACTTCCACCTGCAGTGCCTCTTTGTCCAGCTTCTCCTGCAAGACACACGTGTAGCTGTGAGTGGTCGTCACAGGATGAGGAATAAGACCCTAAACTCCCACATCACTAAAAAGTGTGTATTATGCATTACTCCGTGTGAACACAGAAAGTGGCATTCCATATGAATTGGAACAGTTTACATAATGACTTGATCTATAGAGACAGTGTGATGGTTTAGAGGTTAACATATGGATACAAACGCTCTATCAGGCATGGGTGCCCAAGGAGGGTCGGGCAGGCATAAAACTTTAAATGGTCCGTGCTATGGACCAATAAGAGTGGCCGGAGCACACAACACTGAAACAGCCAATGCTAACCAACAATTAAGAGTGCTAGGTACACATTAAACTTTAAATGGTCAGACTTATCCACCAATAAGAGTGCCAGGGAGCAAACAAAACTCTGAATGGTCAGTGCCAACAGCCAATTAGAGCACAGGGAACACACAAAACTCTGAATGGTCAGTGTCATCCACCAATCAGGTGATGAATTGACGGTACTGTTCACTTATTATGATAAATTATTATTAAAACCGTTTCTATGGGACAATGCAGACCCCCCCCTACTTTGTGTACCTTTTGTAGATCTGTGTGGAGTTGTTTCAACATGACTTCCAGCTGCATAACCTTCCCTGGGAGGTCTGGTGGCACATCATCACTAGGGAGACGGGACATAATATGGAATAAACAAAAAAGCTTTTGGGAAGCTGGAAAAACTCAGTAAAGCACAATGATGAGTTTTGACACCAGCATTATGGCTGAGGCAGAGATATCGTTTACTACCAATGGGTCACTTAACCTATCTCTATCTACCGTCTCTCAATACCTTGAGGTGGGGGTGCTGCGCGGCGTGTGCTGCCTCTCCAGGCTAAGGTGTGCGGTGCCACCGCTCTGCACAGGACTCAGAACAGCTTCATTCAGAGAAAAGAGAGAGGAAGCTCTCTGCACTGGAAGGGAAGGGAGAACGCTATAAGACAAGGGTCTGCACATATACTACAGCTTTTCTTCTATACATTCTAAGCTCTTTCTCATCGCACAATTCGGATGGTGCCAGATTCTCAGCTGCCCCCTATAAAGGTAAAAGTTTGTCCGTCCGTCCCCCCACCATTTGCCAGTAATAAGGACGTCACAACACACCAGGCAGTTTTGTGTGCATGACATCATACTTCGATTTACCTTCGTACGCTTTGGCTGCACTGACGAGACTGGACCACTCCAGGCCAGATGCAGTGTCCGGTAGCGGCATCATTCCCGGCTCTATATGTCTGGAGTTTGAGTCCTGGATCTCGTTAAGAGACAGCTCAGAAGAGGAGATGGTGGCTGCAGAGGGAAAAGCAATAATACATACCATTACAATGGATCACATGGAAGAAGAGTGTACCAGGATGGGTTAATAGCATTGTGCTATGCTGTGTGCAGCCTCGCCAGGATGGTATAGCCCCTTTACAGAGGCTTGTACCATGCAATAGGGATAATCAGAAGAAGCAGGCACATGGGCTACTTACGAAGGATGCTGGCACCACCAGCATTAACATGTATGGTAGACAAGGCAAACACCTTAAAAGTATATAAGAGTCAACTCGCTGCTATGCCACCTTCTGATTCTTACCGGATTTCTCTGGCAGTCCAGTTGGTAGCTGACGGCGTACAGGGAGGGTATTGGACGGGTAAGGGTTAGCAAAGAACCCATTGCTGCTGAGAGAGGATTCCGTTCCTGGAGAGCAGGCAAATCCGGCGTCCCTGCGCCCACTACACAGGCTCTCATCTGACAGTGTCCTGTGTATGGTCTTCTGAGGTGACTGGGGAAGAGAGTATGTAAAAGTGTTAAAGAAAGGCCAGGGGCGATCTCATTACTCTGAACAAGCGAAAATAATACAGACATGAAACAGGGCCAGAGAACACAATTTCCCCTAACTAAGGGGCTGCCCACATGCTGCTTAATATATACTGCCCACCCCCACATGTGGTTCAAATACGTAGACGATAGGGACTCTAGTGAAGGAGATTGTGTGGATTGTGATACACAATGAACAAAATGCCTGAAGAATGTGCTAAACAAAAAGTGCTGCAAGGCTTGAGAATGGTATCACCAACCACAATGTAAGGTCAACACAAGACAAAGCCCAGCGCTCCTGTGCCTGATAGGAGGACAGAAAGAGAAGGAGATTCTACAACGTAGAGGAAATGCTGTTCCAACCATCATATGCAAATGAAGCCAGGGCTTTCTATGTGAGTAATGCTGGGTACACACTGACAGATATATTGGCTGATCAAGTGATTGGCCAATATATCAGGTGCCCGTCGGCCAGTGTGTACCAACGATATATCTGAACGACATCGTTCACAGACATATCACGTCGGCTCTGCTGCATAGCCGATGGCAGATATATCTGCGGGGAGGGGGACGGGACACACTCCCGGCCAGCGGATCCCACGGCCAGAGACAGATGATGGTCGTACAGTGCGTATGAACGACCATCATCTGTAGATATAACTGTTCAGTAGTGTGTACCCAGCTTAAGGATAAAGGTGTGGGGATTAATGTGTAAGGAGCCTACACCTTTCCTTTTCTTGTTACATCCCCTGAATCTCCACTACGTTGTAGACGAATGGCCTTCTCCTTCTGTCCTCATATCACACACAGGAGCGCCTTGGACTTTTTTTTTGTTGTATTGTAATAACCAGCCTGGAGCCACAGGGCAAAGTTCCTGAATTGGGGCGCGATGCGGCTCTTTTTGTTAGGTGGTGTTACCCTGGGGGGCTGTATTACGGAGGGTTTTCTAAATGTGGACAACCCGCTTAACGAGGGAGCAAAGATCCAAAGCAATTAGGTAGCTTCCCTAAAGTAGTGTATTTCATGGGATAGTCTAACTTAGCAATGTAACGCAGGGTAGTCGTGGGAAGTGGGCATTAATAAAAGATGAATGCATACAGATGTAGAGTAACACTGAGCACGGCACTACTGCACGCATGCAATGCATACTTACTCCCAAAGTAACATTTTGAAATTTACTGCAATACATTTTTTGTCCTCTAGCAGGAGTGAGATTCCGGCAAGTCTGCCTGCCTGTATTTTCAAAGTGGCAATCATTTGTGAGGCAAAACCAACCTGGTTTTGCCTTTTAAGTGATTGCCGCTTTAAAAAATACGATAAGACTTGCCGGTAATTGACAGTTACCACTGAGTAATTAAAAAACAAAAGTCCACTGCCCAAATGAGCCCCAGCACCCTACATCAGATCAGTCGGTATAGGGCTGGTGCCTTGATGGGAGAGTGGCAGCACAAACAAACAAACGGAACCTTTTAGACCAATAGAACTAGTATAATGGATATGAAGCATAAAACCTCCTGTACACTATACAAGAACAGTAGAAAATTATAAATAACACTACATTTTGAAGATCCCATAAAAAACGGATTGATGTTCTCTAGTATAGTGGTGGTTGGTATCTGCAGTCCGCTATAGCACGAATGGAAGGGTCTTGTAGGTTTCATATACCAGTGACGTGTTTTGTCAATACTATTGCTTTGTCAAAGATGTAAAGAGTAGCGAAAACTACTTTGCAGAATCTTCAATTACCACTTTAATGACTATAAAAAGAAATCTTTTTGATCCGTCATTGTACAAATGGCAAAAAAAAAAAAAGTAATCTTCCTTAAACCACTGTAGTTCAAATCAGAAGGTAAGGAACGCATTACAAAAGCAACCTACCCAACTTATGACGAATGACAGATGCATAAGGAAGGGCTCCCCCTCACCACCAGCCAGTCACTAGCAGGTAAAAATTAATAGAAAGGAAAAAAAATGATGATGATATAATTTTATTGTCCCTTTGGACTATGACGGATTTAGAAAGAAGAGTTTTCTTAGGTTAAGTTGTGGACAACTTTCTTCGATTGTAATTTATTTAATTAAAAGTTTAAAACCATATGTGTCTTTTAATAATGGTTTTAGTTTTAGGATAGGGCATGCAGTTTAGAGACTTCTGTCCATTATCTTAACCTTGGACTGGTTCTCAAAACAGCAGGTGGGGGGACCCAAAGCCCCTGACCTCCCAGTCATCTCCAATAGGTAGCACTAGTGCTGGTTGATGATGTTGGAAAGAGCATGCTGCCCGTCATAAAGAAAAAAAAAATTCACATATATTTTAAGTTGAATTGCCTGAGTGGTGGTAACTGTCACTCTCAGTTCTTGCATTGCCTGAGTGGTGGTAACTGCCACTCACTTGCAGTTCTCTGCCATTCAGCCATGTGTTTCCCCTCCAACTCAGACCGTAGGCGTTACATCAATTTAAACGTTTTCATTATTTATGATCTGTATCATCTGTCACTGTAAGCTGCAGCTCTCTCATTGTTTCAACAGCAAATCATGTGCTTAGCCATATACTGTAGCATTACAATGAAACAACTTCATTTTGCATGGGGCAGTCATACTGCTTGGGCTCTGCATTGACAAAAAAAAAATTTACATGGGGGTAGAGTGAAATTACAGAATAGTTAGTATCCTGGACAGTTTAAAGATGAGAAACAAATTTTTGAAATGGTAAATTTGTGAGCAGGAAGCCAGCGTGATGAGTGACGAGGGTCGCTGGTACAAATGCTAATAAGGGAGAGATATCAAGCTGTTATATTAAATATGAATTCAAATTGAAACATTTCTGCTAATAGAAAGTGTATTAGTAGATAAAATGAAATGAAGGTTTATATTTTGATAGTGGATCTGATTCCGATGTGGACGGATTTAGCATGGCTGCGGCGTCTTAACATATGCGCAAAAGCAGCAGGAGGCTTCTGTCATTCAAAAATGCCTCCTGCGTGCTTCAGTGACCCGCAGCGATGTCCTCATATTACTTACGTGACCATCGACCATCTAAGTCACCCTCAGGTGGTTTCACGCTGACGAGGCCAGGAAGTCTGTGTTGGAAGATGCAGACCCTAACACGAGCACAAGCGCAAAACGTGCGACATGCCTCCGTTTTGTGAAACGGACCCGTTCGTCACCCCATCACCGCCCTGCAAATGGCGCAGCCCCACCATTGGATATGTATGTAAACCATCAGAATTGCGAACAAATCTGAATCAGGCCCAGTGTTAATATTTAGGACATGGTCAATAAGACCATAGCAATAACAATAACTGGGCCAAGACCATCACATTCCCAATAGGCCAATTGGCCCCAGTGATTCCTACTGAGTATGATGCTGAGCACAGAGAAGGCCTTTTAGTATGTAGGATTTAGGAGGAACACCTCTACCTGCTACACAATAACCGAGACTAATTACCTTACTATAAAATCTACATTATAATGCTACAGCAGAGAAGGATTTGGTGTATTATAATGAGTCTGTGGAGAGCACCCTCACCAGAGAAACGGCTACCGCTGTACGAATGATAAATGGATGACATGAATATCTATCCAGGCGGAATAATGGCACCAATAGACAGACACACGGTGAAGAAGGATGTTAGTACAGCATCTAAAAGGGTGTTCGATATGAGTGCCACTTTGATAGTAGCGAAGAGAGAGTCTTGAAGAGCGTAACATTGCTATTGGAGGGATATGGGAAGTCATATGGAACAGATGGAAAGAGAAGGACGGAAGAGGAAGACTGCTGTGCAAACACTGAGGGGTGAGCAGAAACGTTTAGGTAGTGTGTTGGGAAGACGCAGGTGAGGGTACAGGAGATAGGACACTAGGAAAGGCAGAGAAGATAGTACAGTGCAGACGTAGAACTACAACAAAGGGCAGAGCAGAGCGAGTAAGGACCAGCAATGTGCAGGGTTCAGCAGACCACACGTCTCACCATGCAGTCCTGCTCCTGCTCCGGCCCCAGGTTGTCCATAATGATCAGTCTCTTCAGATCATCCTCAATAGTAGACTTGTAATTCTTGCGAGGTGATCGTAAGTCTCTCAGAGAGGCCCGAAGCCTGGGCTGGCCAAACACGTTCTTTGTGTTCAGGTCTACTTGTCTGAAACAGAAAGACAGCCAGATCAGTCACAGGGATGAACTGACACACACAATACACAGCTCCAGGTGCACTCCAACACAAAGACACTTACAATACAACAGGACACATTCATAACACCAGGTGCACTCCAACACAACACACAAAGACACTTACAGTACGTACAGGACACATACACAAGCTGCAGGGCTCTTACACACAGCAGATGTTCATGTAATCCGCTCTCCCACATTTTGATGTTACCGCTGACCTACATAGTTCAGACACACAGGGAAAACCCGGGACTCCAGATGACTAGTATTACTGTTCTAGTGGTTGTGACAAGTGCAATGGGCAATTACCACCATGGACCAGAGAAATCTAATAATAGGAAAGTTTAATGGGTTAATAGGGTCAGTCACATGATGGAACACAGTGACCTAACGATATTGACAAGTTTAAGAGGTTAAAGGGTCAGGTACTGTTTGGAAACAAAGTGATAAGTAGTATCAAGGGTCCTGCTAATGCAGAGCAATCTGGAAAGTGGTAAATGACCAATGTAATTAGGACTCCACTCTGAAGGGCCACATTCACCATCTGCTGAATCTCTTATAACAAACTACATTTTTACCACGGAAGTACAGATAACTCCACTTAGAACAAGATGAACAGGTTAAAGGATCATATTTAATACGAGGAAGAAAGTAAAATGTGAAGTCCTGTAGTTGTGTCAGTCCTATGTAGGAATAATGTGACTGAGTGATAGTGAGTGAGAGCCTGGATGAAGTGAAGTCCTGTACTTGGTGTAAGAGTCAGTCCTATGTAGAAATACTGGGACTGAGTGATAATGAGTGAGAGCCTGGATGAAGCGAAGTCCTGTAGTTGGTGTAAGAGTCAGTCCTATGTAGGAATACTGGGACTGAGTGATAATGAGTGAGAGCCTGGATGAAGTGAAGGCAGTCCTGTAGTTGGTGTAAGAGTCAGTCCTATGTAGGAATACTGGGACTGAGTGATAGGAAGTGAGAGCCTAGATGAAGTAAAGTCCTGTAGTTGGTGTAAGAGTCAGTCCTATGTAGGAATACTGGGACTGAGTGATAGTGAATGAGAGCCTGGATGAAGTGAAGTCCTGTAGTTGGTGTAAGAGTCAGTCCTATGTAGAAATACTGGGACTGAGTGATAGGAAGTGAGAGCCTAGATGAAGCGAAGTCCTGTAGTTGGTGTAAGAGTCAGTCCTATGTAGGAATACTGGGACTGAGTGATAGTGAGTGAGAGCCTGGATGAAGTGAAGGCAGTCCTGTAGTTGCTGTAAGAGTCAGTCCTATGTAGGAATACTGGGACTGAGTGATAGTGAGTGAGAGCCTGGATGAAGTGAAGTCCTGTAGTTGGTGTAAGAGTCAGTCCTATGTAGGAATACTGGGACTGAGTGATAGTGAGTGAGAGCCTGGATGAAGTGAAGGCAGTCCTGTAGTTGGTGTAAGAGTCAGTCCTATGTAGGAATATTGGGACTGAGTGATAGTGAGTGAGAGCCTGGGTGAAGTGAAGTCCTGTAGTTGCTGTAAGAGTCAGTCCTATGTAGGAATACTGGGACTGAGTGATAGTGAGTGAGAGCCTGGATGAAGTGAAGTCCTGTAGTTGGTGTAAGAGTCAGTCCTATGTAGAAATACTGGGACTGAGTGATAGTGAGTGAGAGCCTGGATGAAGTGAAGGCAGTCCTGTAGTTGGTGTAAGAGTCAGTCCTATGTAGGAATACTGGGACTGAGTGATAGTGAGTGAGAGCCTGGATGAAGTGAAGGCAGTCCTGTAGTTGGTGTAAGAGTCAGTCCTATGTAGGAATACTGGGACTGAGTGATAGTGAGTGAGAGCCTGGATGAAGTGAAGGCAGTCCTGTAGTTGGTGTAAGAGTCAGTACTATGTAGGAATACTGGGACTGAGTGATAGTGAGTGAGAGCCTGGATGAAGTGAAGTCCTGTAGTTGGTGTAAGAGTCAGTCCTATGTAGGAATACTGGGACTGAGCGATAGTGAGCGAGAGCCTGGATGAAGTGAAGTCCTGTAGTTGGTGTAAGAGTCAGTCCTATTTAGGAATACTGGGACTGAGTGATCGTGAGTGAGAGCCAGGATGAAGTGAAGGCAGTCCTGTAGTTGGTGTAAGAGTCAGTCCTATGTGTAGGAATAACGTGACATATAATGCAGAGAAAACTTTAGTCATTCACATCAGTCCCTGCCCAAATGAAGCATACAATCTAGATTCCCTATCACATGGACACATACAATAGGGTTTATTTATTTATTTGTCAGAACACAACTTATCCTACCATTATGTTTTTGGAGTGTAGGAGGAAACCCAAACAAACATTAGGAGAACTTACAGACTACACACTGATATATCTTATATGTGTAAGCTTTTTTAAGATGTAAGATGGTCAGTAATATTTAATTGTACTCAACATGAAGTAGAATCATCATATCACCATGACACCAGTCAAATATAATGCATTAGATTTACTAAGTACAATAATATATTATATTATTCTTTCTCAATGAAGGGACCAGTCTCTATCCCATCCATTACAGTGGTATGGAAAGGGGCTACACTTACTTTTTGGGTTCTGTAAATGTGGTTGGTCTTTGCGGTGCTTCCTCTGGCTTTTTCCAGCCAACTGGAATCTTATTCCTCATGTTCTGACGAGAGAAGAAGGATTTGGGCACTGAGCTGGACAGCTGGAAAGAGCTGGATTGTGACATCTGCTGGTTACGGGAACCCTCTGGGGTTTTAAACATGTTGGACCTACAGACACAAACATTCTACATTTACTACTTTGGATAAACGGACAATATACAATCGGAGAGTCTGATCTTCTCTGTCTTTGTGTCTTACTGGACAAGAATTCCTCACATTAACTACACACCACAGGCATCAACACTTTCATATTATACAATACAGGGTTTGATCTCTTCTCTTCCCTACACACTATAAAGGGTGGAGGTCTGACCCACTACACGGTACAGTACAGGAACAGATCTCCCTCTAGCACTGTCCATTACAGCCTGATCTCAACTCCAAAACGGAGAATACATGGTCTCCTCACACATTGCACACAACAAGGTCTAACCTTCCCCATAATTTGCAATAAACCATCTGATCTTTCTCACAAACTATACAACACAGGATCTTTCCCACACTGCACACCAGAGGGCAGTAGTGGGCAATAAGCAGCCCTCCAGCTGCTGCTGAACTACTGTATACAACCCATCATGCCCTGCTACAGTTTTAGCATCGACCAAATAGCAAAACTGTGGAAGGGCAAGCTGGGTTATGTAGATCTACAACAGGAAGGGGGGGACATTTATTTCCCACCTCGGCTGATCTACCTCCCACACTGTGCTATACAGGATCTCACCAAGCAGTGTACAGTACAGGGTGCAATCTCTCACCCCTACACCACACACTATAGGGGTCTGATGTCCTTCCCTCACTGTGTTATATATGATCTCACCGAGCAGTGTATAGTACAATCTCCTTCCCCATACTGCACATTATAGGGGTCTGATCACCCTCCCACACTGTGGTATACATGATTACACTCTGTACTGTACAGTGCTAAGTGTGATCTCCTTCCCCACACCACACATTATAGGGGTCTGATCACCCTCCCACACTGTACTATACATGATTACACTCTGTACTGTACAGTGCTGAGTGTGATCTCCTTCCCCACACCGCACATTATAGGGGTCTGATCATTCTCCCACACTGTGCTATACATGATTACACTCTGTACTGTACAGTGCCGAGTGTGATCTCCTTCCCCACACCGCACATTATAGGGGTCTGATCACCCTCCCACACTGTGCTATACATGATTACACTCTGTACTGTACAGTGCTGAGTGTGATCTCCTTCACCACACCGCACATTATAGGGGTCTGATCATCCTCCCACACTGTACTATACATGATTACACTCTGTACTGTACAGTGCTGAGTGTGATCTCCTTCCCACACCGCACATTATAGGGGTCTGATCACCCTCCCACACTGTGCTATACATGATCACACCCAACTGTGTACAGTACAGAGTATAATTTCCATCCCACAATGCACATTACAGGGGTATGATAGCTCTCCCATACTGCACTCTACATGATTTCACTCAGCAGTGTACAGCACAGGATGTGATCTCCTTCCCCACACCGCACTTTATAGGGGTCTGATCTCCTTCCCTCACTGTGCTATACATGATCACACCCAACAATGTACATTAGTGTGTAATTTCCTTCCCACACCGCACATTATAGGGGTCTGATCACCCTCCCACAGTGTGCTATACATGATTACACTCTGTACTGTACAGTGCTGAGTGTGATCTCCTTCCCCACACCACACATTATAGGGGTTTGATCTCCTTCCCTCACTATGCTATACATGATCTGATCTCACCCATCACTGTACAGTACAGAGTGTACTTTCCTTCCCACAATGCACATGATAGAGCTCTCCCATACTGCGCTCTACATGATTTCACTCAGCAGTGTACAGTACAGGATGTAATCTCCTTCCCCACACAGCACTTTATAGGGGTCTGATCTCCTTCCCACACTGTGTTATACAAGAATTGATATCACCCAGCAGTGTACAGTACAGGGGGTGCAATCTCCTTCCCTACACCACACCATAGGGGTCTGATCATATACAATATATGATCTCACCCAGCAGTGCATAGTACAATCTCCTTCCCCACAGCGCACATTATAGGGGTCTGATCTCCTTCCCACACTGTGCTATACAAGAATTGATATCACCCAGCAGTGTACAGTACAGGGTGCAATCTCCCTCCATACACCACACACTATAGGAGTCTGATCTCCCTCCGACAATGTGCTATAGATGATCTGACAGTCTGTATCCTCTTAAATATAGGAATCTTCCTCACACAGTACATCACAGGATCTTCCTCTCCCCACCCTACACCTAACTACCGTACCTGGACTCATTGTAGGCTTCTCCCGCGCCGTTACCCGGTGGGTACACTTTGGATCTGTAGCCTTTGCCAGAGGACATCTGATCTTTCCTCTTGTCCCGTGAGCAGTCATGCATCCCAGGGTAGGTGGAACACGCCACTGGTTTCTGAATCTTCTCCCGGCGAGGAGCTGGCCGGGTTGTTTTAGAGTGCTGGAAGTTAGGCTGGGAAGTGTCAATGCCACTGTCATTTGATGTGCCCTTGGTTAGGGGCTCTAGGTCTATTTCTGGCTGCTCCTGGGGCTCAAACCATCGCTCATCGCTCTGGTTGCTGGAGGCAGTACTAGACAAGGTGTTACTGCTAGAGTGACTGGAGTACTGCACCTCTCCCTGCAAAGTGCGAAGAGTAAACACACCAATGAGTAACGGACACTAAGTACACAAGTATGAATAGCGAACGTGTACTGGATTACTCACCCGTGAATGTCGGTGAGGAGAACTCTTGCCAGTCAGCTCCTGTCTGTTTGGTCTCTTGTTCACACTGACTCCCGCCCGGGACTGCGATGGTATGTGCCAAAGAGGCTCTGGAAAAGCAAATACTGTCGTCACACCTACGTAGCTGCATTAGCAACAGCGAATAATTAGAAGCTGTATGTTAATTAAAGAGGTTGATGTTGGGGGGTGGGAGCTGTATCTGAGAGTTATATGCAGGATTTACACAGCCAGCAGTTCCTCGATTCACTTTCTCTTGCAACGTCTTTATTAGAAGAGAAGGTTAAAGGCATGACTAAGGCAAATGAAATCAGTCACTGAATTAGCCGCTCACAAACAAAAAGCAGCTGTATTTCCCAGATGCAGCCACAAGGCCCTAGTGATGCACGTTTGTTAACATCATGCCCAATGTCAGACTGTTACAATAGATTGTTAACTTTCATTTCCACGTAGGACTGAGGGCCTGATCCAGAGATGGACGCAATGGCGATTCCGGACGCAGATCGAGCTATTGTTGCCATCGTGCATGCGTATAAGTCGCATTGCGATTATGGACGCTCAGAGGAATTCATCGCAAAGTGAGTGACAGGCAGTCAGCGTTTGGGGAGGTTTACGGAGGAAGGGAGGGGGGGTGGTCAGAAAAACACAGGTGTGTCCGACCGTTTAAACGCTGTTACATGAGCGCGCATAAATTAGCCCTTGCGATCTCCTACGTAGCATGAGAGCTCTCTGCGTGTCAGGAGAGCTGCCGACTCTGCGGCTGCTCAGAACTGCCGCAAGGACGAGATGGCTGTTCGATGGGCGTCGGTGTTACCGATATTTACGCAGCTAAACGACATCGTACCCATATGAGTAGACAGCGGTGGGCGTCCTTATGCTGGCTGTGCTTTGGCAGGCATTAGCAATTACTCGCAGCTGCGTTCCGTGCGATCGCATTAGCGTCCATCTCAGAATCAGACCCTGAAGACGCACTATCGCGCAGCCTTGTCTTCCTGTGATTAAAAAGTTCATGGGTTTATCCCACACCCGATTTCATGCCTAACTCAACATACACATTCCCTATGCTACATCATGAGTGGTGGGCAATTAAGGACAACTGAACTATTCAATCTCCAATCCTCTACTCCTCCCTTCTCACCCACCCAGACTGTTCCTTGTATCTGGGACCGTAAAATCCTCTACATACTCATGTGCTTTCTACACTATTCCCAAATGGTACGTATTAAGTTAAGCAGTCACACGGTCCATAGAGAGTTTGTCACATGACCCAGAGAAAACGAGTCACATGATTCACGCTCACATTCCATTGGCTAGGAATGCTACTATTTTCACTTAATGCATTCCTGTGACACTTAGTGTTGCTGTTACTCTACATTTCTAGAAAACAAGGCTGATCTGTTCAGGGGAAAGGCATTTTGGCAATGCTTTTATTGTCTCTGTCACATGTAGAAGCAATAATGTGTATTCCATGTTTTGCATCAATTTTTGCATGCAAAGGACTCACGAAGTTATTAAAACAAGGACAATACTCTATTTGTGCGGAGGTGACCTTTTCCGTGCTCTGACTTAATTACAGATATCCTCAGGGATCACTCATTAAGAGGACTTCATCATGGCATATGAGAAAATAAAATGATTAGTCACACAGATCCAGCTCTTCAATCACATGCCTAAAGACACAGACCTTTCCATTGTCCCACACATATGTTTCACTAGATGGCGCTGTAAGTACAACATTCTGCAGTATGCTGGTAAGTGGTCCGTAGCATGCATTAGATTTCCCGGACAGAGAGATTGTGATATCACTATATACTGTACATCACTGTTAAGATGTCAGCTATGTATCTATTGCAGTTATCTCACCAGGTTTATGCCTGTCTGAGGCCATCTCCTGACTGGACATCCCATCTTGTATGCAGTAAGGTTCTATCTGTAGAACAGATCGCTGAGGTGTGCCAAACCTGCAACACACAGAAAACAAAGTATTGTTCTGGTTTCCTGTAATGATCAACCTGCCGATAACGCCTCACACTCATTGGGAAAAAGAGCTACATAGATAAAACAAATCTTAGGGGTCAATCCTATTGGATGCGAATTGCGAGTTGCTATTTTCTCTTCGACTTCGCATAGTGAATTCAATTTGCAATCCAATTAGCAACTCGCACTGAACCAGTTAGACTGAATTCACAATTTTCCATTCACACCTACCGAAGGGTGAGAGATGGAAAGGAAAATCTTATTTTATGGTTAAAATGTCAGGACACTGTGCTGAAACCCTTGGACAGCCCCCCTAATGACTAGTTAGACATTTGGAAGTTTCCAATTAGCTTAATTAGTCCAATAATTACATGTCATTTTTGGGGGTAAAAAAAATGTCCTCAAATTACCCCCGAGTCATCTTTTTTTCGTTAGTTTGGGCACCCCAAATTTAATTGTGTTTTAATCTATTTTTTTACAATTTTTCAAGGGGCCCACAAAGTACCCCCAAATCACCTTTTTTCTTCTTCATTTTTCGTGTAATTTGTTTGAGATTAAACAAAAAAAAAGGTTTATAATTTTTTTTGCGTTTAAAAAAATAAATACAAAACACAAATCAGCCATTTAACACCATTTAAAAACCTACAGTGCCTTCCTAATGCCCACAAACAGCATTCTATATGGTCCTGCTAACAAAATTATCTATTTTAGGGGGTCCAGGATGGTCTCCACACTTTTTTATGCACTTCTCACATCTCATTTGGCAGTGAATTCGCACCCCTCCACTGTGAGTACTGCGAATAGCCATTTTTTTATTGTATTATAGAGTTCCCGGGAGTGCGCATTAGTGCGAAGTCTGCTAGTTTCAAGAAACAAACTCGCTACTCGCACCTAATAGGATTGACCCATTAGGTTTAAAAGCGCACTTTGTAGCCATCAATGTATACTACAGATGAGCAATGACATTAAAACTTACTATTTATACAGATATTATATACTTTATTTAGCACAACATACTATGTATATAATACAGGGTTATCTCAGTGAAACTGATCAGAGAGAATCCTGTATGATGCACAAATTATGTTAATATAATAAAGTATACAAATAGGTCAGTGGTTATAATCAGCGAATTCTGATACCAAGCACTACCGAGTTTTCATTAGAACGTGTGTATTTTAGGGAATAATGTACCCATTAATGAAATTAATGGTATTCAGGTGTGTGTGGCCTGTATTAAAGCACTTGGTCTACAACCTTGTAATTTTATATGAAAGCGGAAATCCGTTTGTGACTGCTAATATATCTATATACTGTCATTTACAGTAACAAGAACATGATTATATATAGAATGAACAGAAAGGGGTGGGGAGAAGTTCTAATCACATGTAGTTCTAGGCAGAGAGTGTACAGATTAGTAAGAAGAATAAACCCTGGTAACGTAATGTCAGTCCACTGATGATATTTTCAGACAAAACTGCGCTGGCACTCTAATATCTTCTAGTCGCAGGATACGGGCCAGCGGCCACAAATACTATACACTTGTAACATAATGTGGAGCGTACAGGTCCTGCAAGTGACTCAGGACAGTGACATTTACCCTATGAACCTGTAGGGGAGGAAACTGGTCAGATTTCTCAACAGAGCAGTCATTAACGATATCACATGACCGATCTCACCTGTCCGTATTCGGCATGTGTCGGCTGTATCCTGTGCCGGTGGAGTTCGGTGTAGAGAAGCTCCCAGTAGGGTGTCTGTAAGGCTGCCCTTTTTCCATTGCTGTTGGGGATGTGGCGACATATGGTGTCTCTGGATAGCTCACTGGCCTGTATACATAGAAATTACTTGTATGAGACGCTGCCGACACATGTATAACTCTCTCAGGGCCTTCGGGCATCTCCGCCCCGGTCACACCTTTCTCAGCTGTCTCCCCGGCACACGCTGTGCCAGTTTTTCAGGATTAAGGCTACCCTGATAATTGCCATTTCCTCTTACACGTTCTGTGATCCCAAGCAAACTTTACTTTTCACCGGAACCAACACACAAAGATAGATAGATAATGACATAGTATTCCCTTGCACTACCCCTCCAGTCAGTATTTAGCAGGGTCCAGGAGATCACCAGAACATCTAGCAAAGACCTTTGGTGATTACCAGAACACTGCTAAATATGAATAGTGTGGTGTAAAGTACAATTAAAGGGAAAGGAGGATTTATACTAGACTTCTAAATCATAGGGAAAACCATTTCAAAGAGTAAGTGCCATATTGGAGAAAAGTTACCAGATACACTACATGTGGACGCCCGTTCTAATTAGGGTGTCTGGCCAATTCAGCAACACCCATTACAAACATGCAGTGGCGGAGCGGGGCTCTGCATCGCCTTGTGCATGCCCCACCTCCCTGAACACGTAACGCCATGATGTCACGCCTAGAAGGTGGGGCCGCCGCACCTGGAAGTAGAGCACTGCCTGTAGCTTATGTGTGCCAGTTCTGCAGCAGAACTAATGTCTGCAAGGTGCCGTACTCTGCAAGCCAAATGCAGGTCACATGGGGCAGCAACAGTGCCGCCCCCAGGTCCCTGCGAATCAGCACAGCCTTGTACCCCTTAGTTACGGCTCTTCTAACTGGTGAATAAAATCAAGCATACAGCCAGGCAATATCCATAGTCAAACATTACCAATAGAATCGGTCCTACTGAAGAGCTCAGTGACCTTCAACATGTCACTGTGCTTTTCAGAAAATTTCTGCCATGCTGGAGCTGCCCTGGTCAACTATAAGTTCTGTTATTCTGAAGTGGAAACGTCTAAGAGCTACAGGGTCCGGTCTAAAGATCTACAGTAAAAAGGTAGACAGTGTCTAGATAGACACCAGATGTTAGACAGTCAATAGGTCGACCGGGACAAAAATGGTCGACACCAGTTTTTTATTTTATTTTTTTAATTAGGGTTATGCACCAAGGGAAGGGTTAGGGTGAAGATTAGGGTTAGAAAAACAACAACCACCACCATGTTGACTTTTTGACCCTGTCGACCTATTGACTGTCTAACATCTGGTGTCTATCTAGACACTGTCTACCTTTTTACTGTTTTTATCTTTTAATCCACACCCAAGAGCTACACTCCGTGCACCATGCGCAATGCCAAACATTGACTAAGTGGTGTCAAGCACATTGCAATACGGAGCAGTAGAAAAGGAAATCTGGGTTTGGCGGATACGAGACCAGGCCGATTGTAACATTCTGTGGAGGATGAATAATGGACCGGGCTGTTTTTTTATGGTTAGGCCTGGGCCCTATAGATCCAGTGAAGAATAACCTAAATGAAACAGCATATAATGATATTTTAGAGAATTGTGTGTTTCCAACTTTGTGGCACAAGTTTGGGGAAGGACCTGTCTCAGCAGGACAATGCTACTGTGCACAGAGCGAGGTCCATCAAAAGATGGTTTGCTGGTGCAGAAGAACATGATTGGTCTGCAGGGAGCCCTGACCTCAATCGGGTGTGGTATAAGAGATTGAAAAGGATATAGGTCGACAGGTACAAAATGGTAAACACAAAAAAATGGTTGACATGTTTTTTGATTTTTTTTTGTGCCATCTTAAGCCTAACCCTAACCCTCCCCATGGTGCCTAACCCTAGCCCTCCCCCAAGTGCCTAACTGTAGCTTAACCCTAACCCTCCCCCACTAGTGCCTAACCCGAACCGTCCCCTCCGGCAGAATAACCCTAGCCCTCCCCCAAAGTGCCTAACCCTAACCTTAAAAATGTTGCATAAAAATTTTAAAAATGTGTTGACAATTTTTATGTCAACAATTGTGAGACGACCATTTCAACATGTCGACCTTTTATCCGTCAACATTTTGCACTGTCGACCTGTTGTACCTACTGACATTTTGTACCGGTTATCCTACAGCATGTTGACCATTTGGTGTCTACCTATTCATTGTCAACCTTTTTACTCTCAACCTGTCACCCGGATATAACCTCAATCCCATTGACACCTTTGTAACAAAGCACAGACTACGAGCCAGGCCTTATTTTTTGGCTAAACTGATGCAAATCCCCAGTGTCATGTTCCACAATCTAGTGGAAAACTTTCCCAGAAGAGTAGGGGCTGTTATAGCCATTTTTACCAATGCCATATTAATTTCCATTGTGTTAAAATTAGATTTTCACCAACCACGTGTGTCTGATGTTCAGGTGTAAACATAATTTGGGCCATGTAGTGTATACTTAGTGCCACTGCTGGTTCATGGTTTCAATTTCAACCTGGGACATGTGTGTGGAGTTTGCATGTTCTCCATGTGTTTGTGTGGGTTTTCTGCAGGTGGCCAGATTTCATCCCACAGGTCAAAAATATACTAAGTTAAAAGGTTCTAATAAATAGGTTCTAATAAATATACTAATAAGTTAAAAGGTTCTTAATGTGTGGCACAGAACTTAAAAGGCCTGATTCATCACGCATCGCAACTGTAAGCGTACGCCGATCGATGGTGCGTAGTGCGCATATGCATGAGTTAGCATTGCGATTGCACTGCGATCACTCAAAGAAAAAAAGCCATCGCAGAGTGAGTGACGGGAAGTCAGGGTTTGGGGGTGGTGACAGGAAAGTGGTCGAAGAAACGCAGACGTGCCTGTCTATTTGAACGCTGTTGCATGGGTGTGCATAAATTAGCCACAGTGACAGCACATGCCGCTTGTGTACGAGGTTAGCAATTTCTGAGTAAGCTCAGCCCTGCTGTAATTCTGCGTGAGGGGCCGCTGTTACTCGATGTTCTCGATGTATGCACAGGACTGGAAGGTATATCGGATGTGAGTTAGCGGTAGTGAGCGTCTCTATGCGGACTGTGCGATGGCATTCATTAGCCTAGTTTCGCAGCAGACCTCCGTGCGTAATCGCAGCTGCAAACGTAATGGCGATCCGTAGTGAAACAGGCCCTTAGACCGTACCCTCCAATAGGTATGAGACTGATGTGAATGGCTAGATATTCTCTGTAAAACACAGTGTAATATACAATATTAGTATAAGGCCAACACGCTGCTTCCACATACAGTAGTTCTATGTAATGGATGTTCTCTATACGTATGTTACGAATAGCCAAGGACAGACAAAGTGAGATGCTGACTAGAATGGACTTGATACAGTTAAGATTACTTTGCTAAAAAAGACATAACCCTTACATTAAACACTTTTCTTAGTTCCCACACACACAAAAAAAAGAAAGAAAAAGAAGTATAATAAATAAAATAAATGATCTATTCAAATGAAGCATCATGGTCCATCACAACACAAGACCTACTTGTTAGGTTAATAATGAAATAGGGATGTATGCCCCTCCAAGAATGTTGCAATGAGGGGGGCTCACTCACCTCCTGCTGTTGTGCAGCGGCTGGGGCTCTCGGACAGGCACTACCTGAACCTGCTTGGGCGTCCGGTTGAGCGACGGCGCGTAGTTAGATGTGACCCCTTTCTGAGGAGGGTTGGCTCCATGCTGGGTGGTGGAGCTGGTCCACTGCCAGGCTGCGTTGCTGCGAAAGGGAGGTCGGGAAGCAGAGGCGGCAAGATCTGTGTCCTTGTGGTCCATAGAACAAAGTTCATAAGACTCGGACCATCCCCTATGGAGATAGCATAAAGAATGTTCCGTGTGTATGCGTCTCACATGTACAGGCAGAATGTGAGCACAACCCCCCACGGCTGATCCGTAACGTTACTAGAACAGTCTGCAGCTATCTGTGTGTTACAACTTGTCCAGCTAGGGTTTAAACGGGAGTGGTTTACTAACGAGCTCTGCAATAATGTCCCTCTCTCCCTGACAAAAGTGAAGGTCTCTCAAAGCAGTATACAGTTCCATATGACGGACATAAATCACCGCACACTAAATGGTAAGGACAGAAACTTACATACAATGTAAATATAAATATATGTATGTTCAGAATAGAATACTCACTGGCACCGTATGTGCACTTTTACATGTGCTATATAAAATAATTTATCTGTGCCACAGTAATCTTACAAAACCAATGGCAACATATAAATAGCAGAACTGTAAGTGTGGAGAGATCACAGAGAGCAGAGTGTGTATGTTTCCATTCATTCCATCCAATAGGTCTCAGTATATCCAATACTACCTTCCCTACTTTATATCCCTCCATTTATTACACCACCACTCTACATGTCTAGTACACTACTCCTACTACAGTTCACCCAATTTATTACAATGCTACTCAGCATATTTAATACTCTGTAATAAACAGTGGGATCTGTAGTAGGTAACAGTAGCACTCAACATATGTAATACTCCGCTCCCTACTACAAATCCATGGGTTTATTACAGTACCACTCAGCATATTCAGTACTCAGCTCCCTACTATAGATCCAGCAATTACAGTACCACTCAGCATATTCAGTAATCAGCTCCCTACTATAGATCCAGCAGTTTATTACAGTACCACTCAGCATATTCAGTACTCAGCTCCCTACTACAAATCCAGCGGTTTATTACAGTACCACTCAGCATATTCAGTACTCAGCTCCCTACTATAGATCCAGCGGTTTATTACAGTACCACTAAGCATATTCAGTACTCAGCTCCCTACCATAGATCCAGCGGTTTATTACAGTACCACTCAGCATATTCAGTACTCAGCTCCCTACTATAGATCCAGCGGTTTATTACAGTACCACTCAGCATATTCAGTACTCAGATCCCTACTATAGATCCAGCGGTTTATTACAGTACCACTCAGCATATTCAGTACTCAGCTCCCTACTATAGATCCAGCGGTTTATTACAGTACCACTCAGCATATTCAGTACTCAGCTCCCTACTATAGATCCAGCAGTTTATTACAGTACCACTCAGCATATTCAGTACTCAGATCCCTACTATCGATCCAGCGGTTTATTACAGTACCACTCAGCATATTTAGTACTCAGCACCCTACTATAGATTCAGCGGTTTAATACAGTACCACTCAGCATATTTAGTACTCAGCACCCTACTAGAGATGAAGCGGTTTATTACAGTACCACTCAGCATATTTAGTACTCAGCACCCTACTATAGATCCAGCGGTTTAATACAGTACCACTCAGCATATTTAGTACTCAGCTCCCTACTATAGCTCCCCTTGTGTATTACAGTACCACTCAGCATATTTAGTACTCAGCTCCCTACTATAGCTCCCCTTGTGTATTACAGTACCACTCAGCATATTTAGTACTCAGCTCCCTACTATAGCTCCCCTTGTGTATTACAGTACCACTCAGCATATTTAGTACTCAGCTCCCTACTATAGCTCCCCTTGTGTATTACAGTACCACTCAGCATATTTAGTACTCAGGGAACTTGAATGAACACTAAGTACCACTCATCATATTTAGTACACAGCCCCTACTATAGATACCACTGTATATTACAGTACCACTCTGCATATTTAGTAATCGGCTCCCTACTATAGATCTCTCTATATATTACAGTATCACTCAGTATATTTAGTATTCAGCTCCCTACTATAGATGCAGCAGTTTAATATAGTACCACTCAGCATATTTAGTACTCAGCACCCTACTAGAGATGCAGCGGTTTATTACAGTACCACTCAGCATAATTAGTACTCAGTTCCCTACTATAGATACCTCTGTGTATTACAGTACCACTCAGCATAATTAGTAATCAGCTCCCTACTATAGCTCCAATTGTGTATTACAGTACCACTTAGCATATTTAGTACTCAGGGAACTTGAATGAACACTAAGTACCACTCATCATATTTAGTACACAGCTCCCTACTATAGATACCACTGTGTATTACAGTACCACTCTGCATATTTAGTAATCGGCTCCCTACTATAGATCTCTCTATATATTACAGTACCACTCAGTATATTTAGTACTCCGCTCCCTACTATAGATCCAGCAGTTTATTACAGTAGCAGCCTTCATTCTAGCACCCTGCACCTGTCAAAACATGTGCAGTTCATCTTTTCTGCCTGGGGCTTTGCTCTCTGCTCTGGTGCTTCTAGCACGCTCAGCTGATGCAATAAACTTCTGATATACAGCCCAGAGTGTGCTAGAAGCACCAGAACAGAGTGTGACACCCCAAGGCAGGAAAGAGGAACTGCACATGTTTTGACAGGTGCAGGGAACTTGAATGAACACCAAGTACCACTCATCATATTTAGTACTCAGCTCCCTACTATAGCTCCCCCTGTGTATTACAGTGCCACTCAGCATATTTGGTACTCAGCTCCCTATTATAGACCCCTCTGTTAATTGCAGTACCATTCAGCATATTTAGTACTCAGCTCCCCACTATTGATACCTCTGTGTATTACAGTACCATTCAGCATTTAGTAGTCGGCTCCCTACTATAGATACCTCTGTGTATTACAGTACCACTCTGCATATTTAGTACTCAGCTCCCTACTATAGATACCACTGTGTATTACAGTACCACTCTGCATACTTAGTACTCTGCTTCCTATTATAGATCTCTCTGTATATTACAGGACCATCCAGCATATCAAGTCTATTCTTCTACAAAAGTCTCTTACTATGTGGAAGATGTATCAAACCTTCTAAAGAGGACAGGTGGAGAAGTTGCCCACAGCAACCAATCAGCTCCTAGCTATCATTTTATAGAATGTATGTGATAAAAGATAGTAACTGACACAAGATTGATGCTGCAGGCAGCAACTGTGTAGCAAGGAAGTAGAGTCTAATGCCTTGTGCACAAAGGATCAATGAACTAGCCCTAAAGAACATAAAACACAAGGTAAAAGAAGCTCCTTTCAAGTGCTCATCGTGCTGGATGGACAACACGCACTCCCCCAGCTCCACCATCAAAGGCATCACTATCATAACACCAGCCAGGAGGTCCACTATACACCGCTTCCAGCACATTCAGGTTTAAAAAGTACAAAGTTTGAGATAAAAGCAGAGTAATTGTAAAGGACACACATTGTGGAACACAGAAGCGTCTTACCTTCGTGGTACCCCATCCTCATGTGGGGGTATGATCACCACCTTCACTGTGACTGAAGTGCGGAGGAGGTCAATCATCTGGTCATGAGTAAGGGTCACCACAGCCACCTTGCATATTTCTACGAGTCGGCTGCCCTGGCGCAGTCCAGCCTGCCACGCAAATCCATAGTCCTCCACCTCTGCCACCGTGCCGTCATACTTGACATGGAAACCGAGCTGACCCAGTCCGTTGCGACGCAAGGTCATGTCCACTGTCTCGCATCCCGTGGTCATGATCTGAGGAGATGAGAGGACTTACTCTCCTCCCTAAATTACACGTCATTCCCTTTGTCGGTTTTCCCAGAAACCATGATTATTATTATTATAGGGCAAATATATTAGGTTAAAATTAGATGGAAAAGGGGCAATTCAATTCTCCGCCATGTGCCTACGGAACTCTGCGGCGACGTGTCTTCGCTCATTTTTGCTTACCGATATAGGCAGTAATGCGGCAGCCGGACATCTTGTTGCCACGTGACTGGGAATTGCATTGCCCCCCTAAAGGTCTTGGAAGTGTGTTTTTGATTTACACTCAATGCTCCTAGATGAGGATGCTATTTATAGGTTTATCGCTTGGTAAATACTCCAGCAATGTTTGTCCAGTCTAGAACAGAAGGCATTTGGCCACACAACCTTACTCACTAGTTAAATGTACGCAGAAGTGCTACACTACTGTGACCAGCGCGATAAAACACAAACCAAGGACCAGGAGCCTACTTTAAGCACAACCGGAAATATATGTATAAAACTGCAAAGATTGTAAGGTAAAATAATACCAGGAATAAAGATAAAGATCTTTGCGCCCATTTCTGTCGCACCAAGGTGAACTCTTGTGGGTTAAATTCCACAGAAATTAAAATACAAACCAAGTACCTCACTTTATTTTAGGATATTCACACTTTTGTTGGGGGGCCACTTAGGTGCAGAATTGGCGATTGTTGCTCCTATGTTCTAGGTGAATTATATATGCTGCTGTACCTGGGTTTGTACATAAGTCAACAACATTTAGGACCTACTCAAGCATTACTTATCTCAGGATGCTAATGACAAAACCTGAAATATTACACATTGATGAAGGTATTCATAACCATCAAGGCAATGTGCAATGTTTAGGGCTGTGGATGCCTTTATTATGGCCCGGCACCCCACCCAAATTTCCATTTATGTTTTTAATTAGTGCAGCAAATCGCCAGGTTCCTACCAATATTATTTGTAGCCTGTAGGTACAATACTTGTTCCAGAAATGGTCTTCAAATGTAATTAGCCGCCAGAAGGGAGGTCGCCTTGGCATGAGATACAGACATTCACACTGCTCTCAACAACGAGTACAAAGAATCTCGGTTTAATTCCAGATATTATATTACATAGCAAAACTGCTGAAATTATACTAATTTGCTACTATGCAAATATGTTCTTAATGTTTAAAGAGAGATCACTCTTGGCTTACACAGTCCCTAAGCAACCTTGTGTGTTTCCTCTCCATCTGAGCTCCATTCGTTCAGCTAGGTATCCCACACACCACGTGATCAGCGTTATAGAAGCATATCAGACGTGGGTTTGCAAAGACGTCACTTCTGGAATAATTAGCGCACGGGCTATACACATGGACGTTTGGATCAGCGCAGGTAAAATGTAGCGGTGGAAAGGAGCACTAGCTCCATGTACTGCTAGCATTGCACCCAGCCATACTTGTGTGCGTGCCCCCAGCATGCCGCACATAGGTAAACCATTTCTTTTTCAAGCATCGGAGATAATTTCAGCTATGTTCAATGCTAGCTGAAAGAACGAAGCTCAGGTAGAAGTCTTTGTATAGTAGATGTCCGGGGTAATAATTACCCGCGATTTAGAAGGCGTGGATATTCTTCATTTATGTAGAAAGCCCAGGCATGGGATATAAAGATGTGGATATGGAACTAAAGAAAGGTAGTGATGGTTCCTTCTCTCTCCTTTCATTCTCTATCTCACACATCCTCTCTCTTATCACCGTGCGACTCCATGCAGCATATTCATCCTGTGTAGAGCAACACTGTGCGGCTTTCACTGTGGTCCGGGACAATCCAATGGTAGGTAACTAAACGGGTCCACTCAGATCTAAACCATGGGCAGGTTAAAAGTAATGAAGTCTGCCAGAAGCCGCTCCCAAAGGGGAGGGGGGTCGGGATAGAGATCACCGCTACATTATAATGTATGAATGTCTACAGTATCACATGGATAAAAGTGCCTACCAGCAAGAGCTGGAAGTGCCACAAACATTCCTGGTACTGAGTTAAAGCTTCAAACATTTTTAATGGTGTATATGTGAGGGAGATCTTCAACCAAAGTCTGTTGTATATATGCTGGCTGGCTTGATGGTAAAAATTATATAGCATAAATATTGTATATTAATATACTATGCAAGCAGTAACAGAGCAACCGTTTTTAAACTGGGAAATTTAAAGCTCAACTTTAAATGGCATAAGTGCACCCATCAGATCTATTTATTGGCTTATTACATATAACATATATGGGCCTTTGCTGGCAGACTTTGCGGGTGATGAGGACAGACCGCAATGTCCTAAATTGAGGTTATATTGTCGCATTCAACACCAGCATATAATGGAAATGCTTATGTAGGATATGATAATGGATTATGGATTTTTCTAAAAAACCACTGGTATAGTTTGATTTACTATATGCTTTTATTTATTTACATTTAAAGAGTTCACTCTGAAATCACCCAGTTAGAGAGGACGCAGCACGTAAGCAACATTGTTGTCTAAGTGAAGATTCACTGACCTTCAACCTTTGCACGATCTCCCGGATATCTTCCCCGTTACCGTCTAGCGTCCGTATCAGAATATGATCACCCCGGCCATAAAAGATCTTGAGGGACAATGGTTCTGGCGTCCACCCAATTACATCAGCACAATAACAGTTAAAGACCACCTCCTTTGTGGCAGTCTCAATCAGGACCATAAACTCGTTGGAGATGCCTAATGCACACTCGGTCTCAGCGGCTTGAGAGAAGTCTTGAGCCATCACTCGCCAACAAAGGGCGCCGGTACTCTGCAGTTCGGCACCAGCCCGAGCCTTTGTCCTCTCCTTCTTCTTGGAAGTCAAAGAGATTAGGTTGAATTTACCCGTGGTATCAATAGGAGTATTGGTAACATAGTTCTCTGCCAGGTCCTTTAGGTATTCCTGCCTTGTACGGGTGGCCATAGTGTGGAACTTGTCCGACTTGTGTGCTGCATTCTCTGCATTGATGACTTTGGCCAGAAGAAAGTCACGGAACACATCAGATTTCCGGAATTTGACACCATTGGGAATTGGTGGACCAAAGGGAGGGACATCTTTGGATCTGGTTACTGCCACCCTGGGGATGAATCCAAACAGTGTTATTAAAGAGAGAGACAGCATAATTAAGGACAGCACCAGATAAAAAAAAAAAAAAAAGGTCCGGGCTAACAACTAGAACCCACCTATAGCTGACGTTCTCAGTGCAAGGGTCATGTGCACGGACAATGATGAAGACATGTTGGAAGTGGGAACGGATGTTCTGAGGGGTAAACGGAAGAGCTCCCGGCTCCTGGAAGATGATCGTCACAATATCGTTTCCGATATGTCTTTTCCGAAGAAGCTGGAGTGAGAGATATGTTAGTAAGTCGCAATCAAGAATGGCCAGGTCCAGAATTAGAAGGAAAACAATAGAATATATGTTTTTCTTGCCTAAACCATTTCAAACATTCAAAATTATTATTCCTTTTATGTGTGTAACTTCTATGAAAAGTTACGTCAGTACTGCATAGATGAATGGCACTTAGGTACAATACAATATCTTGTGTAACATACAGAAACCTCAATGTTGGATGGATTAAGTCCTTATAAAATCCCTTTATTTGTTCATGCTTCGCAGCAGCAATGCTTATTGTAAATTGCATAGGAAAAGAGTAAGTCTGTTCCCAATCAGCATAATAGGTCCCATATGGTGAAGTGGTCAGCTGACTCCATCTATACGAATAGGCAGATGTAGCACATGATGCTGGGTGCATTAGGGTACCCCTTTCAACACTTCAGGTGGTGCAGGTGTTAGCTGACTCCGCCTGGGGTGAGGGCACTTCTCCCTTGTAGTTTTCCAGCCATGGATTCCTACTTGACAGTAGGTGAATAGGCAAGAGTAGCCCATGCAGCTGGGTGCATTGGCGGTATTTCAACACTTCAGATGTTAGACTCCTGTAAGTTAGCGGTGCTATCCCAGCAAGGGACATCTGCGGTGTAGGAAGTGCGGCTGCTGTTCAAATAAATCGGTGTATTGGCTATGAGCTTGCCGTCACAGGTCTGCTCGTGCCGACCAGTAAGTTGGAGAGCTTCAACGTGGATCTGCCCGTGGGGCATATCTGAGGTATTTTTTTTGGAGATGACCCCCAACACCTCATCTAACAGACATATCCTAGTTGTGCCTGTGAAATACATTCAGCAACCGACCAATGTCCTGATGCTTCTTACTATGGAACACCGCCCAAAGCGTCTCATTGACTTTTTTTTTTCTTCTGCTGCTGCAGTTCTCTATTTCTGCCTTTTTTTCTTGTTTATTTCAGCTTTTAATTCTTTTTTACACTGTTCTACCGTGTCATCATTGGGAATAGATGTAGTTATCTCCTCCTGCTGGTCATGGGTCTCTTCACCCAGGCTCATGGTTCATCTATGGCAGTGGTGTCACTGTTGTCTTTCATCGAGGATTCACACTGCAGCGTACTCCATTTGTATTGTCCTCCAGCCTTCATGAGGGTCCCAACTATTCGCAACTGTCCCACAAAACATTGTGATCTCTAATGAATCATTCCCCACGGTCACCGCCAGATATTCTTCCCCTACTGCTGGAGGGCAATAGATTCCTATTGATCTACTCTTCAGAGAAGATCAAGAGTCGATTTCATTAACAGGTTGTTTTTCCTCTGGATCTATATCCTGTACTTCAATGTGCTGTTCTTCTACCACACATTGGTTAATAGATCCCTCTATGTTGCTGTCTTCAGGGGATTAGATTTCAGTATTATTAACTTGATGTATAGTACAATGACTTCTGCATTATGGAAATTCCTGAAACACCTGCAACAGGCTGATCAAAAATCTGCTACTGTAGACACAGAAATAGCAGCTTTATAAATGCTGCACTAATAAATACAAACTCCATTATCTTAAAACCATAAATAACTAAATAATATGCCCTGTGCTGACCCCTCCCCATCGCCCACCCCGCCATGCCACCAGACTTATTTTCCCTCCATACGTGGGACTTACCTGCTGACGGTTGTTTGGGGTGTGCGGCAGCATGGTGGAAACGTGAAACATGATCTCATAATCCTGGTAATTGGTATAGAGGGAATGGGACCCAGTGGAATCCGCTAGGAGAAAAGCAAGAGACCCCGTCACTTCACATTTCATACGCAGAGGAGATGTACAGAAAGGATGTGGACACCATATAAAGCAGAAAAAAAATGATACAGCTCACTAAACAGCTGTAAGCCTTTGAAAAACAGGGCACATCATAAAGAGAGCTTAAGAGTCACATCCACTAAACATGAGGGTTTTCTTTGAGTGATGCACTTATAAAACGGAACCTTTATTAAGCAGTTAATAAAAAATGTATATACATTTGTGTCCAGAGAGTATAAATTATGTATATAAAATAATTGCTGCGGGTCACTCAATTGCTTATATGGTTGTCACAAAACAAGACTCTCCCTAAAGCAAAGGTTCTCAAACTCGTTCCTCAAGGCATCCTAATGGCCCAGGTCTAAGCACAGGTGACTTAGTTAGCACCTCAGACAGTTTTATTATACCATCTGTGCACAAGCATGGATATCCATAAAACCTGGACTGTTAAGGGTGCCTTGAGGACTGAGTTTGGGAAACCCTGACCTAATATGTGTCCAGGAGAACATATGGTGCACCTAAAATTGGGTGGCCAGATAGCAAGTCCTCTTAATGGAACATTAACCAAATTATTATTAGGAGCAACATGCAGTATGTACCTACAACAGCAGGGAAAAGCATCTTTAGTAATACACTTAAAAATACTGTGAGGTATATATCTGTAGAGTATTAACTAATTTATATTCTTTTCAGTCTACATATATTGTGCTCAATATAATATACACTCAATTGTGCTACTTAATGCCCCATCTCTTATAACATGAATAGGCATGGTATCAGAGCCTATAATAATAAGCCTAGTTGACCATTTATTCTTTTGTGGTGGAGAAATATTAACTACACAGTCGCATCTATACATCTATATTCTTTGTGTGGCGGCAACATATTTCAATTCTTCTTGGAGGTGTGGTAAGGAGCGATATAATGGTGCTCACATAGGAGAGTTGCAGAAAACATTAGGAGGATATGTATCAAGCCTTGGAGAGAGATAAAGTGGTGAAAATGCCCAAGGAAAACACTGTTAAATAAATGACAATTATGTGGGCTACGTCCTTTGACGACCGACCGATTGCACACACACTTACCAATTGGCCCACCCAGTTTTGATGAGGTTTGGAATGGTACTTGCGGTCAACATAACATGCGGTTGTTTGGTTGTGTGTAAACACTATAAGATGTGAGCAATATATTTGTATGATATACTGCATCTGTACAATAGTTAAACTATCTGTATGCTGCTTGTGGAACGATATCTATCTTTTAGAAGAAGTAAATACAGCAATAACTGTATTGGCTTATTTATCATAATAAGCCAATACATCAATAATTTATCATAATAAGCCAATACATCAATCATTTATTGATGTATTGGCCTATTTGGATAAACTTGAAATTTTAACAGCAACTTCATTGGTCTTCACTTGAGCCAAAATTAAAAAAAGAGGTAACATTTTTGAAAAAACATAAAATTTCAAAGTCACAGAGAAATAACTGGACACAAATCTCAGACTTCAGCTTTTCTGAAACCAATAGTGTACCTCCCAAAAACAGCTAAAACCTGAGATTTCTTTCCAAACGGAGATCGTGGCACCTGCTAAAGTCATAATTTAATTAAAAAAAAAAAAAAGAGTAGACAGAGGTGGTCTTGGGTGGCGCACTAAATTAGTTAAAATATAACTTTTATTACGGTTCAATAAAAACATGAATGTTTGCAGCGAAATATTCAAAACTTTCCACAAACATTTGTGAATACACATAAGAAATTAAAAAGAAAAAAAAGAAAAAAAAAAAAGGTGATTGTAAAATCGAAAAGTCCCACTGTGAATTTATTCCAATTCTGAATATCCTGATTGATGTGTATTAAAGTATACTCTAGCAGTATATTCGGGTGAGAATCCAATGAATTTTGAAGTATATTGTGTCCAACGATTGAATCCACTTCTAACTGTCTTGATTATCACCACATTGTAAGTGTCTCATTGTATCTATATCTTGATAAAATCATACATTGATCGATAGACAGATAGTAATAGATTGTTAATTTAGAATTTTAGTACTATTAAAGAACACCCATACATTAGACTGGATTCCTTTTTAATCATATGGGAACATATGTAATTAACAATGAAATCCAAGTTCATATATTTAGTGTGCGAATATAGTCTTTAGATAACAAATCCTAGTTTATTTCCTTCTAACGATCCCTTTGAGGGGAAGCGTTCTCTATAATTCAGGAGGTACCAGCCAGTCATTCTTATTACTACATAATGTATCTACAATCATACATCCATTATCTCGAGTGAATTAGCAGCACTGTGAGAATCTTACTAGGTGGATGAACCCCACAATTTGCTGCAAACAATAAATCATATATTCTCTGGGACTAAATTTCGTACTTTTAATATATGAAGGGAATATTTCTCTATAACAGTAAGCCGCATTACATCACGGATATACTCTTTTTAGCCAAGTCTCATTTAAAGGAGAGATAATGGATGAATGATTGTAGATAAATTACGTAGTACTAAGAATGACTGGCTGGTACCTCTGAATTATAGAGAACACTTCCCCCTCAAAGGGATCGTTAGAAGGAAATAAACTAGGATTTGTCATCTAAAAGACTATTATTAGCACACTAAATAAATGAACTTGGATTTCATTGTTAATTACATAAGTTCCCATATGATTAAAAGGGAATCCAGTCTAAAATATGGGTGTTCTTTAATAGTACTACAATTCTAAATTAACAATCTATTACCTACAATCTGTCCATCGATCAATGCACGATTTTATCAAGATAAAGATACAATGAGACACACAAAACGGTCTTGATTATCACCACATTGTAAGTGGATTCAATCGGTGGACACAATGGGGTAAATTTACTAAGATGGGAGTTCTATTTAAGAAGTGATATTGCCCATAGCAACCAATCAGATTCTACTTCTCATTTATCTAGCACCTTCTGGAACATAATACCTGGAAATGGATTGGCTGCTATGGGCAACATCACTTCTTAATAGAACTCCCATCTTAGTAAATTTACCCCAATATACTTCGAAATTCATTGTAATCTCACCCGAATATACTGCTAGAGTATACCTTAATACACATCAATCAGGATATTCAGAATTGGAATAAATTCACAGTGGGACTTTTAGTTTTCATCATCCCTTTTTTTTTTATTATTATTATTTCTTATGTGTATTCACAAATATATATGTTTGTGGAAAGTTTTAAATATTTCGCTGGAAACATTCATGTTTTTATTGAACCATAATAAAAGTAATATTTTAACTAATTAAGTGCGCCATCCAAGACCACCTCTATCTACTCTCTTTTTGAACGTCTTCATGAGTTGTCATAAGACAGCACCCCCAATATAATATAATAATAAAACTATATAATGATATATGGAATAGTCATATGGGGCTTACTCTTCATATAAAGATTAATATATATGACTGGTGCAGCAGTCGTTCTTTTCTCTTAAAAAGTTATAATTTCACAAATATTTTGCTCTGATTGAGCATCCTTTTTTCAGTCACTAAAATGAGATAAGGTAATCAATGCGTGGACAAAAAATGTCGCCCAAACTTTGCTGAGAACAATGGTTTCTGTCCCAAGGCTCTACCACCTCGCAGTCCTGCGATACACTAGCATTTGCGTAATGGCTACAATAAAATAAATAAATTAAAAATTAAAAAACACACTGTCCGCCATGATTTAAAGATGGCTTTCTTATCCTTGCTTCCTTGTAGAAAGGGCAAATATTTGTGGTTTTGAACTATTGGTATAAAGGAGTAATAACTGACCAAAAATATTTTTTTATTTTTAAAACAGACAAGCAACCTGTGTTAGACCACTTTATCTGGATTGCCACTACTGTGCCTACTCACATTATAAAAGAGATGGGGCATTAAGTGGCACAATTGAGTGTATAGTATATAGGGCACAATAAATTTAGACTGTGTAATAAATATAAACTGTTAATTCTCTACTGCTGCTGAACCTCGCAGTATATGCTGCCTTCTAAGTGCATTACTAAGGAAACTTTTCCCTAATTCTGGTTTACCCAAATAGTGGGGTATTAATAGAAAGAACTAAAAAATGTGGGTGGTTAATATTGCAAATCTTGATCGCACGTTTCTCTGGGTAACAAGAGCGGAAGGGGCTGGGGGCGACAATCATATAAGGAATGGAGTGAGACAGCAATGATTTATATGCACAATACTCATTCTCAGGACACTGTCTTTTATTACTATTTCACTGGATTTTCATCAAAGGTATTTCAAGCTTTCATTAACTGTTTAGAGAAAAGAGTTGCCTTGATGTGATGCATTTATAAAACTGGATCTTTTTTAATCTATTGTGTTCTACTTAGTGCCCCTAGCCTTATAGTTGGAATATACAAATTATAAAGCCTATTATCAGGAACTCTGAATGTTTTCTGTTTAATTATCAGAATCTAGAATACGCTTCAGTGCAGCTGATCCATGTATCTCATGGGAGTCGCATCCACACTCACTGGGTCTGTTGTGCTGCTAAGTGACCCAGGACAGTTACTCACTTTTAGTGTCGAGCTGGGCTGCATACTTGCTGAAGCCTCGGAGACAGACCTTCTCCCCCAGCAAGGTCAGGAACTCCTCGAACGCTGGCCCTGCGCTCTCATTGTTATACATCTCCTCCTCTGAGCTCTGGCCAGCCTTGCAGTACAGGATCCCCACTTTGTGTTTCCTGCAAAGCTGGAGTCAATATTATCTGTTAGTACATACATACAGAGATACCTTGTGCACAGCTGCTTGTCTACAGCCAGAGCCTTCCAGCACATATGTGCCAATCCATCTCCCCAATAGTCACGAGTTTCACTCAGCACCCACCCAAAATTCACATATTACTTCTTCAAAAACCCTTATGCAACTCCTGTTCAAACAGCTCACACCGTCTAATTATAAATTCCATCCTACAGCAAGCTACCCAACACTAAGGGGTCTATGTACTAAGCCTTGGATAGATTAGGGTAAGTAGGAAAATAACATCTTTATTGGCCATATTTTACTATTGAATACATTATTCATTGGGTGGGGTGTACCAGAGGTACTGCAATATGTCCAGACAGTTTCACATTAATATAAGGACCGTTTCATCTTATTACCTACTCGGGAGCTGCGAATTAAAAGCCACTAGTTCTCCCGCTGAGAACAGTGTTAATGCAGATAACTGAATAGCAAAAAGTCCTGGCTGTGGGATTTTCTCACTGTAAAATGCTGCACGACCTAGTTCTCCCCTAACTGTAACAACTTATTGTACTGTACTATGACAATGTTTTCACTCTACCGAAAACAACAATAACCAACAAGCTTCACCAACATCAGGAGTAATGATCATCACTGAGGTGTATGTACAGTTACCAATATCCACTTGCCAGTTCTGCAATCTGGGTCTTTCCCGTTTTGTTTCCCTTTAAGTCATTGCATGTTTAACGGTGCATTGCAGCACAGCAGTATAAATGAGAAATCGTTATGGTGGAATCGATCCTGCCACTACCTAGATTTAAGGTCCCCTTCTCATGGGATTGCGGAAAAGCATCCACCACTCAGGCTCCTGATCACACAATTCATATGGCTTACAGCTCCATCATATTACTCAGCACCAGTCACACATGACACACACCCCCTCCCCTAGAGGATATATTCCCTAGATGCAACATACTGCAACAGTCCCTCACCTGCCACTAAATAGTCTTTTTCAAAATGCTCATCACCCTCACTGACCATTATATAGTCCCCACATTGTACCCACTCTCAGCCTCCGTGTATCCATCTCTCGCCACTTCTGGGCAAATATCTGAACCACAACTGCACTCACACCACAACCACTAACATAGTAGTTATCCCACTTTCAATTTATCTATCCACCATCCGACCCTATTTCACTCAGAATTCCTATCTATGTAGCCTAATTAAAGTTAACATTATGCTATGATCTTAATTAGGACACTTTGGCACATCACTTAACCTCTCCTGACACTTCATCTATCTGACTTCTCCTACTGCCGCACAGATCAGTCTCCCACAATTCAGCTTACGCTGTCTCTTTATCATTTAAGCAACACTCCCCACCTCACATCAATCCAAATGATACACAAGTTACACCCAAGACTTCAGCACATCAATCAGCCCCCCTTACCAAACTTATTTCACCCCTCACACACTACTGCTCTCATTTCTCTCCATGATATTATTCAACAATCATCCTGTTAATCACCGAACACCCCCACCCCAAAATATATTTCATAACTCTTACCCCCTGTTCATCCAGCTTCAGGAGCTGTTCGGTGACTTTAGAGGAATTTATGGCCAGACGTAGACATTGAATATTAAGCTCTGGGATCACAGCCTCTAGGCTGTCTTTTAGAGGCAGGCCTCTGACCGTACCATGTTTTGCCGTGGATGGCACAGAGTCCTCATGGATCATCCCTCGCAGGGTTACCAGCTGTTTTGGGAAGGAGAGAATAAATCAGGTCATTGGGCAGTCATCAGAAAATCCCTAACAAGCTTCCCATAGCTGGCACTCTAACGTGGTGCTATCACAGCTGTAGCTGCTTCATTTACTGCAGCCCATAAACCATGAGACTATAGGTACTAGAAATCACCTTCTGACAAAACCTATGGTGCTCCAACCCACATTCAAGAATCGATAAGATGACCACATAGATGGAGATAGGAGCGATACTGAGTAACTGATCTGTAATTGCTGCATATTTGGCCCCAATGCAAGAACGCCAATAATATTGTAGAAATTGGTCATGTTATGACCATACATGTTGTTCAACGCGGTTTGAAGAATACGGCTATTGTGCTGTGAGTGTCATAAGAGACCCAGCTGCTCTGCCATGCAGCAAATGGGCAGCTCTCATCCAATCTAAACACCTACATGTGTGGCCAAATTGCACATCGATCTCGGTGCTTGAATAAGAGCAAGTAACTCTTGTGCATTAGCCTTGATCATTTGACACATTATTTCTCCGAGTTGGATGCATTGCCAAAATTCCATGATGCAACGGTAGTCACTTGGAATAGAGAAACTTTGCTATATGTAAACATACAGTAGATCTCCAGGTGTAGAATGTGTTCATGGCTGCTAGCATATAACCTGTTAACAATCTAATGTACAATGAATACACATGGCTATTATCACGGCTCCCTGGATTGATAGAATAGTGCACATGGAGACATCAAGGATCAGAATCTGCCCTGGCCGCTAAAATCAATAACTCAGATCACATGAGATTTTCCTTCCTGAATTCCATCTCCCCACAACATCCCAAACCGATGAACCCGCTTCCATCTAACCTCGCTCGTCCTGAAGATGATCCTGTACTGGTACTGAGGTCCATGCTCCTTGCTCTCATCCAGTTTGTCCCTTTTCAGACTCACCGCAACAGGACCCAATTTCTCGTCCACTCCAAAATAGTTGTAGTGTTCTGGAAAACAAATGTACACTCTCTTCAACGCTACAAGTCACATACACTGGCTCAGATAAAACAACAGACAGCCAATGACCAATCTGTGAATGAGTTCATTAACCAGCACTAAAAGCAATGCACAGATCTAACATATACAGTAAACACAACTACATTAACGTAAATAAAATCTGGGAATTAACACACACACACAACACAACACCTCAAGCTACAGCAACACTAATATAAAAAACACTGAATATCTCTGCATAACACACAGGTAGACCCATCTGGTAAATAGGGATTGTGTGGTAGTCTGCAGTATTCTCCTAATTTGATGTGTACTTTGATAATTACCACCTGTAACAGGATTCATTCGCTCTCAAGAGAGACAGACACCGTATTCATACACATTAAAATAGGAATAATCCCTCATGAATTAGCAGCTAATAGGAAGCATGCTTGAAAATAAAACGACATTATCTTAATTAGGCCACAGACACAAATTATGCATCTTTATTAGCACTAACCAAATGAGTCTCAAATAGCTGAGCTATGGATCTGCAGTAACGTAAAACACTAATGATAATACTGTCCCAAATATCAATAAAAAACATATCAATGTGCACAGTTATTAACACTGGGATAGAAGGAAGTCATTTCTATTTACCCTATAATTTGGTCACTGCAAAAAGACCACTTTTCCCCTAGATAGGACTGATCATTTCACAGAAAATAGAGAGTTTGTACCAGCGTAATACTGACCCTTTAAAACCACTACACGGCACTAACATTAAATTACATTCCTGTGTTCAGCATAACTGGGGACCAAGAAAATATTTTTCTCATTTCGATTGCGGTGGAGATCATAGCTAAAGAGGATTCAGCAAAAAGGAAAATAAATGTAACACAATATTACCTTTACCGTGAAAGTAGTCTTGATAATATCGGGCTCCCAAATCCACATGCTCAATGCTGTAGTGTTTTAACCTCCCCTGGGTCTTCTGCATTTCCTTGGAAATTTCCAAGACAGATATACTGGCATTGGTACAGTACATAGAAAGAGATGGTTCCAGGAACCCACCTTCATTCCCACTTGACGAACCAGCAGATGCTTTAGAGAAACTCACATTTCGTTCAGACATACCACCTGTCTCATTACGGAAATGCGGACAACTCAGTAGAAGGTCATTACTGTTGTTGTCACCTAGGTCATGCTCCAAGTTCTCCTTAAAGTTCAGGTCTTCTGTGCTGGTGAAACTGGGGTCCATGTTGCCAAGACCATAGGCTTTGGACACTGCTAAAGACACAGCCGATGCAGCAGAGGCTCCCGTTGTAGTGTTCCGTCTTTGAGCAACATAGTTTCGGTTGGCTGCAACTTCATTGAGATCGAAGAGCATGCTCTGCACATCAAAATGGGCAAAAGACTTTGGGCAGAGCCAGGGTTTAAAACTTTCTTCTTGCTCCACAAACGACTTCCCTGGCTCATTCTCGTTCTTGTTGCTTCTCAATTTGCGAAAGATGGAAGAGTCATTGGACTCCCCCTTGGTCGTTTGTTTTCGCTGCTTATCCTTTAGTGTACCATCATCTCTATGAAACTGTCCATTACGGAGATCTGTTCTGGAGCCTCCAGCCAAGTGGAGATTAGAAGAAATGCTTGAGTCCTCATGGAGAAGACCACTTCCTCTGCCAGGAGACTCACTTCCTTTATCATGCTTCTCATTTCTGAAGTCTTTCAGCATGTCATATAAGCTCTGTTCCGAAACACCTTGCACATTAATAGAAGAAGTGCTCCCATACTCCCTAAACAGTGGCATTCCATTGCTCAGTTTTGACCCTCTGGGCTCCAAAGCTACATCCACATCACACTCGCTGAGCGTTGTCTCACTATTGCTTCTGTTCCGAAGAGTGACAAACATCCTGCCAGGCGATCGTGGCCAACCATCTTGGAACTCCACATCTTTTGACCTCATTCTTGACAACCTATGAAAACCCCTAAATCCTGGGGAGCCTCCATTGCTTTGAAAATGTTGTCCATTTACAAAGCTCCTTTGTAGGTGGAAATCTTTTGACCCTTTCATTTCCCTGGATGGACTGGGAGTCATTGTTTCTTTCGAAGTCTCCTTTTTTGGGGGCCAGTCCGCAATCCTTGCACGAACCCCCATTTTTGGCATTGCTGGGGTGATCGCACTGAACCTCGATCCATCTGCAAGTTGCATGCTGTTTTGCCCCCAAAGTCCCTGTGGATAATATTCGACTCCCCGGACAGCATCATTTGCTCTCATGGACGTTCCACCAGCGTCCACTCCATCATTTTGATAGGATCTGTAGCTTGTCATGCTCCAATACAGACATAAATATCCACATAGAGCAAAAAGGTATCACAGTTCTTTGTTAAACCACAGTGTAGAACCATTATTGGGGTCTTGTCTGTGTAAGTTTTCCCGAGAGTAGAGCTTGCACATTGGGCTAAAACACTACTGCTCAGGGGAGAAGCCAGATCATCTCAGATACATCTGCAAGACACAATAGATTTTAATGTCATTTGATTAAATAAAAAAATAAAACAATACAACTACGTGCAATTATATTGTGCTTCTTATTCACACACAGAAATCTATTTTGAAATATTGCAACAAGAGAAGGAAACCAACCGGGTACAACATGGACCATGTCAGGCTAAAGAGAGAGACGTGGGGGTTGTGTATCTCCAGTATTAGTAGCTATTAGGGCTTATACAGCACAACCATTGAAGAAATATAGTATAGAGAGAGATCTCTTCATGGGAGGTAGGATAAGGGTGAGGTGACACAGGTGGCAGAGTAGCTGGTGACTGGGTCTAGGTAATGAGCGATTCACTAGCTGATCAGCCAACTCAGAAACCATAAACTAGATTAGCATGTGACTCCCTAATAAACCATAAATGGGAGAGGGTTGTGGCGGTAATGTATCAAAAAAACATCTGGGACTTCTTCCCAAGTGTTAGACAAAAAGAAAGGAAAAAAGAAGGCTCTCTTTGTGGGGCACTCTTGTATCTAATAGTTTATTAAAATATAACTTTTATTATATAATCTAAAATTGTGGTACCTTGAGGTAAATGAAAGGGTACGCCCAGTATGAATGGGACTTAAACTCAATATACAGACATATGACACAAACATACATGAAACACATAAATGGTTCTATCGCCAAAGAGTGGCGAAAATATTCTTCATTATAATTTGAGAATAGGAATTCTCATGCAGGGTACATTCCTTCTTTGTATAGGCAAGTTATGTATCAATGATATATTACATCCATGTGTTTTGACACATCTAAAAGTCAGTCCAAAATACAGTAGTAGTAGTAGGAGTGTTACATCAACTGTGTTGGACTCCAAAATTTGTGTGACAGAGAAAAAGAGATCATCAAGAATTTGAATATTGTATTGATCATGTAACCACACAGTTTATACAAAATTGATCATAGTGGTAAAAGTAAATCTTATGCACAGTAATATGTGCTATACACACCCTCCAGGGATATATATATATAAATATATGATTGCAACATATATCACACATAAGATATATATATATATATATATATATATATATATATATATATATATATATATATATATATATATATATATATATATATATATATATAATAATACAGTTCTATCCACGCTGGGGTAATTCAGCACAGAATAAGACACATGGGCTATAAACGTGTAAGGAGTCCCACATGGGGAACATACATTTTACCCTAAATAGCCCATATAGCTTATAGCCCATGTGTCTTATTCTGTGCTGAATTACCCCAGCGTGGATAGAACTGTATTATACATACACAAGATGCTCTGTGTTATTACCATGCTTATATCTGCACACATGTTCTGTTTTCATATAGCTTGGAATTGTGTACAGAGGACACAACACCCCTGTTGTTGTTACATATTTTTGACAAGATTTTGGAGGCGCCAAGATAGGCATAACATATATAAGTGATGAGAAATTTCTGTGTCCCACCGTATATTGACATAAGTCTCTCCTTGTCATATATATAATCTTATGTGTGATACATGTTGCAGTCATATATTTTTTTATATATATATATATATATATATATATATATATATATCTATCCCTGGAGGGTGTGTATAGCACATATTACTGTGCATAAGATTTACTTTTACCACTATGACTGATTTTGTATAAACTGTGTGGTTACATGATCAATACAATATTCCAATTCTTGATGATCTCTTTTTCTCTGTCACACAAATTTTGGAGTCCTGTACAGTTGATATAACACTCCTACTACTACTGTATTTTGGACTGACTTTTAGATGTGTCAAAACACATGGATGTAATATATCATTGATACATAACTTACCTATACAAAGAAGGAATGTACCCTGCATGAGAATTCCTATTCTCAAATTATAATGAAGAATATTTTCGCCACTCTTTGGTGATAGAACCATTTATGTGTTTCATGTATGTTTGTGTCATATGTCTGTATATTGAGTTTAAGTCCCATTCATACTGGGCGTACCCTTTCATTTACCTCAAGGTACCACAATTTTAGATTATATAATAAAAGTTATATTTTAATAAACTATTAGATACAAGAGTGCCCCACAAAGAGAGCCTTCTTTTTTCCTTTCTTTTTGTCTAAGGTTGCATTTTGGCTCCTGGGAGCACCACCAACTGAAACACTATGTGAGAGACACTATATCTCATACAACTATTCATATTTTGGTCTAATTATACTAACATTTACCTTTACTCTGTGCGGAGTAAAAAACTTTCTTCTCCTTGAAACTATTTCCCAAGTGTTAAATAGGAATCAGAACTCTATCATACTAAACCAGTAACAGGACTGCAACCGGCATTCTCAGGACTGAGATAAGGAACTATAGTACATAGAAATGAAAGCCTGGCCCAGCAAAGTATAAACAATAAAGCAACAGGAGTGGACCTCTATTATAGCCCGTAGTGGGGACCAGAGGGAAAGGGTTGCAGTGTCTGGTCTGCTGCAATAATCTCTATTCCACACACTCATGAATGTCACACCAAGCTCCCCTCCATGTAGCGAGAAGGTCACTGTTCAGCTGCTGCCTTAACATTGTTGCGTCTCATTAGATTTACTTATTACACATGCTCAGCCCGATCTCTAAACGTTCACATTGCTCTTCAGAGTTTCCACTAAAGAAAACGACATAAGAAAGCTCTTTCTATCTATCTATCTATCGGCAGGGCAATGCGGTGAGAAAGTGCTATAGTGATCCTGCCGATACCAATACACTACTACAATATTTACCAACTGGTAGGAATGGGAGAAACAAAATTGACACCAGCTCTTGTAGGATATCTTGTGGGATACTGTACTAACATCCCGAGCCTGAAGCACCTTTGCCAGGGAACCAAGTAATGCCGTTTCTTCACTAAGGGGTTCCTCTAAATGCCATGGCTACAGACAGAAACAATGCTTCATCTTAGCCAAAAAAAAAAAAAAAAAACAGAATACAATAGCCTTTGTATATCCAAGCTTTAAAAAAAAAAAAAAGCACGAACTTCAACAATGAAGGATTTAATCCTCACTTAAAGATGGATTCCTGTTAGTACACATACAGCTAAATATGAAGTGGTATTGTGATTCTGTAGTGATGAGTTCTAATTAGTTTGACACTGAAGAATGCAAAATACATGCCTGGCTGTAACTGTACTACTATAGCGGCAAAAGGAAAAGAGACCAGGTGCCAAAGTTAAAGTTAAAGGAGCTGCCAAACAGTGATGGTGTTCATTCCTCCCTTCTCCATTACCTGTTGTTGTTCCCAAAAGTCTGTTCTTGGCCCTTTTCTCTATTTACACCCAATCCCTTTGAGATCTCATCAGATTCTTTGGCCTCCAGTGTCACCTACATACAGATGGGATGTAGTTGACACTAGGATGGTCAGGATGCCGACACATAATACCGGTACCAGAATCCCAACAGCAGTCGGAATCCCGACTGCTAGCATTCCGACGGTAAGTATTAGCGATAGGGGGAAGGTTAGGTTTAGGGTCAGATGTCAGGCACTGGGGGAGGGTTAGGCTGCTCTAGGATTAGGCTGCGGGAAAAGTGGGTTAGTGAACTTACCTTTAGGCGGGATGCAGCCGTCTGTATTCTGATCGTTGGCATCTCGACCGGCCGGGATCCCGTACCCAACCCATACAGATGACACCCAGATCTACCTCTCTGTTCTTCTGCCATCCTCTCCTGGTTACCACAGTCCTCAAGACTCACTACTTCATTCAAGCCTATGGTCAATCATAGCTCAGTACTCACTAACCCTGACCATCCACTTACCCACCTTCCCAGATTTCCCTTCTGGTTACTCCCATCCCACTGGAAGCCTTCACGGGCAGGGCCCTCTTACCTTGTTCTCTCCTCCTAGCACTATCCCTGTCACCAGTGCACATCTGTTCCCCTGTCTCCTTACTTCCCTCCAGTGACTCGGATTCTGTCTTCAGGGATGGTGCAAGTTTTCCAGGTGCCCTCGGCAAAGCTTCACCCAACTGATCCTGCTCTCCCCCAAAACAGTCTTTCAAATGAGACATGCCACCAGACATTACCATACGCCCCTGACATGCCATCAGACCTCCCCAAATACCCCGGACGTGTCTTCAAACCTCCTCATAGGTCCTAACATGCCATAAGATATCCCCACATGCCATCAGACTTCTTCATATGAACTTGACATACCATCAGACATCTCCATGTGACCCTGACATGCCATCAGGGCTCTTCATATGCCCCTGACATATCATCAGAACCATTACATTACTTTTAATACATTGAAAAGTATGAGGAAAAAATGAGATACAAATTACAGATACAGTGCAGGAATATGCAACTAAACTACAATGTCTTCATCAGAGCAAGGTACAGTGAGCTATGGTTGGTTTAGAGCAAGGGAGTCTGAGAACTAAAATGTTACTGTGTTTGGGTGCCTGCATCAAAAAGGTAAACAGCAGCAATTATTCTGCAATACATTTATATATGTACCTGAAGATTTTGCAGAGTTTGGGAATTTGATGATACCATATTGCAGAACAGTGTCCATTTCCTGTTCTGCCTATGTGAACTGTCCCTCCAACACCATATTTACCAGGAAATTTGGACTTTCAGCAGGAGGCTTTAGGTTCTGTATTCCCCCCAAACCTTTGAAACATTAAACACTCTACGTAGTAGCATAATGGACCTCTAATCTCTATGGTTTACTTGGTACACCTTATGGGGAGAACTTGGATAGTTATTTTCCTCTTTATGTTGAGCTCCTCCTCTACTTACATTGCCCACCTGAAAAGCCATGTTAACAAGGGCATTCCTGCAGTACGGAATGGGTATCTAATGTCGGGATGTCTCCTGTCAGAATACAGACAGCAGCATCCGAATGGTTGGTATCCCAACAGAGTTTGGGTAAGTATACTTACCCTCCCCCCTTCCCCCCTAACCCTCCCTTTTTGTAGCCTAACCATAACCCTCCCCGTTAGGGCCTAAACCTAACCCACCCCCCCTACGGCCTAAACCAATCCCTCCCTCTTAGTGCCTAACCTTAACCGTAACCTTCCCCCATAGGGGTGCCTAACCCTAACCCCCCAAAAAAATCTAACCCTACTATGCTCCCTAAACCTAACCCCCCCCCCCCGCGGCTAACGCTAAGAGCGCCCCGGACTTACCCTATCGGGCTGACGTCCCTCTGTGTTCCGTCGTCGGGCTTAAGATAGGCGTCAAAATACCGATGTCTATCTTAAGTACCTTGTCAGAATTTCGATGTCGGTATTGAGACTGGCGGTTTCATAACTACATCCCCTGCAGTACAAACTCTCCCATGTCATTATGAGCAGGGGGAAGTAGGGTACACCTAACTGCCCTGCACTCAGTCATTCTACCTCCAAGCTGCTGCTGACAGGGAAATGCATACTTACATGTCTAGCTCACTTGTTAGACATGTAGTGTATTCCAAGTACTCCCTTGTTTGCAGTGTGTGCGCATACTGCATTGGGCTGGTTGTAGTCTGATACTTCTTGTGCGCCGAAGCTAACAGGTGATTCCTCCTCCCCCCCTTAATCTTCTGGCTCTACCCACTTACCAGACAAAGGCTCCATCCTTCACGACGTTCCGCCTCCTAGCAGGCCTCTTCATCTTGTCTGAAATAGGTGGAGATTCATTTGTGAATGAATTAATTTATGGCTTGAAGGGAAGGAGACAGACGCTGTTGCCTGCATAGGTATGTCAGCTGCCTAATGGTAGCACGAGCCCCGTCTGTGTCTGTCAGCATGTGGGTACGGGCTCATTAATTGCCGTTTGCTCCCTACTCCCCGTTGTGTGACCCATTACTGCTTGCTCCAGGCTGTAGGTAGTCTACCTACCTTTCCCTCTATCCCAAACCTTGTTCGGTTATTTGTACTGTGGTTATCCTGTACTGTGGTTGTCCATTGTATTTTTGCTACATGTATGCATTTTGTTTTCATTTTACGGCGTTGCGGACACCTTGTGGCACCATCTAAATAACAGTTATAAAATAAGAAAATTTGGCCAGACACTGATTACAGAAAATGCATTTGTGATTAATCTGAACCAGTAGAAATCTTTTATGGTAAACACTGGTTTTGGACAATACTAAAAAGGGACTACCCAGTTTACAGGAAATTACGCTCGTTCTCCGTATATTCCCTCTATTTGTGAACTGGTCCTTATTCTTTTTGACCACAATTTTTTCATTGAATGTTTATGTTGTTTTCTTAGAATTAGGAAAGGTTCTGCTTAATTGGAATGTAGTTTCTATAATCCATGCACAGCCAAATCACATTCTTTACTGCTAGAATTGTAGTTCAGGATGCATAGTTGGACCAGAGACCTAAAAGCAACAATTTGCATACCCCCACCCAAAATTCCTCCAGTGAAGATCAAATCCCTCACGTATAGTAATAGATTTCCTGCACCAGAAGTTAAATGCAGTTTTTGATTTATTGGTGCATAAATTTGAAAGTCAGGTAAATTTTCCCAAAATTTTGAAGTTTCTGTGTTATGTGAGCCATGTTCTAATATAGGCAGTTTAATCAGTTTTTATGTGGTATAAAGCCTTTTGGGAGCAAACAGCCTGGTGTGTAATGCTTTTCTAGGAACACCAGTGTGTGTGTAATCATAACACAAGCTTCTTACTATTGTAAGAAGACAAAGCCCATGGTGTAATCCCACCCAATGAGGATGGTACCCACCTCTAAGGGTTCTGAGCATCATATAAAGTTTTCATTTATATTGCTGGTTCCTATTTTCTGTCCCTGGCTCCTTACCGTTGGATACATTTGCACAGAACTGCAAAAAGGAGATAGTCATCAGACTGTGGAATATACAACAGCTAAATATACTGAAGTGCCAAAACTCATGGGATAGCAGTATGTAAAGGTTATGTGACGTCATCGTAATGTGACATCTTGGAAATACCCAGACCTGCATCAGTTGTAATCTGACATCTTGTGAGTCAGTCTGAACCCCGGTTAAGCTGCTCATGGCAAGGCAACATGAATTATCGGTGTTTGGACGGGCACGAGTGGTTTTAGGAGCATTGTGGAGAGTTCCCGACGAATGGTATTGTCACCATGTTCGCCCGACATGAACTCAATCAAGCATTTATGGGAGAGGTCCATTCGCACCCAAGATCCTGCTCCTACAAATATCGGGAAGCTGTGGGAAGCTATCCATATGGAATGCGTCAACATCTCTCCAAAGGTCTTCCGTCCTCTTCTGGAATCGATGCCACGTCGAGCTGCTGCACTTCGCCAGGCTAGAGGGGGGTCCTACACGATGCTAGACATCTATCCCATGTCTTCTGGCACTTCAGTACATATACAATACTGCGTCTTTAATTTGCCCTCATCTCCCACAAGCCACAGAGGCAGAAAATGTTAAACCACTATTTGTGAGAAAGCAACCTACAACACCGAAGATAGCTTATTAACTCTCCAGGACCACTGGCTCCAAGGGAACTAAGTGACATATTTGCACAGACTACAAAGTGGTCGCCTAAAATGCATGCAGATGACTGGTCTAATGTAATAGGTCACAAATCCTTATGGAGTTTTAAATGTAACATTTGGATATGAGAGGAGGTTGCTCTGCACTTGATGACCTGTTGCATCGGTCATATCCCCTTACAAACGCAGTCACCAGCTGCAAACTCTCCAGTAGGCAGTGCTGTACGGCATAGTGCCTACATAAAAGTACACACTTCAGCATGACCAGGACACAGAACTCATGCAACAGACATCCAGCACTAGGGAGGGGTAACTTGCAGAAGAGGATCCTGAACCATTCCAGCCACCTCTGTAAGTAACACCAGCATGAGGATGCCTGGTAACAGTATCATTTCCTCCTGGCTGAAGTTGAAGTGCCGATCATTGCTACTGCATGTGTCTGGCGGAAGCTGACCAAATTCCTTTACAAACACCTGTAGCTTTAAAATAACCCTTTTGTTTATACGCATTCAAAAGCCTCTATTACTAACTGCTAAAGCAGTGATGTGTCAGGTGACCTGATAGCAGAGTCATTCATTGCCTGAATAATTGAGCAACCTGGGAAGAGGGGGTGTAATGTATGAACCATTATGCAGTCTCTCTTAGGAGCCATCGAGAGAAGGAGGTGTAGTAGTGGTCAGGGGAAGGTGGGTAAGGTGGAGAAGGGCGATTACATTTTCTCCATCTGACATTATTTTGGTAATAAGTTTGAATGTGTCTGAAGTAATTCATCCCGTCAAGCTCAAATGCTTTTAAAATTGCCAATTTCCATACTTTTTTTATCACTTTTTTACATTATGAAATAACCGAAAGATAGCTGTTTGTCTGTGATAGTACGGAACATAGTGATGCTTTATTCTACATTACTGTAAATGTTCAGCTTACATTACTAATTCTTAATTACTAATGTAAGCTCTTGTGAGCAGGGCCCTCTACCCTCTTGTGTTTCTCCCTACTTTATTTTCATCTACTTCTTACCCCCCACTAGGGCACCTAACACTTGGTTGCTTATGCTCTGTTCCTTATTTGGGTGTTATGGTCACTAATGTAGCAATATATATTCATGTCCTGCAAGTCACTGTTTTGGTTATGTACATTGTAAGGCACTGCGGAACACTTGTGGCGCCATATAAACAAGCAATAATAATAATACTTATGGCAATTATAAATATTTTACATGCTTAGAACTATACAGATGTGTCCTCACTTACTGGTTGCTCACACAACATATGGCGCGAGACAGACACTCCGAGAGGATTAGTGTAGCAAACTTTTCTTTACATTTTGTATCTTAGTCGCATCACAGACGCAGCAAACACCCACTCACACTAGAGACGCTAGGCTGCGACTTTAATGGCACAGGAATTGGATTTAATTATGTCGCAGATGAAGCATGCTGGGACTCGGCGTCAGGAAAAGCCGCAGCTGCTCGCATTGGAGCCCTTTTTACACAGATTCAGACTCAGGGGTCTATTTACTAAGCCTTGGATGGAGAGAAAGTGAACTGAAATAAAATCCCAACCAATCAGCTGCTAACTGCCATGTCACACATTTTAAAGGATAAAGATGCTGGTCATGGCGAGTTGCATGGGAGCTGGTGCTCAGAGATGGGCTCTTTGGCGTGACTAAAGCAACAGTAAAAAAAGGACACATCTGAATATATTTCTGCAGCTGATAAGCTAAAGAATTCATTAATAGTTGCACATTCTCCATTGGACTGGGGTATTATTCTGGATACCCCCGAATAGCCTGCTGATGGTATTTGGCCACTTTAAATGGTCTCAATAGGTGCTATTTTGCATATTTTAAAACGTGGTGAAGAATAGCATATTTGAGGGTTTTTTGTTTTTTTTGAGAAAATAAGTAGTCCCATCAAATGTGAGGTACATAAAAATGGGTACTAGCATGTTTTAAAGTTGCTAATGTGACGTATTAAAAAAAACTTGAAAAATCCACCTGCGGAAACCACCTGCAATCATAAAAACACCTGCCGCATACTTGGGGACCCCCCTGGAGTTTATTTCCTTTTTTGCCCCCAAAATGAAATTAATTAGGAACACCCAAAAAAGTATTTTGTAAAAACTGTTTGACACAGTTTACCCTTGGGGGCTGTCCAAAGGGTGCTGGGTGGTTTTCCTACATTGGCACCCCAAAACCCCTATTCTGCACTTTTTTTCACCTGCCATTCATAGGCGAAACTTTTTCGACAGGTCCACTGCATTGACTTTCCGCCTTTGCGAAAAGTCGGCCAAATTGAATATGGGGAAGTGCAATTGTCGAAAATGACGTCATCGGCAAAAAAGTATCACTGAAACTGACTTTTTGCTTCTAATTGAATAAGGCCCTAAGGGATAAATTTACTAAGTGTCACTTTTCAAAGTCACGTGTCTTTGGTAGTTTCGGAAGGTAGATTTAAGAGGGCAATAATACTAAACACAAAAACAGGTTTAGTTTTATATTTAATATTATTGACACTTTAAATCCAGTGGCTGAAGCTGTAAATTTCGCCCTAAGTCACAGCTGTACCTGAGTAAGATGACATATGAAGTGCTTACATCACTTCTCTATTACCAATGTAAAAATTAGGAACTTGCCTAGAAGCTACAAAGATTAGCCATCCAGACAGCAGTCTTATTATGACAGTACTATGGTAGCAGGGTGCGGCGACGCGCTCACCAAAATTAACTCCTAAGGTATAGATTCAGTGCTTTCAGACTCGGTGTTCACATTTCAAAACATTATCTATACTAGTACACAGAAAGCAAAATTATGGAACCTCTTAAAGCTGGTGCCTCTGTAAATAAGGTGGAGGGCTGCCATAACCAGCAGAGCATATGAGGGTGATTTACATCTAGGCGATAAGCTTGCATGCGTACATTGCAGAGAATCCCATGGGCTGCAAAGAAAAATGTGTAAGGTTGTGTCTATGAGGTGCTAGGGAAATGGTACAAGAAATGGCAACTCACAGTCCTGGGTTGAATGTGCCCTTATTTCATCTTGTAAACCAGCGTTTCTCAAAGTGTGTGTAGTGACGCCTTAGTCTGTCACGAGTTGGTCCTGATGTGACGCCATGACAGTGTAGCGAGGAAAGAAATAAAGGCCGGGTCCTTCTGGACACACTGCGGCCAATCAGAAGAGCAAGGGGAGGAGAGTGCGCTTTCCCATCTGCCCCATTGAATACACAAAAGGGGCAGATGCATGAATCTCTGGAAAGTGATAAAGTGGAGAGTGATAAACGACCAACCAATCAGCTCCTAACTGTCATGTTACAGGCTGTGTTTGAAAATTACAGCTGGGAGCTGATTGGTTGGTTGTTTATCACTTCCAGAGGTTCATACATCTGCCCCTAAAGTCCCATCCATCTCCTGGCTTTCTGCAGCATCAGAGAGGAGCAGGCAGGTAGCTGCAGCAGTGTGAATGTCCCAGCATCATGATTTCTTGTAAGAGAGCAAGAGAGAGGGGGGAGCGAGAGAGCAGAGAGAGAGAGGGGAGAGCGAGAGAGCGAGAGAGAGAGAGGGGGCAGAGGCGAGAGAGAGAGGGGGGCAAGAGAGCGAGAGAGAGAGAGGGGGGCAAGAGAGCGAGAGGAGAGCGAGAGAGAGGGGGGCGCGAGAGAGCGAGGGGGGGCGCAAGAGAGCGAGGGGGGCGCAAGAGAGCGAGGGGGGGCGCAAGAGAGCGAGGGGGGCGCATAGAGAGCGAGGGGGGCGCAAGAGCGAGGGGGGCGCAAGAGAGCGAGGGGGGCGCAAGAGAGCGAGGGGGGCGCAAGAGAGCGAGGGGGGCGCAAGAGAGCGAGGGGGGCGCAAGAGAGCGAGGGGGGCGCAAGAGAGCGAGGGGGGCGCAAGAGAGCGAGGGGCGAAGAGGGGGGGGCGCAAGAGAGCGAGGGGGGGCAGAGAGCGAGGGGCGCAAGAGAGCGAGGGGGAGCAAGAGAGCGAGGGGGAGCAGAGAGAGAGAGGGGGAGCAAGAGAGAGAGAGGAGGGGAGCGATGAGAGCAAGGAGAGCGGGGGAGCAAGAGAGCGGGTGGAGCAAGAGAGAGAGGGGGAGGCGAGAGAGAGACGAGAGAGAGAGGAGAGAGCGAGAGAGTGAGGGGCAAGAGAGCGAGAGAGAGAGGGGGGGCAAGAGAGCGAGAGAGAGGAGGGAGCAGAGAGAGCGAGAGAGAGAGGGGGGGCGAGAGAGAGCGAGAGAGAGAGGGAGGGGGGCAAGAGAGCGAGAGAGAGAGGGGGGGCAAGAGAGCGAGAGAGAGAGGGGGGGCAGAGAGAGCGAGAGAGAGAGGGGGAGCGAAGAGAGCGAGAGAGAGGGGGGAGCGAGAGAGCAAGAGAGAAGGGGAGGCAGAGAGAGAGAGCGGGAGGAGCGAGAGAGAGAGGAGAGAGAGAGAGAGGGGGAGAGAGCGAGAGAGAGAGGGGGGCAAGGAGAGAGCGAGAGCTGAGGGGGGGCAAGAGAGCGAGAGAGGGGGCAAGAGAGCGAGGAGAGAGAGGGGGAGCGAAGAGGCAAGAGACGAGAGAGAGAGGGGGGGCAAGAGAGCGAGAGAGGGCAAGAGAGCGAGAGAGAGAGGGGGGAGCGAGAGAGCAAGAGAGAGAGGGGGGAGCGAGAGAGCAAGAGAGAGGGGGGAGCGAGAGAGAGAGGGGGGGCAAGAGAGGGGGGGCAAGAGAGGGGGGAGCAAGAGAGAGAGGGGGGAGCGAGAGAGAGAGGGGGGGAGCGAGAGAGCAAGAGAGAGGGGGGAGCGAGAGAGAGAGGGGGAGCAAGAGAGAGAGGGGGGAGCGAGAGAGCAAGAGAGAGGGGAGAGCGAGAGAGAGAGGGGGAGAGAGAGGGGGGGCAAGAGAGGGGGAGAGAGAGGGGGAGAGAGAGGGGGGGCAAGAGAGCGAGAGAGAGAGGGGGGAGCGAGAGAGCAAGAGAGAGAGGGGGGAGCGAGAGAGCAAGAGAGAGGGGGGAGCGAGAGAGAGAGGGGGAGCGAGAGAGCGAGGGGGGGAGCGAGAGAGCAAGAGAGAGAGGGGGGAGCGAGAGAGCAAGAGAGAGGGGGAGAGAGAGGGGGGGCAAGAGAGCGAGAGAGAGAGGGGGGGCAAGAGAGCGAGAGAGAGAGGGGGGAGCGAGAGAGCAAGAGAGAGAGGGGGGAGCGAGAGAGCAAGAGAGAGGGGGGAGCGAGAGAGCAAGAGAGAGGGGGGAGCGAGAGAGAGAGGGGGGGCAAGAGAGGGGGGAGCAAGAGAGAGAGGGGGGAGCGAGAGAGAGAGCGAGAGAGAGAGGGGGGGCAAGAGAGCGAGAGAGAGAGGGGGGGCAAGAGAGCGAGAGAGAGAGGGGGGGGCAAGAGAGCGAGAGAGAGAGGGGGGGCAAGAGAGCGAGAGAGAGAGGGGGGAGCGAGAGAGCGAGGGGGGGCAAGAGAGCGAGGGGGGGCAAGAGAGCGAGAGAGCGAGGGGGAGCAAGAGAGCGAGAGAGCGAGGGGGAGCAAGAGAGCGAGGGGGAGCAAGAGAGCGAGAGAGCGAGGGGGAGCAAGAGAGCGAGAGAGCGAGGGGGAGCAAGAGAGCGAGAGAGCGAGGGGGGAGCGAGAGAGCAAGAGAGAGGGGGGAGCGAGAGAGAGAGGGGGGAGCAAGAGAGGGGGGAGCAAGAGAGAGAGGGGGGCGCGAGGGGGGGAGCAAGAGAGAGAGGGGGGCGCGAGAGAGAGAGCGAGAGAGAGAGGGGGGGCAAGAGAGCGAGAGAGAGAGGGGGGGCAAGAGAGCGAGAGAGAGAGGGGGGGCAAGAGAGCGAGAGAGAGAGGGGGGGCAAGAGAGCGAGAGAGAGAGGGGGGGCAAGAGAGCGAGAGAGAGAGGGGGGGCAAGAGAGCGAGAGAGAGAGGGGGGGCAAGAGAGCGAGAGAGAGAGGGGGGGCAAGAGAGCGAGAGAGAGAGGGGGGGCAAGAGAGCGAGAGAGAGAGGGGGGGCAAGAGAGCGAGAGAGAGAGGGGACAAGAGAGCGAGAGAGAGAGGGGGACAAGAGAGCGAGAGAGAGAGGGGGGACAAGAGAGCGAGAGAGAGAGGGGGGACAAGAGAGCGAGAGAGAGAGAGGGGGGACAAGAGAGCGAGAGAGAGAGGGGGCGGACAAGAGCGAGAGAGAGGGGGCGGACAAGAGCGAGAGAGAGGGGGCGGGCAAGAGCGAGAGAGAGGGGGCGGGCAAGAGCGAGAGAGAGAGGGGGGGCAAGAGCGAGAGAGAGAGGGGGGGCAAGAGCGAGAGAGAGAGAGGGGGGGCAAGAGCGAGAGAGAGAGAGGGGGGGCAAGAGCGAGAGAGAGGGGGGGCAAGAGCGAGAGAGAGGGGGGGCAAGAGCGAGAGAGAGGGGGGGCAAGAGCGAGAGAGAGAGGGGGCAAGAGCGAGAGAGAGAGGGGGGGCAAGAGCGAGAGAGAGAGGGGGGGCAAGAGCGAGAGAGAGAGGGGGGGCAAGAGCGAGAGAGAGAGGGGGGCAAGAGCGAGAGAGAGAGGGGGGCAAGAGCGAGAGAGAGAGGGGGGAGCAAGAGCGAGAGAGCGAGGGGGAGCAAGAGAGCGAGAGAGCGAGGGGGAGCAAGAGAGCGAGGGGGAGCAAGAGAGCGAGAGAGCGAGGGGGAGCAAGAGAGCGAGAGAGCGAGGGGGAGCAAGAGAGCGAGAGAGCGAGGGGGGGCAAGAGAGCGAGAGAGCGAGGGGGGGCAAGAGAGCGAGAGAGCGAGGGGGGGCAAGAGAGCGAGAGAGCGAGGGGGGGCAAGAGAGCGAGAGAGAGAGGGGGGGGCAAGAGAGCGAGAGAGAGAGGGGGGGCAAGAGAGCGAGAGAGAGAGGGGGGGCAAGAGAGCGAGAGAGAGAGGGGGGCAAGAGAGCGAGAGAGAGAGGGGGGCAAGAGAGCGAGAGAGAGAGGGGGGCAAGAGCGAGAGAGAGAGGGGGGACAAGAGCGAGAGAGAGAGGGGGGACAAGAGCGAGAGAGAGAGGGGGGACAAGAGCGAGAGAGAGAGGGGGGCAAGAGCGAGAGAGGGGGGACAAGAGAGCGAGAGAGAGAGGGGGGACAAGAGAGCGAGAGAGAGAGGGGGGACAAGAGAGCGAGAGAGAGAGAGGGGGACAAGAGCGAGAGAGAGGGGGGGGCAAGAGCGAGAGAGAGAGGGGGGGCAAGAGCGAGAGAGAGAGAGGGGGGGCAAGAGCGAGAGAGAGAGAGGGGGGGCAAGAGCGAGAGAGAGAGGGGGCAAGAGCGAGAGAGAGAGGGGGGGCAAGAGCGAGAGAGAGAGGGGGGGCAAGAGCGAGAGAGAGGGGGGGCAAGAGCGAGAGAGAGAGGGGGGCAAGAGCGAGAGGGGGGGCAAGAGCGAGAGAGAGAGGGGGGGCAAGAGCGAGAGAGAGAGGGGGGGCAAGAGCGAGAGAGAGAGGGGGGGCAAGAGCGAGAGAGAGAGAGAGAGGGGGGGCAAGAGCGAGAGAGAGAGGGGGGGCAAGAGCGAGAGAGAGAGGGGGGGCAAGAGCGAGAGAGAGAGGGGGGCAAGAGCGAGAGAGAGAGGGGGGGCAAGAGCGAGAGAGAGGGGGGGCAAGAGCGAGAGAGAGAGGGGGGGCAAGAGCGAGAGAGAGAGGGGGGGCAAGAGCGAGAGAGAGAGGGGGGGCAAGAGCGAGAGAGAGAGGGGGGGCAAGAGCGAGAGAGAGAGGGGGGGCAAGAGCGAGAGAGAGAGGGGGGGCAAGAGCGAGAGGGGGGCGAGAGGGGGGGCAAGAGCGAGAGGGGGGCGAGAGGGGGGGCAAGAGCGAGAGGGGGGCGAGAGGGGGGGCAAGAGCGAGAGGGGGCGAGAGGGGGGGCAAGAGCGAGAGGGGGGCGAGAGGGGGGGCAAGAGGGGGGGCAAGAGCGAGAGGGGGGGCAAGAGCGAGAGGGGGGGCAAGAGCGAGAGGGGGGGGCAAGAGCGAGAGGGGGGGCAAGAGCGAGAGGGGGGGGCAAGAGCGAGAGGGGGGGCAAGAGCGAGAGGGGGGGCAAGAGCGAGAGGGGGGCAAGAGCGAGAGAGAGGGGGGGCGAGAGAGAGGGGGGCAAGAGCGAGAGAGGGGGGGGCAAGAGCGAGAGAGGGGGGGCAAGAGCGAGAGAGAGAGGGAGGGCAAGAGCGAGAGAGAGAGGGAGGGCAAGAGCGAGAGGGAGGGCAAGAGCGAGAGAGAGAGGGAGGGCAAGAGAGAGAGGGGGCAAGAGCGAGAGAGAGAGGGGGCAAGAGCGAGAGAGGGCGGGGGCAAGAGCGAGAGAGAGGGGGGGAAGAGCGAAGCGAGCGAGAGAGAGCGACAGATGGATGGATGCTCTGGAAATATGATCAAATTGAATTAGTTGCTATGGCTGACATCCCATTTTCTAAAGGTTTATAAATGTCCTCCACTGAATAACTGCAAATATACAATGCTGTATACCCACACTCTGTACAACAATACAGCTAAAATTGAACACAGTATAAAAAAAATTCCCAGAAAGGGAGATAGCAGATGTATTTTCTATGTAGTTTATCATACTTGGAAAATGAAGTGCTATTGTGTGAGAAGGGAACTGCGGTTATCACTGTACTATTTGCAAAGCATTAAAATTAGAAAGTAAAAACGCATATACCACGTTGTATCTTTATGCAAATTTAAAAATGTGGTTAGAAGCATTTACAAATACGTTTAATCTGACTTATTTTAAAACATGTCTATTACAAAACAGAAATTGGTCTAGCTCAATGTTTTTGTGTGTTCCCACTGAGATGAACATTTTCAAAGGCATATACATGCATCAGACATATTGAAGAAACATAAGAAACATAAGCTGCAGCCAAGCTATTCGCACATAAACATGCTAAGAAATATGGCTTACTTTGGTGCCATGTTTAATTGTACAGCCGTTCACACACACTTGCATTAGACATGCATCTAAAAAGCAGAATTTTAACGCCAATTTGCAAGTAGCCTTGGGCCAGGGTACACAGCGAATTTCATTTGTGACAATTATATTTAAGTGTGGCTACAAAAAAAAAAAAAAAAACACCACACAAACATGGTTTTGAGTTTATAGTAATCAGTGCAAAAATACAGTCTAAAATGATGCATAATGATTTAATTCATCTTGCTTCGGAATATAAAGAAACATTGTGTCAAAGGCAGACTCAGATTCTCGTAAAGCCTTGCAGAGTGATTTATCTACAGTATAAAAGGAATATATTTATACAAACATTTGCAGCGCTTGCTACACAGAACAGTTAAACAACCCATCTGAAACTGTGCCACAGTGGTGTTTATATATATTTTAGAGAAGCAAGTGACAGAAAAAAAAAATCTCGCACCAAGCTGCAGTATAGGAGCTGGCCAGGGTGCTGAAACAGCAAGAGAGCATTTGAAACTGAGGCTTGGAATGAAACAAGTAAAAAAACAAAAAAAAAAAACAAACTTGTGCTGTGTGAGTGACTGACTGCTGCTGCAGAGCCGAAGGCTGCACTCCGATTAACTCTCTGAGACAATGAGAGCCAATCAGAAATAACAATGTGCCCTTTTGCTTAGCAGCAGCCTAGAGAGGGGAGGGAGTCAGGACTGAGCAGGATCACATCTGAGGCAGACAGAGTGAGAGACAGCTCCTTCCTGGCTACTGTGTCTGCATCAGGGCATCTTCATAGGTTCGTTAGAGGCTATCAGAAACTGGGGAAAAAAAAAAAACATCGAAACACCATCAAATGATTTCCATTGAATGGTGGCAAACATCAGACCACCACCATCAAATGGTAAAAACACTACAATCAGAACAAAATCTATGGATAGTAATTATCTGATTTCGATATCCACCCCCACACTGAACCTTTAGACTGACTCGGGTCACCACCACTGCACTGTGAAGTGCTCCCTCTCCAGAGTGTTTCCGCTCAACCACGCTGTTCTCGGACGGAGGCACCATGGTGACGAAGCTCAACGGGAAGCCCTGCAAATACAGGGTATATTGTGCAAAGAGGACATTGCTCATTGCCATGTTTGGCAGCCGGGGAGAGGTGCATATGGAGGCTGCGGAATTATGCACAGGTGCCCCAAGCCCTAGGGGACATACTGCTGATAATGCTTACAGTAGCTGCAATATAAATCTTTCATCCATGAGCCTCCTGCCCTTCCCAGCACATCCCAGTGGGTGGGCACCAGCCAGCTGAAGTGCAGCAGCAGGGAGCAGGAGTGAGAAGCAGGGGGTTGTGGTGAGATGCAGAGGTCTGTGGTGTGATGTAGGGGGCTGTGGTAAGAAGAAGGGGCCTGTAGTGAGATGCAAGGGGCTGTGGTAAAATGCAGGGGGCAGTAGTGAGAAGCAGGAGGCTCTTGTGAGATGCAGGGGTCAGGAATAAGAAGCAGGAGGCTGTGGTGAAATATAGGATGCTGTGGTGAAATGCAGGGGGCAGTAGTGAGAAGCAGGAGGCTCTTGTGAGATGGCGTAGGTTGTCATGAGATGCAGGGGGCTGTGGCAAGATGAAATTGCCCCTGTGCGAAGGTGGGGCGGGTTGCTAGTATAATTAATATACATATATAGATATATGGGATAGATATTTATTTTTTTCAGATAACACAATCTCCTAAAAATGTTGTCACACAACCACTTTTCACTCATCATTTAAAGTGCGGAGATATTGTTATGAGCACTTTAAACCAGCAGCGGACAAGGGCCTAGAGAGCTCAGTAAAAACTGGTTTGATTTATCGAAATATATTCTATATGAGGAAATCCTGTCACGGGGGTAATTTCAAGTGCTGATTATATCAACCGTGATATGTAAAACTATTGCACTCTCCTAGCCGCAATGAATACACTATAGATATGAGGCATGAAAGCTTCTAAAGCTGACATTAGTGCGGCTGTGTGACACCTCGCAATGTGCACGGGCTGAAATTTCCCGCTTCCAACCTCCATCCGCACCAATACTCTTCCATACCAAAGGCATCTGCTTACAGCACAAGAAAACGAAAGGGAGAGGAGCAGCGAATAGAAGGGACCCCTGAAGACCACTCATTACTGCCCACTGTGTTTTGAAAAACTGAGTGTCGCAGGGTTTTCACATTTAATTTTCTACACTGAAAACAGGCTTCATCTTCATCATCAGCTTTATAATCATGGCAACGGCAAAAAATAAAAAAATGACAGTTCTGTGTTTTGTCACCATGACAATCATTCAAAAAGGAAAAAGAAAAAAAGGATAACTAATTTCTGCACCTCGGCCCTGATATAGACATACAATGATACCTTGTAGTCACAGCACCACAATGAAGATGTACCTTGAAAACAAAAGCAGACCAGAAAGGAGGTATGGGCGATAGAAACGGCCAAGGACAGTCAATGTTGCCAACAGCCGAGTGCTATCAGATCTCTACAGTGGCTGGTCCATGAATCATGTCTCCAACACCAGGGCACCACTGGTAGCTGCAGAGCTGTGCCAGCCACCAATGTCTGCTTTACTGCAGTAACCGCCACACACAGGCCCTCATTTAGAGGCGCTCGCAAAAAGCGAGCGCTCGTTCTGAATGTGGGCGGCCTCCTGGTCGTTAGGTAAGCTGCGGGTTACCACCCACAGCTTAACGACCGACCAGGTTGATGGTCGTGATGGTGAACACCATCGCGACCATCGGGGCTTGTGACGAGACCCTAAGGCTGGGTCTCGGCAGCCCCAAGCCCCAGGGAGCTTCCTGCTCTGAAAGAGCAGGAAACTCCCCACTGACATCACTGATGATGTCAGTGCGGCCGCCCACAAAACGGTAGGGCGTTCGTTAAGGAACGTCTCTGTTCTGGAAACCACCCCCCGGCCCGCCTAAAAAACGGGGGCGAGCGGTCGATCAACATCGACAGCTGCGCTTTTTGTAGAGAGCTCTGGAGCGAGAGTGTTTCTCTCTCGCTCCGGTGCTTGCACGCGCGTAGTGCGGCCGCTGCGCATGCGCAGGGCTAACTATCGACCCAGTTGTGAGCACATCGGTGCTTGCGACTGGGTCTGAATGAGACCCATAATCTTTTTCCACCAGCAGCTTCAATTGTTATCCCATTATCTTATGTATCCATTGGTCCCCGCACCTTATTTGGCCAGGACCATCTTTGCCTTTTAGCTTCATGTATAAAGATTAACAAAGAAATCATTTGCAGCATTGTAGAAGTACACAGGCAAAATACCCAATTACAGTTATTACATCTGTGTATAGTATAAGTAAAAGGTGTAAGCTTTTACGAGCAGGGTCCTCTACCCTCTTGTGCTTCTTCTCTACTTTCATCTGCTTCTTACCCCCCACTAGGGCACCTAACACTTGGTTGCTTATGCTCTGCTGCTTATCTGGGTGTTATGGTCGCTAATGTAGCAATGTATATTATCCATGTCCTTGTCCTGTATTATACTGTAAGTCACTGGTTACTTATTTGTTTATGTACTTTGTAAGGTGCTGCGGAACACTTGTGGCGCCATATAAATAAATGATCATAATAATAATACTACTACTACTACTACAGGTTGAGTCTCCTATATCCAAATATTCCGAAATATTTTTAGCATGACTGAGATGGGGAAATCTTTGCTTTTTGATGGTTCAATGTACACAAACTATGTTTAAGGCACAAAAGTATTAAAAATAAAGTATAAAATGACATATATATAGGCTTTGTGCATATGTATGAAACAAATGAATTTCATGTTTGTACACAAACTATGTTTAAGGCACAAAATTATTAAAAATATTGTATAAAATTACTTGCAGGCTGTGTGTATAGGGTGTATATGAATCATAAATGCATTCTGTGTTTAGATTTGGGCCATATTCCTAAGACATTTCAGTATGGTGTGCAAATATTCCAATTTACGGAATATTCCGATATCCAAAATACCCCTGGTCCCAAGCATTTTGGATATGGGAAACTCAACCTGTAATAATAATAATAATAATAATAATAATAATAATAATAATAATAATAAGCTACAAGAATGCATACTGGAAGAAGCCATTCACAAACTTGCATAGTAAAATAAACACTAAGTTGTAAATATAAAAAATTAACTATATCAGAGTCCAAAGGGCATCCCAATACGTGTCACCTCTGTGACTCCGTGGCTTTAGCCAGAAAGGCATGACACTGTCCTCTGCCCTCTGATTTCCCATCCCTAAATTACACTGGTGCTTAGTACAGGTATTAGAATAAAAGGGTTCTTAATTTGCATCCTAATAAGTATGACTGCGGTGAACTTCTGCTCTGAGGGCCTGATTCAGAGCCGCTCGTAAGCGGCCGCTCATTCGCTCCGAGCGATGTTCGCACATCTGCGCATGCGTATGGGTCGTAATGCGCATGCGCCAACCAGTCAGTGCGGTCGGAAAACGTGTGTTCGCAAAATTGCGAGTGCCTGCTAATTTGAGTGACAGGATGAGGAGTTTGTGGGTGGTAACAGGGGAAGGTGCTTGAAAACGGGGAGTGGAGATCCGAACGCAGGCGTGCCTAACGGTCAAAACGGGTGTTTTAAGGGTGTGCATAATTAACAAAGCAGCGTCATCGGCCACGTCACTTGGTTGTTTCTTAGCCTGAACTGTTCGCATGATTGTGGTAGGAAAATCCAACAAGCACTGCGAGCAGTTCAGACGCCTTTCGATGTACTCGATTAATCAAATAAATAGCGGATATGACGTATGATGCGAGCGGCCAGGGGGCGTCTTTACAAAATAGCGAGCGCATGTTTCGTTCGCTCGCTCAGACATAGAGGCGTCAACAGACCGCAAAGAGCGAGCGCTCAATTTAAATAGCCGTTCCCTTTTTCTGAACGAGCGAGCGCAAATAGCGTCCGGCTCTGAATCAGGCCCTGAGTACAGTGTGTGTGGTGAGTTGTAGTGGTGGGAACATTAAATAGAGGCACAAATTATTTATCAGGAAAATCAGCAGCAAAAAGACAGGGATAACATAGACAGGGCTCCATACTGTATACCTAGGGCCACAAGGGACTGTGCCCTGTACTGTACACCGCCCACCCCCCTCCATCATGGCCACCACAAGTCAGCCCCACCCTTCTGCAGCTGGCTCCCAGCCCACACAGCCAGCTGCTCCCTTTAAATCAAAGGGGATGTTTTATAACTGGCTGTAATGAGAAAGGGGGGGGGGGGGGGGGGTGTAATCCTAGACTTTGCTCTATGAAGGACTTGGTGTAGAAAGCTAACTCTTTCAGAGCCAGCTGTGCATAAAGCATCATCACACTACACAGGGTGGAACCTGGTGTTTGAGACTCCTCATTACTCAGTATAGCTTCAACGTGCGGGCAGTAACTAAACCCTTCAATGAACGGGAAGAAGAAATGTAATGTAAAGTGAAGGTCTGGCTAAACATGGGTACTGAAGCAAAGCCTGCTGATTTTGTGCAATGAGGCAAACATTCAGGAATGAGGGGACATATAGACTCTGGTCACTTTGTAATAGAATAACCCCCTCTGTAGTGAGACCCCCTTTCCTCATAAACCCCATTTAGTCTCTCTCCGCCTTCCCTGGAACAGGCACTTATCATGTATGTAGTATCAATTTACAGAAGCAAATAAAGCAGCTGCAAGACCCTTGGAAGTGCGGTTTCTTTGTTACACGGCATATTTACTTTGTCATCATTCCGTCACAAGAGGAGCCATGCTGTTTTCTATGAATTTAGTTCATACCCTGTGTGCTAGTCATGCTCTGGCTGCCTGGGCTGTGCATTGTTGCAGATGACAGGCCGGCCACAGTGAATGTACCAAGTGGACAGGTTTTTTTTTTTTTGTGTCACTGACTACAGTACCCTGTCTCTACTCTCTATCCACCCAGGTCCTAGCATTTAAATCCAGCCTACCGTCCATTCTACCCACCAGGGACTTCCAGGCCTCCATCAGGTTATTGTACTGCTAAAGCTCTCAATCTCCTCTCTCCCCTCAGTGCCATGGCCTCTCTGCCCAGGACCATGGAACCTGCACAACCCCCAGCTGACCCTCCACCCCAGGGCACACTGATACAGCCCCAGTCTCATCACTTTTCCCCAAGGCGTGCACAGTAATCCAAGCACCATCTTTTGTTTACTCCATTGCAAGCATTCTGCTCCAGCTTTCTCTCCAGGAACCTGTACTAATCCACCATAACCATAGAAGTATACAGAAGCTGTCATGACATGAACACTAAATATTTAATGTTTCTCTTGCTGTCTCGCTCACTTTCTTGCTATCACCTGCCTGACACATTAGTTACAGGTTGCACCTGGACCAGATTTACAATGCTGCCATATAAAAATATGGCCCATCATCAAGACAGCATGATGATGACCAGCTGCCTAGTTCTACAGTGGCGGCTCCAGAGGGTGAGGCTGCAACCCAAATAGGGGAGCCACACCAACTGCCAGCGAGTACCAGCCATGTAGGTTCGGCAGCGTTTGAAATGGCAGTTGGTGTGGTTCCCCTATTCGAATTTTGGACTGTGCTGCAGCCCCACCCTCTGGAGCCGCCACTGATTTAGGGAGATATTGGGGTCTATTTCCTAAGCCTTGGATTGAGATACGGAGATAAAAGTACCAGCCAATCAGCTCCTAACTGCCATGTCACAGGCTGTGTTTGAAAAATGACAGTTAAGAGCTGGTTAGCTGGTACTTTATTTCCATTCACTTTAGCTCCATCCAAGGCTTAGTAAATAGACCCCATTGGGGCTGATAGTGTTGCGGGTGTACACATCCACATGGCTCTGGCCACACCCTCCCAGCACTGATCACAGCTCTTCCATTTCTCACAATGGGGCAGATGTATGAAGCTCTGGAAAGTGATAAAGTGCAGAGTGATAAACGAGCAGCCACTCGGCTCCCAACTGTCATCTTACAGGCTGTGTTTGAAATATGACAGTTGGGAGCTGAGTGGCTGCTGGTTTATCACTCTGCACTTTATCACTTTCCAGAGCTTCATACATCTGCCACAATAGACCCTTTTTCATTTACTGCTCTGGGCCCAAGTAGCCATAAATCCGGCCCTGGTCTGCACTGTATATGCAAGAAGTTCAAATCAAGGTTTGAAAGTTTTATATAGAGTTGGGTACGCACTGGAGCAATGTTGGACCGATTTGCCTCTTCGTAACGACAAATCGCCTACATCGCTCAGAGTGTACGGGTGATTGCGCGCTAGCGACGGTCGATGGGTTTTGATGTGCTGCACATCAAACCTAGCCACAGCACTAGCGATCAGTCGTATGCTAATGAAGGACAGAACAGAGATCATTCTAGTGTGTACGGGCAATCCCTGCTCAAGGGCATTTGTTCCGATGTAGGAAAGAATGCCCGTCGCTCCAGTGTGTACCTAGCTTAGGTCTCAAAGCGTGTTTAAGTGCAGTATATACAGGTGGTGGACAAAAATCACCTGGGTAAATGAGGAACACCAAACATATTGAAAGCAGGGCATTTCGCACAGGTGTCTTTTAGAAAATAACACCTCAATATGGTTAGAGTTCTGTACAAAAACAAAATACAGGCTCAACTTACTAAAGCAGTTACCAGCAAACAGTCTAAGCGGACGTCAGCACAGACCTCTAAAGAAAAACAAATATCATCAACAAAGGGCAACCATGGGTGCAAGTGTAATCTCCAGGATGGTCATAGTTGTGAAGTACTACAATGTGTAAGGTAAAACAGGTGAAGCACTGTAGATCACTTGCCTGATAATATCAACCTGTGGCGTAAGCAGCCAGTTTAATCCGAAACCAACCTATGCTCCAGTCTCTCCCCGCCCCTCTCTCTAGACTGTAAAGCTCTAACGGTCAAAGCCCTGTTAGCCAGTCTCACACCTGTCCTCCTGCATCTACCCATTCACACACTGTCCATCCTTTGTGCTCTCTAGCTGTATGATGGTTACATGATTTGTATGATATGCACATGCTCTGAATTGCAGCAGTATACTTGATCTGAGAATTCACACATCTTCGTCTTGACACGACATGGTTGTGCTCACATGGCTGCTACGTTCCTTGCCGGTCCGGCACTGCAGAAATTCTGGTGTGTAATAAATAAACTTTGATGAAATAGTCGAACGACAAGTGCCCAGTGCATGATATGATAGCCAGGCAGCATTGCAGAAACTGCTCATTGCACCTGGCAATGATGGTCTGGGGCGCAAAGGCAATGCTGCACCAGTGATTGGTGGAAAAAGGCATTGTGGTCAGATCATTTTTCACCAGATTTTCAATAAACAGATGAGTAAACGTGTGTTGCGCCAACCTGTGCAGCTGAGAGTGTTTGTTTCATATCGTATAGGATTCTGGTAGTTCCAGAAAGCTGTGCAGAGCCTTTCCCTGGTGTTTTGGGCTCAGTCATCCCTTAGAAGACAAGGCCAAGGGAAACTGGCACAAAATGTACACAGAATAATCACTGCCCCATGTCACAGGATTTCCTTCCAGGTTACCATGTAAGAACACAACGGAGGATTTTTATCTACCGCCATTAACCAGACATCAGTCATGTGGATTTCTTGTGGTAATTGCAGACACTGATAGAACCAGTGCCTATATATAGGACACATGCGGTGGTCCAATGCTCTAATATGTGACTTTATATTGGCGTTTCCTTTTATTGCCTACTACAAGTAAAATACAGAAACAGGTTATGTGCACAGTTATGTAGCAAACTTTGAAAATACAGTGGCCCGAAGGGATGCTTAGGTTAATGTATCACTAACTACAATAACATACAATAATACACTCAGGACAACATTGTATAAGGTGTAAAATACCATATATGGTGTATATAATCTAAACAACTATATGTGCATAGAGCTTATAGAGTACATGCACAGTAAACAATACAAGTCATTGTATACATTTATAGAGTGCCAGCTTCCCCCCCCCCCCCCCCCCACAGGGCTGTACACACCATATATAGAAATGTATATGTATTATGTAAGAAAATCAGCCCTAGGCTTTAATTATCAGTGTATGGAAAACTCCTGTCAACAGACATTAATATTCTAAAAAAAAAAAGAAAGTGATGTGTACGTGAGCTCGTTTCTGGATCAGCTCATTGATATGATACAATACGAGGAGTCGGCTGCAATAATGTGTTCAGCACTTCAGAGATTAAAACAGATATGAATTATTTATCGCTCGACCCAATCAAAGAGAGTGTTTATCTCCCCCGGGGGCCTTGCTTTAATCTACTTCTAACCAAATGAAAGAGGTCCGAGTCCCTTATCCTCACATCGTGTAATGACGGACACACAACGAGGGGGGGGATTTACACACACCCACCTGCGCTGACCCCATTTAACAGGCGATGCGACTTTCATTCACTCATCGACTGCTTCCATTTATTTATTCTTTTTGTAAATCTAGAGCAATACTGCAAAGAGGCTGTGTGCTTGATCAGTGTATCAGGGTTAGTGGGGGCAATAAAGCCCGCGCGGAGGTAATTAGTTATGACATACTTCCAGCCACATCAGCTCATGCAGCTATGACCTATTTGTGAAGTCCGAGGTTACTAAGTGCCAGTGTCAGTTTTAATTTGGGATCGTCGATCAGAGAGTTGAAGACAAGATCGCCTGCCCCCTGACTGCAGAAAAATATCTAGACTTCTCTAATACATAGGATAAGCGGGAAAAAAAAAAAAAAAACAACTGTTTGCCCAATAAGACAGTAATGTACACTCAATAATGGCCAAGTAGATTTTCAGAGCCCATATGCCACAGAGTGGAACAAAACAGCCGTTTGCACTCTTCTTACACCAGACCTAGGCAACCAGTGGCTCTATGGCTAGTGTGGGACTACAAGTCACAGCATGTCCTGTTAAACTGGAGAGCCATTTAAAGGTTACATTTTCTTCTCTAGAAGCAGAACACGGAGCTGACAATTTGGCCTTTAAATTCCATGGCTTTATTATGAAAGTAGCTTTGAATGAGGCATTTAGCAACTGAATGCCTCTGGTCTGTCTGTACCCATGCAGGGTCAGCTCCCCCTTGTTCCATTTCTCTCACTTGTCACTGTCACGAACGTGTAAAGAAACACTGACTGTAAGGGACGTGATGTGTTTCAGCCTAAGGTCTCTGTCACATGCCATAAACCATTGTGCTCCGCTGTGTTGGGGAAGGGATGTTGAGGCAGCTGAAGGTGACAATGCAGAGAACATTTTGTGAAATGATTTTTCTTCTGTCCGCCACATTGAAAATAGTTGTCCTTCTTCCTAAAGGGAACTGTCACAAGGACTTTCTACCGACATGTTGCAGATTATTGGTGTTCTCTTCTGTCTCGCTTATGGCCTGCACAGCTATTCTTTTATCTTGTATTACGCTGTTTTTATACATTACCTTTTCATCTCTTCTCGAGAGTGTAACTTTACCCAGTGTTCAAAGCAGAAGGTTACTGTGCTTTATTTACTGTAGCTATCGAAATAACCCTTAATGGTAGACTTCTGAAGAAATCTCCTAGCTCAACACTAATCCGGGCTTTCATGAGAAGACCTTCATGTAGTAACATGAAAAGGAAGGTTATGTTGCCACTTTATAGATCACTGGTAGAGACCTCCCCCCTCAAGTACTGTTCACGGATCTGAGGGCAATACTTCCAAAATAGACATTAATAAAATAGAATGGAAAACCCTAAACTTATAAGGAAAGACATTAGGCGATGAGAGTGTACAGTTTAGTGGAGAAGAGAACGAATGAAAAGTACAATCATGAGCAACAGAAGGAGTGATCGATACATCCAATAGTCACCCAGCAGTGGTGGGCGCTCATATAGCAAGAATGCACAGGACAAACCTTTCTATTGTTAAGACATTTCTTACATTGTTAAAATATTATATGTAATCTTGGGGAATCAGGTCACTGGAGACTTTCCATCAAAAACATAAGGATCTCTATATGGGTCTATGTAATCACAGGGCCTCTTTGTGGACCATTTACTCCCATCCAAAAAGGTCCATTAGCAGCAGACAGTGCAGCAGTCTCATCACCTGGCGTGGTCCCAAAATTCCTCAGAGGAGAACCTCTTAGATAGGAGTCTTTACACCAGCAAACAACTACAGTCCACAAGAGAGATTCAAAGTCCCTTTTCTAGGCTATCACCCTTACATGCCACCCACTAATTGCCCAGTCTGTTTCTCTCTGCCATTCATCCATATAGTGCATCTGTCTACATGCCTCCCTCAACCTGGTCAATGTATTCCTCTCAGTCTTCCATCCAGCAGGTGGCTCCCATTTAGCCTGGTCAATGCAATCCCCTTTGCCTTCCACCCAGTCTGTATGTTTTCCTTAATCTGTGCAGTTTATTTCCATATACAATCCTAGGTCTCCCCCTTAACCTAGCTAATCTGTTCCCCTCTGCCTTCCATACAGCTTGCATGTGTTCACTTGAGTCTTCCCCTTAGCCTGGTCCAAATGGTCCCTTTTTACAGATCACTCACACTACCTGCTTCACTCCCCCCCCAAACCAACCCTGCCTACTCTCCTAGCCGATAACTTGTTTCTATCCCTACATCTGCCTATCCTGATCCAAATCACCCTTTGCCAGCTTCATTTCACCATACAGCACAGTCACTTGTTCATCTCAGATACCAGGATTGCCAAATCTGCACCCCCCCCCCCCCCCTCCCAATCTCCTCTCCAAGCGGCAGCTGTCTGCTGTGCACACCAGGAGCGCAGAGAATCACAGACTTCTCGTAGAGGAAACAGCATTTAGAATACTGTGACTTCTGAAGGATTTTAGCCACACACTGGGAAAGAGGTTTTCATACCAGACCTCTTAATCTCAATGACTGTGATTCAATATACAAAGTGCATAATTCTTCAATGAAAGATTCACCCAACTTCCTGCAGCTGTAACAAAACTGCTCATCCTCAAGGTCCGCAGAGAGTTAGGAGACCCTTGTAGCGCGGAGGAATCCGTTACTCACTGCTGAGAGACTGATGTGACTGGACTTAATTCAGATGAGAACACTGGCTTCCTATGTGATCACATCCTGTCACTCCTGACCACAGCATCCAACAATGGCTACAGCCCAAAACTAACAAATTACAGCCACTATTTACCATTTCTTAAATATTCATGTAACAGATAATGGGAAGAACGTATTCCTTAGAGTATAATAAAGCATACAGGAAGACACTAATTAGTTCAGTGACCATATAAAAGCTACTTTTACACAGCTTACGCCAATCCTCAATGCCTTCTAATAGTTTTACTTTATAGAATACGCCTCATAATTCCCAAATTTAAATTAAAAACAAACCATGTTGCTGGTACGAGGCGATCCTTACATACGGGGGCGATGTGACGTCACAAATACTTACACATGTCAACGTGGAATATTTCCAAAACAATTATTTTAATATTGATGCACATTAAAGTATCACTGAACCCCATCACTTACACTTTCAGGTATCAACCATGAAACTGAAATACATTGTTCGGCAGCGTAAAAAGTTGAGTTATACCCCACTACTCAACAACAGATATGGAGGGCTCCACACACATTTACAGGACAGTGTACAGATGGGATCTGCGGTCATTGGAATTGCTGGCATGAATCCTAATATGAATCCTGTGAAAGCTCCTGTGAATGAATCCTAATACCTACACATTTCTGCATAGTCAGTCTGTCAAGCTGTCAGTCACTCTGTGTCTGTTACAGAAGCACCTTACCTCCTAAACATCTTTCCAGTAAGCCCAAAAGAAACACAAAAAAACACCTCTACTTTTAAATAGTATAATCCTGGCCTCAACGGCTATATAATTGCTAGCTGGTAAGTTAGTTTAGACACCACAAAAAATGTTATAGTGCAGAAAAGGACCCACAAGTGCCAGTAACTGGGGATAGTAGGAAAATAGTTATAAGGCAGACGATCCATGTAATATGAAGCACTCCGCAGCACATCCTATTTTAGATGCATGATGCACTCTATAGCCGACAAGGATCTCTCTCCAGTCTAATAATATTGAAGCTGTATAACACAACGTCCATTAAATGAACAGCGCGAGGAGAGGATGATTGATCTGTACAGAGCACTGTGCCTGAATAATGAGTGTTATCGGAGAACGGAATAAACAGTGTGCACAAATACCAGATATAAGAGAGTCAGACATATTTCATAGCATTTTGCAATTACAGAGTCTAATAAAGCGAATGGTGGAAGTAAATTTTTGCAATACTGCTGAATACAACTCCAATTATTGGTCCATATGACTCCTCGTAGATATTACACCATATACTGCATCCTCAGAACTCCACCCATTTACATTAAATTACTTCTCCCATTACAGCAAATCATTTGTTAATATACAGATGTGTTCGTCTACATCTTTGCTATAGTCGCGCTAAAAAGCCCCTCTCTGCGCCCCAGGTCCCATGCTACTCTGCAAGCGCAGGGCACCTTTTTTTGCCTAAAATGCATTTAAGGAGCAATGTGATGTGACTATGATACACCAGCAGACTGAGCTGATTAATTTGATATGCGACAAATTATGTATGTGTGTGCAACCGAGTCCCTGAATCTGTATACGAAGTGCAACAATGTAGCGCCCGCAGCTTTTTTCATTCCAAGTCCCATTGTGGTTCATATACAGACTCAGATGCACCCAGATATAAAAGTGTCACATATCAAATTAATCAGCACCGTCTGCTGGTGCGTCCTAGTCTCATCGCGACTTAAATGCATGTTGGCGAATAAAAGACGCAAAGACGACGCCTGGCGCTAGCAGAGTAGCAAAGGGCCTGGAGGCTCACTCACGCCAGGCAAATCCCGCTTCGTGGCATATTGAGGCTAGATGTACGAGGACACATCTGTAGGTCCATTTATTGCCCTATATACAACACCTACTATTATGCTATAAAACCGATCCTACAGCTCCTCTTATCAATATTAATACATAACGCTCATTACTCCTTCAAATATCTTCCTATAATTTCACTTAGTAATCAATCCCAATAACTCCTACTAGCACCCTACCTAACCCCTATGCGTAACTCATTCCATATAAGCCATCCCCCAGTTGGGCAGTGATGGTAATCGTTCCATTCGGTGACAACTCACCAGGTGTTAGCTTTGCTGCTTGGTGCCATACAGCATAGCTTCGCTGCTGCCTTTCCCAGACAGAAAATCACTGTGTGCCTATGAATGGCTCCTACAGTAGCATATTATAGTTTAGGGGAAGCAAGCCTATCCATAACATGATATTGCCTTAGCTCTGAAAAAGACTTGCCCCCAAAAATAATATCTGATGGAGAAAAAAAAAAGAAGAAAAGAATTGAAGGCAACAGCCACAACCATTTTACTATTCACTTGAACAGAAATCTGAATAATTAGTGAGTAATGAGTGGGTGACAAAAGAATTGACCAGCCAGCCTCATTTGGCAGGGACCTGTTCAGAGTTCGGGAATAGGACATACAATCATTTCATTATTCTGCAGGAAGTGAAGCTAGAGTCAGGCTCAAGGGGAGGTCAGGAGGAGAGGGAGTGGGAACCAGCACATCTTACACCGACATTACTAAACAATGACCCAATCCACGAGAAAGAATGTAATATTCTCTAAACACAGCTCCACACCTTGTTACAGACCTCCGACGAGGGACAATCGCACTTTCCCTCGCAGAGGTTCAGATATTAATCAGGGTGGTTCTCCGTTTGAAATAGATTTTTCCTACTAACTCCCCCTTTTTAAATGAGGTTATTATATTAGGAGACACTAGTCATGTCCAGCCTAGTGCTACCAAGGCACAACTGCTAGATCCATGTCCTAATCGATTATGCATTCAAGCCTTACAGTTTGTGTGCCCAACATTCTGCACTTCAAATTCCTTTGAGGCACTTGTGGTCACACAGCAGGGAACTCATTAAGCTGCCTGTGGACACTGCACTATTCTACTCTGAGCGCAGCCCTCCAAGAGTATGGTGGATGGAATCGTGGCCTGAAGCAGGCCACGAGGAGGCTACAAAGGGGCCCTGCAACTAAGGGGCCCCGCCTGCCACAAAGATAGTACATATACAAAGATATATCATCAAAATTATGCTACAATATGCTAAGACATTGTAATGGACCTATAGGCGTCGGAGATCAGGGAAACCGGAATACAAGAACCACAGCTTACAGGCAAGACATGGTAGAAAGTTAGGGTCTGCACTAGCCGCAGTCACGGCTGGGTAACGGTTTAAGGGCAGTAGGAATACTGACTCCTAATATAAGTCACTTCACAAACAGAGAACAAAGAAAAAAAATAGGGGGAAAACATTCCAACATAGGAGAAGATTTCTACACAGAACACTGAAAATTGCAATAATACAACACAAGTAGGGGTCATTATAATGTGCTCCAAAGATGGCGGAGAAGTTGGTTCCTGACAATCCATGCATCAGCACTACAGGAAAGACAGATGTGTGGTTTTGTCATTACACCTTATTCCCAGAGATGGTGAGGACAGCATCAGGGGAAAATGACAGACAAAGCAGCCTGCCCCATCAAGGGACAGACAGGGGATCAATAGGCAGAACCTCTGCTTGTACTAAGATCTATCACGCAATGATAAATGACCTGACAGGGCTGCTGCCTAGCAGTATCATGTCACAGGACTGTAATATAACAGGACAGAACTGCTGAATCAGCAATTACTGAACAGAGGCATGTACTTAAACCACACAAAAAAAAGAACTTGCCTAACATTTTATAGAGCAGGTATCAAAATGTGTTATGACATACCAGTCTGCCATCATTCCTTGTCATATTTCCCCTCACTAACTTTGCCCTGTTTTGGAAAGGAACAGGTCGCTAAGCTAGGCTGGACATGGGCAGCACAGAGACACAGTGGTTGGCATTGCCACCTCACAGTGCTGGGGTCCTGTGAAAGCCAGTGTTTCCAATTTTCAGGAATCATTTCTATTTATGTCAGCGCAAAATCATCACTTGCTCCTTAAATATTCATTTGGCTCCTGAATTCTATACTGCTTTGTCCGCCACAGTCCTAAACTATACAGGCATACTAACAGCTTATCTAGCGGTGTACTAAAGTGTACCCCACAGCAAAGACGGGCAATTTTGTGGACAAATGAGAATAGTGTATGAATTCCATAAGAATCAACAACATAGGGAAAGCATGAGGCACTCTATGGAGGTAAGTGATGGGGACACTTTATGCCAAAGCTACCTTATGTGAGGCTTTCCTATCACCCTATTACAATGCTGCTAAAATTATATCCTACCACCCACTTGTATAAGAGCCACAGGCATCAGGGAGGAACAACCAGCAAAGGTGAGGGAGGACACCAATAAAAACCTGAAGGCATTATTAAAACAAATTATTACCATTGTGCATGGATAATTCACTTTTTTATATAGACAAGCTTGCCACTCTAACAACACTCCATCAGACCAAACCCATGCCAACCTGATTTAATAGGCATGTTATATGGACAGCTAGCTACACAGGGAAACCCATCTAATGATTAGGCCAGCCTACACAATGCATCAGTCCCTGGTGCTCCAGGTAACAATGAGGCCTAATCTTGCAGGCTGGGTGGAAGCACTGCCACAAGCAGGCTTGTAGAGTATTGGTGGTCCATAATAAAATGCAGAATTCACTCACAATCTCCCCATTTATCATGAGAGCGGCGACCAAGGACACCATGGCTGTAGTGATTTGATACTTTGGAAAAAGGGCCATGCAATGTGCTAACACTAAATCAATCACCCAGACAACTGCTAGTTTAGAAGACAGGCAACCCTGCGCGCCACTATATGGACTCAGGCACAGCATGGAGGGGGCGATACTGAAGGAGCTGCAAAACCTGACAGCAATGAGTCATTTAACTGCTGTGCAAGGAGGGTTAAACCTTGTCGAAGCTACGGATTAATTTAACGTCTAACTGTCAGCACATACAAGCTTAACCCGTAAGGACACAAGAATTAATTCTGCGTCTCACTGCCTGTATAGGACGAGAATCAAGGATGTTATTTCATAACAATCTACTGGTACAAAAAGAGTTAAGCCCTGACATTATCCTAGGATTGCAAGCTACTGATTACATATTAAACATAGGGAAGCGAGGGGAGGAAAAACCAGCTGAACCTGTTGCTGGCTGGGCGGCACACACCAAAATATCATATTTTCTCTTCGGCACATGGAGTGTAAACAGTCGCCTGTAGCAGGAAGGCCGAGGTGACGGGAAGGTTAGAAAAAAAAAAAAATATATATATATATATATATACACACACAGCTCCTCCCAGCACCTGTGAGCCAGCCACTTCCTGTCCCAAGGTCACCTCACTAAATCTGGCATTACCTACTGATGGTGCCAAGGTTATTTTATTTAACTCCATAAACAGCAAAAAAGCACTTTATATTTAAAATAAAACCAGTGGGTTGCAGAATGCAATGTTAAATGTACAAGGAATGTAAAACCTTCTGCGCTGTCTTATACAGAGTGTGAGCTGCCATGAGAATCGGATACGGTGGGTGGTCAGGTAGCCAGTGTTCCGTATATGAAACAATCTACAATACGAGAAGAGTGGTTTCCACGGCAACAGAACACTTGCTTTGGGTAGATATCGGAAGGGTCCATCACTCATGGTACGACTATTTCTATGGTTATGTGGCGATTACTTTTCAAATAAAAACAAAAGCCTCCAAAACAATCTGGGACAGGCAGTGGGACTGCATAAAACCAATGAGCAATACGCGGTGTTCGGACAATATATGAAAAGTGAGATGTGTGCATGTGTAAGGGCTATTTAACACACAAAGGATTTTGTCCGTCCGGCGAAAAAAAACAAAAACAAAAATATTATATATATATATTTTTTCCTTTTTTTAATTTCAGCGGAAGTTACAAATACATTAGGGCTTTCACACTGCACGGTCGCCGTGTTACGGCCGTGATAACCACTGACTAGGACGGCGGCCACCCACGGTCTTCAGTTTTTTAAATATTGAAAATAGACTGGAAACACACGGCACAAAACCGTTGCTTGTGAAAGTGACTGACCCACGGAAAGAAAAGACGGACAGTTTTTTTTCCCCCGGACGGACAAAACGTGTGTACGTGTGTGTGTGTGTACGTGTGTGTACGTGTGTGTACGTGTGTGTACGTGTGTGTACGTGTGTGTACGTGTGTGTACGTGTGTGTACGTGTACGTGTGTGTGTGTGTGTGTGTGTGTGTGTGTGTGTGTGTTAGTCCTAATAGGGAGGTCATAGCCATGTTTATTTTTAAAGCACCCTGTACGTTACCCATCTAGAAATGTTTATTAAGTGGTAACATTCTTTACAAGCAATTTTAGGTTTGTATAAATGGTGAATAGTTTCATACAGCTCTTCAGGGAATGAAGTTTTGCAACATGAGTCCCTAAAGGCAGAGATTTAATGAAAACAGTCAAATACCTTAAATATTCTCTGAGTTACAGATACATTCCACATGCTTATTTCCATGCAGGTGTAATTGTACAAAAAAAAAAAAAACATCTGTTAGTCTATGTGAATCTTACTACTTGTTCTGGCCGAGCGGATATATAGGAGAGAAATTCTGCGCTCAGATAGGGTTACTACTACAATATGGCATAACCATGAATTTCACCTGTCGTGTGTCACATGGAGCAGACTGAAATACTTAAAAAAGTAAAGAGAATGTGAAAAAGTTTATAAAAAAAAAAAAAAAGGAAGAAAACAAGAAAAAGGGGTTTCCACCTTCAGATAACGTAACGGTCTTCTATGTGATCTGCTGCAACTTTTCCTACATTTTTTTTTAACTTATTTCTGTGCTTTTCAGTCACGTATACATGTAACCCGACAAAGCTATTCATTTTCAATACTCTGGGTTAGAAAACAAAGCTGCTGCTCTGGATACAGTACAGCAGAGGTGCTATGAGAATAGAGGTGATATAGATGGACTGTAAAAACGTAGATGAAAGTCACTCAGAAAACTAAAGTAATGTATTAAGTAAAAGTTGCAGGACATGTACAAGAATAAGGATTTAAATCTTAATGTGGACCCAAACCATTTAAATAAACAGTGCAGCAGGCAGAGGCCTCGAGCATCATTTACTGCAGACTATACACTTTTTTTCAGGATTGCAGAGACCTTTCTTTTGCCAAATCTAAACTGGGAACACTGAAAGGATCATTTGGATCATGGATCATTTGGATCATGCATCCTGCATTAATTCTCTTGCATTGCGGCTCTCCCCCCAGCGAGCCGGCTGTATGAGATCCCTTATGTCAGGATATGATCCGTAGTTTTGGCAGCGAGTCCCTGCAGTGGCTTTGTGCATTCTGAGTAGATCAGTCACTCAGGCTCAGTACCCAGTCAGTACCTAGCAGTGAAAGGGTGAACTAGCTGCACAGGCAAGGGTGGAGGCATGGCAGACACGGGCACACACCCAATGGCACATCCTGCTGAAGACAGGCAGAATGAGGGCACTGGAGTGTGGGGTGACAAATGTAGGGAATATGAAAATGGTGCATGGGAAGTGTATTAATAAACATGAAGGGCATGTAGTCGTCAATACTGGTTCCCTTATTTCCTGCTATGCCAACTTATTACCTTCCTACGTCCCCAAAACCAAGGTGTACAACTCCACACTATTATTATTATCCTTTATTTATATGGCGCCACAAGGGTTCCGCAGCGCCTTACATAGTGCATAAACATAGTACATAGACAGTTGAGCAGAACAAGAAAACAGTGTCATACAGTTTAAGACAATGCAATACAAGTACATGGTATATAAACACTGCTGCAACAGAAGCAGGATGGCAAAAGTCACGGGTTAGGTGCTTTTGAGTATAGAGCAGATAATATAAGTAAAGAAAGGATAAGCACAAGAGGATAGAGGGCCCTGCTCGTGAGAGCTTACATTCTAGAGGGGATGGGCAAACAGACAGGGGTGATACGGATGGGGTAGAAAGTGAGCATGGGACAGAGGGTTAGGATGACAGATGGGTGGATTCCTATTTTACAGTATGTGTGGAAGTCATTTGAATTAAGATTTATGCCACTGACATTCTACTTTAAGAGGCAGTTTTTGTAGGTGTCTGTGGAAAGCCATGGCTGTTATATCAGTTTACGTGAAGTCTGACGGGTGGCTGAAGCCACTTCATGAAGGGCTATTTAGACAGTTTGGTTAACGTATAAACCAGCAGTCTCAGGTAAATGTAGAAATTGGTAAAAGTAGTTATTGTAAAGAGATGTTCAGATGTAAAATAATAAGTTGTGATCAAGTGTGAATTCTATAAGGCACATTTATTGATTTGGAGCGTGATGGGAGACATGTGAGGTTTGCAGGATATTTATTCCATAGTATATCCGCTGTCCGTGTGTGGGGCCTGGATTTGGTGATATGTCACCAGATAATAAAAGCAGAAGGATGGAGAAGTAGATATAGTTGTATAAAAAATTTTTATAGTGACACAATGAGGCTGTAATAGTCAATTTTTGATGAAAAGAAATCTCATTAGTTTTTAGAGGAGGTGAGTGACTCAATAGGGCAGCAGTGTGCCCAGAGAGGGGAGATGCAGGGAGAGTTAGGGATGTTATATCCTTAGAGAAAATACAAAGGAGGGAGTTGAAAAAAAGAAATGTGTAGTACATGGTGAGTTTTAGGTTTGTTTTTTTTAGACACATTTTAAAGTAATGGTATCTTAATCTGAAATTACCTTAGATGTTGGTCAATGTTTGTTCAACTGTTTGATTAACTGTTATGTAATCACACTTTGTGCATTTAACACTTGGTGTTTTTAACCCCAGCTGCAAACAGCCCCAGCTGCCCCTAGACTGAATATAAGGAGTGGTAACCCTTGATTAAGACAGGCTACAACTGACTCAATTGGCTTGCTGATCAAAGGAGATAACTTGCTCTGAGTTGGAGCAAAAACCAGGCCAGATATATACCATAAACTATGCTTCACTGACCAATACAGACTATACAGGAAGAGGAAAAAAAAAAAAAAAAAACAACTATGCAAGAGATACAGTCACATACATTTGAATCCACACACGATTGCAAGCATGAGGTTCTATGCAGAATATCGGTGCAATAAGCAAGATGAGACAGTCACATACATTTGAATCCACACACGATTGCAAGCATGAGGTTCTATGCAGAATATCGGTGCAATAAGCAAGATGAGACAGTCACATACATTTGAATCCACACACGATTGCAAGCATGAGGTTCTATGCAGAATATCGGTGCAATAAGCAGGATGAGACAGTCACATACATTTGAATCCAAACATGGTGTCCCCTTACACACAGCCTCACAGACACCGATGTTAGGCCCATAACCACCAACGTCAGCCCTGATATTTACCCCTTGTCCCACCCCGATCTTCTGAACTAATTCTACTACTCCAACCCATCCTTCCTCTGAGAAGTACTACAGGTTATAAGATAAGCCCTCAGTAAGTGGACTCTACATATCCAACAACCCACCTTGCATTGCATGGTAGCCATCCACACCATGCATCATGTTAGACTGAAAGCCATTGGAGAGTTGTAGCTCAGTGATGGGTGCAACATCATACTGTGGTGGTGGCCCAAATAATAATAATAAATAATTTTATTTTAAAAAGCGCTTTTCTCCTAAAGGACTCAAAGTGCTTACCTTGCATACAGATGTGTCCTGACACATATTTACTGCGGTTGCGCTAAAAAGCCCATTTCAGCGCGGCGGGTTCCACGAGAATCTGCTAGCGCAGGGCATCTATTTCACAACTTTTTTTGCCAGAAATGCGTATAAGTCGCGATGCGACTAGGACGCACCAGCAGACTGTGCTGATATGTAACACTTGTATATCTATGTGAGACGGAGTCCCTGAATCTGTATACGAAGTGCGACAATGTAGAGGCCGACGATTCTTTTAATTCCAAGTTCCGTTGTGGTTCATATACAGACTCAGGTGCACACAGATATACAGTGCACACAGATATACAGTCTGTATGTTGCAAATCAAATTAATCAGGACAGTCTGCTGGTGCGTCCTAATCACATCACATTTCTATTTAGACGGGGAAAATAAAAGCCCGGCACTAGCAGAGTAGCACAGGACCTAGTGGCTGACTTACGCCAGGCAAGACGTGCTGTGTGGCGTACCGAGGCTAGATGTAAGAGGACACATCTGTATAAGTTGAGGGTTGCTCTTGGCCTGGCACTATGCTGCCGGCCATGTCTCTAAGGAAAGATACCACGTTCCTAGAATCCGGCTACAAAAGTAAAACCATTGTCTGTTTCACAGTCCGCACTCCCCATATGTGAACCCCTCTGCTCCGGTATAAGTATAAGTTACAGGCCCCCACCCCTGAAGTGAGAAGACATCTATAGCCAAACTGCACTGTTGTAAACAGACGTTGTGAATAGAGCAGTGTACTATATAAGTCAGTTCATGCGCAGCCGCCAGTGGGCGGGAATACATTGCGTCTCCATGCAATAAAAACAAGCGCTTTGAAATACTGTCTTGAAAGAGAGACACAGGGATTAGGGGGACAAAGAGCTATTAATGTAGCATACGAAACCCTGTCACCGTGATATTCTCTAGGAAAGGACAGGGGGACTGTGTGCTTGTAATGAAAACGTACAAGTACTTTCAAACACGTCCATGTTATTTGAGGCCCTTCTTGGAAAGCGTAGAGTCGGGAATGCCGAGACAATGATCCATTGTGAGGGGTTTGTGGGGGAAGGAAGTAGATTGGTGTCAAATAATTGACTGTTTGACAAACCCTTTTCTTGCGGTAGAAATGACTGTATACCTAAAGCAAATAGAGAACGATTTGTGTATCCTGAAACGGGTGTTTAGCTTCTTATGTGATTATTTCAAGCTTAACATCTATTTCTCTATATCACGCACCTGGCTGTGATACTAGAGTGATTCCTATTCCTAAGACCACTGAAACAAAAGTGCTGTAACTCATAGCAACCAGATTCCATATTAGTTCTAGAACGGTTTAGAAGCCATCTGATTTTCTGCTATGGATTACATAGTTAAACTTAGTACACACTTTTACGATTGCAGGTTCATCGGGTAAAACTGTCCCGATCAGCCGTGCAGTCTGTCCCCAGTGTGATCCCCCGTCAGCCGCATACATAGCACAGGGTGTACGGGCTTCTATGGGATCGGGAGGTCGAACCGACGAATATTAAACTGTACATAAGTTGCAACCTCCCTATCCTAACCGTAGCAGGGGCGTTAAAAGCCATTTATCGGCTAACACTCCTGCATCGGCACTTATACAATCCAACGGCCATTCTCTCGATATTGGCTGAACGGCCCAATGATTGAATAGGTGTGTATCCAATTTCATAAATGTCTCCCATCATGCACCAAACTGATATTTCCGCCATCACAAATTTGCAAACTGAGCTCTGGCTAAAATAGCAGCATATGGACATGTATAATAGGTACAGTGATTAGATTTTTGTTTAGCGGTGAAACTAAACATCAGCTCCAGAAAGCAGGTCTATAGTCTCCTCCTCATACAAGTTACTGTACATTTATTATTGGATGTGTAATTTACATTTCTTGTTTACAGCCCTGGAACAAGTTTGGTGCAGTGTAAATAAAGAATAGCAAACCTTGAAGGCAAATAACCCCTTTTGAAAGAATATATGTATAAGTGTCCTAGTTACATCCACCAGCAGCAGTACTGCAAACCCTGGTGCCCCCTAACGGTTGCTGCAAAGGGACTAAAACCTGCCAATGGGGACATCCATATGCAACTATCACATCAAGAGTCCATAGCAAACAGAGAGGCATATTCGCACACTAAGGGTCAGCGGCTTCTACCTTGCACAGTCTTTCTATGTGCACTTTTGTTATAAAGTAATCCAACGTGGGGTACAGTGAAACCCAATAACGCCATTCTCCTCAATGCACAATAAGCGGAATAATCAGGGTAACCCTGACAAAGCACACAGCACAGGAACTGGAGCCAGCATGCAAATAAGAAACTGGAGATCAGAGGCACATTTACCATGAATGACAGGAGGCTCTCAAAGTCCCAAGTTACGAATGCGGGTTTCACTCTATAGCTCTTACATAGGAAAGGTGCTGCCCTGTATTCTCTGCTGTCACACACCTATTAGTCTGCTGAGCTCACCCAGAGTCTGTACTGCATTAACATGGAATTACTTTCGTATCAAACCTTCGCCCAAAGCATCAATGGCAGAGACAGTTTCCTTTTATATTGCCAATATCACGTACCCCAACTTCTCTGTGTAATCTGCATAGAATGTTGCCAGCACTAGGGAGAGGAAGGAACCAGCAAAGGATTGGGGTAAAAACAGATAAACAAGGTAAATCACCGATTCTGCACCTCGGAATAAATGAAATGATTACTATTGGTAGCCAGGATACAGTAGTAAAAACAACCAAAATAAGTATTGGTATACATTTCTGTTGCCAAGTGTCCAGATACGGGCCCTGATTCAGACCCACTCGCGAGGTCTGTGGGCATGTTTTTTCTTCTCCAGCAGCTCGCAAAGCTTGCGAGCGGCTCTGAATCAGGCCCACAGTCCCAGGATTTAATGATTTTTTTCATCATTATCAAATCTCTGTATCCCTATAAATATCCCAATTTTCGATTACTGGACAACCACACAATAGAATCCCCCTTTCTCCACGTTCGAGGCCATCCTGAACGACTAGGTTTTTCATGTAGGCTTTAGAAGTTAAATTGAAAAACGAAAAACCGTAAAATTAAAAATAAATAAATAAAATAATGTACATCCTTATCAAACTCATAATAGGACATGATGGGAACGGTTGTACTCCAAGGTCCGCCATGACCGTACAGTGTGTGTCCCAAGTGGACGCACTGGCACGGCAGCCAAGTCATCCTGAAAAGGATTTTTAAATGTTGACAACTATGCCATGTTTGAGAGCAGTCCCCATCTAAGCAATGAGAGGTGCTCATCAGCCAAGTTGGGAAGCAGCGGTCGTAAAAAGGACCATTCAGCCAATTAGGCAACATAGATTTAAATATTATGGCTGTAAAAAAACAAAACAAAAAAAAACAGTGAACACTCAACACAATAACCATCAGTCTGACGCAGGGACGTAATACTCAGGAAGATAAAGCTCTAACTATACAAGTGCCCACTCTACTGTACTCCAGTTGCAGAACATAAAATCTTCCTCACTCGCTCCTTCACACAGCCTCCCAAACTCACTAAAAAATCCATTAATCCAAAACAATCTAATGCCTGCAAGTGGGAAATAAATAAATCAGCACTTCATTTAGACATCTTATCAGAAAAGAATAAAAACAGGATTATATTTTTTTTGCAGATCATTTAGATGGTAAACTCTAGCAAAAAGAAAAAACAAATACGAATCGGTCTTTACATAAGGAGACATAACAAATGTTACAGTTCTCAGCCTCCAGTCTTGAAGACTAAACTTTCCGAATAAGAACTCCATTTCCTCCAGTGGAAACAAACGGTCACTAAGTGAAACCCACGCCACTATAGATGTGCCCAGATGTGAAAATGCAGCATTTCAGCAGGTCAGATTACACCAACCACTGGTATCGTTGCCAACTATCAGTCATTTTCAGCACAGTAAAATCCCTACTTCTCTGTATGTCAGAGTCAATGCTTAGCATCTCTTCCTACACATTGAGCTACTTTAGTTTATTTTTAATACAGAAAAGTTAACATGGTCGACGAGGATGCTGCAAGTTCTGCCAAAAAGTACGGCAAGTAACCTCCACAGATGCGCAAGCTCTGCAGAAAGTGTCCTTTGATAATATACACATGGGCTTCTGTCCCTAGAAGTCACTAGCCATACGCCTGCTTTTGACGACCAGTTTATTTGTTGTACATCAAATTGGCCTGAAGTGTGCAGACCAAAGTCAATATCATGGTTTTATCAAAAAACAGAGTGTATGCAATTTTGATTGGGTAGGGTCCAATGACTGTTGTATGTGCGCAGGTGGACAGCACGCATATTAAGGGCTCATTTAGACTTACGAGTGAATCGAGGTTGCTGGTGCTATTTTGCACATTCACTAAATTATGTTGCCCTACCTACCTATTTAGAGTTGGGAATGGTGCATTGTATATCACCGTGTAAAACAAAAAAGCCGTCCAGTGTTTGTGTGCTACCTAACATGCGAATTACAGCAGTACTTTCAATGCTTGCGAATAATAAAAGTGCATTTGCACACCTCGTGTTGCAACATGATATGTACAGGTGCAAATTTGCACCCTACAGTTGGATTTGCTCCTAACTCTAAATGAGATACTAAAAGCCTCTAGTAATCAGATCTGCCTGCACACCAAGCCAATTTGGTTTTGCATGAACACAGCACAGAGAAATGACATCGCTTACCAGAATATATAAAATAGCATTGGACACAAAATCAAGGACATCTGCAAATCATGCTCCCAGCACATTAAAGGACCCAAAACTAATAGATAGCCAAAGAATGGACTAGTCCAAATCATTTTGACAATTTTAAGGTTGGCAGATAACGACGGGTGTGTGTGTGTAGTAATCTGCTGACCACAGTGACAGGTCCGTTGGGATCCAGCCACTCTGCATCAGTGCAACATGGCAGAAATGGATTGTGGCACTAAAGGTTGAGATGCAGCTGTATTAAGCCATCAAAAAGGGCCGTTTAGTCTTCATGGTCATATATTTGTAGTCTAAAAGAAATGGGTAGGTAGGGGATCTAGTGACTGGCTAATAATCAAATTCAATGTTATCATTCAGCAGTAAATAAAACAACATTTGTTAAGGAGTATGAAAAGTTTGTAGCAATCATTGATCAGTGCTTGAGACCTTCTGTACGATTGTTAAAATGTGTATATCTGTAATATGTCAATCAGTTCATACGCCCCAGCACACAAACATGCTTCAGTTTCTCTGGTCAACATGGTCAGCCCTGCCCTTCTGTAAGACAAGGGGCACATCCTCAACAATGACATGTTACCAGAATCGCCTCCCTACAAAATTGTGCTGATATTTAGATCTTCTGTGAATTAGCAAATTGCTCCGGGAGAGGTTTTAAACTAAACTCATTCAAGGGCAATAATAGCAACAATGACATCTGCATTATATAAAACAGACTAACAAATAAAAATACAAGGGTGTATGGCATTGCAACAGCACAATACAGGGTAACTAGTGGAATAAATGGGCAGGCTCAAATAGATGTCATTTTGTATAACAGAAAGAAAGGAGGAAGGTGTACCGGGGTGAATAGGAAGGTGTACCGGGGTGAGGAGGAAGGTGTACCGGGGTGGGGGGGAAAGTAACGTAATGGTCTTTTTTTCTTTATTTTGCACCTGTTGCCTACATACAGGGGAGGAAAGCTTTATGTCTGCTGATGCAATATTAAGGAAAACAAAGCCTAATGGTGGGTACACACTGGCCGATATTACTGAGCGACTGCACGATTACGACATCGTAATCGTGCAATCGCTCAGTAATCGTGCACTTTTATGTCGGAAACGACCAGCGATGCGCACTCCCGCTGGTCGTTTCCGACATTGTCCATCGCCTGAACATGCAGCACAATCTGACGACCTCATCAGGTGGCTGCATGTTGGGGAATGGGGGAGGAAGCCCGGCGCTGAACGATATCGTTAGTGATATCATTCAGCGGCTCTGCTCAATGTCATGAACGACATTGAGCACAGCCTGCCGGGGACAGACAACACGATATCGCTCAGGGAGCATATCGTGTAGTGTGTACGCACCTTAATAGTTCACAAGGATTTTGTGATATTGCAGTTTTCTAGTGAAGTGATCGGCTATTACTGGTTCAGCGATCAAAATGGGGAATTAAAATAGTTAACTGGCACATAGCACGGGAGAAGCCGCTTCACGTGTCTAATCCTGTACATTTTGGGAACAAGAACGCGGCAATCTCGACCAGAACAGGACTGGTCACGCCAGGGCAGTAACTAGAGTGGTGCGACCAGTGCCATGGCACAGGGCACCACAGGGGACGCTATTTGCGCCTGCAAATTTTCCCGTTTATTATCACGCTCACTTTTAGCGTCATCTTCTTTTATCCCCAGCATCTCCTGGTCTCTCCTATCTCCTCCCTGGCCCTTCTTCAGGTGCACTAACTTATGCCCCTATTTAAAATAAATTGTGGGGGGGGGGGGGGGGCGCCAATGCTCTCACTAGCACAGGGTACCAAACAGTCCAGTTACGGCTCTGGGTGACGCACACAAGTGAATAGCTTCAATCACTTTAGAGTGGAGCTACGGGGCCCAAAAAGATCGATCACCCCCAAACAGTTTGCCTCCTCTACATGTCTTTCTCACTCTTCCTAGTTCACAGCATTCCCATCAGTCATAGGACCTCATTCAGAGCAAAACGCGCTCGCTCTGAATGAGGGCGGCCGCTTCTATGTCCAGAGCCGGCCTCCTGGCCGCTCGCTAGGCTGTTGGTGACCACCCACAGCTTTAGCGAGCGGCCAGGTTGACGGGCAAGACCATAGCGACCATCGGGGCTTGCGACGAGACTCTTGTGGTAGGGTCTTGTCTACCGCAAGCCCCAGTGAGCGAGTGATGTCAGTGGGGCCGCCCCCAAACGGCAGGCGTTCCGTCGGGAACGCCTCCGTTTGGCCAGCCACTCCCCCACAAAACGGTGCGAGCTGTCGATCACCATCGACAGCCGCCCCTCTTGTAGTGAGCCCCGAAGCGAGAGAATTTCTCTCGCGCGCGCAGTGCGGCCGCTGCACGTGCGCAGCGCCTCAACATCGACCCGCTTGCAAGCGCATAGGCACCTGCGAGCAGGTCTGAATGAGACCAATAGTATGATTATAGAATGCCTGCCGCCACTGTGTGTAGGTGACACCTGCTGTTAAAAGGACAGGTAACTAGGACACTAACAACGGCTAAGGACCATGAATGACTGAAGTGTGATCACAAATAATTTACATTTGCTTTAAATATGAAAAGATAAAAGCTGTGCTCACCTTACAGATTCTTCAGTGAGTCAGAGTAGTGTTAGGCACCCACCCACGTTTAATCCACAAGAAAACTATTCCAAGACTGAAACCCAAAGAACATAGGGACTGAGGAGGCCACAAACGGATTTCTGTGCCTGTAGGAGGGATATAGAAGATAATCACATGTTCCACATGAAGCACATACGATTTTTCTACAAACATAACACACATGCATAGGGGAACAGAACAGGCAGCAAAGAGTCAATGGAGCCATATAGCCACCAGGTTACAGCCAGTAATTATGCACCCAACTGCTTGGGCTACGAATGCACTCAGTTGGGACAGAGGAAGGAAACAACATCCTAGCGAATATGGTAAGAGGATGGTCAACAGAGATAAGAAACAAAACGGCGGGTACATCCTGCAGGACTGCACAGCATATGGCCCCCGAAGGTCACTATAACAATTTATCTGGCCCACTGGACCTAGCCATTAATATTCTTGGCCGCCACAAATGTCATAAGAGTGTGCAGCTGCCAGACTGCTTACTACTGGCTTCAGTGCTGCCAACCAGGGAACACTAGTACTGTATGAGAAGTAGACCATGCCTCATTATTTCCTCCTGCTGGCACATGCAGCCCCTATTAGCCAATTACTGCTAATAAAGCCACATTCCCTTTCTATTCTGGACAAATCGGGTGTTCAAATCAGGAAAGATGCCAAAACATTATTTGCCTATTATTAGCTCGCACAGTGATTAGTGTACAGGGCCAATGGGAGCTGGTGGGAGAGAAAAGGAGGACAGGGGTTGGCAAGTATAACCATACAAACAAAGTGTGACCCAGTCAACACTGTACTTATGCCAGAGATCGTGGCTACACAGTGTTGCAACAATTAGGACTTGTTTTCACTAGATTTAATGCCCTTTTTATCTAGTACTAAATCACATGAAATACACATTGAAAAAAAAATATATATATATACATATATATATATATTTTTTTTTTATTATTATTATTATTATTATTATTATTATTATTATTATTATTATTAATAATACAAATAAGACTTAATGGTGATGCTCACACCACTGTATTGTTAAATTACAGTATATAGCTGCATTTACAATTTTAGAGGCCATTCATTGCTTACTTCCCATACACAGTATAATACAGGTTGAGCCTCCCATATCCAAAATGATTGGGACCAGGGGTATTTGGAATATCGGAATATTCCGTATTTTGGAATAATTGCATACCATAATGAGATATCTTGGGAATGGGACCCAAATCTAACCAAAGAATGCATTTATGTGTTATATACACCTTATACACACAGCCTGCAGGCCATTTTATACGATAGTTTCAATAATTTTGTGGTTCAAACAGTGTGTGTACATAAAAGAAATGAATTTATGTTTCATATACACCTTATACACACACAGCCTGAAGGTAATCTTATACAATATTTCTAATAATTTGTGCCTTAAACAAAATTAGAGTACATTGATCCATCAAAAATTAAAAGGTTTCATTATCTCAGTCATGCTAAAAAAATAAATCTGTATTTCGGAATATTTGGATATGGGAGACTCAACCTGTACGTTGTTTGTATTGGTAAAAGCAAACACATTAAAAAAAAAACATGACAAAAATGTGTGGAAAACATGTAATTTCTGCTGTTTGTTATATATTGTCCCTATACACGTGGAAATGAGTAAAATGTTAAACTTGTCTCCATTTGGCTATGAGGCAACTTTACCTTTACTATGGGTGAGATTACCTCATTTAAATACTGTGCTATATAATCTCTGCGTGTATATCCTAGGTTTTTCTAGATAATATGAGCGAGTATACCTGGTGCTTTGCAGAATAATATCTGCGAGTATACCCCATGCTTTGCTAGATAATCTCTTAGAGCAGCGTTTTTCAACCACTGTGCTACGGCACACTAGTGTGCCGCATGCGGTTGTCAAGTGTGCCGCGAGGTCAGTGCAGTCCATACATTGCTACCCTCCCAGTTTGCGCAGGAGGCTCACGATTTTTCGGGTAACACCCTCCCCCCCTAGGGTAGGAATTTCTCCCGCATTCTGCCCACTTCCTAGTGAAGTGGGCAGAATGTGGATAGTTTCCGTGGCGATCGCGGGTGCCCGTGTAGGAGGCGGGGCTTAAAGACATGATTCAGAGAATTGCTTCATTTAGCCCCGCCCCTATTTAAAATTTAACCCAATCGCAGCAATTTGCAACAAAGGGGCGGGGCTAAATGATGCCACCCATCAGGCCCCGCCCCCGTTACAGCTTCTCCTACAAAGGCGGGGAGGAGAAGCCAAAGGTAGGCAACTATGGTGCAAACAGAGCTGAGTTTACTTGTCCTGCTGGCCCGAGCAGTGCTGGGCTCTTCAGGGAGGCTCAGGTGCACCCGGGCCTATGGAGACACGCAGCGGCGTGACATAGGTCACGCACACCAGCCTGCACGCTGCTCCCAGCGGTGCACTGTGTGCTCAGTCACTGAGCGTGTGATTGTTTTTTTCTGTGGGGACCACTGTTTTATATATTTTCTGTGAGGCCATTGTATTTTACACAATGTGTATGTTTGTTTTTCTGTGGGGGCCAATGTATGTTCTTTTTCCTGTGGTGGGACAATTTGTGAGTGCTTTTTTCCCGTGAGGCCCAATATGTGTGTTTTTTTGATGGTGTGCCTTAGAAATTTTAAAATCTTGTTCTGTGTGCCTCGCATTGTAAAAAGGTTGAAAATCACTGTCTAAAGGTGCGTATCCACTAGCAGATAGGGAATCAGTATGAATGACCGCCGGACTACAGCGCGGCGGTTCAAATCCCGACGCTGGCAGCCCGATGGTTCAAAATCCCGACAGTGAGGTAAGTATACTATCCCTCCTCTTCTCCCCCCCTTAACCCTAACCCTCCCTTAGGGGTGGTTAACCCTAACCTCCCCCCGTTAGTGCCTAAACCTAAACCCCCCTCCCAGCACCCTAAACCCAACCCTCCCGAGGGGGTGTCTAATACTAAATCCCCCCGGGGGTCCCTAAACCTAAGCCCCCCATCCCCGGCTAAGTGTATACTTACCCCCGGCTGAGGACGATCTGTCCAGCGTCCTCACGGCGTTGGGATTAACATAGGCGTCGGTATTTCGACGCCTATGTTGAAATCCCTTGCCGGGATTACTGTGTCGGGATTGAGACCGGCGGCATAACTACATCCCAGCAAATAGTGGAACAACATTGTAATCGTACAGTCATTCTTCTTCCCCTGTAGTGCTTACACTGAACGATGTGTCGCTCAGTGCAGACACCCTCCCTCATCCCTGAACATGGTCAATCTGTCGTTATCAGCAGATTGACCAGCATGTTCAGACGATGATTGATGTCGGAAACGACCAGCAGGAGAGCGCATCGCTGGACGTTTCTGACATTTTCATGTACGATTAGTGAGCGATTGAACGATAATGATATCGTTCAATCGCTCATTTTAATCGGCAAGTGGATACACGCCTTTAGAGTATACCATGTGATTTGCTGGATATTCTTAGCAAGTATACCCTGTACTTTGCTAGATAATCTGACCGTGTATACCTGGTGCTTTGCTGGATATTCTCTGAGTATACCCGGTGCTTTGATGGATTGGAGCAAGTATACCTGGTTTTTTTGCTGGATATTCTCTGAGTATGGCTGGTGTTTTGTGGATAATCTAAGAGATTATACCCCTTGTTTTTCGGGATAAACTCTTTGCTGGGTAATCTGAGAGATTATACCATGCTTTGCTGGACAACCTGTGCGAGTATACTTGGTGCTTTGCTGAACAATCAGAGAGTATACCCAGTGCTTTGCTGGATAATCTGAGCAAGTATACCCTGTGCTAGATAATATCTGCTATTATACCCTGTGTTTTGCTTTATAATCTCTAAGTATACATGGTATTTTACCCTGTGCTTTGTGAATAATCTGAGAGAGAGTATACACTGTGTTTTTCTGGATAATCTCTGCAAGTATACCCTGTGCTTTTTTACAGAATCTGAACAAGTATACTCTGTGCTTTCCTAGACAATCTGAGCGAGTACACCTGGTGCTTTGCTGGATAATCTGAGTGAGTATACCCTGTGCTTTGTGAATAATCTGAGCGAGTATACCCTGTGCTTTGCTGGATAATCTGAGCGAGTACACCTGGTGCTTTGCTGGATAATCTGAGCGAGTACACCTGGTGCTTTCCTAGACAATCTGAGCGAGTACACCTGGTGCTTTCCTAGACAATCTGAGCGAGTACACCTGGTGCTTTGCTGGATAATCTGAGCGAGTACACCTGGTGCTTTGCTGAATAATCTGTGAGAATAATCTGTGTGAGTACACCCAATGCTTTGCTGGATATTCTGAGCGAGTATACCCTGTGTTTTTCAGGATAATCTCTGCGAGTAGGCCTGGTATTTTGTGGATAATCTAAGTGAGTATGCCCTGTGCTTTGCAGAATAATACCTATTGTGTATACTCTGTGTTTTGCTGGATAATCAGAGAGTATACTCTGTACTTTTAAGGATGATTTGTCTGTCAGTCAGTTTTAAATGAAACAGCACTAACAAAATATATCCAGAAAAGCACATTTAGAAAAGAGAATATTTAGCGGTCACGTGGTTTAAAAATTGATGTTACGGTACATTAAAGATGGGAAGACAATAATTCATTTTAAAAGTTTCAAGGAATTGATGTACCTATGAGAAGTCAGTACAACAGCCAACACATAAATAAGATAATACTGCAGTGATGTCACATGAGCTTGTAGCGTAGTAATGAGTATGGATAATATAGCCACACATTTTTATACCTGACTTCTCTCCCTTGTATCGTAGCACAGTGCTTTAGTAAAACACACTCATATTACACAGTCGGTTTACCACTCGCTTGAGTGGTCCAGAAAATATTTATTCTGGTTGTCACTGTACCAGACAGGTCCATATCGGCTATTGCATGATGTCATTTTAAAGACGGATGACATCATTTTACAGGCTCCACCCCAGAAGCATGCGGATATACTGAGGGAGCTGGCACATTATACCTTCCTGACAATGGCTATTAAATGCGGATGTAACGGGCAAGCAGAATACCAAGGTGAGGGCAATGCAGACCTGAGACGACCGCAACACGACGAGACCCATCGTCTCACTCAGTACTTATTATATATGGTGTCACCTGGGCCATTAATGAGCATGTTGTTGTTCAAACATTACTGATGCCTTAAGCACAATCTCTAAATATATGCTTTATATCCCCATATAAATAGATTGTCCAGCTAACACCCAAACACACCTAGAAATGGGGTAGACTCCCCACAATGTATTGCTAACCAGAGACCCCCCATTAAACTGTGCCCTGTGGTGGAGGGAGAGTGGTGGGGGGGGGGATTGCTGCAGATAAAAAAAAAACACAGTTGTCTTTCCTGGTGTTGTCAACATGTAAATAATGAATGAACAACAGTTCATAATACTGAAACATTCACATATATAATTATATACATTACACAAGCAGGATGATACCATACATTACACACACTGGATAAACAAACCTTTATACTGCAATGTGGAGCAATCCTGCAGCACCATTCCTCACACACACGTGTGCCATGAACACATCACAACCATTCTCTCCCAGCACAAAATACACAATCACCTGTTATCTGCAGTCCCCATTTCATATGATCCATCCTCTCCCTGGCCAGAGACACACAGTCTGGTGAATGAGAGGAGGAAGCTGAGCCGTGGGCTGCCTAGTAATACTACCATACTCGTCCACTGAATACTAAGTGGGAATAGATCCCCCTCCCACACAGCTCCCATCACCACAGACAATGCATGAACTGTCCATGACTTCCAACATGCTACATCCGTGTTAAATGTCTATGTAAAAACTCATTTACACGTTTAACAACGAGCTATCTACTGACGGGAACATTTTTAAATGGGTCAAAGGGTCAGTCCTGTATAGGAATATAGTGACCTAATTACCGTGACGCCTAATGGTTCAGAGGATTGTATCCAAAAACGATTGAAAAAGTGATCCAATGACAGCGCCATGTTTAAAAGGATAGGAGCATAGTGATCTGATGATAATAAAGGTTTAAGTGTCAGGCAAATGCACTGATCTCACAGTGATAGGTTCATTGGGTTGCGGGATCAGACCAGTGTAGGAAGCATACTGTAGCAACAGATCTCCTCCTTCCAAAACATACCCCAAAACCGTATTTAACCTCTGACAGTAACAAAGGCCCAGTCTTAAGCTGGATACACACGTAAAGATTTTCTGTCCAACCATCCAACTAGTTGATTGGTTGGAATGAAAATCTGGTAACGTATGGGAGTAACTGATGATTAGCAATTTGCTCCTAAATGTCAGAAAACAAATGAAAATGGTCGTTCAGACAAGTTCGTTAAATGTTTGATCTAAACAATTTGTTCAAACAACAGTTTTTGTCCATTTTCCGGCGTTTGGGAGCAAATTGCTGATTGTCATTTGCTTTTATTTTTTACCAGATTTTCATTCCAACCAATCAACTAGTTGGATGGTTGGACAGAAAATCTTTACGTGTGTATGCAGTATTACTCCTGAAGCTAGAGCTGGTCTGTTGCTGGACATGCAACTCCCGGTATGCAGTCAGGAAGCCGCGACGGCAGGGAACAAATGATAGGCGTCGAAATCCCGACGCCTATCATTATCCCATCCCTGAAGTTTACCCTTCAAATGCAGCACTGATATTTATGGAGAGATCCCTGCAAATATCCCAGTGGTGGAACTGGATTGCTTGATGGGAGAAATCCACCTGCATATCTTTCTTCATGGATCAGCAGTGGTGGTGGGGGGAAAATTGCAGGGTTCACCTTTAGCAAATACTGTACACTATACTGTGAGCTTACAGCTTCCTAAGTGCATCACATCATGCATTACACAGCCAGTCTCCTCTATTGGCTCAATTACTAAATTATAGGGCCCTGCGTAGTAATTAATGGCTATTGCCAGGAAATCAGAGCTCCCTTATGAAGTTCACCATCTGATTAGATCCAGACTACCAGCCTGGTTTGCAAGGTGACTAACGTCATTTTGCACACCAGGGTAGTCATTGCTATACGCATCTTCAGTTCCTGCCGTGTCCAACCGCTGATGAAAATTAACTATTCAGCTTCCTTGCACTAATCAGCTCCTGAACCCATCCATAGATATACATTATTGTTTCATGGATTGGCAAAGCTGTCACCGTCCCCCTGCCAATGCTCCAGGTCAGAGGGGGCAACCTCTGGCTCTCCAGGGTTTGTGAAATGGCAAGTCTCAGCATGCTCTGGTTGTCCATGCTTGCTTTATGTACTGTCATTCTGATTATCTGGATACCTTGTACTAGTTTAAGAATACCCCATTCTTACATCTTTCTTGTCCCCCTCATTGTGTCCCCCACATATAACCATGCACCTTATGTTCCGGTGTCTACCATACTGTCCTAGGCTCTCATGGCCTCAAACAATGAGCCACATAAAGCTATTTACCAGTCTGACATACAGGACAATGTTCTTATTATTTCAATGTGATGGATGTAAGTGGAGCTTGTAAAGAAATAATAATTAAAAAAAAAACAACAACCTGGTTTTCCCTAGGTTATATAATCAGTCCTATATAAATGGAATAACATTTGTCCCATTGTAGAGGCAGGGTGATGAGAGGTTTGTTACCTTGTGCCAGGATGATAGCAGTGTTTAAACACAGCAGCTGGCAGAGAACTGATTAGGAACACCATAACCCAGCAGAGCAGGAGCTTGCTGTAAGAAGCCCACGCAAGCTGGCACAGAAAACATTACCACACTGCCAGCAAAGGTGGGAGGACTGTGCCACGTACATAGTGGAGCCTAATGGGACATGCCAAATGCTGAAAAAGGTCCCTTCCCCCTGTTCCTTGTAATAATGGCTGCACCCAAGCCAGGTCTTCATATCTCTCTCCCACACACAAACAACTGAGATTAGCTACATTGCGTTTTCATTTTCCCATAACTAGTATGTCACAATGTGATCTATGGGCTCACCAAATAGATTGTTGGTGCCTGATTGGTTCTGGGTTATTTGCACTACAAGACAGCAAACAGAAACTTTCTTTCACTGTGTAATATGCACTAGACATACAAAAGTTCATTGTTCATTTGCTGTAGATCAGAGCAAATGTTGCACCGACATTTAATGCAGTCAATGTAGTGTAATGTCTCAGTTTTATAAAATAGCAATAATTCTATAATTAAAAATAGGATAAATTCCCAAGAACACTGAAATAAATCAAAATACCTCTTTAAATAAACAGGCAAGCCTGTGCAGACAAGTTGTTTTTAAGCATATGCAAATCATGAAAGGCTGGTAAACCATTCACATGTAATATGAAATGATGAATGACTGGATTTCATAATGTTCCTAAACTAACAATCGAGCAATTAATTAGTGTTCACTTTAGGATTTTTTATGGAAGGGTGCTGATCACCGAGAAGGGTACTTTTTCATTTTGAAGTGCACATTTTTGGAGCGACGCTATAGCTGTGCGGTGTATTATGAATAGGGGTCACTTAAGTGTAACAATATTAAATGAATTAAACTCTGCCATTTGACCACTCCACATGCCCCTCACCATCTCACGTTACATCAATGCCCATCAGACCATCCCACATGACCGTCAATGGACCTCACACCACCTTACATGACCCATCAATGAACCAAGACCACTCACATGCTCCATCAATGCCCCTCAGACCACCCCACTTGGCCCGATCAATGCCCTTCTGATCACCCAATATACCCTTTCAATGAGGCTCATACACACTAGACGATAAATTGAACGATATCATTTTCATTCATATGCGTTCAGATCGTTCAGTGTGCATGCACAATATCGTTACCGATGCGCGCTCCCGCGGATCGTTAACAAGGTCTTTCATCGTCCATGCTTGCAGAGCAACTTAACGATATCGCCAGGTTCTGCAAGTTCGGGGATGTGGCAGGTGGCATCACTGAACGATATCGTTCAGTGTGGATGCTCAATGTCGGGAACGACATTGAGCCTGGGAGTTCAAGGTAAACACTTAACGATATCGCTCATGCATCTGACTGGCATCCCTTGCTATCTGGAGACAAACAGGGGGCCTGCTCGCCATCTATCCACTGTAGCAGTCCACAGAGCCCGACCACACTGAGACAGCTGGAATTTAGACCATTCTGATGCTAAAGCCACTTCCAGTCCCCATAAAGATGAGCTGTGGTGCGGAACTGTTTTGGTAATGGTCACGCCTCACCGGTGTCTCCTGAGTCCTGCTATCTGGAGACATGCTGCGGGATAGGGTTTGCCACCTGTTTTTTAACCAAATACTCCTGCTGCTGGAAGAAGGCGACATAGCGCATAGCGGGGATGAGAGGGAGCAAGTTCACCTGGAGGTGGGGCACCGCAGGCCTGCTGAGGTCAGCAAGGTGCCAGGGCGTGTCCATAAGGGCAGGGCTCATTTTTATAGTTTAAAGTCGATCAGGGTGCAGCACCCCACAAAAACAGCTTAGTGGGAACAATAAATTAGTACACCCGCACACATGACCTGAAAGACAGTGAATAGCAACACAGCCACTGCATGCATAAAGTACAGATTGATGTCCAGTAATACAATAGCCTATAGAACTCACTACATAACATGTATATACCCATCCTGTAATGGATGGATGAAAATAGATGCGGGCAGGGATGTGCACGCTCGCAGATCGCACAAATCCAGGCAAATTAAACAGTGGTAACAGTACCCCAAAAATATTTTCCTTCATTTACAGCAGACGTTTCATCAGGTCAAATATATAATTAGTCCACACTAACACTTGATAATTTCTAGAACCAATTTGGCTGTTTCAAACCATCCAGTAGTATATTTAAATGATTAAACATTCCCTGTAAGAGCACTACATAATATGATGGCAGCGGAATCGGTATGTAATGCCGGCGGACTAAATACAGACCGTGGAAGGCCAAACAATGAAGATCCCAACTAGGGCTCGTGAGAACCATAACCCTCCCCTCTCCCCCCCTAACCCTCCCTTAGGAGTGCCTAACCCTAACCTCCCCCCAGTGGTGCCTAACCCTAAGTCCCCCCCAGGGGTGCCTAACCCTAAGTCCCCCCCTAACCCCCCTTTCCCCTAGCCCAACGCCTAACCCTAAGCCTCCCACCCCTGTGGCTAACAGCTACTAAGCCCCAGCTTACCTTCGTTTGGGATGCCGGGCGTCTGGATTTCGGCGTCGGACTAAAAATAGGCGTCGTCATTTAGACGCCTATCTTTAGTCCCTCGTCAAGTTTCCAGCATCAGGATTCCGACAGGCGGCATTCCGGACGGCGGTATGTTAACCGCATCCCGATGGCAACATATAGTAAACATATAATGCAGCCCTTAACTGAGAACATTTAATTAGTCCCATCAGTCCATGCCCCCAATGAGCTTACAGTCTAATTCCTATAACACACATTCTTACTTACACTCACCAACCGCTAGGGTAATCAGGTGAAAATCACAAAAGCATAAGAGAAAATGCAAACTCCACATAGACCATGCCATAGACAAAACAGAACCCTGTACTCATGAGATAATGGTCTCTGGGGTTTTGATGACCTGAGGCAGAAACCCTATGGCTGGCTTCTGTATTAGGAGAGTAATTGAAGCTAGGTGGCTTAATGAAGCTTCTCCTCATGCAGGTTGGTAGTAGTGTGGATGAGAGACAGAATGCTGAGCAGGTTGGTGAACAGCCTTGCGGCCTGGAATACTGGGGAAACTGGAAGAGTCTTCTAGTGAAGAAATGACTGAAGCAGATAGCAGGGACTGGATCGGACTCATGAATGCAGCAGGTACTGGAACAACAGGAGGCAGGTTGGTGAGTCTTGGCAAGTATAGTACGCAGCTGAGGCGAGAGAGAGATATAGTTGGATCTTGCGTACAGCCTGGAATAGATGGGATGATCTGCGTGAGGTCTTGACAGCGATAGCTGAATGTAGTGCAACACTTCACACTGGTGATGGAGTCTTGCTGGAAACAGTGCACAAACTGAGTTTACTGAATAGGCCACACAGCCAGGAATTAATATTGGAGTCAGCAGCATATAGAGTGCAATCTGGAATAGATGATGATGTAGGCTGTACAGTATATAGCGCACTGTATGGAATTGATGTTGAAATTAGTTGTATGTAGCATACAACATTCAGCCTGGAATGACTGCTGGAACTTGCTGTGTATAGCGCACAGCTTACAATTGATGCTGGAACTTGCTTTGTACATCGCTCAACCTGAGATGGATGCTGGAACTTAGTTATGCATAGCACACAGCTTACAATGGATGCTGGAACTTGCTGTGTATAGCGCACAGCTTGGAATGGTGACAGTCAGCGCACAACCAGTTATGGACTAGAACAGATGCAGGCACACTGAGCCAGGAAGCAGGTCTCGTGGAGAGAAGTTGTTCTGGCAATGGCAGTACTGCCAGAGCTGGTTTAAATAGGATACCCTTGTGCCCGAATGGACCAGGCAAGCAGATAGTGGAACTTGGTTGGCAGTTGGACAGTCAGGTGATGGAGGAAGAATGACTCCGGAAGGACACCAAACACCCTGCTTTACTGCAGGTATGAAACTCGGCGATGTGTCCGGTGGCCAGCAGGAGACAGACGGTGGTAGGCAACACTGCTGGGACAGGTAACATAGCCTAAAATCCTGATGTGTGACTATTTCAACTTGGAATTATGAGTGCACCATTTACAATTCAATCTGATCATCCAGCTCAGCTCCACCACCTCCATGTGTTTGCAATTTAACCCTACACATGTGTTGTTGCCAAAATGTCCACAGGTATGGGTGTTCTGTGACTGGGTCCAACAAACATTGGCCCTGATTCAGAGCCGGACGCTCTGACCAGAGCGCTCGCTCTGAATCAGGGCCCACCTCCATAAATATGGAGCGTCCTCCTGGACGCTCGTATAGCTGTGGGTCACCACCCACAGCCTATACGAGCGTGCAGGATGATGGTCGCGATGGTCTTGACCATCGCAACCATCGCCAGTGCGAGCAGAAGCCTGCGGTTGAGTTTCTCAACCGCAAGGCCAGGAGTGATTTTGGCTCTATCAGAGCCAAAAATCACTCCCACTGACATCACTAGTGATGTCAGTGGGGCCGGCTTCTGACGGTAGGCGTTCCCTTGGGAACGCCTCCGTCTGGCAGGCACGCCCCTGGCACGCCCACCAAAGGGGGCGTGCTGTCAATCAACATCGACAGCACGCCCCCTTTGATGAGACACAACGAGCGAAGGAAAGTCCTTCGCTCGTCGCGTCGTGCGCAGTGCACACCATCGACCCACTTGCGAGCGGACAGCCGCTCGCGAGTGGGTCTGAATCAGGCCCATTGGCACACCACAAGTGTTGCATATCAAGTTGCGTCAGGCATATATCTTAATGCAAAGAATTGCATTGTACAGGTATCAGGGAGATACAAACTTAGGACCTGATTCAGACCCGCTCGCTAGTTGCGTCCGCTCGCTCCCAGCGTATGCAAATTCAGCTAAGTGACGTCAAGGCAGGCAATCGCAAGGCAAGGCATAAGCACGCCCACTATGTCTTGGCGAGCGATCACTTTGTGTTTATAGGCGTCCACCAGCCTGTCTTTAGCCGCCCACTAGCGTACGTCATCTCCAGGATACAACCATCGGTACATCGGGAGCCATCGGATCAGACCGCAGCGCTTGTGGTTGACTGTACCCTACAGAAAGCACTGCGAGCAGTTCTGTGTAAAAATCAACCAGGTGACATGTACTATGACGCTGCCTGTTAATTATGGACGCCTCTGAAATGGCGTTGAAACACTCAGGCACGCCTGCGTTTGCAACTCCACTCCCCCCGTTACTACTGCCCTGCCCCTGTTACCTCCCACAAACGGCCTCTCCTGTCACTCATTCCACTGGGCTGTCTTTGCTGGGCGAGCGAGCGCTACCCGATTGCTCAAACTAGTTTGCGCACGTGCACTGCGATGCATGCGCAAATGCATAACATCGGCCGCATACGAGCGAGCGGCGGCAGCTGCTTGCGATTTGGTCTGAATCAGGCCCTTAGTTCATACAAGTATTTTAAGCTTAAAATAACACGTTCAAAACCATCTTAATGTTATATTGTGATAATGACTTCAGAACAACCCATCGATAAACATCATACATCTGTCTTAGGCTGGGTACACATCTAAACGACCAGCAATCGTCTCGATGTTCAGGGTGATTGCTCCTCACCAATCGCATGATTGCCGGTACACACTTAAAAGATGTAATGAAAGATGAAAATCACTGTTCCGTCCTTCATAAACTTGTACAAGCTCACATGCGATATCGTGTGATTGACTGTGCAGCACGGCAAATCGCACGATATCTCATTCGACCGTGGGAACGCGCAACTTGGACATACACACTGCACGATATGCCCGATTTGGCTAAATCGGCCCGATATCGTACAGGTGTGTATGCACCCTTAGTCTGCCTGTGTGTCCAGAAACAGTCCCTCATTGACCTTTAGATTTAAATCCGGTCTCTGGTTGACAGGCCAGAAATACAGAAGGAGCCCTATGCAGAGGTGAACATTACCACGTTCTCAGTGTGGCTATAGTCCCATTGTTGTACAGGGTTTCTGTTTATGCTGCATACACACTTACAGATTTTCTGTCCGACCAGCCAACTAGTTGATTGGTTGGAATGAAAATCTGGTAACGTATGGGAGTAACTGATGATCAGCAAATTGCTCCTAAATGCCAGAAAACAGATGAAAATGGCCGTCAGAAAAGTTTGTTAAATGTTTGATCTAAACAATTTGTTCAAACAACAGTTTTTAGTCATTTTCAGGCATTTGGGAGCAAATTGCTGATTGTCATTTGCTTTCATACCTTACCAGATTTTCATTCCAACCAATCAACTAGTTGGATGGTTGGACAGAAAATCTTTACTTGTGTACCCAGCTTTAAAGCTCGGGAGAAGGTGGCTGATCAGGAGTACTGTGCTCCTTTCTGCTTTACTCCAAAAGACAATAGAAATACCACCTTTGAGAAGGATTCTCTCACCCTGATGCTAGAAACAAGCCAGTAACATGAGCAGCTGCACAGCCAAATGGGAACCAGTCATCTATGGGCACCATTGAACAGGAAGCTAATTAAGCTGCTCTTGCATCGGTAGCCCTGCTTTTACAAGCACAAGTCGAAAACCATATTATCCACTGTCCAAGTGAGCGTTTGTACATTTTCCTGCCACAAGTGCACTAGACGAAAGTGAGTAATAGAGCAATGAAGGTGATAAGGTCAGGCATGTATACACCAGTCACTGTACAGAGCGTGCCACAAAACTGACCTGAGCTAAGGTAAGCATGTGATGCCACTTTGGGGTTGCATACAAAACGCTGTAGATTTACGATCCTAGAGATGGCAAGAGCCATTGAGCTCATCACTGTAATTAATACTTTCTGGCACTTTCTGCTCCATTTAACATATCTCTGCCATTAGTACACTCTGGTTCTAGGAAGGACTGATCCATATTAGACATGTTCCTATCATTAGTACAGAAAGGTCCCTGGATGAACTGACCTGGTAATGCCCGCAGAGGAGAGAGAGAGAGAGAACGCGGCTGCCTGGCGAGGGACTGGTGGATTAGAGATCTTTCTCTTCTGCACTTAATACTAGAAATGAGAGCTCCCATCTACTTTCCATAACCGCCAGCTGGATAATAGCTAACATTACAGGTTAATAAATTACTCAACAGAAACCTCCGAGCCTAGATAACCACCCAGACAGACTGTTAACCCGATCCCTGTCGGAGACAGCACACGGATCAAAATCATTGATATGTAACAGACTAAGAAGCAATTACACGCAGATGCAAATAAGTATAGTTTTAAGCTCGCTCCATCGAACCCAATAAAGAGCAGAAACAGCCTCATATACTGCATGTGCGATTCCTCTGAGCCACCGGGAACAACGTACGGTGTTATAACTTACTCTAACAAAGGGATTCCTTTTTCATTGTGGGTCACACTTTCAATATTAAACATATACTGTGCAATACACAGAGCAATATACAGAGGGAAAAAAAAAAAAAAGGACAGCCTGAAATGCCGCAATAGATACTGTGCTATACGCAAATGGTGCAACACAAGTTAAACCAAACATTAATTAACTGGGTGTCCGCGCTAGAAAACCAAACAAAGATGAGAACCATTATAAGGTATTTGCAGCAGTTATAGGGAAGGAAAAGTAAAATAGTGTTTATATATATACACATACATACAGATTTCATTTTTAGACTACGTTGGATGTAGGAGAGGTGATTGGCGTCATCTTCAGCTGGTTACACAAAGTGATCCTACCACAGCTTGAAAGCCAAGCAGCCAAATCTCTTCTAGACCGCAAAGGGTGGGGGATTATTATTATCCTTTATTTATATGGCGCCACAAGGGTTCCGCAGCGCCTTACACAGTACATAGACAAATAAACACACAAGAAAACAGAAATTAACAGTACAAACAATACAGGACAGATACATGATTTATACATTGCTGCATAACATTTAGATAAGCAGCATGATGTCTGTAACCAAGGGTTGGGTGCTGTTGTAAATGAGAGTATAATTAAGGGGAAGCAATCGGGTGAAATGCCGGGCGTCTAGATGTAGACGCCCGCATTTCCCCGACGCCGGGAGACCAGCGCCCGGCATCCCGATCGCAGTGATGCCGGGTGCCGCGAGCGGACAGCCGCCGGGGGGGGGGGGGGGGGAGGGATTAGGTTCAGGGCTCTCGGGGGGGACTTAGGGTTAGGCCCCCCCCCCGGGAGGGTTAGGGTTAGGCTAGGGGGAGGGAGGGTTAGAGTTAGGCACCCCTGGGGGGGACTTAGGTTTAGGCAGCGGGGAGGGGGGTGGTTAGGGTTAGGCACCCCTAAGGAGGGTTAGGGGGGTTAGGTTAGTAGATACTTACCTATCCACGATCGGGATTTCCAGCGATGTCGGGCTTCCGCTGCTTCTAACTCTGCTCTTGGGCTGCCGCTAACGGGAATCGGTCGGCGGTATTTCATACCAATTCCTAATTAAGTGAAGGAGAAGCACATGAGGGAAGAGGGCCCTGCTCGTGAGAGCTTACATTCTAAAGGGGAGGGGGCAGACAAACATGGGTGACACAGATGGGCTGGATACACGGGTCACAGTAAACTAACATCTATGGAAAGGTTAGTCTAAACTTAAGAGGAAAAAAATAAATAAATGAGTACAGCAAAATTGCACGAAGCCTCATGATTTGGGGGGTCACAGCCAAGGACCATTTGAGAGGTCATCTTGCTGCGTGGTTCGGTAAGGTATAGTTGGAGTGGATAAGCAGATTGAATGGGAAGATTACGAGGGATGTGAGCAGCATTGGATATCCAGATGCAGGCACAATCCATAGGCATGTTGCAAGTGTGGTGGGGATCCGCTAACGCAGACGAAGATACATGTAAGCACAGCCCTATAGCGATAATCTCCTCACTGGTTATATATGGGAATGTCCGATATCTATAGCAATGATTCCGATTGATCATTATGGGGCATTATGCTTGTTTTGTGGATACGAGCACAGCAATCTCACAGCGCGCTGCCGTAATTAGTGACTTCACGATATGAAGTCACAGGATGTCACTTAATAATGTGGATACGACATTTCAGATTTGTATTATATTCTAGTTTTAAAGTTGAAATTACTAATCCTCTCTTTTTAGGTCTGTCAATCAAGCGAATCACCCCCTCCATTCTTATATTATTAAATGCAATCCAATAACAAACGAACAGGATTCTGGACACTCCTGTGTGGCCCCAAACATCATCTCAGTCACGGTCATTACTGAGAGGAGTAACCCCAGCCCCAGACATCAATGCAGACTTTGAAAATGTGTTATGTTTGACAAGAGCTTGTTGGGACAAGATATGGGCCGGGTTGTGAATAGAAGAACAAAGAAGGCCTAATGGAACAAAGGCCTCTACCGACCTGACAAGAAGTCACTGTGACACTTCCTAACGCAAACATCACCACGCTCGGCTGCCCACCAAATGTGCTCACAACCGGTGCTCAGACACGGCTCTGTACCAGGCTCCGATAGACACAATATGGCTACAGAAGATGCTGAACAAGAAAGAGAAAAAAATAATTGCTTCAGAAGTTCTTCTAGCTACCACTTTAATTCAGTCCCATGGTCAATACAGAAGAAACATTTCTGTTATCTCCAAAATCCACGGAACCACAAATGTTCTCATCTTGAGGCTTAGAAGAATTCTTCTCCTGGCTAATTAAAGTGAGGATCTTGTTTTTTTAGACAAAAGCTTCCCAGAGGCCAGACAGGACTAATCAGCTTAGAGAGATTTTATTTATTTTGTCTGCAAACTGATACAACCTAAATATCCATGATCAGTCACCCTCCAATTTTATGTAAAATTAAAATTGTTTTCCTATACATCTTTCTCTAAACCAGTGGTTCCCAAACTTTTGTGAATCCTGGTACCCTAGAGTACCTGATCATTATGTTTTTCAAGGCTTATTAGGCTCAGTTATGTGGTGGTGGACAGGGTTGTGCTTCTGTTTGTCCACATTCTTTATGATTTGCAGCCACCAGCACTGGTTAATGCCTATCACAATGAACATGAATAGTAGGATTTGGTCCTAGACCACCACCCCGTGGCACCCCTGCAAGTGTCCCGCAGCACCAAGTTTGGTAACCACTGCTCTAAACCAAAGATAGGCACCCTTATACACATCAGGGGCATTTGGGTAGCCCTCTAACCTTCAAAAGGGCTGCACAGACCGTTTCATATCAGTACTAAGTTAAATGAATACATTTGGTCAATGAAATAGACTCCTATCTGTAATAAGATATTAGCCCCAGGGTCGTCTAATGCCCATCACTTCTGTACAGCCGGCCATACACGGTGCGATTTTCTGTTGTTAAGATGTGTTGTACGATTGCCCTTAATTCTTCCCTTGAAATTCTACATACGATGTGGTCAAAATGGTGTACGATTGATCGTTACGATCCCCATATGTACCACATTGTACATGATAGAGTGCAATCTTACGGGTTTTCCGTAAGATCTGTGGTGGCGGGGACGCGCATCCGCATCGTAAATGGTCATAAACAACACAGGATGTGCACGATTGACCGTTACGAACGATCGCAATCGTACACATCATGCACAAATATCGCACTGTGTATAGGCTGCTTCAATCATTCTTGACATTCTCATTCTATTATATTACGTAAACATTTATGTTTAAACAATTCTTTTAAGTGAGCATCTCACCGTTTCAGCACTTTTCATATTTCATCATCTTACACCATGGAATCAAAACAGATTTATTCAGACAGTCTTTACCACTGATCTATACTGAAGGGCTGATGCAGAGTTATTATTATCCTTTATTTATATGGTGCCACAAAGGTTCCACAGCGCCTTACACAGTACATACATGAGCACACAAGAAAAACAGTTACTAGTAATACAAAACACTGCAGGACAAGGACATTGTTTATACACATAGCTTAGCTGCATAACACAAGCAGCAGGGCCTCAGCAACCAAGTGTTAGGTGCCAATTGGAGAGTAAAGGTGCATACACACACAACGATTTTTTGAACGATTATCGTTAAACGATATCGTTTAAAAAAATCGTTCACTTTCTGAGTCAAACGATGAACGATTATTGTTCATGCGCGTTCACATTTGTAGTTTGTAGTTCAGTCAGACTTGTCAACTCAACGATTTTCATTAAGTTAATATGCATAAATCGTTTGTAGTTCATAAAAATCGTTCATTACATTTAAATGAACATAATAAATGAACAACTTTAGTAAACGATTTTAGTTCATTTTTTTCAAGGTAGAAAATCATTTACTAAAATCGTTCATTAACTCAATCGTTGTGTGTGTATGCAGCTTTAGGAGTAAACGATACTATAAGTAGGGGGAGGAGAAGCACGTGAGGGATGAGGGCCCTGCTCGTGAGAGCTTACATTCTAAAAGGGGAGGGGCAGACAGACACGGGCAACACAGATGGGGTAGATAGTGAGGAAGGAGCATGGAGTAGTGGGTTAGGATATGTGCTGCGGATTGTGTGTGTTTAAGATGACCTGATGTTATATCAAAATTAAGGCCTTAATTCATCTCTCTCTATGACAGAAAATAGATTTTGTTTGTGTGTTATTTATTTGAGAGATGTACAAAATAGTGCGCACACCCGTGGGTGTACATAACACCTCCAGACCATACTGCAGGTTCAGTTGATCTGGGGTTGCGATGTGCGATTCCATGCAACGCTATGCAGGGGGGTAGGGGGTTGTGTGCTAGTATATCGGGCGGTCGGCCACCTGATCGCAGTGTGTGGGAATACCCGATATGTCAGCAGTCGGATCCCACGTCGCGTCACAAGGTGCATATTGCACAGTGTATGGACAGCTTTAGAGTTATTTTGCACCGTGCATGCTCTGAAGATGGGTGCATGTAAGTGCCGGCACTGCATTTTGATCGCATCTACCCTTGCAACCAAAGAAAAGGTGTGCAACTAAGCTGTAACAAGCGTTCAGTTCAGTGAGGCTGTGTTCATGCAAATGTGGAATAATTCTAAAACATGGATACAGCATACAGAATACAGCATAATGTAGGTGGATTTTTTGCAATTAGTATAGGGCAGATGCTCAATTCAGTTGAACGCTGTTAAGGATTTCTTGAAATTTAACAAAAGTACAGGTGCGATGCTGTTTTCTGCCCTTAGCGCTGTGGAAACAGCATCGCGCCGGGCAGTTTAGCCGGATAATGCCCATTCTCGCACCTAAACACCCTGTTTAAGGTGTGAGGGACGGGATAATGGGCATTCTCTGATCTAACAGCGCGCTGAATTGAATATCTCCGGGTGCTCCCTCCCGGCTCTATTGTATTTGTGTTCAATTGAATCGAGTCCTATGACAGTGGTCCTCAAACTCGGTTCATGTTTTCCAGATCACTTATGGATCTTTACAATGTGACACTTGGTAATACATCTGTGCACCTGCTATGGGACATGGAAACCATAAACTGTTTGATGTCCTGAGGACTGAGTATGGGGAAAGACTGCACTATGATGATGACCAGTAGCAAACCTAGTGCATATGCTACACAATCAGATGTGGTACAATCTTGAGTTGCGTATAAACACTAAAAAATGTATATACATATATACACACACTGAGGGAAAACATGACATGTAATAGATTGTGTGTTGGGGCTGTTCGGTGACACTCGCTGTTACTCATGTAGTCACTGTGATAACAAGCCCAATGTCACTTGATAGGACCCCATAACCATAATTTCCATATCTCCAGCTCCTGGGCTGCCCTCTAGAATCCCTTTCTATACAAACAGCAGCTGTTGCTCGAGTTCCCATTCCTCACCTCCAGGCCAAAACTGTTAATATCCTCCTGTCATCTGCCTTCATTCCGCTCTAATAGACATCGCTCGCTGAGCGCCAGCCATTTAACCCTTCCCTGCTGCAGGATGACAGACCTCACAGGTCTCCTCCTCACATGTTCACCCATAAACATTACATCTAGTAAAAACCTCATGCAGGGTGTTAAGTATTCTTACACATACTATAGCACCGGCCTGATCTTTGGTCACACAGCTCACACTGCTCAAATGTCACACCAGTTGTGAGTTAGCGGTTATATCAGGTTCAAAAGAAATATTTACTGCTTGCAGCAATTAATAGGCTTCAATATGCAAGGAACGCTTTGCACAACTGCAATATATAGCCAACATACTCCAATGTAGCACACAGAGGATTGTAAGGTGATTCCAGACAAGCATACATGATGCTAAGGATTTCCACTTTGAAAAACGCACCGTTCAACTGTCCAAGCCCCTGACACTGGACTACGGTACCCCTGATACGCTATTACCACATTAGCTCCTAAACAAGAAACTTTTACGAGATTTATACCCCTTTCAGACAGTATTTGGTCGAGACCCCCCTTTCACACTACAGTGTCTACCCGGGAAATTCCCAGGTAGACCCCTTTCAGACTATTAGCAGGGTTTTTCTGCTTACCTTCCTCTCCTCTTCCGTCTCCTCCTCCTAGCCTATCCCCTCTCTGGCTGCCGCTGATGATGTCATCGCTGTCATCATCGGACTGCCAGGAGCCGGCCAATCGAAATGCTGCATTTTCTAAAAAATTTTTTATATTATTTCATTATTTGTTTTGATTCTTTTATTGCCCTGGTGGTCCAGCGGGATTAAGGGTGGCCCGCTATTGCTGAGACCAGTCGGCGGTCTCCAGCGCAGGCGGGTGTCCCCAGCGGCCGGCTGGGGTCCTGTGTCGCCGACTCCATCAACAGCGACCCAGCCACCGGCACGGGGGGGGTGGTGAGCGGCAGCGCTGAGCGTCCTATAGGACGCGCTGCGCTGCCAACTCTATGTAAAAGCTGCTTTGTGCAGCCCGGGAGTAGTAAATTCCAGCGTAGTACCATTCAGACATGAGCAGGGTGATTTCCCGGGGCTTAAGTCCCGGGAAATTCCCTGGTCGATTGAAGGGTCGGCTACCCAGGAACGTGTTCCCGGGTAGGTACCTTTCAGACATACAGTCAGGTGCATAAATATTGGGACATTGACAGAATTTTCATATTTTGGCCTCTTTTCACCACCACAATGGCTTTGAAATGAAACAAACAAGATGTGATTTAACTGCAGACTTTCAGATTTAATTTGAGGGTAATTACATCCAAATCAGGTGAACGGTGTAGGAATTACAACGGTTTCTATATGTGCCTCCCACTTTATAAGGGGCCAAAAGTAATGGGACTATCAACTCAAAAGCTATTTCATGGACAGGTGTGGGCTATTCCCTCGTTATTTCATTATCATTTAAGCAGGTAAAAGGTCTGGAGTTGATTCTAGGTGTGACATTTGCATTTGTAATCAGTTGCTGTCGATTCTCAATATGAGATCCAAAGAGCTGTCACTATAAGTGAAGAAAGCCATCATTAGGCTGAAAAATCAAAACAAACCCATCAGAGAAATAGCAAAAACATTAGGTGTGGCCAAATCAACTGTTTGGAACATTCTTAAAAAGAAAGAATGCACTGGAGAGCTCAGACCACGGAAAACAACTGTGGTGGATGACAGAAGAATCATTTATCTGGTGAAGAAAAACCCCTTCACAACAGTTGGCCAAATCAAGAACACTCTCCAGGAGGTAGGTGTATATGTGTCAAAGTCAACAATCAAGAGAAGACTTCACAAGAGTGAATATAGAGGGTTTACCACAAGATGTAAACCATTGGTGAGCCTCAAAAACAGGAAGACCAGATTAGAGTTTGCTAAACAACATCTAAAAAAGCCATTATAGTTCTGGAACAACATCCTATGGACAGATGAGGCAAAGATCAACTTGTACCAGAGTGATGGGAAGAGAAGGAAAGGAACTGCTCATGATCCAAAACATACCACCTCATCAGTTCAGCATGGTGGTAGTGTCATGGCGTGGGCATGTATGGCTGCCAATGGAACTGGTTCCCTTGTATTTATTGATGATGTGACTGCTGACAAAAGCAGCATAATGAATTCTGAAGTGTTTCAAGCAATATTATATGCTCATATTCAGTCAAATGCTTCAGAACTCATTGGACAGCGCTTCACAGAGCAGATGGACAATGACCCGAAGCATACTGCGAAAGCAACCAAGGAGTTTTTTTAAGGCTAAAAAGTGGAATGTTATGCAATGGCCAAATCAATTCCCCTACCTGAATCCGATTGAGCATGCATTTCACTTGATGAAGACAAAACTGAAGGGAAAATGCCCCAAGAACAAGCAGGAACTGAAGACATTTGCAGTAGAGGCCTGGCAGAGCATCACCAGGGATGAAACCCAGCATCTGGTGATGTCTATGCGTTCCAGACTTCAGGCTGTAATTGCCTGCAAAGGATTTGCAACAAAGTATTAAAAAGTGAAAGTTAGATTTAGGATTTTTTTAGTTTGTCCCATTACTTTTGGCCCCTTAAAAAGTGGGAGGCACATATAGAAATCGTTGTAATTTCTACACCGTTCACCTGATTTGGATGTAATTACCCTCAATTAAATCTGAAAGTCTGCCGTTAAAGAACATCTTGTTTGATTCATTTCAAAGCCATAGTGGTGGTGAATAGAGGCCAAAATATGAAAATTCTGTCAATGTCCCAATATTTATGCACCTGACTGTACGTATCCCCGGGTTGGTACCTTTCAGACATAAGTGTTCCCGGGTAGGTACCTTTCAGACATACGCGGCAACCCGGGAATTTGGCTGAGGCAGACCAAATTCCCGGGGTTCTCGGTATGTCTGAAAGGGGTATTAGTGATCTAACAGGTATGCATCTAACCAAATGTTTGATGGACTATTAGCTTCAACCTCTCGCAAACTGCAAAAAAAAAACATTGCACCAACACATAGAGAACATATAAGTGATGATGGATGAAAAAAATGCTTAAACAGTAAAGTTTAACACATTGTTACATGTTTTAAATCAACAAACCAATTAAGAAAAACTGTTACCCAGGAGACTGCAAGACTGCCCTTAAGTGATGCAAGAATAAGAAGCACCTCCTTTCCAAACACCTATATCAAAAGGGGCAAATATTGGCAAAGGGATAGGACATATAGCATGACAGACAGATTCAGTTACAACATACTTGCCGATAAGAGGTAAAAATCATCTTTGGCAAGGGCCTGCTTGGTTTTGCTAGCAGTGCACCAACCCTTAACCCAGCAACATTATGTTAAGCTGGGTACACAATGAGCGATGTGTACCCAGCCGATATGTTGGCCTGACAGGCAGTCATATCGGATCCTGGGTACACTATAGAATGAGGTAATGAACGATGGAACGATAACTCGTTCCGTCCTTCCTTATCTGCAACGGGGCCGCTTGCGATATCACCCGGCTGGATGTGAAGCACAGCCGACCGTACGATGTTGCTAGCGTCCACGGGAGCGCACATATTGGCAGCAGATAGAAAATCCAGCAGAGGAAATACTTAATTAGGAGAGAGAAGGCAGTACTTCCTTTTCTGGCAAGAAGAACCAAAGCATTGCAATGACCTCAGCGCTACCAGCAAGGAATGGTGATGGGTGGGGACAGAATCATTTCCTGAAGATCAATCTCTACCTATGGGCCTGCAGATACCTTTCACTTGCACTTCTGTTATTTCAGATCATTTTCTTAGTAATACAAAACTCTTGAGTAATAATAGTCTGTTTAGTTTCTCTTTCAAATTTAATTTCAACTAAACTGAAAAGCAAAAATTTTACTTTTAAACCTTAATCCTAAAGTCAACCAAGTAATGTACTACTTTCATGGTATTATTCAGACCTGTGCTATGGCTGCTATTTCATTGAATTTCAGCTGTGTAAACAGGATGGCAGCTTCCATTTATCCTATTAAAACAAATATGCAGAGAAATAGACAATGAATTAAATCTCTTTATGTTTAATGGGTATTTAAAGTAAATTAAATTGACAATTATTCATGCATTACTTTGAGTATACAGTACTATAAATAAATAAATAAAAAACATTTGTTAAAAGGCAGCAATTCAGTAGGATCCAGAATGTGCCTCGGCGATGTCAGTAGTTTATATTTTTTTATATATTAGCTCTCCGTACGCCAGTGGTGTCAAACTCGGCCCCTTCAACTTTTGTGGGACTACATATCCCAGCATGCCCTGCCACAGTTTTAGCATGCCCTAATAGCAAAACTTTGGCACTGCATGCTGGGATGTGTAGTTCCACTGCAGCTGGAGGGCCAGAGTTTGACACCACTGCCCTACACAATGGCCGCCAAAGGGTCTTAATGATGTCAATGTTGTGTTTGTAAACTGATTAACTGGAATTAATATTTAGTCAAGAGTGGAAACCTAAGAATAATCAGATAAGTACAAGTCAGTAACAGCCCAACCTAGTGTTCACAGAACAAACACCGTAAAAGTTAATAACTAATGTCTGGACTACTGTGACAGAGCAACATATTATTATATTTATATACATATTAGTATATTTATATACATACAGAATGTATGTATATAACTCATAATAAATAGACATACTTGTAAACATAAGATTCTAGAGAAGCAGCATCTATATACCTGTACTTGATTTTCTATATAACTGTAATAAATATATGTATTAATTTATTTGCTATTATGCAAAACTAGTGTAATTCAGGGTCTTGTTATATTGCCATTGTGTGGATGGCAGCACATAACCAATGACCAACAGAACAATACAGTATGTACTCCAGACTGGAGACTGCTAGACAATGACACCACTGTATTAGAGATCAGTACTTAGAAGCAGGTGTCTGAACAGGTAGAACAGGTTAAATGTTCATTAAGAGGCACAGATATTCCCATATCTGATCCCCATGTACAAAGTTAGGATAGATCTCCCATAGAGCAGTACTTGTGCTTGTGTCTCTGTTGTTGCAATGTTTGTGAGACAATGACAAGTGTCACCATGTGTAGGTGCAAACTGACAGCTATACAGAAACATTACAGGGGGGCAGGGGGGAGAGCAGGAGAGAGGGATAATAGAGTGACTGAAGGGAGAATAATTGAGTGAGGGGGCAGAAGAAGGTTGTGAGGTGATGAGGTCTGGGAGGTGAGGAGGGAAGGGAAATAATAAAAGGAGAGATTAGAGACAGAAGAGGAAAGAGCAGGAAAGGCACACTCAGAGTACAAACAGAGACTGTGAGAGGGGATGAAGGGAAACTCCTGGGGGAAAAAGACAAAATAATGTAGAGGCTGCAACAATGAATGAATTCAACTATTTGTGTTGAGTCTGAAAGCTGAGATATGTTGATTATAGGGGCTGTAGTAAATGCTGGGGACAGAAAGGGGTAAGCGGATGAGGGTCTAAAAGATGGGACTTGCAGGTTCATGAAAGTCGTGCAGTGAGAATTGGGATATAGATATAGAGATATATATATATATATATATATATATATATATATACATATATATACATACATATACATACACACACACACACACACACACCAGGCGTAGGTAGGGGGGATGAAGGTGCATCAAGCTTTGGCGAAAGAAAAAGTACCAACCAATCACTTCCTGTCATCTTACAGGCTGTGCTTGAAAAATGACAGTTGAAAACTGGTTGGTTGGTACTTTCTCTCTCTCCAGAGTTGGATACATGTCCCCCACAGTATGCTATGGAGAGGAAAGACAACGGTAGATTGACAACAACTGTTAAAATGGAAAAATAGAGGTGTTGTCATAGCAACCAATCAGACTGTAGCAATCATAGGGTGGTGAATTAAATCCAATGTGAAGATGAATAGCCGCGGGAGGGAGCTCCGGAAGCTATTCAATTCACCGCACTGTTTGGGCTGCTAAATGATTTCTTCACGCACCCTCCTGGGGATGCAAGGAGGAATCAGACAAAAGTGCCTGGCGCGCAGCCGTTTGCCAGCTTAGCGTGGCGCTAACAGCCGCACGCCCGTTATTTTAGTCAGAGATTGACGGTTCTCGCGACTAAACACCCATGTTAAGTTGCGATAAGCGGCATTCTCGGACAACCAATTCCCGACCAGGCACACAGTGCGGTGTATTGAATAGCTCCGGGAGCTCCCTCTCGCGGCTATCCATCATCGCATTGAATTGAATTCTCCCCCCATATGGAGGAATTTAGTGCGGAGGACAGAATGTGCCGCGTCTATCGGCATCATACGTTTTCCCTGGCACCTCTATGGACTTGCGATGTCAGCCCCACTGCATATGGCAGATATGTGCGCAGTGGCGGCACATAGTGTTCAACTGAATTCTCCCCATAGGTTAATGTCTACTTGACAAATGACAGCGGAAATTTCATTGGTTGCTATGGGTAACACTTCCACTTTTCCTTTTTAGAACTTTTAGTCAGTATACCCCAAGGAACAAAACATGCAAAGGTTATCACACTTCAAATATATCCCCACCCTGATCTACAGCAGCTCCTTAAACCAGAACAGTGTACAAGAAGAACACAGAGTGAAGGCAACAATAAGGAGTGGATTAGTGACAGGGACATCTGGCAGGGAGAGCGGATAATCATGGGGGTGGGGGTTGGCTAGACAAGACTACAACTCCCACAATCCCCCAGAGAAGGGCCATGGCCAGGACAAGCAGCTGCCTGAATAGGATAAGGAGACAATTTAACCGGCAGGACAGAGCTACCTGCGTCTGTCTTATTATCACATAACTTTATAAAATCCAATCATGAAAGCCTCCTTCACACCCAACACCCATCCACTGTTATGGAGCATACATACGGTCAGATTTGTCAGATCTGTCAAATGAACGATTTGAACGATTTTACCAAAGATTTGAACGATTGAACGATTTCTGACTGCATTAAAATGAATGGAATCGTCCAAGTCTGACTACAAACGCATAAGATGTCATATATCGTTATCTAACCATCGGGAACGCGCATCGTTCAAATCGTTCATCTAAAATATGTCAGATTTTCCTTCAGATATGAATGATTGAATGTTTTTTAAAATATAGTTATCGTTCAGATCTGAAGAAAAATTTGACCGTGTGTATGCACCATTAGAGAGCTTTTCATTCAATAAAAGTACATTGAAATCGATGAAGGATTTCTTAAGGGCTCGTTCCCACCGTTGCATTCTAAAGTTTTTACGCCAAGTTACAAATGTTAGAACAGAGGATGCGCTATTTGTCATGCATTAACATATGCCACAAGTACAACAGATTGTGTTACTAAAAGCACAGCACATTAAAAATGGCATTGGAAACACATTAAACCCTATCCCTCTGCACTAGGTCATTTTCATGCATTTCATACTCATTTTCTCAGCCTATATGTGTGAGCAAGCCCTAAATGTGTGCTAATTAATAATCTAATTAACTGCCATGATTTCAGTTATTACATTCTAAAAAAACTGAATAGAAGGGCAGCTGTGAGGTGGGAGACAGTCTACATAAGAGAGTGTACTGGCCTTCTGTGTAAACTAACAAAAAGCATTAAAATGGCATTTATTGCAGCACGGAGCAGCACATGTAAAACCTACAATTAGTCAGATCCATGGACGTCACTGTGCAGATCCTCTCCCACACAGAGATGGCATTAGGAAGACATTCAGCGAGAGAAGCAAGCTTCCTATATATTGCATACATTTAGTGCACAATACTAAATATAAAACACACACATACCTCAGACCAGGAGAGCCCTGAGTGGTCATGAGTAGTTTACAAATTACATCAACTAACGTGTGTAAAGGCCTTTGTATGCCAAAAATTTACTTTTCATTGCACATATCATGCTGTAAATTTATCTCTTGCAACAACGTAAAAGCATTAATGACAGTGACTGATGTCCAAGAGACACCTATTTTTCTGTATATCTGCATATTGTGAAACCTCTGTGACCCATCAGGCCGCTGACACTGCTCTGCAAACTTCTCATGCATCACACACAAACCTTCTATTAACATCTCAACATTACAGGACCTCCACCTGTCACAAGCCCCTCAACATTACAGGACCTCCACCTGTCACAAGCCCCTCAACATTACAGGGCCTCCACCTGCCACAAGCCCCTCAACATTACAGGGCCTCCACCTGCCACAATCATCTCAACATTACCCGACCTCCACCTGTCACATGCACCTCATCATTATCCGACCTCCACCTGTCACAAGCCCCTCAACATTACAGGACCTCCACCTGTCACAAGCCCCTCAACATTACAGGACCTCCACCTGTCACAATCACCTCAACATTACAGGACCTCCACCTGTCACAAACACCTCATCATTACAGGACCTCCACCTGTCACAAGCCCCTCAACATTACAGGACCTCTACCTGTCACAAGCACCTCAACATTTTATTTATTTATTTTATTAACAGTTTCTTATATAGCGCAGCATATTCCGTTGCGCTTTACAATTGGAAACCTTGATAGAACAAAACAGGGTAATAACAGACAGACATAGAGGTAAGAGGGCCCTGCTTGCAAGCTTACAATCTATAGATTACAGGATCTCCACCTGTAACAAATTCCTCAACATTACAGGACCTCAATATTACAGGACCTCCACCTGTCACAATCACCTCAATATTATCCGACCTCCACCTTTCACAAGCACCTCATCATTACAGGACCTCCACCTGTCACAAATTCTTCAACATTACAGGACCTCCACCTGCCACAAGCACCTCAATATTACAGGACCTCCACATGTCACATGCATCTGCACATTCCTGAACTCCATCTGTCACAAGCACCTCAATATTACTTGACCTCCACCTGTCAATCACCTCAACATTATCCGATCATCACCTTTCACAAGCACCTCAATATTAACCGACCTCTGCCTGTCACAAGCACCTCAATATTACAGGGTCTCCACCTGTCACATGCACCTCAACATTATCCGACCACCTGTCACAAGCACCTCAACATTACAGAACCTCCACCTGCCACAAGCACCTCAATATTACCCAGCCTCCACCTTTCACAAGCACCTCAACATTACCCGACCTCCACCTGTCACAAGCACCTCAATATTACCCGACCTCCGCCTTTCACACGCACCTCAATATTACCCGACCTGCACCTTTCACAAGCACCTCATCATTACAGGACCTCCACCTGTCACAAGCACCTCAACATTACAGGACCTCCACCTGCCACAAGCACCTCATTACAGGACCCCCACCTGTCACAAGCACCTCAATATTACAGGACCTCCACCTGCCAGAAGCACCTCAATATTACCCGACATCCGCCTGTCACACGCACCTCAACATTATCTGACCACCACCTGTCACAAGCGCCTCAATATAACAGGACCTCCACCTGTCACAAGCACCTAAACATTACCCGACCTCCACCTGTCACAAGTACATAATATTATCCGACCTCCACCTGTCACAAGCACCTCATCATTACCTTATACTTATTGGCAGAACAGTATTGTTTAAAATCTAGTAGCAGCTCTCAATATCCTAACGGACCTCTTCCACCTCTATGTAATTAACTACAATTCAAGACCATTCACATTAATTCTTTTCATACCAGCCATTATAATGTCAATAAATGTACCCACATGCCCACATCATTGTCCCCTCAAACCACAATATTTTTTTTCTCAAAAAGACACTGCTCCCCTCAATCAGCTCCCTCATGTATCTTAAGTCAGTAAAACAGTGGGCGCCTCCCCTTTGTGTATAGTGCAATGGGTTTACAACTGGCATATACCAATCTCTGGTCTGTTCCTCTCATGTACTCATGTTATTTTATTCTCAGTCTTCTGTACCAGCTACCATCATCTCCTTTACCATCAGATTTCCTCCTTATTAATGCACAAGTTACGGTTCTCTCATATCCTTTACCCCCAGATCTCCTCCTCATTCCCACACCAGTTACTATTACATCAATTGCTCTACCCCCAGATTTCACACACATTCATGCACCAGTGTTCTCTTATCTCCTCTACCCAGATTTGCTCCTCATTTCTGCACTAGTTACTATCTCCTGTACTGGTTACTGTACCCCCCCAGAGTTCCTACTCATGCATGCACCCCTTACTATTCCCTCAGCTCATGTACAACCAGATCTCCTCTTTATTTATGCAGTAGTCACTGTTAGATCTCCTGTAACTTCAAATTCCCTCTGCAAACCAGCACGTTACTGTTACCTCATCTACTGTACCCCCAGATATACTCAATTGTGCATCAGTGAATGGTCCCTCATATCCTGTACTAACAGGTTTCCTCCTCATTCAATCGCCAGACACTGTCCCCTTATCTCCTATACCCGTGCCCCCCGTTTTTCTCCTCATTCCTGCACTGTAACTGTCCCCTCCTCCTGTACCAGGTACTGTTCCCTCATTTACTGTACTCCAGATTTTCTCATTCTTGTACCCCAGTTACAGTCCCTCATCTCATGTACACCCAGATTTCCTCCTTGTTCCTATACCAGTTACTATCTCCTCCCCTCTTTTACCTCCAGATATCATCCACTTTCCTGTACGTTATTGTTCCCTCAGCTCCTGTACCCCCAGTTATCCTCATTCATGCACCAGTTACTATCCATTACACCCAGAAATCATCCTCATCGCTATACCATTTACTGCCCCCCCAATTTCCTCCTCATTACTACACTAGTTACTGTCCCCTCATTTCCTGTATCAGCTACTGTTCCCTCATCTCCTGTACCCCCAGATAGACTCCTCATTCCGGCACCAGTTACTATCGCCTAATCTTCTGTAACCCCAGGTCTCCTTTTCATCCCTACACCAGAGACTGTCCTCTCATCTCCTCATTCCTGCACCAGTGACTGTCCCCTCATCTCCTCCTCATTCCTGCACCAGTGACTGTCCCCTCCTCATTCCTGCACCAGTGACTGTCCCCTCATCTCCTCCTCATTCCTGCACCAGTGACTGTCCCCTCATCTCCTCATTACTGCACCAGTGACTGTCCAGTCATCTCCTGTACCCCCACATCACCTCATTACTGCACCAGTGACTGCTCAGCCATCTCTTGTACCCCAACATCTCCTACTCATTCTTGCACCTGTGACTTTCCCCTCATCTCCTCCTCATTCCTGCATCATTGACTGTCCAGTCATCTCCCGTAGCCCCACATCTCCTCCTCATTCTTGCACCAGTTCCCTCACCTCTTGTACCCCTAGATCTTCTCCTCATTCCTGCACCGGTTACTACCTCATCTCCTGTACAACCAGATATCCTTCTCATTCCTGCACCAGTGACTGTCCCCTCTTCTCCTGTAACCCCACATCTCCTCCTCATTCCTGCACCAGTGACTGTCCCCTCATCTCCAGTACCACCATATTTCCTCCTCATTCCTGCACCAGTGACTGTTCCCTCATCTCCAGTACCACCATATTTCCTCCTCATTCCTGCACCAGTGACTGTTCCCTCATCTCCAGTACCACCATATTTCCTCCTCGTTCCTGCACCAGTGACTGTTCCCTCATCTCCTGTACCCCCACATCTCCTCCTCATTCCTGCATCAGTGACTGTTCCCTCATCTCCTGTACCCCCACATCTCCTCCTCATTCCTGCATCAGTGACTGCTCCCTCATCTCCTGTACCCCCACATCTCCTCCTCATTCCTGCATCAGTGACTGTTCCCTCATCTCCTGTACCCCCACATCTCCTCATGCCTGCATCAGTGACTGTTCCCTCATCTCCTGTACCCCCACATCTCCTCCTCATGCCTGCATCAGTGACTATTCCCTCATCTCCTCCTCATTCCTGCACCAGTGACTGCTCCCTCATCTCCTGAACCCCCACATCTCCTCCTCATTCCTGCACCAGTGACTGCTCCCTCATCTCCTGTACCCCCACATCTCCTCCTCATTCCTGCACCAGTGACTGCTCCCTCATCTCCTGTACCCCCACATCTCCTCCTCATTCCTACACCAGTGACTGCTCCCTCATCTCCTGTACCCCCACATCTCCTCCTCATTCCTGCACCAGTGACTGCTCCCTCATCTCCTGTACCCCCACATCTCCTCCTCATTCCTGCATCAGACTGTTCCCTCATCCCTGCACCAGTGACTGTTCCTCATCTCCTGAACCCCCACATCTCCTCCTCATTCCTGCACCAGTGACTGCTCCCTCATCTCCTGTACCCCCACATCTCCTCCTCATTCCTGCACCAGTGACTGCTCCCTCATCTCCTGTACCCCCACATCTCCTCCTCATTCCTGCACCAGTGACTGCTCCCTCATCTCCTGTACCCCCACATCTCCTCCTCATTCCTGCATCAGTGACTGCTCCCTCATCTCCTGTACCCCCACATCTCCTCCTCATTCCTGCATCAGACTGTTCCCTCATCCCTGCACCAGTGACTGCTCCCTCATCTCCTGTACCCCCACATCTCCTCATTCCTGCACCAGTGACTGCTCCCTCATCTCCTGTACCCCCACATCTCCTCCTCATTCCTGCATCAGGCTGTTCCCTCATCCCTGCACCAGTGACTGTTCCTCGTCTCATGAACCCCCACATCTCCTCCTCATTCCTGCACCAGTGACTGTTCCCTCATCTCCTGTAACCCAAATATACTCAATACAGCACCAGTCACTGTTCCCCCCCAGCAATCCATCAACACAATATGAATCCAGATTTTTTGTCCCCCTGACATGACCAGTCACTGGTGCACACATCACACCAGGAACTGTCTCTACATGACGTGAACCCCGATAATTTCCTCAGTGAGGCGTGCACCCTACATGCACAAACCACAACATGACACCTCATTTCTCCATCCCAGAATCCCCCAAGTGAACTGGACCCCAGTCCCTGCCCCCAGCTGGTGACACTCGGAGGCTGCCTTCCCACGGGTTGAAACATTGTCTCCTTCATATAAGCATTTGCCAGCTCCAGGCAGAAATATGTTCTCCCAGCACACAGCCCGCGGCACTTCCCCCCAAGTTTGCCCCGTTTTCAGCACTTACCAGCTGCGGCTTCCCCCCAACTCCACTCTCTCACTGTCCTCCGCTCCGTGTCCCTGCACCTTCCCTTCCCACAGCGACACTACTAGCCCCGCCCATCACAGCAACACTCCCCCCGCCTCTGCTCTGACCGCAATATCCCTGCCCACTCCCAACATGGCCGCCCGTATCCTGCCAACGTCACGCCAACCGCGTCTTTTTCTACAATAACTTTATTAACAAGTATGTGCACATTTTTTTAATCTGAATTAGTTCACAGCACCTGTGAAGTATAACATACAGCAGTCTGTGTACCTTCTACCAAATATACCCTGTCTGCATAACAGTCTATTTCATACATATTTCTACACAGATACAGAATACTGTCATAAATTGGAATTTTCTCAACTACATAATCATGAGCTACAGTACAATAATTATATCCAAGGGAGAGATCAATATTTTGATGCCAGTGGCCTTAACACTAAAATTCCTAATATTGCTACGTGAAACATAATAAAATGGCCATTCAATTATGGCAGACAGGTAACAGGCACTTATGGGCCATTTCTAGTTTGGTCGATCTGTTTTCATATTAAATTGGCATTCTCGGAACTGTAATATTTGCAATGTCTTTATATAGTCGGGATGACACTTATAATTTCAGGATAGTTTAAAGATATTTAAGCAATGGTAAATCTGCACCATATTATATTGTAACTTTCCCCACATTTGTCACGACGATTTAGATATGTTTTGTATTGTAATATGCTATTATTATTGTTAATGTTTGTATTGAGTGTTAGTATCTTGAAAATTCCAATAAAATATGCCCAATTTAAAAAAAAAAAAAAAAAATTTGCCATTCTCGACACCTATAATCATATATCACTTCTAGGCCAGGTTCTGAAAGCTGGAAGTAATTGAAAGACACAGATACCTGTATATACTGGAGATTACATGTATGATTTCAGAGTTTGACCCTCCAACGTGTCCCCTTCTATCAGGTACAAAATGCTCTGGTCCTGGACTTCCCACTTCATTTGTGATTGCAGCCACCTGTGTTAAACTAGTTAATTGATGAGCACTGTGTTTAAACACAGGTGACTGCAATCACAAATTAGGTGGGAAGACCAGGACCAGAGCATTTTGTACCTGATGGAAGGGGTCATGTTGGAGGGTATGTAGATTTTCTGCCCAATAGCAGCATTAACAGTAGTTACAAATTTTGCATCTTCTGATAGGAGTTGAGTTAACCCTTGGGTGTTCCTTACTAACTGGCACATTAGGCAGGTGCTCCCTGTTTAGTGGCAGCTTCAGTTAATATTTCTTCCCAAACTTGTTTTGTACGTATTCTGAGAGGTGGAACACACCAGGCCTTGCCAATATTGTATACAGGAAAACGCAACTTTAAGAGCATTTTGTCAATATAAAAAAAATAAAATAAATAAAACAAAACCATTCCATGGTTACTCTTTCCAGCCTGCGCATTTACAGCCAGACTCACAAAAAGATGTGACAAGCATTTCTTTTTGTACATTACAAAATCTGGAAGAAGGGTGTGCTCTTTATATGTGTGAGGCCGCCAATTAGATGTAATAGCTACAAAATAACACAGGACATTCATATATTTTACTGTTCATAAATTACCTTCACAATCAGAATAAAATAAGGGTTTATAGAGGGATGCAGTGGCATAAAACCATGAGAACTACCTAAAACCTTAAGCTGGGTACACACCTTACAGATATATCTGCAGAGCGAGTGATATGTTGGTCATTCATACACACTGAACAACCATCATCTGTCTTCTGGCCGTGGGTCCCGCTGCAAGTGTATGGGCGATCGCAGGACTGGCCCAGGCACACTCCGTCTGCAGAAGATCCCTGCTTCGGTTATTATTGTATGCTCTGAGGGAAGGGGCGGGGGGAGCATGGGACGGCCCTGCGTGCCGAGACATCTAGCACCAGTCCTGGGCGTTGGCACACAGCACGATGCCCCAATATATATCTGCAGTACAGCCGATGCAATATGTCTGTGAACGACATAGTTCACAGACATAACGCTGGTACACACTGGCTGAAGCATGCAAGACATATTGGCCAATCAATTGATTGGCCAATATATCTGCCAGTGTGTACCCAGCATTATTCTCAAATTCAAACAATGAGAGCGGCGCCTTGGTATAACTAGGGCCGTAACTAGGGGTGTGCATACCTCCCAACTGTCCCGCATTCAGCGGGACAGTCCCGTTTTTTTGGGACTGTCCCGCCTGCAGGCCACAGTGTCCCGAGGTGGGGGGGAAGTTGGGGGAAGCATACACCACTGCTCTGCATAGCAGAGCAGCGGGTATGCAGAGGGAGAATAGATGCTGTGTGCATGCGCACAGCATCTACTCACAGTACGGGAGGAAGCCCGGGGGCAGCCCAGCATCTCGGATATGCTGGACACGCCCCTTAGTGATAAAAACGGGGTGTGTTGCTAGGCCACGCCCCCTTTGTGGTAGGCCACACACCCTTTTCGGGAGCGCGCACCTTCGGCGTGCGAATGTCCCGATCAGCCTTCCTCAAATGTTGGGAGGTATGGGTGTGCAACCTGTGCCGTCGTACAGGGCCCTGGGGGTGGCACCATCGCTGTCCCATGACACCTACAGTACATGTGGCTTGCAGGGTGAACACCACCCTGCAGCACATAACACTACTGCAGGGTCGCCAAGGGATGCTTCGGGCCGGCACCATGCAGCCTTTTGAGCTGTCCGGTGTGACACCATCTCAAGATATCACGGGTTTTGGTGGTGGAACTGGCATAGGGTGCTTTACACTCCTAATACTGCGCTCGGTATAACCATCTTTTCATTTTCTTTTGGCATCTCCATTTTTAAGCAACAACAATACATTGAATTCTACTGGGCCATTGTTAAACAGGTGATATAGTGAAGTAATATCTATTTCATTGTAATATCTACTATATAATTGTGCCAAATGTCTGTGTACCACATGTGCAGTGCGAGTCGGTGAAGGCGTGAATTTCCATGGCACTACTAAGCATGCCCCCCCTGCTTACCTTGTTATAAACTTCTCCTGGACACACACATCTCCATCACCCAGATACATTTTCTCTTTTCCTGATGTGCACCCCACTCCCAGTCTTCACTAGCCAAAGACAAGATCACATACCCACCATGCGTGCACCCCTACAACCAAACAGAGAGAGAGATGGGAAGAGTAGAGAGAGGAGGAAGAGGGGGATAGAGATTAAAGCAAAAGTTGGAGAGATATGTGAGGAAGAATGAGAGAGAGAAATGGGAGGAAGTGGGATTGAGATAGAAATGGGAGGTGTCAGAATTCAGCCTGGGATCATCCGTTACTCACCATGGTGCCGGCTTCCCCTGAGCAGCGTGGTCAGACGCCAGGTGTGGCGGCGGGTGACATGCTGAATATTATCCCCGGGACCCTGTTGACTCCCACACAATCATCCATATCAGAGTTCCCGCGGCGGCAGCCATGGGCGCAGCCATATTGTCTGTCTCATATGACAGGACCCTCAACCCAGTGGTGTAACTAGGGTCTTCGGAGCCCAGGGCAAGTTTAAGATTGGCGCCCCCCATCATATAGTAAAATATATTTTGCGCACCTTCGGTGCGCGCCAATAAAAATGGGCTTGGTCACATACCGGAGGGGCATGGCTACTGAAAATGGGGTTTGCCCATTTCTTGTCACTCTGGTAAAATTCCTTTCCATTCCATGTGCACCTTACCTATACTGTGGTTTCTCACAATGTGGAACCTATGAAGAAATATATCCTCTCTGGGACAACGGCATCTGCAGTCGTTATTTAATATTCATGTAGGTCACATCATCCGGAAGATGCCTGTTTGTGCAGGAATATTAACAAGGTCATCATCATACGACAGCGATTCAACGAGACTCGTGCCCCCTGTGTAACTTCCTTCCCCCTGCGTCTCTCAGCCACACCATCATCTCACTGCATCGTCTCTTAGCCACACCATCATCTCGGTCCCTGCGTCATCTCTTAGCCACACCATTGCCTCCCGCTCCACCTTATCTCTCAGCCACACCATCACCGCCACCCCCTGCATCAACTCTTAGCACACCATCATCTCTCCTCTGTGTTGTCTCTCAGCACACCATCACCCCCCGCATCAACTCTCAGCACACCATCATCTCTCCCCTGCGTCAATTCTCAGCCATACCATCACCTCCCCCCCTGCGTCAACTCTCAGCACAACATCATCTCCCACCTGCGTCAACTCTCAGCACACCATCATCTCCCACCTGCATCAACTCTCAGCACACCATCACCTCCTCCCCTGCGTCAACTCTCAGCACACCATCATCTCCCACCTGCGTCATTTCTCAGTCACACCATCACCTCCCCCCTGCATCAACTCTCAGCACACCATCATCTCCCCACTGCATTGTCTCTCAGCACACCATCACCTCCCCCTTGCGTCAACTCTCAGCACACCATCATCTCCCACCTGTGTCAACTCTCAGCCACACCATCACCCCCCCTGCGTCAACTCTCAGCACACCATCATCTTCCCACTGTGCTGTCTCAGCACACCATCACCTCTTCCCCGCATCAACTCTCAGCACACCATCATTTCCCCCCTGCGTCAACTTTCAACACACCATCATCTCCTCACCGCATCGTCTCTCAGCACACCATCACCACCACCCCTGCGTCAACTCTCAGCACACCATCACCTCCCCCCTGCGTCAACTCTCAGAACACCATCATCTCCCCCATGCGTCAACTCTTAGTCACACCATCATCTCCCCCTGCATCAACTTTCAGCACACCATCATCTCCTCAGCGCATCGTCTCTCAGCACACCATTACCACCACCCCTGCTTCAACTCTCGGGACACCATCATCTTCGCCCTGCATCAACTCTCAGCACAACATCATCTCCCTAATGTGTCGTCTCTAAGCACACCATCACCTCCCCCCGTGTCAACTCTGAGCCACACCATCACCACCCCCCCTGCGTCAACGCAACACACCATCATCTTCCCCCTTGTCGTCTTTCAGCACACAGTCATCTTCCCCTCTGCGTCGTCTCACAATCACGCGATCAGCTCCTCCCTGCATCATCTCTGTCACCCCATCATCTCCCCCCTGCGTTGTCTCTCAGCACACAGACACACACTGACACAGATACACACACACACACACACACACTGACATATATACACACACTGACAAATATATGCACACACTGACACATATACACATACATACTAACATAGATAAACATTGACACATACACATACACACTCACACATATACACATACACTGACACATATACACACACACTGACACAAGCCTATACAGACACACACTTCTTTCACACAAATGCAGCACGCAGCCCCCCCTATCCCCCCTCCCCCGGTACCACACATGAAAAATGAGCACACACACCACCCTCCCACGGCAGCTTAGCCATCTACCCCCCCTCTCCATCCCCACGGCATCTTAGCCATCCATCCACCCCCCCATCCCAATAACCCACCAGTGGTGAGCGGAGACAGAGAGCGCCAGGGAAGGAAGAATCGCTCCTCACCCAGCACAGACGGCAGCTCTAGTCCAGGTCAAGATAGAGCTTTGTAAGAAGCTGCAGCTCCTCCTACAGGCAGCCCGGCCAGCACCAGCCTAGCAGGCACACCTGCCTGCTCATTAAAGAAGTTAGACTCAAGACACAGTGGGAGTGGGCACGCAGGTACAATGCCCTGGGGTCGGCGCCACCCTCTGCAGGGCTTGCCACGGCACCCAGGGCACGAGCCCCACTTGCCCCCCCTTAGCTACGCCACTACCTCCACCCATGGTAGCCTGGTCACCTCTCAGCTGACTCTCTCCTCCAATGGACGGCTACCTAAGGGTATAAAACAGGACTCTGGGAAACAGAAAGTCGCCTGAACAACTTCTCTTCTCCAGTAGCTGCTAGCTTCGGATCACTCTTCCAGGCTCCATGCTGTCGTATCCTCAGTGCACTTCACCAGTCTCTGTGATATTTAACTTCAGTCACTACTGTTATTCTCCAGTGATATTCATCATCGGTCACTAGCAATATTCTTCAGTGATATTCGACATTAGTCACTTCAGTGCAGGGCTTATCTATAATGGGTGCAAAGTGTGCGGGGCACACGGGCCCCCAGGTCCAGGGGGGCCCACACTGCACACCCTGCAACCATAGGCAATTATACTCCGCCGATTCCCGGACCGGCGCTGTACAGCAGCAAACACTCACTGGGAAAATGGCGGCGGCCATTTTCCCAGTGATCTGCGCATGCGCAGAAAAGATATGCCCGGGAAAGTAGGCGTGGGCGCCATTATCCCGGAGACTCACGCATGCGCTGTAGATTCTGGCATGTAGCCAGAATCTACAGCGCCCAGTGCCGCTGAGCTGCCGTCAGAGAAGAGGGGGCCCAAACGGAGGCTGCACACGAGCCCCCTCCTCTCTTAAAACGCCCCTGCTTCATTGATATTCAACACCTATCACTACCAGTGATATTCTACAACGGTCACTGCCAATATTCTTCAGTGATATTCAACATCAGTCACTTCAGTGATATTGAACATCGGTCACTACCAATATTTTTCAGTGATATTCAACATCAGTCACTTCAATGATATTCGACATCAATCACTACCAGTGACATTCAGCATCAGTCACTACCGATATTCTTCAATATCGGTCACTAATCAATATTCTTTAGTGATACTCAACATCTGTCACTTCAGTGAAATTCAACATCAGTTATTACCAGTGGTATTCAACATCGGTCACTACCGATATTTCTCCAGTGATATTTTACAACGGTCTCTACCAATATACTTCAGTATTACTAACATCAGTGATTACAGTTATTCACCATTAATAATCTCCAGCCACTGTTGTCTTCTTATCTCCCTGTCAATTGCTAATTCCTGGGTCCCTGACCAGGGGGCCGCGATTTGCTCATTGGGCGCAGCTAAAACCCATATCCCAATTGGAGGGGTCACTGATGAAAACCACCAATGAGTTAGACTCCGTGCCTCTGGTCAGGTCTTGTCAACATCCGCAATTAGCCGATGAGGGACGTATGTACTTCCTCTTCATGTACTGCTGTCTCCTTACCTAATCACACCAATTCCCAGTCCTCTGACTGGAAACCTCAAGGGCCAGGTCATGACAGGAGGAAGTGGGATAGAGATAGAAATGGGAGGAAGAGGGGAGAGAGATGGGAGGAAAAAGGGGAGAGAAAGAGACAGATGGGAGAAAGAGCGGGAGATCGGGAGAGAGACAGATGGGAGAAAGAGGGGAATAAGGTAGAAAAGATAGAAGGAAAAGGGGGTAGGAAGATGACAAGATGAGGGGAAAACGGTAGAGAGAGATAGGAAGTTGGGGGAAGAGGGATGATTTAAAAACTGCAATGCAGGGCACAATAGCACCCCAGCGAATGTTGGGTCCAAAATACTAGTTGCTACTTTAAAGGCTGTCTTTTACATCTCATCTTACTGCTCTCTCTCCCAGGGCTGGACTGGCCCACGGGAGTACAGGAGAAATCCCTGGTGGGCCCCACTGTCTGTGGCACTGCCCCCCTCCTTTAGGTGCCAGGTTCTAGACCTCAAATTATGCATTGTTACTCTATTAGATGGTCAGTTACCTGGTGGAGCAGAACCCCTGATCTGCATGGGGACTTAGGCCCTGATTCAGACCCACTCGCAAGCGGCTGTCCGCTAGCAAGTGGGTCGATGTTGTGCACTGCGCATGCGCACGACGGCGGGAGCACCGTCGTGCGCATGTGCCAGACGCGACGAGCGAAGGACTTTCCTTCGCTCGTTGTGTCTGATCAAAGGGGGCGTGCTGTCGATGTTGATTGACAGCACGCCCCCTTTGGTGGGCGTGCCGGGGGCGTGCCTCCCTGACGGGGGCGTTCCCAAGGGAACGCCTACCGTCAGAAGCCGGCCCACTGACATCACTAGTGATGTCAGTGGGAGTGATTTTGGCTCTGATAGAGCCAAAATCACTCCAGGCCTTGCGGTTGAAAACCTCAACCGCAGGCTCCGGCTTGCAGTGGCGATGGTCGCGATGGTCAAGACCATCAAACTGCATGCTCGTATAGGCTGTGGGTGGTGACCCACAGCTATACGAGCGTCCTGGAGGACGCTCCATAATTATGGAGGCGCTCTGCTCAGAGCGTACCGCTCTGAATGAGGGCCTTAGTTCCCTTCTATAAAAACTACACAAATATTTATCTAATAGTCAGCCAAGCATCTGTGGTGGCTGGCCACACTCCCTCTGATGAAAGACCACTCCCCTTAAACATGGGCTCCTACCACTGGATTTCCCCAGTGGGCCCTTCATGTCCCAGCTCAACGCTGCTCCCTCCGCACAACATTTTCAGAACTCAATCACGAAATTGAACACATGGCCTTCCACCACTTTAGACAATTTTGACTGACTAAATAACTGCCTACCTATATTTTACTAATAGCTGACAACCTCCACCCTTCCCCAGTTAAGAATATCTGGGATACTAAGTTGAAAATACACCCTAGCCCTCACCCCAGTCTACCCTTGTCACATATGCCTCTCACCTGTCACCCTCCTCACCCTTGTCACTTATACCCCCACATTATACTCTTGTAACATTTGAGTCACTGGGTGATTTAAATAATACAGTTTTATTCATTTTTAATGTGGCGTGTTGATTCAGGATCTCCAGGGGTCCTTAAGTGCTATCTTTGTTTGATCGCCAATAGACTATTGACATATAAAACAGGAGGACAACACAATCATGTGATACTGTCAGGGCCGGTTCTATGGTTACGTATGGTACGCGGCCGCGTAAGGCGCCACATAGTGAAGGGCGCCGCGGCCGCGACCATGCAGATTTCAGAGGCTTACAGCGGGTGCAGACTGTGTCTCTGTGACACAGCTGCACCGCGCGTGTAGCGCTGACCGGACTGAGTTCGGTCAGCACTACACAGTGCCAAACACACAGCCGCCGGTGCCGGCAGCTGTGTGTTTGTTTCAGCAGCTGATGAGAGTCTGTCAGACTCTCATCGGCTGCTGCTGCTCCCACTGCGGGAGCCATCTTCCGGCTCCCGCAGTGGGTAATGGGAGAGACTTCATGACGTCATGAAGTCTCTCCCATAATGCAAAGTGGCCCTGGAGAATGGTCGGGAGTAGCTGATAGCGGCGGTGGGAGCAGGAGCGATGGGGGTAAGTGTTTTTTTTTTTTTATTACGTGTGTCTCTACTGGGGGGGCTGCAAGGGGTGATTACTACTGGGGGCACTTGAAGGGGGGGATTACTACTGGGGGTACTTGAAGGGGGGATTACTACTGGGGGTACTTGAAGGGAGGATTACTACTGGGGGCACTTAAAGGGAGGATTACTACTGGGGGTACTTGAAGGGGGGATTACTACTGGGGTACTTGAAGGGAGGATTACTACTGGGGGCACTTGAAGGGGGGATTACTACTGGGGTTACTTGAAGGGGGGATTACTACTGGGGGTACTTGAAGGGAGTATTACTACTGGGGGCACTTAAAGGGGGGATTACTACTGGGGTACTTGAAGGGAGGATTACTACTGGGGGCACTAGAAGGGAGGATTACTACTGGGGGCACTTGAAGGGGGGATTACTAATGGGGGCACTTGAAGGGATTACTACTGGTGGCACTAGAAGGGATGATTACTACTGGGGGCACTTGAAGGGAGGATTACTACTGGGGCACTTGAAGGGAGGATTACTAATGGGGGCACTAGAAGGGAGGATTACTACTGGGGGCACTTGAAGGGAGGATTACTACTGGTGGCACTAGAAGGGAGGATTACTAGTGGGGGCACTTGAAGGGAGGATTACTACTGGGGGCACTTGAAGGGAGGATTACTACTGGGGGCACTAGAATAGGGGATTACTACTGGGGGTACTTGAAAGGAGGATTACCACTGGGGGGAACCTCCACTGGGGGCACAACAATGGGGGGACTACTAGGGGCACTACAAGAGGGGGGATTACTACTAGGGGCACTACAAGGGGGGACCACTACTGGGGCACTGCATGGGGGGGACTACTACTGGGGGCACTATATAAGCTTACTAATGGGGGCACAAGGGGCACTGCACAGGGGGGACCACTACCGCGGGCACTGCATAGAGGGGGCGCCAAAAAACCTACTCGCTTACCAAAGAATTTGGGCTAGGGCCGGCCCTGGATACTGTATACAATTGAGAACAATAACACATCTAGGTAGCACAGCATACCTGGAAAAAAAATATAAATACAAAATTATACAAGCAATTTGCATAATATGTCACTTGGATGCTCTCTGTATTGTGCTGGGCTCTTTAGGGTGTTCCATTGTCCTGTATAGGAGTCACTGAGATACTCTTTGTGCTGTATGGCGGTCACTGGGATGTTGTCTGTACAGTACAGTTGACACCAGGATGCTCTATGTACTGTATGGCAAATATTTTATTTATTGTATGGTGGCCACGTAGATGTTCTCTTTATAGTATGGCAGTCACGTGGATAAGCTATGTTTTGTATGTTTGTCACGTGGATGCCCCTGTATTTTATTGTAGCTAGGGCCATGGGCGGTTCTATAATGGGTTCAGGGCATATGCTGAGGAGCTGCGTCACGTGAGGAAGAGGACTTGGACCTGGACGGAGGCTACCCTGGAAGGAGCAACAAGAAGGTTGTGGTGGCTGGGGAGACAGAAGACGGCTGGTCTTGAGATACAGAAGGGGAGTGATTGGGAACACAGAAGGGGGCTTGGGCTGGAGATACAAAAAGTGGTGGATTGGGACACAGAAAGGGAGCTGGGCTGGAGATACAGAAGGGGGCTGATTGGGGACACAGAAGAGATATGGCTGTGGAACCAGAAGGGGGGCTGGCTGGAACTGGAGAGACACTGCAGGGCTGGAGTTGCAGAAACACCGGGGGTGGGGGGGCCCTGCCTATTTTGACAGTTCCGGGCCCCACAATTTCTGATGGCAGCCCTGACTGCAGGAAAATAAATATGTTAGAGTGTCATGCGGAAGAAGAAAAATTTATATTCGACACCTCAGCCGCCAGTATTTCCTTTGACTTCCTGTACTCTAGGGAGTATGGGGCAAGACTCATAAATCCACCTATGAATGTGGGCTCTGGACAGTGCCAGCTTAAGTTCCAGAAGGACCTGGAGCTGAAAGTCATGATGGGCCTACTGTATGACACTGCAGGGGGTGTGACTAGTGTTTTGGGGTGTTTGGCCAATGTTGTGAGGGTGTGGTCTGCACAGGGGCTGCACAGCTTGTGCTGAGGGGGGTGACTAGTACCTATCTTTAAAAGCCCCAGCACACCAGAGAGGGAATGCAAGATTCCTCTATGGCAGTGTAGCCCATAGCAGGTGGGGACGGCTGCTGCGGGAACTGGTGGACGGAGATATCTCCTGCTTTTTCATTTGGTACATCTGAGGCATACTTAATTTTTCCCTTAAACCACAATTGCCATATATTTTAAAGGCAGAATTGATTAGTACATATCCCCATATAGAAAAGATATAAGATCTGGATCTGCCGCCTGCCCCCCGGACTACTACTAGAAACCTCCGCAGCGGGGGGGGCACGATGACGCGATTCACACTGAATCGTGTCATCGTGGCTCCGCCCCCTGCTTAACAATGCCTTTATTTTCGGCATTGTGAAGAGGGTGCGGGGCCGCAATGATGCGATCGTGCGGTTACACCCTGACTCCACCCCCAAAATGGAGTCATAGCCCAGCCATGCCCCCCCACTATATGCTGGCATTCAGCTCCTTCCCTCCCACAAGTATGATATATATTGTGACAAGGTGACTGGCATCATAGTGGAAGGCAGGTATATTTGCTCTAGATTCCTGACCTATGTCTTTTGAAACCTCAGGAAGGTGTTTGTGTTAGGAGTTTTTTGGGTTATTAGCTTCATGGGAGGCTAATTAGGGCTTTTAGTGCTGTGAGGCTGTTTTTAGTGCTGTGGGGATGATCATTACAGAGAGACACTGCCTGGGGAGAGGATAGCCTTTCGTGTCTCTGTGAGAGAATCAGGTTGATAAAAAGCAGGTAAACTAAACCTGGAAGAACCTTCTTATACTTTGTTTATTAGTGAGCTAGGGACCTCATTCAGAGCCGCTCGCAAAGTGCGGTGCGCTCACAAGCGGCCCAATGGTTTGCGAATGCGCATGCGCACGCTTCGTTTTGGTGATGCGCAAACTACTCTGTGCGATCACAGCCCACTCGCTCGCCCAGCAAAGACAGCCCAGTGAAATGAGTGACAGGAGAGGCCGTTTGTGGGTGGTAACAGGGGCAGGACATTAATAACGGGGGAGTGGATGTGCAAACACAGGTGTGCCTGAGTGTTTCAACGCCGTTTTTAAGGCGTGCATAATAAACAGACAGCATCATAGTACACGTCACATGCCTGTTTTTACACTAAAGTCCTCGCAGTGCTTGCGGCAGGGTAAGGCAACCACAAGCGCTGCGTTCACTACCGATGGTCCTCGATGTACCAATGTTTTAATTAGAGATGTGCGCCGACCCCTGTGTTTTGGTTTTGGTTTTGGATCTGGATCTACCCTGGTTTTGGATCTGGATTGGTTTTGCCAAAACCTCACCTCCGTGTTTGGTTTTCGGTTTTGGTTTTGGATCTGGATTTTTTTCTTAAAAAATCATAAAAACAGCTAAATCACATAAAATGGGCCTATTTTTGTTCCTACAGTATAATTAACCTCAATAACATTTATTTCCAGTAATTTCCAATCAATTTTGACCACCTCACAATATTATTTGCTTCATCTAGTTAAGGCCAAAAGGTTGCATCCAGCTAGCTGGCTGACTAACCTAACTGACACAGTGGGTGGCACTAACATGTGGCAGTTCAGTTTCTAATTTTCATTACGGATACAGTGTGTTATACAGTGTGGGTTGGATACACCAATAGTGCACTTACTGTGACAGCAGTGTCGGCAGAGCGGGGTTGCTGACGGTGTCCTCAGTACATGGAATGGCAGTGCTGGCAGTGTCCTCAGTGAAGGGTACCAGTGATGTCAGCAGTGTGGGGGTGCCAGCGGTGTCTTTAGTGCAGGTTTGCTGGCTGTGTCGGCAGTGCGGGGGTGCCAGCGGTGTCTTTAGTGCAGGTTTGCTGGCGGTGTTGGCAGTGCGGGAGTGCCTGCGGTGTCCTCATTGCAGGTTTGCTGGCTGTGTCAGAATTTAGGGGGTGCCAGCAGTGTCTTTAGTGCAGGTTTGCTGGCAGTGTCGGCAGTGCGGGGGTGCCAGCGGTGTCCTCATTGCAGGTTTGCTGACTGTGTTGGCAGTGCAGGGGTGTTCCAAATGTAGGGTGCTGGCGGTGTCGACAGAGCAGGGGTGCCAGCGGTGTCCTCAGTGCAGGTTTGCTGACTGTGTCGGCAGTGTAGGGGTGCTGGTGGTGTCCTCAGTGTTGGAGTGTCGGCAGTGTGGGGGTTGCTGGCGGTGTCCTCAGTGTTGGAGTGTCGGCAGTGTGGGGGTTGCTGGCGGTGTCCTCAGTACGTTGGGTAGCAGTGCAGGAGTGTCGGCAGCTGTGGTGATGGCAGCGGGGGGTGTCAGGTGGCGGGGGATAGCGGGCGCAATCTTCTTTTCCTCTTTTGTGCTGTTTTTAATGGGCTTAACGCTGATTGGCTGAGAGCCATGACAGACTGCTCTCTCAGCCAATCAGCGTTAAGCCCGCTCAAAACAAAACCTTGTGACTCGACAGAGGGGTCGCGAGGTTTTGCCTTGGGTCAGGGATCCGGAGCAGGCAAGGAGATCCGAGCTGTGCTCGGATCGCCCCGGATCCCCGAAATTCGGGTGGGTTCGGATCTCTGAGATCTGAACCCGCTCATCTCTAATATTTGTTTATATATACAGTATAGCCGTGGCCAAACATTTTGAGAATGACACAAGTATTGGTTTTCACAAAGCTTGCTGCTTCAGTGTTATTAGACCTGTTTGTCAGATGTTATTATGGTATATTGAAGTAAAATTACAAGCATTTCATAAGTGTCAAAGGCTTTTATTGACAATTACATTAAGTTTATGCAAAGAGTCAATATTTGCAGTGTTGACCCTTCTTTTTCAAGACCTGCAATTCGCCCTGGCATGCTGCCAATCAACTTCTGCGCCACATACTGACTGATGGCCGCCCATTCTTGCCTAATCAATGCTTGGAGTTTGCCAGAATTTGTGGGGTTTTATTTGTTGACCAGCCTCCTGAGGATTGATCACAAGTTCTTGGATGGTTGGAAGAAGTTGCTCTTGGAGGATGTTTCGGTAACATTCTTTGTTCATGGCTGTGTTCTTAAACAAAATTGTGAGTGATCCCACTCCCTTGGCAGAGAAGCAACCCCACACATGAATGGTCTCCGGATGCTTTACTGTTGGCATGACACAGGACAAAGACTTTTGGAGGATGGCCTGGTGTCAAGAAGGGCAGCAAAGAAGCCACTTCTCTCCAGGAAAAAATTCAGGGACAGGCTGATATTCTGCAAAAGGTACAGTGATTGGACTGCTAAGGACTGGGGTAAAGTTATTTTCTCTGATGAAAACCCTTTCAGATTGTTTGGGGCATCTGGAAAAACGCTTGTCCGGAGAAGGAAAGGTGAGCGCTACCATCAGACTTTTTTTTTTACCTGCATTTCCAATATGACAGGCAGCCTGAGGTTGTGTTGAAGGTGATCTGCATTAAATGACCGGCGGTCGGGTAAAGTTTGGGGCACTTACTGGGGTGCTGATGGTATTAAAGGGATATGGGGAAGGGAACAATTGCACAGGAATATAAATACTCTGTATGGATATCAGAATATAGGGATTAGAGTAATCAGGGGGTGCTCCCTGAAGTAATACATATGGTAAGAACATGTGGAGAACAAAAGGACTTCATAAATGAGGCACACCCCAGACATGAGATACAGAAAGTAGCTAATAGAATAGGTGTAAGAGATTGCAAATGAGTGAAATAAAATAAATAACCTTTATTAGATAATCTAAAATGGAGAACTATAGCTTAAACCAATGCACAAAATGTCAACATACAGACAATTACATGACAAGTAGGACGGAGACAACAACAAAAAAATGAACAAATAATGACTCAAAACATGTGACACAGTGAGTCTACTCCTGTTGATGTAGAGACAGAGGTCCTGATTCAGACCCTTGTGGTAGAGCCAAAAGCACTCCCACTAACATCATTTGTGATGTCAGTGGGGCCGGCCCCAGAGGTAGGCGTTCCCCGGCACGCCCACCAAAGGGGGCGTGCTGTCACTCAACATCGAACAGCACGCCCCCTTTGTAGCGAGACCCATAGCGACGGCTTGCCCGTTGCTATGCGGGTCTCGCGCATGTGCACGACGGAGCCGGCTCCCTCGTGTGCATGCGCACTGGCCCAACATCGACCCACTTGCGAGCGCTCGGCGCTCGCGAGCGGGTCTGAATCAGGCCCAGGCCCAGAGGCCCTGATTCAGAGCCGGACGCTCTGACAGAGCGCTCACTCTGAATCAGTGCCCTCCCTCTCTTTTTTTAGAGCGGCCTCCTGGCCGCTCGCATAGCTGTGGGTGACCACCCACAGCTATAGCGAGCGGCCAAAAAGATGGTCGCGATGGTCAAGACCATCGCGACCATCGGGCTTGCGATGAGACCATTGTGGTAGGATCTCGTCTGCCGCAAGCCCTGGAGTGCTTTTGTCACTCCTGTAAGTGTTTCATGTTGCAATCCCACAGGTGTGACACTTCCATAAAGCTGGATGGTGCTGACTTATGTTGGAGATTAGGGGCCATTGGAAAGTTCATACTGAGACTTTCCATCTCTCTTTTCTTGCAGACTGATAATGAGGACCTGCAAAAAGAACTGGCCCAGCTCCGGCAGCAGCACAGCACAGAGGCAGAGCAGCTGTATAGCATTATATCCGTGCTCAGTGACCAACTCAGAGGGTATTTATATTCTGTCATGTAACACTGAATATACTCTGGTAGTAAGTCATTTATATAGGTGTAACTAAATTATGTAACACTGTATATACTATGGTAGTATTCATTTGTCTAGGTCAGTGGTTCCCAAACTTTTTTGAACCACGGCACCCTAGATTATCAGCATTTTTTCCACGGGACCCCTGGGCCAAAAGTTTCTTATTGAGAAATTCAGAACAAATTAAATAAAGTATATTGTGCTTCTATGTCACCCTTAGGTTCAGTTATGTGGTGGATGACAGGGCTGTGCTTCTTTTTGATTGGCAGCCATTAGCACTGATTTTACCTATCACACTGACTAAAATTATTTTATTTGGTACTGGACCACCACTCCGAGATACCCCTGCATGTGCACTGAGGGACTCCAGGATGCCATGGCACACGGTTTGGGAACCACTGGTCTAGCTGTAACTATGTAACACTGTATATACTCTGGTAGTAAGTCATTTATCTAGGTGTAATTATGTAACACTGTATATACTCTGGTAGTAAGTCATTTATCTAGGTGTAATTATGCAACACTGTATATACGCTGGTAGTAAGTCATTTATCTAGGTGTAATTATGTAACATTGTATATACTCTGATAGTAAGTCATTTATCTAGGTGTAACTATGTAACACTGTATATACTCTGGTAGTAAGTCATTTATCTAGGTGTAATTATGTAACACTGTATATACTCTGGTAGTAAGTCATTTATCTAGGTGTAAAGAGGGTTAGAGGATAATGTACTGCTAATGTTCCCGTAGCTCAGCGATTATGCTCATGCACAAAACATTGTGACTAGCCCTACAGCGCATGGATTACACAGAGTGTATGCACAAAGGCGCTTCTACCAACGGGACAGACGGTATCAGAAATGGGGCGGGAAAGTGATGGGCGTTCCTGCGCGCTGATTGGGAGGTGAACTTAAAAAAAAAATAAAACTGCACATTATCTCTTAGTGTGACCATGAGGAACGCCATCCTGGAACAACAGCTGGAGAAGGATCAAACAGCGACAATGGATCAGGATGAACATCAGGTCAGTGATAATGATAATGAGCCCATCACCTGCACACAGGATAGGCAGCCAGTCTATTTATCTCCAGGAGACCTACTTACCAATACTCCCAATAAAGGTACCTATCCACTAGAAGACAGGCAAAAAACTGCTTGATTATGACATTGTAATCATGCAGTCGTTTGTCAGTCTGTGAAGTGCCTACACTGATCGAGCAGTCGTTCAGTGTAGGCACAATCAATCATCTGCCAACATGCTGAACCTGACGTTATCGTCAGGTTGACCAGCATGTTTGCACGATGACAGATGTCTAAAAGACCAATTTTTTAAACAATCTGCAAATGATTATCGAACGATATCGTTATCGTTCAATTGCTTATTTTAATCGTCTAGTGGATAGTCACCTTAATGCACATGAGCTAGAGGCCACTATTGGAGAGGGATCCTTTGGAAGATGTTACACCGATATCACCGCAGCTACATGTAACACACCTGCTCCAGGGGTAGTGTAGTGACCTGGTCAGTGTGAGGCTATAGATATACAGAGGTGGAAGTGACCCGGTGTACAGCGACAGGCTATACCGCCACTTCTCCCACGGCTCTCATTGTATGGCCATAATAACTAATCTGTCCTCTCTCCCTCCCCTTCTCTCTGTGCCTGTAATGCAGACTGATCCATCACTGGCTCCCTGTGCCCAAACACCCAACACCAGGGATGGCTGCAGGCGGCTCTGGACCTATATCCGTGCCATCTTCCAGAGACTGCGACACTATTTCAGAAGAGAGAGGCCCAGCCCACCCAAGAGCCCCAGCACTGACGCAGCACCCCTTAGTGCCATGCAGATGCAGGTAATTGTATGGGGAGTCATTGGACACAAGTAATGTTGCAGTATTTACAGTATTAATAACTTGTAAAGAACGGATGGAGGTAACTGTGCTTAAAAATAGAGGTAAAAGAACTATATTCTATAGAAATAAGCATCACTTTTTGGTTATAATCACAATTTTTTATGACTTGTAGATCATTGAGAGAGAGATAACTGACCTGAGCCAGATGCTGCAAAGCAGGAGAGAATACCTCCAGCAGGTCGCCCTCATGAGAGAGGCAGAGGAAACATCCAGGAGAGAAGCAGAGGAGCTGAGAGAACAATTACAGGAGGAGAAAGCAGAGAGGGGAAGGCTGGCAGCATTACTATCCGATAATAGCAAGAAGATGCAGGTTATGGAGGATGAGCTAACCATCGCTAAGGCAGCAACAAAGGGTCACAATAAGCTGATAAAACAGTTTAGCAAAATGGTAGCCAAGCTAAAGAAAAAAGACCAGGACATAGAGGGGCTACAGCAGGAGATCACTGTGCTGAAGACACGGATGGATGGCGTCGGGGCAGCGAAAGCTGAAGAAAATACTACTTGAATGATCAGGAGAGCCGGAGAAATGTAGCTTAGGGAACAAACTCTTTAATCTTTTAAATACAAAAATAAAACTTTTTTTTGGCAAACTAAACTTATAAGTCTTCTAGTAACAACTTTTTTGAAAAAGATCTTTGGAACATGTTTGAGGGGCCTATTTATCAACACTAAAATAAAGTTTTTAAGGACATTTTCCTTAAATAACATTATTTTGGTATTCATGAACACACTTAGCACAGGAGATATCACTGATATCTCCTTGCTAAGCCCCCCTGCGTTAATTTCCACACTCCCCATACATTAGTATGGGGATATGGAAATTATGGTATTCATTAAAGTCCGAAACTTATGTATTTTCGGAATTTGATGGAGTTACTATACGCCACTGTGAGGTGGCGAATAGCAGATAACACTTACCTGTATCAGCGTGTGCAGGTCCCCCGGTGTCTACCTCCGGCGCTCTGGTCTCTCCTCTGGTGGCTCCGTCTGCCATGCTGACATTGTGTTCTCCAGGCAGAACACAATAAAGTTTAGGAAAAAAAACAAAACGTTTTTTTTTTTCACCTAAACAGTACTGTGCTCTGCTGAGAGACCATGTGACAGCATAGCAGACGGAGCCGGAGGCTGCTGCGCGGACAGGTAAGTGCTGAACGGGGGGGGGGGGTGAGCGGGGAGGGAAGGGAGGGGACGCTAACTTACCGCATCTGTAGGCAGTGCTGCGCATGCACTGGTTTTACAGATGTAACAGCGCATGTCCAGCACTCTTTCCAGCTGCGGTAATGCAGTGTAGTGAGGGAAAAGTATCTATTTCCCGAATAGCTGTCATCGCAAAAATGACAGCTTTTCGGAACAGACACTTATGGAGAGGAGGAATGATGAATTCCTCCTGTAATTAGGTAGAACTCCATGCGAGTTCTAAACCTAACTCCATCGGTATTTTAGGTATAATGAATAGGCCCCTGAGTCACAATCATTAGTAAAAATTAAACTTATGAACAATTAAAAATAATTATAAAAGTTAATCAGCTCAGTCTTACTGAGATCACTCTTGGCTGACATCAAGGCAGCTGCCGAAGCAGGTGGGGTATTTACACATATGTACTCTCTACACCAGGGATGGGGAACCTTAGGCCCCCGGAATCATTTGGTCTGGCTCTCTGAGCTTTATTCTGCTATTGTGGCCCCGTCCCCATGTGACATCACATGGAGGGGGCGTGGCCTGGCCCGGGCCCGCAAATAATGTTATATTTATCAAAATGGCCCTTGGCAGAAAAAAGGTTCCCCACTCCTGCTCTACGCTACCGCCTGCCACGCTATACCACCATCACTATGCAAACTGGATACATCGCAACTATAGCTACAGAAACCACACAGTATTTTTCTAAAGTTATAGGAGTTTAAATCTAGCTGGGGTATGTTACACCCCACCTAGTTCACAGAAGATTAATAGAAGGTTCCGTGTCAGTCACATGTCTCACTATTATGGGACAGACCACTGAATACTTACATGTTTATTCAAAATTAAATTACTGATTTTCAAAAATATGTGATGGTCCTACATTTGGGATTTAGAGCCACTGGGACACCTATGAGTCTTGTTTCTTTAGCACCCTTAGGTGAGAGGACATCAGGAGCATGTTTCAATGTTTGTTCCTTGTGTGTCACCCCAAAGCTCTGCTGAATTGTGCACATTTATTGTGTATTGTGCTTGGTTAATTAAAAAATAAATAAAATACAATTGACACATTAAATATGAGGTGAACAGGGGATACTACATTGTGGTATAATGTGTACCAGTGGCATTACAGTGTTAGAGAAACCGAAAGATTGCATAAGAAAAGAGGTGTTTTAAACCTCTAGGATGGGGGCAGGCATGTATGCAAATTACTTGTGGGAGTTAGCCTATGGCAAGCAGGGGCGGGTTTGTAACAGGAACATTATATAGTGGGATAAAAGTGTGGGCCAAAGCCTCTTTGTTCCAGATTCCTCCAGGACAGGGAAGTGCATTTTGTCAGTTGTCATTTTCCTTAATAAAACTCTCTTAGTGCTTCTCCTTCTTCTCTCCTCCTTTTCCTTATTGTATTTAGTCATTCTTTTCATTTACTTCATATCATTGCTTTTACTTTTCCTTTCTGTCCTCAATCACTGTCTTTTCTGATTTCTTGTTCTGCTGGGGGTGGGTGTAGCTATGTCCTGCCTAGTAATGAGCCTCCCCAGACCCTGGTCCCTGGCTCCACAGTGCCCCCATGTTATTAGGAGCTGCAGGTGTGGTTCCCCTATTGATAGTTCTATCCCCCCTCAGGCTGCTGCAGCAGCTTTGTGGAAGGTGTGCCAGTGCGGGGGAGGGGTGCTTCCCTTCAGTCCTTAATGCCCCTGGTCAATATCATCTTTGTGGCTGCAGTGGCCAGCACCATAGGCAAATGCAGGAGGGGTTTATGAGTGCCTTGCCTGAACCCCCCCTCAGCACACACCATGATGACTACAATAGAAATAGCATATAATACTAAAGTTGCATGTTTTTTAGGATCCCCTCAGTGTCACAAATGAAATAACTAGCACTACAGTCCCTGTTGATCTTTTAAATGTGTCAGCCAGTAGAAAAAGTTAAAAGCCAGTAATGAATATTGTTGTGCACCAACTAGATCTGGAAAACATGCACTGTACGGGGTGCACTGATATGGATCACCTATTGGATCAATTATTAATACTGGATAATACACCATCCAGTACATAAGGGGACCAATCTGTGCATCTATGTCCAGGACAGTGCATGGTTTCTTTTTCTGCCCTCTCCCAGATTCCCCAACTTGCTCATATGATCTGTAAAGGAGCCTGCACATGAAATAAAAAGATTCAGCTCAGACAGGATGGCTCTACTTCTACATATAATTACTTACTGTGTTTGCTGGTCCTGTATATGCCAGAATTATATCATTCAGTACATTCGTATGATGTATTTTATAGCTGGTCTGTGCTGATTATGCCCTCTTAATGGTAGAAAACAGTTGCAGCAAACAGTGTCAGTATTATGCTGGGCATTGAGGTATCATTGGGGGAATAGAATGCTTTAGTGATGCGTTATCTGACAGTAAGGGGTAATGGCTTTGACACTGCTTTATTTATGTATGGCACCTTAGATCTAGCTTTTATCTCCTTTGAATCATATTATCAGTCAATAGAGGAGATTGTATTATATACTGTATTCTGAGCATTTAACTTACAAAATAGACAGAATACATGTGCTACAGTGAATTTCTACAGGGTGCACAGCTTATTATTGCAATCACTGCCCCAAGCAGCTATCACCGGGAAGCTCCATTCTCAGCTATGCTCCTACTTCGACAAATATACATTGCTGGAGGTCACGCAGCCTTCGCGTCCTGCCTATGAGGGGTACAACGCGAGCAAAGCAGCTAGTTCAGTTCGTCAGGGCTAACAGCAGGCGTCTGGGGAAAATGCTTCGCCTTTAATAATTCCACCTGTACGCAGGGACGAAAATTTCATTTTCGTCACCTCTGCTTGCGATGTGGTGGCAATCACCCAGTTGCCAAGTGTTTCAAGGGGGGTGCCCAGCAGCAGCCTGCACAGCCAGCAAAAGGCACAAGTGCTAAGTAAAGTTCCATCCCCTGTCCGTGTCACAGCGATAGCAAAATGGTTGAGTTGGTACCCGGTTCTGCAGGACGCAGAATTTTCGTTAAAAGGCTTCAGTTTTGGTTTTCGTTTACCTATTTGCAGGGATGTCGACACATATTCGCCTAGAAATTTGAAGTCTGCCTTTGAATTGCCTCACATTCTTAGGGAAAAAGTGGCTGGCGAGGTTAGCGTCACGCGCATTGCAGGGCCTTTTGCAGAACCCCCATTAGGGATCTTGTGAATTCCCCGGTGGGAGTGGTTCCCAAGAAAATTCCAGGAAAATACAGGCTCATGCAACATCTGTCTTATCCGCCAGGCTCGTCAGTAAATTTTGCCATACCAGTTGAGGTTTCCTCGGTGGTGTACCAGTCTTTTGACGATGCTTTGGATGTCATTAGGTGTTATGGTCCGGGCGCACTGATGGCTAAGATAGATGTTGAGTCAGCTTTTCGTCTACTTCCTTTGCACCCAGAGTCATTCCAGTTTATGGGTTTTTAGCTTGGACAACGGATATTGCATAGACAAATGCTTGCCTGTGGGGTGTTCTGTGTCCTGTGCGTTTTTCGAGCATTTTAGCACCTTCCTACACTGGTGCGCGGAATTTATTTATTTAATTTTTGCGGTAGTCATGGAATAGCCCACTATCTCGATGACTTTCTGTGTGTCGGCCCTTCCGGTTCAGGCAGATGCAGTTATCTTTTGTTTTCTTTACGAGCGCTGTTTTTTCATTTGGAGTTACCGTTGCTGCGGACAAAACGGAGGGCCCTTCCCCTTGTCATTCCTGGGTATCGAGATCTGTACCTCAGCGGGTTCTTGTCGCATTCCTCTCGATAAGCCTGTCAAGTTGCGTAATGCCATAGCGGAATGCACGGCTTCCAGTAGAATTACCCTGCGGCAGGCGCAATCCCTCCTGGGCCTGTAAAGTAATTCCAATGGGCAGAGCTTTTTCACGTAAATTGGAAAGGGCCACGGCTGGTGTCACTAACCGAGACATTTGCTACGTTTATCCTCAGAGATTAAGCAGGACCTCTCTGTCTGGGTCTCGTTTCTTCGGGATTTTAATGGCGTTCGGTTGTGGATGTCTCCAGCCGCTGACAATTTGCAGCTGCAGCTGTTCACCGACGCAGCAGGCACCACAGGGTTCGGATGTTACCTTGATGGCTCCTGGTGCGTTGGCCGTTGGCTGGAAGAATGGGTGGGAAAGGGTTTGACTAAGGACTTACTCCTTCTCAAACTCTTTCCCATAATGGTTTCCTTGGAAATCTGGGGGGAATGGTTACGCAATCGCAGCATCATTATCAGGTGTGACAACCTGGGCGTGGTCCATGCGATACAATCAGCAACATGCGGCTTCCCTGCTGGTTTTGCGCTTGCTAGCGCAGCTGTGCTCACATGTTTGCGCTGTAACATCATGTTTAAGGCAAGACACGTTCCTGGGGTGGAGAATGAGATAGACGATGCGTTATCACGTTTCCAGTGGGCTAGGTCCCGATCTGTGGCCCCTGGTGCTGACGTTGTGCTTTGCCCCTCTTATGTTTGGCAGGTGATCGAGCCGGCATGGAGGGCTTAGCAGAACAGTCTTTAGCCCCCTCCACGTTGCGAGCATATCGGCAGGCATGGAATGAATGGGAAGATTATTCCCGTAGCAGCAAACAGGCAGGTAAGAGTCAGCATCGTTCGATGCTTTCTTTTATTTGGAGTCTCCATTTGGATGGCAGATCCAGGGCTTCTGTTGCGCGCTCTTTGGGGGGCATTGCATTTTATTGTAAATTGAAGGGCCAACCTGACTTTACTAAAAGTTTTCTGATTGTGAAGGCTTTAAAGGGTTGGGCACGGGTCTCCCGGCCAGTAGCTGACCTTAGGAGACCTGTGGACGCTCATCTGCTTCCGGCAGTATTAGGGGCGGTTCTCGGAGTGGCTCTTACTGCGTATGAGGCGGTCCTGATTCAAGTGGTGTTTTCAGAGGCTTTTCACAGCACCTTGAGGGTATCGGAGCTGGTGGCATCATCCAAATGGGTTGATGCCGCCATGCTCCTCTCGGATATCCTGGTCAGTGAGAGGTCTGTTCTCTGTAGGATTCGGCGGTCAAAGACCGACCAGACTGGTAGGGGTGGGTGGATCTCGTTGGGTCCATCTAGGTACGAACAGATCTGCCCCGTGGCACTAGCTATGCGGTATGAGTTATTGCGGCCGGATGTTCCTGGTTCATGACTCATGCATATGGACAGGACTCCGCTTACCAAATACCAGTTTGGTTGGTTTTTGAAGAGGTGTGTATCAGTTTTAGGCCTCCCGCCTCAAGATTTTGGTACACACTCGTTTCTGATCGGAGCCGCAACTTCGGCGGCAGCTGCGGGTTTCTCGGCATCAGAAATTAAGGCCCTAGGACGTTGGAAATCGGATAGTTATAAAGGTTACATTCGACCTAGGCGTGAAGGCCCTTTGTTTTAAAGTCATTTCACAGTCTGTTCCGGTTACGATTATATTTTATGCTTGCCTGGTTTTTGTCTTGTCTCATGTACTGTCCTGTCTTGTCTGTTACCCCTGTCCGTCCTACTCGGGATTAGCTACTCGCCATTGCTGGCAATGGGAGTCTTGAGGGATTTTACAATTTTTACCTGAACTGACGGATTCAATTCGGCTATTCTCAATCATTTAATTAGGCCATAGTCCATCCCTCAGCAGGTTTTTATTTTACCTCTTGCCGAGTTCACCTGTTTTTTCCCAATTCCCCCCCACCCATTCTTCCCCTTTGTGTCTTCTGTTTGTCTCAGCCACTTCAAATAGTAAAGTCGGCGACCAATAGAAAATTTTTCTTTTTGGCAGATACTCAATTATGTTCTATCAGATCCCACTAATACACCATAAAATTTTATTGTTTTATGACAATTACTAATTTTTTATTTACTGCTTTCCTCCACCTTTAGGATTGCTCTTTGACACGCAGGAAATTTGGGTTATAGGCCACTCATATATTTTCTGGGCTGCTAGGTTTGAGTTCAGATCAAGCTCCAATTTTTGAATATTCAGCTAGGGTCCGTTGCATAGGTTCCAGAGGTATGAGATGGCATTCCTTTTGTCCTAAACTGTTAGAGTATGCAAGGCTTTTTGGTAGGCCACGTATTTTGGTGGCTTATTTAGGAGGCAACGACTTAGGGCAGAGGTCCACTGTAGAATTACGAGTTGATATTGTCAACGATTTGGCGAGGGTGCTATCGGCCTGGCCCTTGTGTAAATTAATTTGGTCTTGCATTGTACCTCGACAGGTCTGGCGTGGGGTTAGGAGTTTTCCTGCTAATGACGAAGCTAGGAAGAAACTTAATTTCGCAGTTGCCAAATTTGTGATGGCCAATTATGGCCGTTTCATTTACCATAAGAACATTTAATTTCGATTTAGTTATATGTATAGACCTGATGGAGTTCATTTAACAGAGGAGGGTTGGTCATTGTTTATTGGGGATCTTTTTGAGGAGTTGGCGTTATTGGGGTAGTACTTGGTATGGTGGCGGTGCAGCGGTTCTATAAGCAGAACCTTGCTGTGGCGGGAAAGAACGGCAGGTCGCCAGTCCGGGTGCAATTATGATTTAAGGGCGCTCCCTTCGTTGACTGGTAGTTGGCTGTACCAACCTAACGGGGGGCAGTATCACCACCTAAACGGGTGGGAAGTCAAGATGGGGGTGAGCGTTACCTTTTGTTGATGATATGAGTTACATGGTTATGTGTATGCACTCTGGGCGATCTACGCCTGCTATGCCTTTTGTTGTTTGTGTGTGGGCATAGCAGATCTGGCTGATTTCTGGCCGTCCTTTCTTTGCCACCATACATCCTTAAATAAATAATAATTATTATTGCTCCAATAAATCACCATCAAGTTATCTGCCAAATCCACGTCTCAGTGTCTTTATTTTATGTTAGTATGATAAGTGGTTTGCACACATGACAACACCTCATCCGATAGAAGGTTTAGAGAAACCGAAAGATTGCATAAGAAAAGAGGTGTTTTAAACCTCTAGGATGGGGGCAGGCATGTATGCAAATTACTTGTGGGAGTTAGCCTATGGCAAGCAGGGGCGGGTTTGTAACAGGAACATTATATAGTGGGATAAAAGTGTGGGCCAAAGCCTCTTTGTTCCAGATTCCCCACCCTCCCTCCCCTATAAATTTTGGTATGTTGTGGGTTTGGTTTTGGGTGGCGGGAAAGAACGGCAGGTCGCCAGTCCGGGTGCAATTATGATTTAAGGGCGCTCCCTTCGTTGACTGGTAGTTGGCTGTACCAACCTAACGGGGGGCAGTATCACCACCTAAACGGGTGGGAAGTCAAGATGGGGGTGAGCGTTACCTTTTGTTGATGATATGAGTTACATGGTTATGTGTATGCACTCTGGGCGATCTACGCCTGCTATGCCTTTTGTTGTTTGTGTGTGGGCATAGCAGATCTGGCTGATTTCTGGCCGTCCTTTCTTTGCCACCATACATCCTTAAATAAATAATAATTATTATTGCTCCAATAAATCGCCATCAAGTTATCTGCCAAATCCACGTCTCAGTGTCTTTATTTTATGTTAGTATGATAAGTGGTTTGCACACATGACAACACCTCATCCGATAGAAGGTTTATAATTATTATTATTACCAGTTATTTATATAGCGCACACATATTCCGCAGCGCTTTACAGAGAGAATATTTGGCCATTCACATCAGTCCCTGCCCCAGTGGAGCTTACAATCTCTATTCCTTATCAAATGCTCACAGACATACACACTAGGGGTAATTTTTGTTGGGAGCCAGTCAACCTACCAGTATATTTTTGGAGTGTGGGAGGAAACCGGAGTACCCGGAGGAAACCCATGCAAGCACAGGGAGAATATACAAACGCCACACAGTTAGGGCCATGGTGGGAATTTAACCCATGACCTCATTGCTGTGAGGCAGTAACCTAAACTGGATGCACTACAGAGTGGTATACTTTGAATTTGATTCACTACAGTGTGGTATAATGTGAACTAGGGGTACTACAAGTTGGTATTATATGAACTGGATTCACTACAGAGTGGCATAATGTGAACTGGGGCACTACAATGTGGTATAATATGAATTGGATTCATTACAGAGTGGCATAATGTAAACTGGGGAGCTACAATGTGGTACAATATGAACTGGGGCACTACAGTGTGGCATAATGTGAACTGGGCACTATCTTGTGGTTTAATGTGAATTGAGGGCACTACAGTCTTGTATAATGTGAACTTGGTATAACCGTTTTATAAAACACTGCAATACATAAAGGAAAACATAACACTGCTTTAGTACAAATGAAACATATCAGGCTTATATAAAATAGCAAACTATAGTACATATTGCAAAACACACCATTAATTGCCAACATCTAGATACACATAGCCATGGCTGAGCAGTGTGTAAGTGCTGCGGAATATGTGTGCGCTATATAAATAACTGATAAATAAATAGGAAATGAGGACTCCCAGCAGCAATTGCCTAATGAATGCAGAAACTTTCCTATTACAACGCAGTGTTCTCCCCAGAAATTTTTTCCAGCCGGGTGGCATCAAGAAGTAGCTAGGTGGGGGCTTTCACAATAATAAAATGATTAAAATCCTGACCTTATAATAATATAAACTTGAAATAATTTATATATTAATTCTCCTCTTCTTCTTAGAGGCCCAGATACAGGCCCCACTTGCTGGCACTATAGAATTTATTTTTGATAGAGGCTTCAAATACAGGCCACTTGCAGGCTACACAGAGTATATTTATTATACAGCCATCAGATACAGGCCCCACTTGCAGGCTACACAGAATATATTTATTATACAGCCCTCAGGTACAGGCCCCACTTGCAGGCTACACAGAATATATTTATTATACAGCCCTCAGATACAGGCCCCACTTGCAGGCTACACAGAATATATTTATTATACAGCCCTCAGATACAGGCCCCACTTGCAGGCTACACAGAATATATTTATTATACAGCCCTCAGATACAGGCCCCACTTGCAGGCTACACAGAATAAATTTATTATACAGCCCTCAGATACAGGACCCACTTGCAGGCTACACAGAATATATTTATTATACAGCCCTCAGATACAGGCCCCACTTGCAGGCTACACAGAATATATTTATTATACAGCCCTCAGATACAGGCCCCACTTGCAGGCTACACAGAATAAATTTATTATACAGCCCTCAGATACAGGCCCCACTTGCTGGCTACACAGTATATATTTATTATACAGCCCTCAGATACTGGTCCCACTTGCAGGCTACACAGAAAACAGGTCTGTGTTTGTCTGGACTGAAATTAAATGTGGCACAGAGTAAAACTGCAGGTGCAATACTCTGCAGAAGCTTTTTCACAGTGGGAAATGTTGGAAGCTGTGGTGTCTCACACTAATGGAGCATACACACGGTCGGATTTGTCAGATTTGTCAGATGAACGATTGAACAATTTGAACTATTTGATTTGAACGATTTTACCAAAGTTTTGAACGATTGAACGATTTTTGACTGCATTAGAATGAATGGAATCGTCCAAGTCTGACTGCAAACACATCAGATGTCAGATATCGTTATCTGACAAACGGGAACGCGCATCGTTCATCGTCCATCGTTCAGGCATGTCAGATATGTCAGATTTTCCTTCAGATATGAACGACTGAACGATTTTTAAATCGTTATCGTTCAGATCTGAAGGAAAAATCTGACCGTGTGTATGCACCAATAGAAGCAAGTCCAGGTGGTGCTTTGCCTGCACAGTTGTGGAATCTGGTTCAGTTAAAGGGCCAGACCTTCCTTTTTGCTGGAAACCAGTACTGATTCATGTCCTGGGTAAAAGTGGCTACAAAATTGCTGGAAAAACCCAACAACATGGAGGATTTTGTCAAGTCCTTGCTACAAGCGACAGCAGTGCTGTAGGAAGCCTCTAGGGTACAGCACCGGGACCATGAGATCCTAAAAGAGGTGGTGCAGCATCTTGCAGCACGGCCTGGAAATACTTCCCCAAGCATTCCAAACAGCTCAAGCTCCATAATGGCAATCCATTTCCTTAAAAAAATTGACAGACACTGATGATGTGGAGGCATACTTGACTACCTTTGAGAGGACAGCCGAGCGGGAGAGTTGGCCTAAGGATCAGTGGGCTGGATTGCTGTCCCCCTTTCTCTCCGGCGAACCTCAAAAAGCATACTTTGACTTTAGCACGGCGGATGCTTGAATTATGAAAAGCTGAAACCAGAAATTCTGACTCTCCTGGGAGTTACCTTGTCAGTCCGAGCGCAATGTGTGCATCGCTGGGTGTAATACTTGGACAAACCTTCTGACTCACAAATGCACAACCTAATTCAACTGACCAAAAAATGGTTATAACCAGAGACATTAACTGTACCTCAGATGGTTGAAAGAGTTGGCATGGACCGTTTCTTGAGGTCCCTGCCAATGGCTTTACGCAAGTGGGTGAGCCACAGAGATCCTAAGACAGCTGACCAGTTAGTGGAGATGGTGGAAAGGTATTTGGCGGCAGAGGAACTACTGGCTATACCTCGGCGGCCCCTAGATCCACAACAGTGCACTTCAGTGAAACCTGGTAAGACTGTTCCGTGGGAAAAGGGTCCTGGGTGGTTAAGAGCACTTAAAACTAAAGAGACTGTGAGTGCTCAGTTTAAAGATGGATCATTGCGGCCAGAAAGGTCTCACATGCCTAAAAGACTTGACAGTTATGTGATTAATTGTTTTAGGTGTGGTATGCCAGGACATGTTGTTGCTAATTGCCCAGTTGTTCAAGAACCTATGCAATGTGATGCTGTCTTTGAACGGGGCAGAATGTCTTTCTTTGCCATGTTAGCCTGTACTGTTACACCTTCAAATGAGTCCGAAAAATAAATGTGTGAGGTTGTTATGGGAGGTAACCAGGTAAAGGCATTGTTGGACTCAGGAAGTGTAATCACCCTTGTGAAAGATGGGTTGGTAAATGCTTTAAAGGGTCAATGAACCACTGTTGATGTAACTTGCATACATGGTGAAACCAGTTATTATAATACTGCTGTAGTGAATGTTGAGACCTCTTGTGGTTCAGCTGTGGTTAATGTGGGAATGGTCCATGCTTTAGTACATGATGTTATAAAAGGGAGAGACTTTCCCCATTTTTGTAAATTGTGGAAGTCCTGTGTGGTCGCAGAGCCGAACAGTGTAGAACCAGTAGACCAGTCTGGTATATGCTGGCCGCAGGTGTGACCCTGGAACCTGCAGACGCTTACCCTGTTGCTGGTATGGCTGGGGAGTGGTAGATGATGAGGTATAAGGTGAGAAACCTCCTCCAGAGGAGGCAGAGGTGATAGACAGGGTGGAAAGCATACCTCCCCTTGAAGTGAGAAAGGGTTTGTTTGCATCTGAACAGTTAAAGGACTTGACCTTGATAAGAGCCAGAGAAAATGTGAAAGTTGTTAATGGAAACCCGTTAGACCCAGATAGCAGGCTTACGTTTCCACACATGGCCCTTAACAATGAGCTCTTGTATCAAGTGACAAAAAAGGGAGAGGATGTGGTAGAACAGCTTGTTGTTCCCCAGACATATAGAGGAACTGTATAGGACCTTGCTCATGGTCATATCACCGCAGAACATCTAGGGGCTGAAAAGACCCTTGAAAGGGATTTGCAACTGTTCTTTTGGCCTGGGGTGTATAAAGATGTGTCTGAATTCTGTTCTTCTTGCCCTGAGTGCCAGTATCATGCACCTAGACCCCATTTCAAGAGTCCTCTATTGTCCATGCATGTTATAGAGGTCCCATTTGAACGGATGGCCATGGATTTGGTTAAACCCTTGTTAAAGTCTACTCTGGGACATCAGTATATCCTCATAATAGTGGAGTATGCTACTCGATATCCTGAGGCAATCCCTTTGCATAATATGTCAACCAAGGGTATAGCTAGAGAGCTGGTGCATGTTTTCAGCAGGGTGGGAATACCAAAAGAAATTTAAACTGACCAAGGTACCCCCTTTATGTCTATAATTATGAAGGAGTTGTGCAAATTGTTTAAAGTTACTCACTTGAGAACCTCCGTTTACCAACCTCAAACGGATGGATTGGTCGAGAGATTCAACAAAACTTTAAAAAGTATGTTAAAAAAGGTTGTTGACAAGGATGGGAAAAACTGGGATTATTTGTTGCCATATTTGATGGTGTCTGTTAGAGAAGTACCACAGTCTTCCACTGGATTCTCTCTTTTTTATCTGTTGTATGGAAGACATCCCAGAGGGTTGCTAGATGTTGCTAAGGAGACATAGGAAGGACAGCCCACACCCTATAAAAGTGTAATTGAACATGTCTCTCGGATGCAAGATAGGATTGCGGCCGTGGTGCCCATTGTCAAAGAACGTATGGAGCAGGCCCAACAAGCCCAAAAGAGAGTGTATGACTGGAATGCCCGGGTATGTACATTTTCCCCTGTGGACAGAGTGCTTGTTTTGATACCCACAGTGGAAAGCAAGTTTTTGGCTAAATGGCAAGGTCCGTATGAAATCAGGGAGAAAGTGGGTGAGGTTAACTATAAAGTATACCAACCAGGCAAGAGAAAGCCTGAACAAATTTACCATGTTAACCGTATCAAACCCTGGAAAGATAGGTTAGTTCTGTTAGCTGAACCAAGCCCACCAGTAGCGTCAGTCCCTTTGGATCCAGAAGTAAAAGTGTCTGAAACCCTGTCAGCCGCTCAAAAGAATGAGGCTAAGGAGTTGCTTATTAGGAACAGAGATTTGTTTTCAGCACTGCCCGGCTGCACGGCCATAATAAAGCATGATATCATTACAGAGCCAGGAGTTGAGGTCAATCTAAAGTCATATAGAATTCCTGAAGCACAGCGTGAGGCTGTCTGTAAAGAGGTTAAGAATATGCTAGAACTTGGTGTCATCAAGGAGTCTGAGTGGTCCAGTCCCATAGTTCTGATTCTGAAGCCTGATGGCAGCCAATGCTTCTGTAACAATTTTCGTAAGTTAAATGCAGTTTCTAAATTTGATGCATATCACATGTCACGTGTGGATGAGTTGATAGAGAGGCTAGGAACAGGCAGATATTTCACCACACTGGACCTGACAAGGGTTATTGGCAAATACCATTAACTGATAGGGCGAAATAATAAACAGCCTTTTCTATTCCAGAAGGGCTATTCCAGTATAGGATGTTGCCTTTTGGGTTGCATGGGGCCCCAGCAACCTTCCAACGTACAATAGATAGAATTTTGAAACCCCACAGACAGTATGCAGTGGCCTATCTGGACAATTTAGTAATCCACAGTCCAGACTGGGAATCTCACTTAGTCAGAGTACAGGTGGTACTGGACTCAGTTAGGAAGGCCGGCCTAACAGCCAACCATAAGAAATGTTGCCTTGCAATGGAAGAATTCTTGGAGTACACCATAGGGAGAGGCTTGATTAAGCCTCAGTCAAACACAATTGAAGCTATACAAAACTGGCCCCATCCCATAAACAAAAAACAAGTTAGAGCATTTTTAGGGATCACTGGGTACTACAGACGTATTACAGACGGTTTATCCCAAATTTTGCCACCACAGCGTTGTGTCGCTAACAGACCTTACAAAAGGGAAACAGTCTAACTTGGTCAAATGGGGCCCTGAGGCTGAAGAAGCATTTCAGACATTGAAAGTGTCTTTGTGTTCACAACTGGTGTTGATAACACCAGACTTTTCTCAAGAGTTTGTGGTTCAGACGGATGCCTCAGAGGTAGGTGTAGGAGCAGTGTTGTCCCAATGTAGGGATGGGGAGGAGCACCCCATTGTTTATCTGAGCAGAAAACTCAATGACCATGAAAAAATGTACGCTGTTGTTGAAAAAGAGGCGTTGGCCATTAAGTGGGCGTTGGGCACTTTGAGGCATTACCTCTTGGCAGACGGTTTAAGCTCATAACGGATCATGCCCCATTAGAATGGATATCAGTAAAGCGAGGCCATAATGCCAGGGTAACAAGATGGTTTTTAGCTTTGCAGAAATTTACATTTACTGTGGAACATAGGCCGGGGTCCTAACTGTTTAATGCAGATGCATTGTCTCGCATCTTTTGTTTGGGGGCTGCAAGTGTTCCGCCCCCTGGGTTGAAACAGGGGAGGGGGATATGTGACAAGGTCACGGGCATCATAGTGAAAGACAGGTATATTTGCCCTAGATTCCTGACTTATGTCTTTTGAAACCTCAGGAAGGTGTTTGTGTTAGGAGTTTTTTGGGTTATTAGCTTTACAGGAGGCTAATTAGGGTTTTTAGTGCTGTGAGGCTGTTTTTAGTGCTGTGAGGATGATCATTACAGGGAGACACTGACTGGGGAGAGGATAGCCTTTTGTGTCTCTGTGAGAGAATCAGGTTGTTAAAAAGCAGGTAAACTAAACCTGGAAGAACCTTTTTATACTTTGTTTATTAGTGAGCTAGGATCACTTCTGTTTAGCTAGTGCCAGACGGCAAGGTGTTTATTTCTGTTTATTTTTGTTTGTACTGCCTAATAAAACCTGCGGAGACCAGTTGTACCAGACCAGTGGACTTTGTGTGATTTCTCAGCTGCTGGCCAGTGCCTTCTACCCCAGGAGATGGTACCACTTCCCTGACCTTGCTACAATAAAAAAAATAAATTATATATATATATATATATATATATATATATATACACACACTGTGTGTATATATATATATATATATATATATATATATAAATAAATATATATACTGTATATACTGTATGTAACTATGTATATACTACGTGTTATATATACTGTGTTTATACACATATATATTTACATATACATTCCCAGTTTGATTGACTGGGAACAGTAGAAGAGACTCAGAGCGTTTCTCTTACCTCAGACTTTACTGTTTTCCTCTAATTATGTGACTCCCAATATTACACATATACACTCAGGTTTCAGACCCCTTTGCTCTGAGGTCTAGCCTGGTTTGCACCCTGTTAATTATATGTAATTATTACAATTATCTGTGTCTGAAATACTTAGCAATATTGGGAGAACCCAACAGTGATTGGCATCGGTAGCGATTGTACTGACTGACATTATACATATCATACGTATTGAATTGATACATTTTATGTTTGATGTTTGTTGTGTATGGTGTCCCCGTGTCCATTGCAGACTTTAACCAATCAACTATAATTGGTATCAGTAGCAATCATATTGACTGACACTGTACATATTACTCGTATTGAATTGATTTATTTTATGTCAGTCATATTTGATGTGTGTTGTGTGTGGTGTTCCTGTGTCCATTGCGGACCTTAATCACAAAAACAGGACTTTAGAGATCCTTCTAATTTAAGCATTTATTTTTGCCATCTTCTCCTGCATCATGCCTTCAAGCATGGGCTAATTATAATAGATATATCTTATATATTGTATATCACCCCCTGCTTTCTATGTCTTAGGCTTTCTTTGCAGGAAACATAATAATTATTGTGTATGTATCACCTTGATTTAATATTTGCTTCTACATATTTTTGATTATTGTATCTACACGTAGATCTATAAATAAGTGTGATTCTTTACAGTGAAGAGATTTTCCCCTCTCTCTCTCCTTTTCCCCTTTTTTTAATTAATTAATAAATCTCATTAAAAGCTAAGTTTTATTAATTTCTAATTATCTTTATATATATTGTTACAAGAGTGCGCTCATATAGACATATTTGTCTTTTCTTAAGTTTTCGTTCTTTACCTAAACTTTGCCAGCTGGAATAATCACTGGAGTACAGGCAGGGCCGTATGAAGGCTTGTGGGGGCCCCAGGGCAACTAAGTTGTGGGGGCCCGCTCCAAGCCGCACGGAGCCTACCCCCCCACCCCCCGAAAGCCCCACACAGAGCCTACCTCTCCCCCCCCAGCCACATGAAGACAGGGGCTAACACAGGATTGTTATTTTTTTGGGGGGCGGTCCTAAATATAAATTGTATAATTATCATAATATATATATATATATATATATATTTATATTTATAACATACACTCACACATAAACAGTACACACATATATACACATTAACACTAAAACATATATGCACATACACAGTATACACATAACACATATACACAAAGAATCACATACATATACAGTACATACATACGTACATACACACACTGAAACAGTACACAAACATACCTTCACTTGATGCAGCACCAGTCCTGGGGCACCTTGATTCATTAGGCCCCACGCCCTCCGCGATGTAATGCCGCAATTGGTGGTTATATGGGGGCAGGGCTTGTCATATTGGCTCCGCCTCCAATGCGGCCGGTCACTGTCGGGGGGAATCTGTGCGTCGGGGGTGGGGGGGGGGTTTCTAGGTACTCAGAGACGTGAATATATATATATATATATATAATATATATATTACATATATTGAATTGGAGGCAGGGCCTATATGTAATATATTATATATATATATATATATATATATATATACACATAGATAGTAGCTGGGGCTATTTGTAAAATTAGAAAAGGGGGCACTCACTAACTGTCCATATCGATTCTAAACAAAGTTCAAACAGCATGTAGTTGAATTTACACTTGCCCTCACAAACAGCCGCTAGGACAGTGGAGGAGAGGAGCTGCAGCTTACAGCACAGCTTGAAGTTGTGTGCGGTCTGTGTGCCCGGCGGTGGTCCTATTGTTCCTCAGTGGATGGATCTCAGTGGCAGTACTCCAGGGACAAGAAGGGGTGGTGCAGCGTCATGCGCAGTGACGCCATTCCGAAATATGTGTCAGCTACGGATCAGGTGACGGGGCAGTTGGCTTTAACTTTGGGGCGGAGCTTTCATAGAATACACGGCACACGGGCCGGGCTGGCCAGGTGCGGCCGCTGGGGGGAGGATACGGGTGGTCAATTTATTGTTTCCTATTATCCGCGGACCGCGGCAGATGCCATTTTGCCACTGAGCCCTCTGAATCTCGGGGCCCCTTTGGAGGTCGGGGCCCGCGACGGGTGTACCCCCCTGTCGCCAGGCCTGGCCCTGTGTGGGGGCCCTCTGTGTGTGGGGGCCCCTGACGACCGCCCCTGTCGCCCCTCCCTTAATCCGGCCCTGAGTACAGGAAGGGTTTAAACTCTCACACACCTGATGCTGGTTGTCCTGATGCTGGAGGTCGGCACAGCAGGGGGCGTGGTGCTGCATAGGTGGGGAGCGTGATGGCACAATTGCATATACTATACAATACTATACACTATACCAGTGATTCCCCATCTCGGTCCTCAAGGCACACTAACAGTCCTGGTTTTGGTGATATCCAGGCTTGAGCACAGATGGTTAAATTAAAATATCTGAGGTACTAATTAAGTCACCTGTGCTCTAGTATGGCTATCCTCAAAGCCTGGACTGTTAGTGTGTCTTGAGGACCGTGGTTGGGAACCCCTGCACTATACAATGTCAGAATACCCGCATTGTAAAGCTGGGGGAGGGAGTGAAGCTACGATGGCATGAATCAACATGGACTGTGCCCTAACCGTCAACTTCCCTTGGGAAGTGGTTGGTGCCGGGTGGACGCAGGCAGCTCCAGGAGACGTCAATATTTTTCTGGGTGATCAGACTCGGGAGCTTCCCGACTGTTGAGGAGAGTGGGCAAGTCTGATGTGATGTAGTACATACAAAATCCTGGCTGCCGACCTCTGGGAGGGGGCAGCCAATTCAGCATAGTTAGGGGGCATGGCATGGCATAGCGAGGGCGTGGAGGGGGACATGACATGGAATTGTGGAGCAGGGACCTGACTGTGCTATCATGTCATTGTGGCCCCGTCCCTGCTACACAATGCCGAGATTACCATCATTGTGAAGCAGGGGGCGGGACCATGAAGATGCATTTTAGCGCGGTCACGCCCATGCTCCCCAATTCCGCGTCATGTCTCCCGCCATGATCCTGCTATGCCGCGCCATGCAGGGGTATGCGGATGGCTGGGAGATTTGTCCATTTTTATGGGTGCCCAGAAACGCCACTCCATTTTCAGGAGCCTCCCGGCCATTCCGGGAGAGAAGGCGAGTATGATGTAATAAGATGTTGCACTTTAAACATGGAGAGGTAACGTCCAGTGTGACACCACCTGTACACTTATTGGAATACCATGAAAACAAGAACTGTTTGAAAATCACAAATGCACACACAAACTTACACAAACACATGCACACACATAACAGTTTCATCTTATTAAGAAGAGAATCTAGTCATACATTGCTTAGGGAGGATGGATATATAGAGGCAGCCATCAGCTGCTGGCTGGGCCTACATTACACTCCCCAAGAGAGGATCAGAAGGTAGATGCAGACTCCCTGCATGACAGATGTAGTAATGCAATCAGGGGACTGTTGTGTGACAGAGGGAAAGACACCACCTGCCATGTGAGATGACAGAGAACTCAGCAGAATGAAGGCTGCACTGGAGACTCTCTCTCCACAGGAATAAATGCCACTATCTCTGCTTCCGTAGACTGATGAGTAGATCACAACAAGTACAAGGCTCATTAGTGCATATTTAGATCAAGTCTTCATTCATCGACAAATCATTTTATTAAAATGAGTTTTCCATCTTCACATCATTTAACTATCTTACCTTTTATATGCAATGTTTACAAACTACTTGTGTTTTTTTTTACGTCCACTGTTTTCAGCCATGTCTTTATATCATCATATAGTTTTGTGGGTTTTTCATTATGTCACAAGGCTGTTCTCTGTATACAATTGTATCCACTGCAGAGAGCTTTGCGGAACTTTATCATATCAGAGCCCTGATAATATCCCTGATGATAATTATGCCTGGCTAAATGCTCTGAAGGAAGTGAGACGGTAAGATTGAAGCAGTGCCGTACAGTCAGGGTAGGCGGAGCCTCCTTCATATTCCTGAGATTTGATATAAAAATGATTGCCATAATACAAAAAAGATATTTATAACTTATAAACATCTTGTTTGTTTATTGCAGTGGTTCCCAAACTGAACGATAACGATTGAAAAAATCGTTCAATCGTTCATATCTGAAGGAAAATCTGACATATCTGACATGCCTGAATGATGGACGATGAACGATGCGCGTTCCCGATGGTCAGATAACGATATCTGACATCTGATGTGTTTGCAGTCAGACTTGGACGATTCCATTCATTTTAATGCAGTCAAAAATCGCTCAATCGTTCAAATCTTTGGTAAAATCGTTCAAATCATTCAATTGTTCATCTGACAGATCTGACAAATCTGACCGTGTGTATGCTCCATTACAAACTTTTGGCTTAGGGGTGCCGTGAATTTTTTTTTGGTACTCTAGGGTGCCGTGATTCAAGAAAGTTTGGGAACCATTGTTTTTTTTGTAATTATTTTTATAGTTAACACTCACCAGCTTTGTAAAGCTCCCTGGGACTGTAAAGAGACGAGAGATGAGGCAGTAACAGCTCAGCCTCGCTTCTCTACAGTCAGACACTGCTTGCAGAGCTGGGGGTGGGGCCAGGGCTGATGCAAGGTTTCCGGGTGCCCTAGGCATCATTTCACCAACCGCCCTGCTCTCTCCAATTCATAATATGCCAGGCATCAGTCTCCCCAGTTAAATAACATGCCACACAGCCGTGTCCCAGATTCATAATATACTATGTAGAATATTACACACAGCAGAGTGCCAAAATCATAATGTACCTCATAACACTGCTGCAAATTCATAATATACCACTCATTCATAAATTATGCCTTAGGCGGCTACCTAAGGTTGCCTAATGGTATCACTGGCCCTGGGTGGGGCTACACCACGGGCAGTAAGCTGCACAGAAAGAGAGCTAATAGAGGCATGTCTCTGAGTATGGGGGCGTGCCTTGAGCACTGATGGACACCTTGGATGTGTCAGGTGACCAGGAAGAGCACTGCAGTGTTTAGAGATCAGCTCAGTCAGCAGTAGCAAAAGAAGACACCGTGAGGCAGGTAGGAGAATCAATGGACACTGAAGCTTAGTGTAGTGAGGGGAGAGTTACAGTGAGTAGGGGCTGAGACAGGCTCCCATCTCTAAGACCCATTTCCATGTGTGCCTCCCCAGCCATTGACCTCTAGGCTATAGAGGGCTGATGGACCTGTGACGTCACACCCACGTGGCCCGGCCTAAAAGGGGGAGTGGCGGGGATGCTAACGGGGACCAAAAGTGTCCCCTCGCGGCCTCGCTACACTCGCCACGCTTCAGGCACGGTGGCTCGCTGCGCTCGCCACAAATATTTATTCCCCCTCTATGCCCTAGTGGATGCTAACGCAGGAGCGGTCCAGCTTCCTGCAGCGGTCACGTGGTGGATACGTCACAGAGGTCCTTTAGCCAATTAGGAAATAGCAGCAACCTTGACCTCACCGCACATCACTGGATTGAGCAGTGCCATATTAAGGTTCATGTGGGCCTGGAGCTGAAATTTATGAAGGGCCTATTGAGTGTCGCTCAGTGCCGGCCCGAGACCAATTTTTTAGGTAAGCAAATTTTATTTCAGTGCCCCCAGGGGTACTGGTGCACTTGCCAGAGACACGCAACCAAAAAAGATAAGGGGGAGTGGTCTTGTTAGAAAAGCCGTACACATACCTAAAGCATGTTCATATATACAGTGGTTGAAGTGGGAATTTTGAACTGGGGGAATGGAAAATTTAAGGTCGTACTTATGCGCCGGAAAAAAGGGATGCGGCGACTAAAAAGGACACGCCCCCTCTTCATCAGTGTAGTGTACTACACTGTGGTACCTCTTATACACATTTAGCCACACAATAGTAGTGTTATAACACATTAGGCCATGATGCAGTAGTAGTGCCCCTTATACACTGTAATGCCACTTACACATTCTAGTATAATGTGTAAAGGTGCGTACACACTAGACGATATGCTCCCTGAGCGATATCGTGTAGTGTGTCCCCGGCAGGGTGTGATCAGTGTCGTTCATGACATTGAGCACACCCGCTGAACGATATCATTAACGATATCGTTCAGCGCCGGGCTCTCTCCCCCATTTCCCAACATGCAGCAACCTGACAAGGTCGTCAGATTGTGCTGCATGTTCAGGCGATGGACAATGTCAGAAACGACCAGCAGAAGTGCGCATCGCCGGTCGTTTCCGACATAAAAGTGCACGATTTGTAGACGATTACTGAGCGATTGCACGATTACGATGTCGTAATCGTGCAGTCGCTCAGTAATATCGCCCAGTGTGTACCCACCATAAGGGACCGCATTTCTGTGTGGCAGTATTGCTACTGTATGTTGCCATATGTGATAAATGTTATACGTTGTCAATGTCATATGTGTTTGTTATAGATGGTAATGCTGCTGATTCAGCAAGGCTTCGTAAACAAGCATTACCATCTATAACAAACATATATGACAACATATAACATATCACATATGGCAACATGCAGTAGCAATAATTAGCCGGTGACTGCAGGGGAAGGGCATGGGGAGCCATATGTGGCCACAGGATCGCCCCTTTCCCGTCACTGGTTGAAACAGTCTCCATGTTTTTAAGTAGTTAATTAATTGGCTGTGTTGGAATTACTAGCAGGTATATGGGGTGTTTTTGTAAATAGTCAGCAGCGTGACCAAGACTGCAAGGCATAACCTGGCCTTCAGCCAAACAGTTAAAGCCCAGTCTGCTGTGATTTGTTTGTGCCAGTCTGTGCAATACAAATCAGCAACCAAAGACCCAGAGTGTGCACTATATATATATATATATATATATATATATATATATATATATATATATATATATATATATATATAACCACCAGCAGGAAAAAAAAAAAAAAAACATGCACACTTAATTCCATGACAGTGTAAAAGTCTATATAGAAAATCACGTAGAAGACCTTATGCATATCCAAATTTGGCTTTCACGGAATCCAAATAATTAGAGAGTAGCATACCACCTTATTATTCAAAAGTGACTTGTAGCAGCCATATTCAACAAATTAATGCAGGAATCATGTCATAATAACAGGAAGTAAACTTATAGTAATCTTCGCCTGATGACCCATAGCATAAATGTGACTGCAGTTGGATATATACAGTATAAATATATATATATATATATATATATATATATATATATATATATAATATACAGTGTAAATATATATTATATATATATATATATAAAATGCATGCTATATACTTTACACACATGAATGTATATTATATACACACATGTATAAAACATTTACATATATATATACATATTCATACTTATAAATATATTGACATACACACGCATAGGTATATATATATATATATATATATATACAAGTGCCAAACATTACACCCACCTCTCGTTATGCAGACATTTTTTTTGCTTTGCTGAGTTTTCTCTGACAGCTAGTAGCATTGCCCACCTGCAGTTGCCTACAGAGGTGGTGATGGTTGAATGGGCGTGGCTTCGGAAGACCTTGGCGGCGGAGCTTCTGGCAATACAGGTTGGAATGGAGAGTTTAATATGAATCAGGGCGGAGCTTAGCGAAACTCAGGACGGGCGCTCAGTTGGCCCGGAGGCGGAGTTTCAGACTGCCCAGGGGCGGAGTTTGGCCGACCAGGGGGCGGATCTTCAAGAAAGCCCGATGGTAGGCGGGGCTTCAGGCAGCGGGGGTGGAATGGGCAATAATTCTGGTGGCCAGTTAGTAGTATAATGGATGAGGCTTCAGATTCAGAATGCTGCGATGGTGACAGAAAAATTGTTTTTCTTTCCCTGTCTGCAGTCTGAGTCTTGTGGGCCTATTTACATGGGAAGGCTTGGAGCTGAAGCTCCACCCGCCCCATTGTTAATCCGGCCCTGGGATTGAGGACAAGTCAATAAAGGTGGTAGCCTAGGCTTTCATGTGAATACAAACAAGACAATGTATTGTTGTATTTATGGAATATAGATATAAATACACACAGGGCCTGATTCACAGGTCTCGCTTCACTTGGATTGAATGTGGAAAAATTTCAAATTGGCATAGTGGTAGTACAGTGGATAGCACTGCTGCCTCACAGCACTGGGGTCAATTCTTTCAAGTTCCACGGGCTCCCAGGAGAGGAGGTCACCTTCCCACATCTAGTCCACTTGGGTGAAGTGGGGGGGGGGCAGGGTACATCTCGGCCCCCACAGCATTATATATGTAAATACAGCTTGAGAAAGAACCACAACGGGGGTAGATTTACAAAGTGTAAATTCTGCTGTCTATTGTGTCGAAGCTGGATAATTGGCTGAGACAACATCAGTATAAAATTGAATCGCGGCGACGCCATCTTGCGACTGGCCGCAAGATGCCATCTTGGAAATGAGATCGCAAGACGCCATTTTGCGAATGGCCGCCCAAGCGCCATTTTAGATAAACTCACATGATTGCATCTTTCACCGTTTCTCATATACACATTAATACGCACAATTGCGCTGTTAACTAGTCGCATATTAGCGAATGCATAAGATCCTATATGAAAACGCTGTTCAGTAGCTAAATGCGCACGCATCTGTCCCCAGTTAACTAGCGTCTTTATATCAAACCCCTGGTCCGGAAGCGCTGCATATGTATACTGTACTTGGGTCTGTATAATTCCTTTGCGCCGAATTGTGTCTGGATCAATAGCGTGTAACTGACTGTACTTTTACTTGAATAATACTTGTGCTTTGGAACCACAGATTCCAGGTCTTAAGTCTTTATTTACTGTATGACTGCATACGCAAATTAGCGACATCCTTAGAGGTTAATAGGTATGATATTAGAAGGTATAGGCAGGGGTATATAGAGGTTCTGATCCAGTATCGTTAGTTGCAATCACGATAGACAGCAACGTGAGATTGCCGTCTAAAAATCATGCATCGATTTTCAGTGTCAATATAAATCAGGTTTTGACATATAAAACCCTGTTTAAAATATAACTGTAATTCCAACAGAAACAGATGGATATCCCCTGTAGTAATTCCTCCTGTAGTAGTGCCCCCAATAGTTTTGCCCACAAGTAAATGCCTTAAGTAATTATGCCCCCAATATGAAGCCGCTTAGACAAAACAAAACCCTTACCTTTAGCCCCGCTCCTGCGTCCGCTGCCACCGGTCTGCCTGGCTGCTCCGCTGAACTATGGGAGAGACGTCATAACGTCATGATGTCCCTCCTATAGTGCCCCTGGGGGGAGCCAGAAGCCGGAGCTTAAGATTGAGCTCCAGCCACCGTCTGGCGCTGCGGGGAGGGAGCTGGGCGCTCACTGGTAACAAAATCTAAGCGGGCGCCCGGCAAATGGAGCCTACCTGTGGCGCCGGGGTTAGGTGGGCCGGAGAAGGTGGAACTGGTTCTGTCTCCAAATAGAAGTGACGGAACGCAGTTCCGCCCCAATCCAGCCCACTTTAACCCCTGGTTAGCGCATGCACAGTAAGGGTTTCCCAGACTTTTCATGTATGTGCATTAGCAAAAAGTCGCCACTGTGGGGTGATTCAGTAAGGATCGCGGGAGGCTCCTGATTTTTCAGGTAACTACCCCACACACCCGGTAGGGTAGGCATTTCTCCCACATTCCTGCCCACTTCCTAGTGAAGTGGGCAGAATGGGGAGAATTTCCATGGGGGTTGCGGGTCTCCGTGTAGAGGGTGTGGCTTAAGGACGCAATTATTCATGAATCACATCATTTGGCCCCGCCCCCTATTTAAATGTAAGCAAATTGTGTCAATTTCCCACAAGGGGTGGGGCTTAATGATGCAAATCATCAGGCCCCGCCCCGACTCCACCCTCCTGCTACAAAGGTAGGCAAGTATGGATAGTATGCAAATCCATTGCGATCGCTATGCCGCCACAGCACTACATAAGGACGCCCACTTTAGCTTACACACATCTGTAATGTTTTGCAAGACTATGAAAAACCATCGGTACAAACGAGTACAATCGCAGCCTCACGCACACTTTCACAAAGTCAGACCTTACTCACAAATTCCTAACTTCAGCGCACGCTATAAGTGCTCAAGCTGCTTAAGGCATCGCGGTGGATAATTTATGCACGCCCCTGCAAGGGCGTTCAAACGCACTGCAATGCCTGTGTTTCGCCGACCACTCCCCCCGTCAAAACCCCCAAACAGTACTTCCTGTCAGTCACTCTGCAGTGGGTCTGCATAGTCACTGCTATCGCAATCCCGATTGCAGTGGCCGGTACGCGCACTGCGATGCATGCGCAGTTTGCAACAATCGGCCGATTGCATGCATATTAGCAGTTGCGATCCGAGCTGAATCGGGCCCTGTGTCCGTCTTTGAATCAGATCCTAAGAGAGGAGGGGGCCCCTGTGCAGGCTCCCTTTACTCTAGCCGGCAGAACATGTGAGTAGATTCTGGCACTGCGGCCATTTTCCCAGAAATTTTTCTACTACGCTTGCGCAAATCACAGAGAAAATGACCATTGCACCACTTTCCCGGTGATTTGTGCAGCGCATCCAACGCGGTTCTCCGGAGAAGTAAGCATTGAAGAATATGGGTACAGGGTGTCCATGGGACTGTGTGCACCGCACCAATTATAGATATGCCATTGGCTGTAAGTTGTCTTGTGATATTTTTTGTAGTATTGACTAATGTTAAAGTTGTTTATTTTTTTGTCTGATGTGACTTTTATTTCCTCTCCTGTCAGTGGTTATTTGTGTGTGTGTCTGTGGTGTGCTTGTGAGGAGTGTAGTGTTAGTGTAGGTTTTAGTTTTCTGTGTTTGTTTGTGTTGTCTGGCCTTTGTGTTCAGTGTTAAGCTGGGTACACACTAAGTAATATAGTAGACAATATATATTGTTCCGACGCAGATCATTGATCAATGTGTACGGGTAATTATGCGCTCCCATGCGTCATTTGTTGCATCTTCTGATCTGTGCATGCACGGCAGATCAGAAGATCCGGCAGCCGACACCGTGCCTCTGGATGCGGCAGGGGAACGTATATCGTACACCAGATTGAGCAGTGTGCGAGCAGCTTGAGGGATCTATTTACTAAGCAGTGTTAGGAGACAGAGTGAAAAGTGATAAGGTGCCAGCCAAACAGCTCCTAACTAACATCTCACAGTATTTGAAAAATAACAGTTGGGAGCTGATTGGCTGGCACCTTATCACTTTTCACTCTGTCTCCTAACACTGCTTAGTAAATAGACCCCTTATGGTGCCTACACACATGGCGATGTGCTGCCTATCCGACGATGTGTACATTTTCCCTTGAAACTCCCCCGGCAGCTCCCCGGCAGTCCTGCTCACGATTTGGCACATGATTTGATTTATGAACAAATGATACATTGTGTATCCTTTCTTTTTGTTCAGTGCATCGTATCCCAGATTGCCAGATCTGCCATACAGCACGGCAGATCTGAAGATGCGATGTGCGACCAGCGGGGACGCGCATCGGCATCGTGATCATGAGTGGGGGCTCATGAGTAGGACATATTTTACACGATCTGTCATTCCGATGCGTCGGAATTGGCCAAATCGGGTAAAATATCGCCATGTGTATAGGCACCTTAGTCTGGAGGAGGAAAGGAGATGGAGTAGGGAAGATTAGAGAGGGCTTGAGGTTGCTGAGGAAGTACAGGAGGTGGAGTTAGAGGAGGAGAGTCAGGCCAGCAAGACAAAATCTGGGAGAAAAATCAGATTCTCTTTTGATGAGATTGCGGCCTTTGGGCCTGATTCAGAGACGGATGCTATTGCAATTGTAACTGTAATCTCTCACTGATCGCAGTTGCAAAAATATGCTAATGCCTTCCAAAGCACCACCAAGCATAGGGACGCCCACTGCTACCTTCTCATATCTGTACAACGATGTACAACAGCGTAAACATCGGTACTATCGATGCACAGCAGGCAATCACGCAGCATGTAAGGCAAGTCTGACCAGCCGCAAACACTGCAGCTCTCCTGACATTCAGAGAGGTCTCATGCTGCGCTGGTGAACGCAATGGCTAATTTATACACACCCCTGTTACCACCCCCCAAACGCTACCTGTCACTCACTTTGAAAGTGGTTCCTCTGTACTAAAGTAATCACAATGCAATCGTTGCCTGTGCGCAGAGCGGCGTTCGTGCATGCGCATTAGCAAACAATCGCTTGTTTTTCCAAAATATTGGCATTGCGTCTGAATCAGGCCCTTGGTGCATGCTATTATCCCGAATATTGAGGTGCTGTGTGGGAGACTGTCTGCAAGAACATCTGAAGAAGATATAACTGTCAGTGGTGCAGGCTGCAAATGGTGTTAGCTATATTAAAGGGACATTGAGCCTTGCAAGAAGCGGTTTTCTTCTATTAAGCTCAGCGTAAAGGTGAAAATATCGGATGCGCGCAAGCCAGCTCACAATACAGGTCGTGGTTCTCCTGCAATTGGAGTGCTTGGCATACAAGGAGCCTTTACAGGGGACCATACCACCTGAATTAATTGAAGCAGTTAATGTCAACAACACAGATGCCCCTACACAACCTGGTGAGTGTAAATACTTTTATTTGTGACCAAATGTTTTACGGTTGCATACACGTGTAACACTTACGTGTGTAAATGTAATCTTCTCCACACATAAACCAATATATACATTTGTTTAGGGGCCACGAGGGTCTTGGGCTGAGAGTGATCAAGGGCCTATTGTGAGAAAAGGAGAAGCCGTGAATAATGCTGTGAGGGTGTGACCAGTGCCACGTGGGTGTGTCCGCCCCCTACACTATCAGATTCAATGTCATTATATAAACTCCTATGAGATAACCATTTGCAGGATGATATTAAAGAGAAAGAGACATTTAAATTGCCTAAGCAGAGTAAGACTGGCAGTGTGTGTGGCCAGTGTATGGTGCAAGGTCCCCCAGGAGAGGACTATGGCCCTCATTCAGACCCGGACGCAAGTGACCGTTCATACGTTGGGCGAACGTAAAAAAATATTTAAATTCAGGCACACGCTCGTATTTTCGTTCGCATCAAAACATCCTCCCCAAACTCAGGCGACCCCTCCTCTAACTAACGAGTGTGCCAAATAGCGAGCGTCCATCCCCGAAGTGGTTTGAAGGGAACGCACGCACTAGTACTACCCGGAAGTTGGACTGTCACATTTCGATTAACTGCTCATTTATTCTGCCTACCTCCCTCAATCGTAACATGCCAATCAATATATCAATTAGCTTAATTGTTTTTTTTTTTTTTTTTACACAATGCAATAAACTTTATTTATGTCCGTGTTTGTGTTTACCCGCAGAATACGTACGGCTTAAACATTCGCTTCTAATTGTCAAAATACATGTTAGCCCCTATTAAATAATTGTTAGATTAGTTTTTATACCCGCATATTTCCTGGAGTTCATTTCTTTATGTAAATGTGCTTACGCATGTCCCTGCATCAAGCCTATCATAAGTCTCCACAGATTTCTGGCCCTGTCGAACACATGACTCATACACTAACCAATAGAATTGCTCCTGTTAATTTCCTAAATACATTAGCCAATCATAAAATTTGGGAGCACTTTATAAAAAATGATTTTTAGGAAAAACTCCATTGCCATCATGAGAGCCTCCGCATTCACCAGGCGCGAGCTGCTGGTGCTTACGGAGGTGATGGATAGGCGGATCACCAGCCAGCCGCCACCCATCACCAACCGCGAGAAGCGATCCGCATATGCGGAGGTTCGGGCCCGCCTGCGCTCCTTCGGCTCACGCCGCCATATCGGGCAGCTGGAGCGCAGGTGGTCGGACCTGCAACGGCGGACGCCCCGCTTGCTGGCATGCTTTCGCATGCAGACCGCAGAAAGTAAGTTTTATGGATTGTGGTTTTCATGTTTGTCTTTGTGGCCCTAACTGCATGGCCATGTTTTCCCTGTATTTCATATTTATTAATTCTCCTCATATCTGCATGGACATGTTTTCCCTGTATTTCATATTTATTCATTCTCCTCATATCTGCATGGCCATGTTTTCCCTGTATTTCATATTTATTAATTCTCCTCATATCTGCATGGCCATGTTTTCCCTGTATTTCATATTTATTCATTCTCCTCATATCTGCATGGCCATGTTTTCCCTGTATTTCATATTTATTCATTCTCCTCATATCTGCATGGCCATGTTTTCCCTGTATTTCATATTTATTCATTCTCCTCATTTTTGTTTTTTTTTGGTTTTTGGGGGTGCATTTGAAATTGTTTTTTGGCGCTGTTTTTTGTGGGAACTAACCCCAATTTGTTTCCCATCTTTAAGGGGCCCAGCGAAGACTACGCCGTCAGCGTCCGGCCAGACAACGAGCCCGGCCACTCTCCCCAACCCCCAGCCAACAATCCAACTCCACTCCTTCCCCTATTCCCCACTCCTCCCCAGCCTTCCTACACCCTCAGCCAGATTTTTCTGGCCTCCTTCCCCTCCGTCCCAATTCCCCCTCTCCTCCAACCACCCCTCTTAGAATGACCCCCTCCCCGGAGTCGGTCATTACCCCGCCCCGATCTTTGGGGAATGGACCCACCTCCAAGGAGCACGATGGAGGGCCTTCTGTAGCTGGCGTTGGGTCTTCCGGTATGTTTTTTTTGGTGTTTATTTATCGTCACAAACTGTTTGTATGTAATCATGGTTGTCTTTTGTGTTTTTTTTATGTTTTTCATAATTTTTTTGGTTTTGGGCGATTGCCGTAACCTGTTACTGCTGTTTTCAACATACACATAGCACACCTGTCGGAATTTGGACATAGGCCTTGTATTTTTGCCCTACACCATTTTATTTTGATGAGTTTTAATGCAGTTTTTGATAATTGATTTTTGTGGAGTTTTTTATTAAAATATTTAGTAATGTGGTTTCACTATTGTTGTATTAATCCCCACACTTTTCTCACCCACAGAGGAACAGAGGCTTCGGGCCAATTTATCCGCCTGTGTGGCCCAGATACACTCCAATATCATCGGGGTGCTGGTGGTCCTTGACCGTATGTCGGTCCTCCTTAGGGAGTAGTTTTTTATTTTGGGCACATTCTGTAAATACATTTTTTTTTTGGAATTTACGTTCTGGCTCATTCGTTTTTTCAAAACCACATATTGTTTACCCTGACATAAGTAGAGTGTTCCTGCAATGATTTAAAATTTTGGACAATAAGAGTGTGTGTTGTATTTTTATGTCAAACAGCCACAAGAAACACCTAACAGTACCAATCTGATTTCCCTTTTTTGGTGTAGTCACAATTAGATATTTCTACATTTTACAGGTTCCTAGTTGGTGTGCAAGCAGCTTAGGGCAATATTACGAAGCAAAAGGATTGTACAGGCTTCCTTTTGGTGTTGGTTTGGACCCTGAATAAAGAAAACATATTTTCGCAAATGGCGTCAGTACTGGATTACCCCTTAGTCAAATGTGACGTGTGTGAACCTGGTTACACTTGGTGGTAGCGTTCCCAAAAAGGGACAACATTTCACTCTCAAAACATTTATTATCAACATAACTGAAAATTCAAAGTGGTCACTCACAAGCAAAACACACAGTGATAATCTCAAATACAACACATAACAAAAAAACCACATCACATCCAAAAAATCAAGAACTGGTTAACGAAGGACCATGCCAACATGATTCCACATATATGACGTTGCAATAAGGGTTCCAGAATATATTCCCAAAATATCCACATACAGGTTTTGTAAGGGTAGCAGGAAGTAGTCATCGTTGGAGTGCCAAAGATTATGTAAAAAAACAGAAGATGGAGCAAAAAATTAGCCAAAAATTAGATGTTCTCAAACAAACCCAACCACATTAGGTATCAACACTGTTTTTTTGCAAATCATTACCTAAAAATCTGGCCACCACATCATCGCGTATGGCCCCCCCACATACTGACCTCCGACCAACCTCGGGGGGGCCATCCTCAGGTAAGGCATCCTCTGGCTGCATTGTGACCCCACTCCTTATGGCGATGTTGTGAAATATCCCACACAGGACCACAATTTTCGAAACCATATCCGGCAAATACATGAGTTCGCCACCAGAGCGGTGGAGGCATCTGAATTGGCCTTTTAAAAGGCCGATACAGTGCTCCACCACTTGCCTGGTGGCTGTAAGTGCGGTATTAAACTCACTTTGTGGACCTGGTGTGGGAGCCAAATAAGGAGTGAGCAGCCAGGGCGTGCAAGGGTAGCCACTGTCTCCTGTGAAAACGAAAAGTCAACATCAGGCTCACTCTGTATGAAGCTTAACATTGTTATGTACTAAAGGTCTCCACTTATCCAGAAGCCACGGATCACCAGCTTGTAGGTTGTTTAATTTGTGCCATATCCCTGATTGCCGGATGACGAAGGAGTCATGTGCACTTCCTGGTAATTTTGCATTCAGGGACAGGATCTGGAGGGAGGCATCACATACCACCATTACATTGAGGGAGTGATAGTGTTTACGGTTTCTAAATATTGCCTCCAGCCGTGCTGGAGGCTGAAGTGGTATGTGAGTACCATCCACAACCCCTATGATGTGTGGAAAGCCAGCTATTTGGTAAAAATTGGCCTTGGCCACACTAAGGGCACCCATATCCAAAGGCATTTGAATAAAATGATAGAGGTGCTTGAAAAGTGCCTCCATCACTGCCCTCAGGATCCGGGAAAAGGAGGATTGTGAGATGCCCGCCACTATTCCCACCGTTGTTTGGAACGATCCTGAGGCACAGAAATGTAACACCGCCATAAATTGCGTAAGTGGTGGAATTGCTGTAGGACTGTCAATTTGCCGCTCAAGATCACTCTCTATTAATGAGAGAGTGTCTATGATGATTTTTGGAGGAAGACGGTATCGTCTTCAAACCTCATCATCTGGTATTCCAAAAAGGGTGACACGTGTTCGAAATATCTGGGGCCTTGCACGCCTACGATGCCTATGCCTGGGACGAGATTGAGGTTGGTCGGCTTCCGGGAGCAGGGCCAGAACAATCCGACCCATATCAACCTGAAATGACAACATTGGAATGTCAGCCTTTTTACCCCACCCATTAAAAATACATGTAACTTTGCTTGAAAATACCATCCATTGATGCTTACATGCCGGGGTATTGTCATGATATGTTATCACTGCAAATAATAACATCAAAAATATACATCATTTTATGCTGGCCATGTCATTATCACAAATTTAAGCAAGACAAAACATAAAAGGGGACACACACACATTTGGGCAAAGAGCAAAACGACGTTGCGCACACTACGTCAAATTGAGGCCAAATGTAAGCAACCAATGCTCCAGCAAAAAAAAACATTTTTAAGGGATGAATACACATTTCACAAAGCGCTAATTAGTTCGCAAATACAAGGCACAATAGGAAGTAGTAAAAATGCGCTAATTAGTTCGCAAATACATGGCACAATAGGAAGTAGTAAAAATGCGCTAATTAGTTCGCAAATACATGGCACAATAGGAAGTAGTAAAAATGCGCTAATTAGTTCGCAAATACATGGCACAATAGGAAGTAGTAAAAATGCGCTAATTAGTTTGCAAATACATGGCACAATAGGAAGTAGTAAAAATGCGCTAATTAGTTCGCAAATACATGGCACAATAGGAAGTAGTAAAAATGCGCTAATTAGTTCGCAAATACATGGCACAATAGGAAGTAGTAAAAATGCGCTAATTAGTTCGCAAATACATGGCACAATAGGAAGTAGTAAAAATGCGCTAATTAGTTCGCAAATACATGGCACAATAGGAAGTCGTAAAAATGCGCTAATTAGTTCGCAAATACAAGGCACAATAGGAAGTCGTAAAAATGCGCTAATTAGTTCGCAAATACATGGCACAATAGGAAGTAGTAAAAATGCGCTAATTAGTTCGCAAATACAAGGCACAATAGGAAGTCGTAAAAATGCGCTAATTAGTTCGCAAATACAAGGCACAATAGGAAGTAGTAAAAATGCGCTAATTAGTTCGCAAATACATGGCACAATAACGCCGCAAAAAGAATGTTAAAAAAAAACAGAGTTGTAATTTGCTAAAAACAACGTAACATGTGGAAGCCCAACCAAAGTTGCGTACAGACAAACAAGAACATTTCCTAAACAGTTTAACAAATGAACTTACCAAGAGATAATATATAAGAAACCGGACCAAAATGTCTTTGGGGCAGAGCCAAAATAAAACCTAAGAGAGATGAAATGACGGGAAAAACTTATTAGAAAAATCGACACCAGAATGAGAGACAAATTGACCCAAAGTTAGACTTCCACAAACTTACCAAAACTGGAAACGAACAAAAAATTCAAAATGGAACAAAAACTAACGGAAAACAAAGAAAAAAAAAAACAAACCACAAGAAACGCAATCTCCGACACCAGCCAACAATCAACTCCAACCAACGTAACCTCCAACATTCAATAAACGCCACCTCGAGTCGAGATGCCCCAAGCCATAAATAGTGTTTTGTTTCCCGCACAAATTAAGGAAGGATCAGAGGAACGCACAATCAATGATGCGGCCGCAAAATAAGGACGCATGTATAAATACGTCACGAGACAAAAACACAATTCTGGTGTATTTCTAGTTTGAACATCACACATGGCTACAGACCAGGGAAACAATGGACAACAGTCAGGCGGTAAGTATTTCATGCATTTTGACTCAATGATTAATTATAAACATAATATTGTGCACGTTGTGAAGTTGAGAATTCTGCAAATTTACCCAAATAGGTGAGGAGGATGACATGGAAGAGGCTGCTGGGCCCAGTATTCCGGGCAAAGTTGCCAAAAAGAAAAGGCAGCCACAAATCACAAGAAAGGAGATGGAGGTTTTGATTCAGAAATGTGTGTACATCCTGCCACAGGCAGACAGGAATATGAGTGCAAGCCAGAAGTGGAGAATGTGGGAAGAGGTAACCGTGGATGTCAATCGGGTGGGTGATTATGTCCGTCTAGCCCGGGATGTCAAACGGCGGTAAGAAAACACTTGACCACCATAAAACCAAAAACCAAAGCAAATTAAAAGTAATGTTTCCAATTTAACCCACAGATGGCAAGACTTCAAATATCGCCTGAAACAAAAAATGGCCGACAGGGCTAGGCATGCAAGGGGGACAGGTGGTGGTCCCACCCCTGTGTCATTGGAGTTTAATGATTTAGAAGAGCTGGCACAGGGGTGTGTGCAGCCTGTGGAGGTGTTTGGCGTGTCCAACATGGATACGGACATGCCAGACTTTGCGGCTCCTCATGTTGTCCCAGGTAAATGTTGTGATGTCACCAACTCTGAAATGTTATTGTGCCAATATGTAGATTCTAATGTGAGTCTTTTCTCATTTTTCCAACAGAGATACAGGCAGATGAGTCTGCTCCAGAGGGGAGCCTTGGCCGCAGAATTTCTGCTGGCTCTGCAGGGGAGGAACCAGTACATCCGGCTGAGGACCCTGCAGAAGCCAGTCCAGGGCAATCCCCCTCACAGGCAGTGTCCCTCCTCACAGAACTCAATTTTAAATCGGATTTCCATACGGAGATTCTGCAGAGGATGGACGCCAGTCTGGTACGGGTGGCTGAGGCCCTGGAGCAAAATGCTGCGGCCAACGTGACCATTGGTCAGGCCCTGGCGGAAAATACCAGGGCCAACATCCGCATCGCCACTGCCCTGGAGCAGCTGGTTCGCCAGCACATGGTGGAGCCGACCTCCCTTCCTGCCGGAACATCAGGATCCTCCACCTCTGGCACAACATCAGCCAATCCTCCAAATGTGCCTAGCCCTGTGCCTAGTTCAGAGGCCACAACATCTGCCTCTGGACAGGCCAGCCCGATGACATCCCGGACCCGGTCTGGCACCCTCCCTCCCCCAGCCAAACGGGCGAAAAAACGGTGACACCATTGGCTACTTTTCCCACACTCCTTCTGTGCTTGCCTCATATTCCTTTCTGGCCAAAACTTCCCTCTCCTTTCTTGTGAATTGTTTTTAATTTTTGCATTTACGTTTACCCAAAAATTATTGTTTGCACAATTAATAAATATTCTGGAACACTGCCAAAAATGTTGGAGTTCAATATGTGTTTTTTTTTGGGGGGGGATACCAATAAATTTACCACACATGTACGACTTTGTATTCTAAAAATTTGGCAAAAATGGGTTACTTTTAATCCGGGCCCACAAGCCAACAACGTTCAAAATAAAAAATTACATATTGAAAAAAAAGTGCTCGTTAAGGAACGTTTAAAACATTACCTAAGGAGGAATAAACACCTTGCAAACACAAAATGAGGGACCAAACATAAACATGATGACATTATTGTTACAATAGTCCAAAAACGAACACATTGTGGCCAAAATACACCCACAAATGTACGCTAATTGATTGTGTAATCCAGACATTAGCAGCTATGATTTCCACCTGCGTTCGGTTTTGTGCTGTCCAAAAAAACTGCTTTCAAAACACAGACCAAGCCGTTTTTCAATCCAACACTAATTGAGTTTCTGACAAGCTGTGATTAATCGAAACAACATCGAGGAGTGCCGGGACGGAGGAGAAGGCCATCGCCACTGTGGTCGAGTTATCCAGCCCCTAAGCTGTGCGAGCATTTTGAAGGGAAAGAGGATCATCCTGTGACGTATGAGTTGGTACGAACACATTTGACGTTCGCATTTGTTAATGTATGTACGCCCAAAAAACGCCTTGCCACGCCTGCGTTTTTCCATCTCCACCCCCGTCAACGCCCAAAAACGGCCTGTTCTGTCAATCACATTTGACATGTCACTTCCTGTACGCTATTTGACGAACGAGACAAAAAAACCTCGCAATCTGCCGTACGCACATGCGCAGTGTAACACCGGCGCATGCGCGGTTACTCAACATCGGAACGCAACGAGCGTACTGCCTTTAACGAACGGCTCTGAATCAGGGCCTATATCAGCCTGGAAGAAATTGAACGTATGTGTAACGTTTTGAATAAAAGTAATACATATTAATTGGGGCAGATTGATGATTTAATGGAACAGTTGGTTGAGAGAAATTTGCATGAGCAAGCTGAAAAGAAATTACAGAGTGAATTGTCCTCCTTAAAAATATTCGTTGAGCAGGAGGAAGAAAAAAAGACTTAAAGCTCTTAAAGAGACAGACCTCAAATTAGCAGTTATGTCTGAATGCCTTGAGGAGACTGAAGCATTAAAGTCTATGATAAAACGTGAAAATTCTATGCTGCTCTCAAAGAATGAAGTGTTGTTGGAAAAGAGCCTTTAGAATGAGATGCTTTTGCAAATCAAGAGCAAGACACTTTTGAATTGCGTCAGAGGTGTGCGATACTTCATATGGAAGTGGAAGATTAAGAATGTGTTAATGGACATCCGAGTGACGCAGCGCATACAAAAGGAAATGTGGCTGATTGAAATCTGGTGTTAAGAGAAAAGGACATGGAGATTATCCGGCTTCAAGCAAGTTTGGAAGAAACTCTGCATGAATCCACAAAACAGTGATATATTTTTTTTAAAAACTGTACCATGTAGTGCTGTGATTGAAAAGTTGCAAGGAGAGAATGAGAACTTTAAAAAATGTCTGTTAAGTACACAGAACCAATTAAAAAATATCCAAATGGAAATGTATGCCAGATAACTGGAGTTTCAGTGTAAAATGAAAAGTTCCACGTGGAAGTGGGAAAAACAGAAAAGAAAATAAGTTGGATAACGCATTGAAATTGGATTCTGGCCCCAAAATGGCGCCTGGTATATTTACTGAACCTAGTGGGACAGAAATACAGAAACTCAAGAAGTTATTAATGGTTGATCGTGAAAAGGCTGACATGAAGAGTGATATGCTAGAGATGCAAAGTGACTTGTATAATGAACAGCAAACAAACAGTGATTTGCTTGAACAAAGTAGTATTCTCCATAAGGATAATATCTTTCAGCGGTGGCTCAATGGAGATGTCCTCATTAAATGTACCCTTGTGCAAGATGGACCTCAAGCATCAAAATTGGGAAACTCCCTAATTAAATACTAGTTAATATTGACCGTCCTGTGAAGAGTAATACTACTGTATTTGAAACTGTGTCTTTATGCAACCAGGATGGAACTTGCAATGCAGCTGAATATGTTTGTGAGGAAGTGAAGTTGTCTCACCCTACAAGGTGTGAAGCAAGTAAACCAGGTAAACCGAGCTGAAATTAAAGACCTCTATGGAGAGTGAATCTGAATCTGTGCTGATGGAACATGTTGCAGTTGTTCACCATAATTTCAATGCCCAACAAGTGGATGCCCAAGACAATCCAAGAGATATGATGATTATTGAAGTGGCAGACCCATGAGATGAAGTTTGTGAATCAATGGAAACATTTGAGTCCAGAAACTGAGAGTGGCAGTGCCAGTATGTTCTCTGATTATATACAGCCAAATAATGATGCTGGTGGTTCTCAGGATGATGGTGGCTCCTTGAGATAGGAAAAGTTTTCCAGACAAGCATACTAGTAGCCAATACAGTGCATCGAGGCTGAAGGTTAGAGATGTTTCAAGCAGAAGTGGTCCAATCGGTGTGCCAGGAAGAGGTTTAAGCATGAGAAGCCTTGATTGGGTTAAGAAGAAACTGTTGTCTGAATCAGAAGGGTCTAAGGAAAGGTCTGCTTCTGACAACAGAAGTGTACAGGATGGAAATCCTGGCATCTTGCCATCTGATATGAGGAACATTTGTGACATTCTTAAATACAGCTTTATTTGAAATCTGTTCATATGGAGAATATTCTTGCAAAAGTTGAAAGTATTGTCACACAATTGCGGGGCATTCTCACAGACATATAAATTTCCATAAGGTTAAAAAAAGGAAGAGACTCAGGAACCTGGATGATGAGACCACCAGATGACAGACAAGTCTGGATGATATTTGTAGATGTGGTAAAGGGCCCTGTGAAGAGAGACTTCATCATAATAATGCCTTTTCCCAAATCGCTCAACCCAGGGGTTGTGAGCTGGGGAGGGTGTGGCAATAACATGCTAGTTGGTGATAGTGAGCCATGTATTCTATGTGGGGCTGGAGGGATCCGCCCACATAGAGTATTTATTGTTCTACTCTAAGGGCTGCCTTGTGAACAGAACTCAGATGAGGGCAAACAAGGCAGACCTGGCAGGCTGAATGTGGAATAAGTCTAAGGAGGACTGAGACAACTACAGAGCCCAGTGTGCCTGGAGGCCAGGCAGGTTGTTAGGGGGGAGCGGGGGGGGGGGGGGGGGGCAGGAGGCCAATGTACAGACCTGCAGTCAGAAAATGAAGGACCACTAAAGAGACTGACTTTGTGGAAATCAGGCCAAGAGACAGGACTGAGATTTTTGAGAGTCTGTGTTACATTTGCAGACTAGCTGCCCATTGCAGTCATGGCTCAAGGTAATGCCCTGAATGTGAGGCTAGGTTGTTTGTTATTTTGGTCCTAAATGCTGACACAGTAAAGCTCCATTAATTTTCATTTAAACCTAAAAAACTGCATGTAGATCGTTATTATGCACCTAGACACTGCACCACTGACCAGCTACCGAGCTAAATTACCCCAAGTTATCACAATACTTATGATCATTCTGTCATCATACGAACAAACATTGTGGAGGTTGGGATTGGGGGCGTGCACACGAAAAAAGGGCAGAGCAGCAGATAAGAAGGAGCCCTCCCAACTGTGCCCCCCCACACCTCCTATCGCCTGGGAGGTACAATGGGTCTATTTTTATGTGGAGGCTTGGAGCTGTAGTGTCATCTTCTGCATTGTTAATCTGCCCATGCTTTTGTGTCCCCCATATCAAAACTTAGTAATGGTGGCTCCTATGTAACACCTATCGTCATTATTTATCAATAAATCAGACTTGTCCTTGAAGTTGAGCCCTCATCAACTGTGTGGTTCAACTGAACAGAGTAGAGAGGGTTGAGAAAAGTGGGGGAAACTAGTAAGGGAGGGGAAAGAAGCAGGGGCATCTTAAGAGAGGAGGGGCCCATGTGCACTCCCCGTGTGGGGCCCCCTCCTCCCTTCCCGGTGGCCGGCAGGCGACTGACGTGGCTGGCCAGCCACCTGAGCATTAGTAGACTCTGGGCACTAGAGTGTGCCGGGGGTCTACTGCGCATACGCAGAACGCCGTAAAAATGGCCATGGCAGCCATTTTCAGGTGGTTTGAGCAGCGCTGACACCTGACGCGGTTTAAAGTTTAAAATAATATGGGTGCAGGGTGTGCGGTGCGGGCCCCCCTGGACCCGTGTGCCCCGCACACACTGCACCCATTATAGAAACGCCACTGGGGAGAAGCCTGGCATCACATGGATCTTAGTTAGAGAAAGTCAGTGAGATTAGGCTAAGTGGTTTGTCCAGGAAGACCAAGCGCTTGGGCATTTATGAAGTTTGTCGTTGGATTATGCTGGTAATTGATTCCAGACTATAAATTTTATGGGGTAGATTGATTTGTCCAATTTGCCGTATTGTAACACTAGCTGTGGGCAGAATATGGCTAATCAGGCAGGTGAGCAGGGAAAATGAGAGGCAGGAGGGCATACGGATACTAATTACCTGAGCGATGAGATTGTGGACTTTGTGGCAAAAATTTACATTAATGGGGCAGTTTCACCAAACATGGGAAGAGCACCCATCTGGTAGCATCCTCTCCAACAGCAATCAGAAACATTTGGAAAGATCACATAGAGATGCCCCTGAACAAGATGCCATCATTAGTATAATTTGTAAACTCCCTCTTTTTTTCCTAGCACAGATTGACGCAGATTTTTTTCCCATTCTCCTGGATTGTGGGTCTCTCCGATGTCCTCCTCCCACTTCAGTTCATGCAGGTTCTTGGGTGGTTGATTGTGAAGCAGGAGGTTGCAGTAAAGCGACTAAATAAGACCTCTGAAGCCAGTTTTGCAAAGTTAGAGACTCAAGTATTATGGGGTGCTTATTGAAAAGAATCAATGGAGGTATAGAAATGTCTACTTTGCAAGTATTGATAGAAACAGGAGGAAGGGAGGCTGATTCGCTGTTGGAGTATGTAGAAATCTGGGAAACTGCGGAGGGGAGCAACATCAGAGAGAATTTTGATGTTGTATGAAGTCCAAAACACAAAAGCTCTGTGATCCAGGCCTGGTGGGAAATTGGGATTCAGCTCAACCTGGCAGGGTACTCAATTGCCAATTTGCAGTAACTCCAGATTGCAAGGGAAAATTTCAGGGTGGGTTGGTAGCTAGTTGGGTGCGTTCCTGTCAAAAGTGTCAAGCCAAAATAACGTGTAGGGGAGAGCTATCCAATCATGTCAGCCTCGAGATCAGCCCACAAGCGTGTGTGATGAGGAGCATGACTGAGGACTGCTTGGGCTAAATGGGAAGCTAAGTAATACTTGTGTATGTTTGGCAGTCCAAGGCTGCCTTCTCTCTGGTGCTTACATATGTACAGAGGCGGACTCATGGCATCTTCCAGACCAGATAAAATGCATTATACTGCTCTGCAAGTCACCCAGAACATGGCATGGCAGTCAAACTGGAAGCATCTTAGACTTCATATAATTTTAATGTTTTTGTTTGTTTGACAGAACTACAAAAAAATAAAAAACCAAGAAAGCCATGCCCATAAACAACATTGATAATGAGATTGCAGGTAAATGTTCTTTTTTTTTTAAATGTGTAACTCAATTTGCCCTGTTTAACAATCTAGACATAACTAAAGTTAGTAAATTACTCTTCTGTAGGACCATCAAGGACAGTAGCACCTCTTTAACAAGGAGAACACTAAACCAGGAAGAGACTGCAGTTCCTCAACGGTGTATCCATGCCATGACCTCATCTGTTGTGACTCCTATGCAACCGATCGGTGAGATTTATAAAATGTACAAACGTGCACATTAACATTATTTGTTCTCAACACAGCATGATGCACTAGTTTAGTTTTGCAAGCATACAAACAATGTAGACTACAAACATAAATACTTCCATTGCTTCCCAACAGATTCAGTTCTTGAGAGCCAACATCAGTCAGGGAATATATGGCTGCAGAGAGAGAGAGTAGGAAAAATTAATCACATTGGACTTGTTTCCTCTGACACCAGGAAGACAATCAACTGAAGAGGCAGCCAACCAAGAGCCACAACCAAAACAGCCAGCGGAGAGACGCGCTACTGATCCTGAAACAGAATTTTCAATTTCTACTTTTGAACAAAAGCAAATGGATCTTATGCCTACCCAAATCCACCAAATTGGCTATGTTTCAAAACAAATGGTGAAACCATGTGCTGCCCTCAATTAATCAAATATGAATCGCCTATGTACAGCTATAGAGACTCAACCTACAATCCTAAAAATCAGAATTCAAGAGTCCCATACTAATTCTATTAGAGTATTAAATAGAAACATGTTATCCTTAGGGTCTCAATCTCATCTTCTAGCAGCACACCACAAATGAGTTCTGCACCCTCAACTCCACCCAGGCGTAGTCTCCACTGAAGAGGTGGCTATGCATGGTAAAACCCATAGGAACACCCCTACTCCTAACACAAAAAGGAGAAATGTATGCATTGGTTGATGCTCTACATGTATGTTATGTTGTACCTTTATGGTTGAAAATTACTTATTTAGTGTTTTTTTTTTCATTTGAGTGTGTAATACAATTTGTTGCAAATTGATTTTTATTTTTCAATACAAATGCAAATGACTGATATTTATGTAATGGTTAAAGCAGTGTGATTATAAATGACACAGAAGAAATTTTGGGTTCAATCCTATTAGGTGTGAACTGCGAGGTGTGAAAAGCAAGTTGCTGTTTTCTCTGCGAATTCGCATAGCGAATTCATTTTGCAATCCAATTATCAACTCACACTGAACCAGTCAGAGTAAATTTGCATTTTTCCATTCGCACCTCCCTGAGGGAAAGAGATGGAAGGGGACATTTTTATTTTAAAGTTAAAATGTCGGGACACAATGCTGAAACCCTTGGACCCACCCTAATGACTAATTAGGCAATTGTAAGATTCCAATTAGCTGAATTAGTCCAATAATTTGGGGTAAAATAATGGTATCAGATTACCCCAAAATCAACTTTTTCGTTAGTTTAGGCACCCCAATTTTATTTTTTTGCAGTAAAAAAAACAAAACATTTTATATATACTGTATATATAAATATATATTTATTTATTTTTACAGGTTTTCAAAGTACCCCAAAATTTCCCTTTTTTTCCCGATTAATTCGTTTGAGATTAAATTTAAAAAGTTAGATTTTTTATAAAAAAAAATTTATTATTTTTTTTTTTTTAAATAAGCACAAATCAACCATTTGACTCAATTTGCAAAACTTCAGTATTTTATTATGCCCACAAACAGCCTTCTTTATGGTCCTGCTGACAAAATTATTAATTTTGGGGGTCCAGGATGGTCTCTCCACTTTTTCATGCACTTCTCTCACATCACATTTGGAAGTCAATTCGCAAACCTCTACTGCAAGTACAGCAAATAGGCATTTTTAATTGGATTGGAAAATTCTCGGGTGTGTGCATTCATGTGAAGTCTGCAAGTTTCATAAGACAAACTCGCTACTCACACCTAATTACATTGATCTCTAAGTGTTTGGTAAAATTTATAAGATTTTGAAGGATAACAATACAATATTAGAGTAAGTTCAATTTCACTAGAAATAGCTGGTGGGTTTTGATGAAACAAAATTAAGGCACTTATTGAACATTCATCATGGTGAAGTATACTTACATAGAAAATAGGATGATATTGTTGCACCTGTTGTTGTCAATTTTTATAGGCTTCATGATAAAGCCTTGACCAATATTTGAATACTTTGAAACATAAACTCACAGCTCAATTACTAGTCTATTATTTTTGACATTTATCCATTTTTTTTTTGGCGGTTTCTATCGGGTTTGAAAACCTGATGCTTAATAAATCCATGGTTTCTATTCTTGACAATTTAAAATAGGGATGTGCAAGCTAGGATAGGTTCGAGTTTGCACGTTGAGTTCGGATTTTTCCTTCCAAAAAAACGGAACTCAGAAAGAGGCAAAACGTCATCTTGCATGGACGAACATCATCATTCCTGGACTTTTGTCCAGGAATGATGATGTTCGTCCATGCAAGATGACGTTTTGCCTCTTTCTGAGTTCTGTTTTTTTGGAGGGAAAAATCCGAACTCAACGTGCAAACTCGAACCTATCCGAGCCTGTACATCCCTAATTTAAAATAATCGATACTTGGTCCAATGGATTATTGCTGTCTAAAGTTGGCTTATTCTGTGAATTCCTAATGGATTTGACTTTTACTATACTAGCTAAAGTACCCAGCGTTGCCCGAGTTTAAATCTTCGACTTATTACATTTTGTTATGTGATGTTGTCCAAATCCATCCAGTGGAAGGCCCAGAACAGGCTCCCTGTGTCAAAGTTCTGCCTGGCGCACTCCATCGTGAGGTGTGACTGGGACCCTAGCCCCCCTAAAACCCGGCCAGGATCCAACTGGACAACCTCGCATTGGTGTCCGAATGCATAACCAGACAGACAAACAAACAAACAAACAGTCCAATTAATTTTTTATATAAGATGTGCCAATTGTTGCTTTGTCACGTTGTTGCTATGTGGTCTAATAGCTTACTTTTTTTATACTAAATAACAATGTAAGATTGGGCAGCTTTACTTTGAGAGCTGTGGAAGATATTCGCAAACAAACTTACTTCTTTTATATACAGTATATAATAGATAATTTAGATAGAAATCAGCACAATAAGATTATGGACAGTTTGGGATTTGAATTCAATGAGTGTTGACTAATGTGTTTGAGACAATTTCTAATGTATATTATAAGGCCATACATCAACATTAAAGGGGTGTAGCCGTGAGGGAAGCCAATGCAAGACGTTTTTGTATCTCAAAAATACCCTGGATTATAATAATTAAATCCTGGGTATTACGGGATACAAAACAGACTGTGAATTGGGCATTGGGATAATATTTAACCTTCTTGGTTTTGATCTTATTGTCCAGTCATCTCAGGCTCTCCAATATGCTTGTAGAATAGATGGGTCCCATGATGAAGTTGGATTCAGTCACTGATAGGCTGGGAGTGCACTGTGCAGTGACATCATTACTGTGCGACACGCTCACAGCCAATCACTGACTGAGAGCAGGTGCATCACAGGATCAAAGGCTGCTGTGAATGGCAAAGTTCTCTCCACTGTGATTGGCTCCTGAGGCCGTGACATAGGCAGACATAGGCAGTCCCCCTACAGGGAGCTACCATCACGCCGTTCATGACATCTGGTAATTATAATGAGCGACCACGTGAGTAAAGCAGCTGCTGAAGAACCTCTACTCCATTATTCAAACAACCTGTATTAGCGCTCATACCACCTGTACCCTCTGTCATTATCACTAAGAAGTCTCATACTCATCAGTACCAACAACCATTCTGCTTCTTTACAGCAATGACAACTAGATGCAGCCCATCCGTGTGATCACTGCACCAGGCTCCCTGCTGTAGTTGACCCTTGCTGTATGCTGTCCGTCATGATCCAGGCTATTTAATTCACCAAGTTGTCCGCTCGTTCTTCACCACTTCTTAGAGCCATTCTGCCTATACAAGACTACAAAGGCTTTAGATGATGGGGATGGACTGGTAGCCTAATTAGGGATGTGGTGTAAACCATAGATGGTCTTAAACATTGATGATTTTTGCTCATTGGTCACACGCCATCAATGGCAAGGTGTCAATGGTAAAATCAATGTCAAGTATCTGATTTGTGCACCCCTAATCCACACAACTGCATCAGCTCTTAAGTTTCTTCTGTCCTCACTATTGATATTATTTTGGAAAATGTTTACTTTATAAACTTAATTTTTTCACTCTTACATTGGACAACCATCGAGTCACTCATGGGAGCAATACAGTGGCTTGCAAAAGTATTCAAAACCCGTAAACAAGTCAACAGATTTGTTTGTATTACAAATTATTGTATTACAAATTGTATTGTATTATGACACTTAAGATGGCCACACATCTAAAGACAAACTAGTTGGCTGGTTGGAAAGAAAATCTGGTAATGTATGGCCGCAAATGACAATCGACTGCTTGCTCCCAAATGGCAAAAAATGGTGGTTCAAGCAAGTTGGTTTAATAAAATGGATTATTATTAAGCTGCAACGGTTTCCATGGCAGCGTCCGCTCTCAGCCAATCAGCACTTTTCTGTTAATGTTAATGGAGTGGCGGAGAGTGACCTTCTGTTACATCGCTTGGCACCGGGCACTATCTGGTGCATATCCATGGGCACACACTCGTTTTTTATTTATTTTAAAAAGATGTTTGAATTACTACATGGACAAAAGAGGACCAAGCACCTCCATGGATTTGGTAAGTATGAAGTGTGAGTGTTTTACATTTTTAATAAAGGATTAACACATTCAGTGTCTGTGTCCCGTCATTATTTTAATATTTTCATTACTGTGGGACTACAGATGCCAGTGGGCCCTTAATGTCCAGGCATACTGGTGCATGTTCTTCCACAAGTGCCTGCATGCCAGGGCAAAGTTGCTGGAACCTGTAGTCCCACTGAAAGCCCATTGATGCAGGGAATAGCTCTGGAGGGAGCACACCATTTTATTTTTGGGGTCCCCACTTTCCAAGAATTTTGAGCCCTGGGCTGACCAGTTTGGGTCTGGTTTTACATTATGGCATGGGGATCCCATGCTGTGTGTCTTCCTGCTATAGTGTAAGCCCCCCAGCTGATTCAGCCAGTGCTGGTTATTTAACAATGCCATTTTACCCATTTCTTTACTAAATACCGCCTTCAAGATATTTTTTTAAATAATGGCTAATAGGCTACAAGATATCCTCCCTGATTTGTTAACTAACGATACTCGATCAGAACCTCTATACACTCCTTCCTATACCTTCTAATATCCTGCCTATACCTTCTAAAGATGACGCTAATTTGCGTACGCAGTCATACAGTAAATAAAGACTTAAGACCTGGAATCTGTGGTTCCAAAGCACAAGTATTATTCAAGTAAAAGTACAGTCAGTTACACGCTATTGATCCAGACACAATTCGGCGCAAAGGAATTATACAGACCCAAGTACAGTATACATATGCAGCGCTTCCGGACCAGATGTTAGGCATCAGCAAGAAACCCCTCGTCTATCAGCATTCAGTACGAAGACTGAAAACCCAGCACACATATTTATATCCCCCAGGGATGGACAAAACAATAGAGACGTTTGTTGCTGATGCTATTAGTTCCCAAGGGGGATCCATCTGTTACAGAGCATTTAACAGGCTGATTCAAATAGACACAACCCAGCCTCCGACAACTGAGGGTCCCTAGATTCCTGCCACATGCAACATCCTGACAGTTATTTATATCATATACATTTTGTTGCTTGAAGTCTCTGTGGTCCATAACTCGAGAATGCATAATGCGATCTCCCCACCGATATCACCGGAATACTGTGGAAAGAGTACGCATCAGTACAAAACCAAACACGGCTTACTTAGCATGTATAAAACCTTAGTTGCCAAACAATCTTTATTTCATAGCATTTATACTAAATGAACAACTTAAATCTTATACCTTAAAGCTTATGAAACCTTGTATGTGAATATGAAATGTGTGAGTATGCAGGGTTTGATATAAGGACGCTAGTTAGCTTGGTGCGGATGCGTGCGCATTTAGCTACTAAACAGCGTTTTTCATTCAGGGTCTTATGCATTCGCTAATATGCGACTAGTTAACAGCGCAATTGTGCATATTACTGTGTGTATGGGAAATGAGGAAAGATGCAATCGCAGGGTGCTTAATAGTAATATTGCCATATGTACTTAAATGTGAGTTTATCTAAAATGGCGCTTGGGCGGCCATTCGCAAAATGGCATCTTGCGATCTCATTTCCAAGATGGCGTCTTGCGGCCAAGCGCAAGATGGCGTTGCTGCGATTCAATTTTAAACTGATATTGTCTCAGCCAATTTTCCAGCTTCGACAGTCCACCCTTTGATAGCAAACAACATGCTATCACAATCTATTCTCTGAGTTTTAATTTTAGGCTTACATTTACATATTATTTAGTGTTATTATGGGATGGCACAAGGTGGTTCTTAATCCATCAATAATGTGTCTCTGGTGGGGACATAAAACTACTATTATACGCACACCCCGGAACTTGGAAGATCATGTGAAAAGTGTGGGAATGCACCAGTCTTATAAAAGCAGTCTTGAAGGGGAATTGAGACTTTACATTATCTGAGGTGTTCTAAAAATAACATTTCAATAATACATTCTATGCACGTCTAAATATAATACATTAAATGATGGTATTTCCTAGTTCAGGGTTGTAATGCAGTTCTATATTTACCTCGGTATTCATATTGTCATTACTGACCACCATCATAGTTTCGTTCTTGCGTTTTACTCTATTTTTACATTTTCCACACTTCAACACAATAGGAACACACCGGGCGCATATGCCAATTATTATGATGACAATTAGTATAAGGATCAAGAATTTGCCTATGCTGGCGATCACTTCCTGGACCCATTCCCCTAGACCTGAGAACCATTTTACTGGGTTCAGCCATGAAACCCATTCTTCTATCTCTTCCCCTACTTCAGCCACTGAAGCGGTATGGTTCTTACGAAACTCCCATTTTAGCTACAGAATTTCATCCATCTTTCGGTCTATCACCTCCTTAGGGTCGCTAGTATCATTGGTGATGTAGGTGCAACATTTTACTCCAAACTGGGTGGCTAACATTATGCAATACCCTCCAGTAACAGCAGTTATATAATTTAACACTAGCCTGTGTTGCACCAGTTCTTTCTTGTATGCTTGCAATTCTCTCCCTGTATACCTGAATGTGTCATCGTACATCTCAGTGATATTATCTATCAATTTAGCAAGTTCCTGAATATACCTAAAATTTAATGTACCCTGAGCAATCCTGGTGGGATCCAGTGCAACTAAAACTTGAAAGCCAGTTGTCTCACTGATTAACTGAGTGGCTTTATGCACATCACCAGGTATCATATTTCTTTTGCCTCTGTGTTCATATTGTGTGTGAAGATATGGTGACGGTGTGTTTTTATGTATACCAAGCATTTCGACATGTGTGAGGGTCATAATTTCTGGGACTACTCTTCCTAGGTAACACAAACCTTCAGAGCTCGGGGAGAGACATTTATACGCTTTTCTTCCACATATGAAATATACATTATCAGGGAGAACATAAGGAATGGTATGCATCATTATCATTAAGCACATTTCCCTTGCAAACAATCCTATTTCTGGGTCTTCCATCTGGTACATGCAAGTTTCTGGCTGTATTATTTTAGCACAATAACCATTTGGCACCTTACCAATAATTTCTTTGGTGGAACTCAATGTATACCTATACCTAAAATGTTTCCCACCAGATTTAATTGAGCGTAACAGATCATGGTTTATGGACTCATTATCAGCTCTTTGTGAGAAGGTCATCGTCTGATTATTCCCCGTCACTTCCCAACCTCTGGGTTTATTGGGGTTGGTTATGTTTAAACACAAAAGTGATCTATCTACTTGGAATTGATATAGTTTGAAATGATGTGGTTTGGATGAGAGAAATTTTCCATCCAAGGTTTTCCCTTTTTGCAATTCTAAAATTTCCGTGGTATTCAGCGGAAATGGCACCAACCCTACGTTATGCTGTCCCTATGGCACGTGTGAACACACCCAGCAATCAGTTTGATTTAACACTTTGCCTACCATGCTATGATAATCCTCTAAAGCAGGGGTCTTCAAACTTGGCCCTCCAGCTGCTGTGGAACTACACATCCCAGCATGCACTGCCACCTTTTTGATATAACAGCATGCTAAAACTATGTGCAGTGCATGCTGGGATGTGTAGTTCCACAGCATCTGGAGGGCCAAGTTTGAAGACCCCTGCTCTAAAGGATACCCACCCCAGTACGGGTTATATTTAGGTTGGCACCGTTGGATACAATTCTCATCAACTAGGGACCCACATAGCTCACAAATACAGGAATCTTCAGACGATAAACCTCCACACCTTCCCCGAGTATCCAGAATGACAGCTCTCTTAACAATAACAGTACTAAGATTGGTCAGACACTCCCCTGATTGGCATTGCATTCCTCCTGACTCCACTCCATCAGCACTGCCATCAGCTCCCATTTCCTCAATCGGTCCCCCATCACAGAAACTGGATATTTCCGAACCGACCAGAATGGTGAACACTCTAAAAGAGAATATGAAAATGAACACAGCAGGCCCGTCCATTGTCACAACAAGTCCTGCAAAATTCTCTCAGTTCAGGTATCTCACTACAACCTGCTCAATCCTCCTGGAACAAGCTCGTGATTGACAGGTCCATGCTATCAGCCTTGTCTCCGACTTGTTTCTCCACCGGCTGATTGACCTTATTGCAGTGAGTGGAATGGACCCAGGTATTTCTCTCGGCCACCTTCAAAGATGTAGTACTCATCAGCAGCACCTGGTATGGATCTTCCCACCGATCAGTCAAACAACCTGAATGCAAGAAATTTCTGATCATAACATATTCTCCTGGTTTAACATCATGACAGTTAGTTTCAGGCATATCATTAGACAACAATTTCAGTTTCTGCTGCTGTTGCTTTAACTGCTTACTCATTGATATAAGATACTTTACAGTTACCTTGTTGTTACCCTTCAGGTCTTCCTGTGGACTTATGATCAAATGAGGTTGTCTACCGAACAATATTTCAAATGGGGACAGATTTAGAGGAGGTCTAGGAGTGGTCCTTATGCTATGTAGGACCAAAGGTAACGCTTCTGGCCATCCTAGTCCAGTCTCTGCCATAATTTTGCTTAACTTATTTTTAATAGTCCTGTTCATCCTCTCTAATTTGGCACTGGCTTGCGGTTGGTAGGTGGTATGAAGTCGGCTATTAATACCCATCAGCTTACACATATTTTGAAAAACATCACCTGTTAAATGAGTACCCCGATCACTCTCGATGATTTTAGGGATACCGTACCTGCATACAAATTCCTGAACTTTTTTCTTGGCAGTAAACGCAGCAGTATTAGTGGCCGCTGGGTAGGCCTCAACCTAGTTAGAAAATACGTCTGTGCACACTAATACATACTTAAGGTTCCTGTAGGGTGGTAATTGGATGAAATCAATTTATATCACCTGGAAAGGTCCATCAGTCGGTGGAATGTGGGACGGTTCGGTAGGGATCGCTTTCCCTATGTTCTTCCTCAAGCAGGTCAGACAGGACATTGCTATCTTTTCTGCTTGTGAAGAAAAACCTGGTGCGCACCAGTATGCCCTCACCAACTTGCACATACCTTGTTTACCCAGATGAGTCAGACTGTGTGCTGTCTCAGCCAGGCTGGGGTAATATGCCTTGGGGGCTACTGGCTTACCTTGTCCGTCCCTCCAGAGCCCGGAGGACTCTTGCCCACATCCCTTGGACATCCAAATGGATTTTTCCTGAATTGAACACAAATTTTGCATCTCAATTAATTTCAGCATATCAATTGTTTGGAAAGACATAATTTTTTCAGTTGGAGAAAACATTTTTAACCCTGCTGCCCATTTTGCAGCTTCATCGGCTCTGTAGTTGCCCAGTGACACCGGATCATCCTCACATGTATGGGCTTTACATTTAATTACTGCCACCGCTTTGGGCAGTTGGATTGCTTCTAAAAGATGTTTTATGTGTTGGGAATGTGCAACTGGTGTGCCTGCTGCTGTCATAAAATTTCTCAGACGCGATAGAGCCCCAAAATCGTGCACCACCCCGAACACATACCTCGAGTCAGTGTAAATGTTAGCAGATTTGCCTGCTGCCAGTTCACACGCTCTAGTTAGTGCTACTAACTCTGCCACCTGGGCTGAGTGAGGAGGACCAAGAGGCTTAGCTTCTATGATGTCTGTGTCATTTACAACAACATAACCTGTACATAATTCACCTGTGTCTGTATGTCTATGACAACTCCCATCCGTATAAAAGGTCACATCCACATTCTCTAAAGGTGTGTCATGTATGTCAGGTCTAGCAGTAAAGGTCTGATTCATATATGTCATACAATCGTGCGTATCATTATGTCTGCTGAACTCACCTCCCTCCAGCAACTCCTCTCCTTCCACCCTTTGTACATCATGTTGTACATATGGTAAATACGTTGCTGGACTCAGCGTGCTGCAATGTTTAACAGTAATGTTTGCGGGTGCGATTAGAGCTAGTTCCCATTTGTTAAACCTAGCTGAAGAGACATGTCTGGTTTGAGCTGAGTTCAACAGAGCAGATACAGCATGGGGAGTGTAGACAATCATATCATGACCCAATACTACATCCCCACTTTTACTCACCAATAGAGCGGTAGCTGCTACACTTCTCAAACAGGTGGGGAGTGATCTTGCCACAGTGTCCAATTGGGCACTGTAATATGCTACGGGCCTACTGGCATCACCATGTTTTTGTGTAAGGACACCTGCAACACAACCATCGACACGATCGGGCATTGAGGAAGAGACTAATTCCTGTAAAGGTAAGGCCAAAATAGAAAAACCTGGGATCCACATTCCACAGTATCCACACATTCCCAAGAAGGTACGAATTTACTGTTGATTCTGCGGCAGTGTCATGTTTTGTATGGCCTGGATTCTATCCATTGTAAGATGTCGTAAACCCTGGGTTAGACAGTGTCCCAAATCTTTTACTCTGGATTGGCACGGCTGTAGTTTGTCCTTAGCCACCTTGTGTCCTGTATGCGAGAGATGAAGTAACAAAAGTTTAGGATCATTTAAACATGACATAAACAAATCAGAACATAGCAATAATTCGTCAACATATTGAATTAGAACAGATCCATTGGCAGGTTGGAAAGATTGTAAACAGTCGTGCAATGCCTGGGAGAAGATACTGGGGCTGTCTATGAAACCTTGGGGTAACTGTGTCCATGTGTATTGTAAACCTCTGTATGTAACTGTGAATAGATACTGACAGTCAGGGTGGAGAGGCACAGAGAAGAAAACAGAACAGAGGTCAATGACAGTGAAATGGGTTGTGTTTGGTGGGATCTGCATCAGAATGACAGCTGGATTTTGCACTACAGGGAATTGGCTCTCTACCACCTTATTAACACCTCTAAGGTCTTGTACCAGCCTATAACCCCCCCCCCCACCACTCTTTTTCACTGGAAAAATGGGACTGTTGGCTATACTAGCTGTACGAACTAAAATTCCCTGTTGCAATAATCGCTCAATTATTGGAAAAACCCCTATTTCTACCTCCTGTTTTAGTGGGTACTGGGGAATTTTTGGAGCTTGCCTACCGCCTTTTAAATTTACCATTACAGGGCTTACATTTGCCATTAATCCAGTGTCCTGTCCATCCTTAGTCCAAAGGGAATCTGGAATTTGGGACATTTCATCTACCTGGGATGGATTTTCATTTAAACTTGTAGAGTGATACATTATCCTTTGGGGAGTGTTCAATATATCCCGCACCTCATGTGCAACTCTCTCTGGGATATCTAAAAATACACCATCAGGGGTGCAGTATATAACACATCCCATCTTACATAACAAGTCTCTTCCCAGCAGGTTAGTAGGAGCCGCAGCAGCCAGGAGGAAAGAATGCCTGGTATGCAACGGCCCAATAGTAACCTCTGTGGACTTTGTTAAAGGATAATGTTCCACTTTACCTGTTACACCCATTGTTGGTACTGTCTCGTTGGTCACCTGTAAATTAACGGGAGATTTTATCACTGACCTGGTCGTCCCTGTGTCTACAAGAAAAGGATATTCAGTACCAGCTACATCAACCATCATGACCGGTTCTTCCCTAGTACTTCCCGTTAACCTGACTATCTGTAGACTACAGGTATGACCTGACCCCTAGCGTTGGCTACTATTCTCCAATAAAGCATTTACGGCCACAATTGGAGCTGGTGCCTGTTGGACATTTGCTGGTGTCTGTGCATATCCCTTATGGGGATATCCAGGTCTTCCCTGACTTGGGGTTCCTACTCTTTTTACTGTACAGTTTCTACTTAAGTGTCCTGTTTGTTTACAGTTAAAACATGTTCGTGTATCGGGTGAAGACATGTGCTGTTGTGAGGTTTGAGCAGAGGATAAAGGTGGTGGATATGGGTAAGGATAGGGAGGGTAAGGGTATTGTGGGGGATAAGAAGTTTGTGAGTAGTATGGGACCTGTGGTTGTGTCGGGTTAGTGGGATAGAGTTGTGTTTGTTGATGCGTAGGGTTAGTGAGGGCACATACTTGTTCAGATGTAAATGTGTGTGCAAGTGCAAGTGTGTCGGTTGGCTGTGATGTTACCATCATTCCCTCCAGAGCTTGGATACTGACAGCCATTAGTTTTTCGCTCTGGGCTTCTCTCTTCTTTGAGATGTTTTTATCATGTTCGATGGCGGTTTCTATGAGGGTATCTATTGTGAGTCCCTGCCAGCCAGGCTGTGAGGTCTGAACCCGGGTTTTTAAACTCTCTTTCAGACTGTCCACGAGTACCGTGACTATCATTCCCCTGTGGTGAGTGCTATCTTTAATATCCTCTATCCCAGTGTACTGGGTGATAGCCTGCAGAGCCCGGTCGCAATAATCTTCTGCAGATTCACTCTCCTTTTGCTTAATGGTGAAAATTTTGTTCCAGTTAACTACTACTGGAAAATATATACCCAATTGAGTTACAATGCGGAAAATGTTACCTTGGTTTACTTGGTCGGTTAAGGGAACGTCACCATCCAATACACAATCCGTGATAAATTTTGTCACGTCGGTATTGCGTGTTAGACAGGCCCTTAACACCACATGCCAATCTTTATCAGTGGGCTCATATGAACTACCCAAATTTCTCAAAAATCTTTGACATTTGGCTAGTTCCTATTTGGGATCGGGAAAATCATTTATGATGGAATTTAGTTCTGCTCTTGTCCAAGGACAATGCATTACTACTTCCCTCGTGGGCACTATACCGTTCGCATCTGCATTGTCCGCTCGCAAGAGGGTCGACGGTCTGCACTGCGCATGCGCACGACGGAGGGAGCTCTGTCGTGCGCATGCGCGAGATGCGACGAGCGAAGGACTTTCCTTCGCTCGTAGTGTCTCATCAAAGGGGGCGTGCTGTCAATGTTGACTGACAGCACGCCCCCTTTGGTGATGTCAGTGGGAGTGATTTTGGCTCTGATAGACCCAAAATCACTCCTGGCCTTGCGGTTGAAAAACTCAACCGCAGGCTTTTGCTCGCAGTTTCGATGGACGCTCGTATATGCTGTGGGTGGTGACCCACAGCTATACGAGCGTCCAGGAGGACGCTCCATATTAATGGAGGTGGGCCCTGATTCAGAGCGAGCGCTCTGGTCAGAGCGTCCGGCTCTGAATCAGGGCCATTGTCCGAATGGGATGCAGACCAGTAGCGCTGCTACCTTTGACCTGGTTACCTGGCTGGGGGTTTAGTCTGCTGCTGCTACGTATGGTATGAACAACTTCCTGTACGGGTGCAGAGGGTGTTAACACTTCCCTTGCTGTTACCGATGGAGATGGCGGCACCACTCGTGATTGTGGAGCATCTATCATCTGCACAGCATGGGAAATGGCAGACATTACAATAGGCTCATCATCCACATCATAAACATTTTCTTTATGGTTGCTTAAGAGAGGGTACAAATAGCTTGTTACATTTTTATGAGAATTTTTGGTAACTGTACTTGCACCTCCATCCACATAAGGTGGGGGAGGTGAGCGTGAACTGCTGGCAATACTCTCCACAACGCTACCTTGCCGCACGTGTGCGCTATTTTGCGGCTCGCCCGTATTGCAATTTAGAGTCATGGATGTATTTTTTGGCAATGTGCTCGCGACGCTGGTTTGCGTAGTTTGCACATTTTTAAGCCACGCATCCCCTTCATGCTGCCACTGTTTTAAACATTCATAATATTTAACCTTTATCTCTCGGGAGCACATCAGACTGATGTGATCCCGGACATTATCTAATACATTTTTATCAAAACTACCAATTCTGGGAAACGGTCTAACACTCTTTATCGTCATTTTAAACCATACATCACAATACCTTATCGCATAAGTACCGTACTTAGTATGCATAATACGACGAGCCGATCCGATCGGCGCCTCCATTAGCAGCACATAATTGTCTAACATCTCTACTGTTTGCGCGGCTCCCATTCTGAGACAAAATCCTACGCTTTTCAATGAAGATTTAAACTGGTGAAAGACAATCAAGATACTTTCACTTACCTGTGGATGATTTAAGTCGGCGGCGCCCACACACCTGGATAAGATTTGAAAAGGCAACTTCCACACCCGGATAAGATTTAGTAAGGCAACTTCCACACCTATGGAAGTTTGTATGTCGGCCACTTCCACGCACCTCTCTACAACAAAGACAACATGTACACCTGCTACTGTGTATAGAACGGTAAAGCTGCTTACCGAGCGACTAGCACTTAGCCCTTAAAGGTCATACGGTACCTTTAACTGTAGGGAACAAGTTACCCCTACCAAAAAACACTCACTGTTACACACTTTTTCCTGCGCAGAAAAATACACGTTAACCCAGATATTGATAATAATTGAAAAATGTAAACCTCAACGGCTTTATCTAAAACACGTGGCAGCACAACCAGAAGTACATATACGCTATTGTGCGACCAGATGCATACACAATAACTACCACACAACCGTATGACAACCTTTAGCTGTGTACACAAAAGTGCGTCTTTGCTGTGCGCAAACCTGCGACTCAGCCATGTACTCAGTACTGCGGCACCCCTTTAAACGTAAGGTTCTATCAACAGAGGAAAATAAACTTTTTCCTCTCTTGTCCCTGGATTCTAGTCAGCTTCCTTGATTCACACGGAGATGGATAGCGATCTTTCAGCACAAAGTGGTTGCAGGTAAACCCTGCATGTGGCCACTCCACCCTTTGCTGAAATATCAATAGACGTATGTACCATGTGAGCAGGTAAGTGACTTCACTACGAGCCCCCAACTAACAATACTGGATCAGAACCTCTATACACTGCTTCCTATACCTTCTAATATCCTGCCTATACCTTGCACACATATTTATATCCCCCAGGGATAGACAAAACATTAGAGACGTTTGTTGCTGATGCTATTGGTTCCCAAGGGGGATCCATCTGTTACAGAGAATTTAACAGGCTGATTCAAATAGACACAACCCAGCCTCCGACAACTGAGGGTCCCTAGATTCCCGCCACATGCAACATCCTAACAGTTATTTATATCATATACATTTTGTTGCTTGAAGTCTCTGCAGTCCATAACTCGAGAATGCATGATGCGATCTCCCCACCGATATCACCGGAATACTGTGGAAAGAGTACGCATCAGTACAAAACCAAACACGGCTTACTTAGCATGTATAAAACCTTAGTTACCAAACAATCTTTATTTCATAGCATTTATACTAAATGAACAACTTAAATCTTATACCTTAAAGCTTATGAAACCTTGTATTGTGAATATGTAATGTGTGAGTATGCGGGGTTTGATATAAGTACGCTAGTTAACTTGGTGCGGATGCATGCGCATTTAGCTACTAAATAGCATTTTTCATTCAGGGTCTTATGCATTCGCTAATATGCGACTAGTTAACAGCGCAATTGTGCATATTACTGTGTGTATGGGAAATGAGGAAAGATGCAATCGCAGGGTGCTTAATAGTAATATCGCCATATGGACTTAAATGTGAGTTTATCTAAAATGGCGCTTGGGTGGCCATTCGCAAAATGGCGTCTTGCGATCTCATTTCTAAGATGGCGTCTTGCGGCCAGTCGTAAGATATCGTTGCCGCGATTCAATTTTAAACTGATATTGTCTCAGCCAATTTTCCAGCTTCGACATAACTCATCAGGAGGATTTTGTTCAAGGTCGTCTGTCAGTGAAGGCGATACAAACTGCCCTTGCGTATGTGATTGCTGTTTCCCAGTCCTTAAATCCCAATTGTATGTTGTTGAGCTTAGATACTCACAAGGCATTCAACACCGTAGCATGGCCCCATCTGTGTCAGGTTCTTGAGGAACGCGACTTTGACCCTTCATTCATACACCTTGTCCGCTATTTTTATTCTATTCTTACTACATCTTTAATTATTAATGGCTCGTATGGTTCTCTAATAACAATGAACAGGGGAACACAACAAGGGTGCCCCCTTTCGCCCTTATTATTTAATTTAGCAATTGACCCTTTCTTTAGGATCCTACATTCCTTTCCTTTTTTTAAGTGAATCCCGATAGGTAGTGCCGAGGTTCAACTCACGGCATTTGCTGACGATGTCTTATTGTATATATCCAATCCTAAAGATTCCCTATCCACAGTTCTAAATATTTTGAATGATTTTGGAAGCGTCTCTGGTTTTGAAGTAAACATGTCCAAATCCGTGGCTTATGTTTAACTTCAGGGGTGGTCCAGCTGTTGTGGAGTTGACATATTCCTTTGTCTTGGGCCAGTGGCCTCCCTCCCCTCGGTGTCACGCCGTGCGGGGAGGGACGTTGTGTTGCGCAGCGAAGCCATGCGGCGCCAAAAAGGGGGCATTGCTTCACAGGAAGGGGGTGTGGCCTTGCGGCCGTAATCCCGGTCCCATTATCACTGGGAGCCAGGAGGCGGGGGGGGGGGGGGTGCCGGAGGTGCGTCACATTATATTATACAGTGCAGCACCCGGTTCCTGTCACTGAGGGGGAGTGTGCACCTTGGTGTCACCCCTCGGCGGGTGACACCCGGGTGCGGCCTGCCCCCCCCTGTGTGATGCTACTGTCTTGGGCTAAATCTCACATCACATATCTGGGTATTCAATTACCGAGGTCGCCATCTACTTTTTATCGGATAAATATTACCAAGGCTATCTCATCCATTGCAGCAGAGCTGGAGGGGTAGAACCATCTCCTGTTATTGTACCTAGACAGGTCAAGTCTAATAATAATGGTGACTTTCCCACGCTTACTTTATTTTCCACATTTAACCTATTACAATCATGGTGTAAATTTACTAAAGTGTGAGTTTTTAGAAGTAAGTTTTAACAGTGATGTTGCCTGTAGCAATCAATCAGATTCTACTTAACATTTAACTAGCACATTCTAGAAGATAATAGCTAGAATCTGATTGGTTGCTATGGGCAACATCACTTTTAAAACTCACTTCTAGAAACTCTCACTTTAGAAAATTTACTCCCATGCATCTATTTTGAGCTACCTGCTGGGTTGGCTACACAATAGCAATATATATATACAGATTCAATCACTAATAAACAGTTTTCGACAGATGGAAATTTAATTCGCTTCTGACACCAGCACGATGCGGAAGTTAGTCAGGAGGTGCGAGAAAACCCCCTACTGTGGTCTACGAGGAGATTGTGGCATATATTACGTCCCACCAACACAATCTAAATGCACACAAATCCTGACTTCCAGGATGGACTTGCATCCTTTCCTTTCACATTATAGTGGAGAGAGGGAGTGAAAGATATGAGTAATGTCGTAGATGTCACTAATAAATGTCTATTAACCGTTGAACAGTCCAGAGAAAAATACCTGATACTCCAAAGATTTCCTTTAGCGTTCTTTCAAGCACAGCACTATGCAAGCTCTGTAATAAGGGTTTTTTTTCTGATTTGGATTGTCAAAATGCTATTGATGGTATGCTGCGATCCCCTCCACCCTCTAGGAGGGCTATGTCGTTGTATTACACTATTTTGAGAAAGCCGGCAGGTTAGCTCAGGGGTCAGCCAATGACGGTCCTCATTCCCCTCAATAACAAGCGATGACTTACTTGACAATTTGCGTAGCTCATGTAAACTGCTACCCGCAGTGCAGTATCTGGAAATGTTTTTAAACATCTTTCATAGATCTTTCTTCACACCTCATAGGCAATACCTAGCAGGAACGACTTCTTCACACAACTGTTTACGTTGTCAAATCCCTCAGGTGGACTTCCTCCATTGTTTCTGGTCTTGCCCATTACTACGTCAGTTTTGGCTGGCAGTTAGGAAGTTCTCCCTTGATAATTTGGTAAACTATATCCCATTCACAGCAGAATGGGCTATATTTGGGATGGTACCTACCACACAGAGAACTACAAGGGGATGTAAAAAGCTGCTCTTAGATATTAGACCTCACGATTTTTCGACACATGGGAGAGCTACATGTACATCTCCATTTTGCCTGGGGAACTTCAACATAGAATCGAGGATGCCTTGAAAAACAAAAGGTGGTATGAGCACCGGTGACTTTTGGGAGATCTTCCCTTTATACGTATGTGGATACATTGACTTTCTCTTCCCATTTGAGGTAACTCCTGGAGGTTGGGTCTTTTTGTCCCGCGCGGCCCCCCCCCCCCTTTCCCCCTTGTCTTTTTTTTGTATTGGCTGTTTTTTTTTCTCACATGGGTACCAATTTGCTTATAACCATATCAAATGTTTCTCTATGTTAATTTAATGTATTAGTTCATTATCTATGTAGTTTTGTATTCTACTCATTATGGCCATTGATAGATGTTCATAAATATGTCAGTTTTGCCATTTTACTCCTGTACGAGATATTCAATTGTTTAAATGTTTATTCAATGCCATGGAATTGTAATAGAGTATTAGACTATGACATTTTAATACTTTTATTACATACTGAATTATGTATTGTTGACACTTTTGGTGCTTTACACAATAAAAAAATGTATTTGAACAAAAAATAATAAAATTGTACTTTTTCTCCCCAATTTTCCAGTACCAGACAGGGCTGAAAGGTCCAGCGCTGGTTATGGATTTGGGAAGGGAGGATGCCATGCAATTTTTTTTTTTTTTTAACCATTTCATTACTGTTTACTGTCATGAAGCCTGGACAGATCATAGTGATCTGTGCAGTACTTCTGTTTGGATGGGTTTGTCATTCCGTTTTAACTTCTATTTGCTGTTGGTTTTGAACTAAAAGATCAAAATCTACGGCATTTAGGGCTGCAAAAATCGTCTGACATAGCCGTCAGGTTTCAACTGAAGCTGATGATAAATATGCAGATTTTACATTTATAAACCCCGTCAATATACGTCTTTGTCAGACGGTTTTGGTTTAGAACCAAAAATTACCTTTAGTAAATTTACCACCAAGAGTCTCCATTTCATAACTTCACTAAATAGAAGTATTGTTAGTTATGAGAGGGGGATTGGAGTTCAGCTAATCCTGCTCTTGTAGCTATCAGGACATGTCCAATTACATACTTATTATAGGATTGGACTAGGGGAGGAACATGTTGCAAAAGAGCTATTTCAGGAAGATGGGGGAGATAGATATAAAAGCCCCACATCTGGGCGATGTGTGTACTGAGCGATGTCGGACGCCGGGTGCCTGGTGGGGGTGCCGCCATCGGTAAGTGCATGCACACTTGCCGATGCCAGCAACCACGGCGGGTGGGGGGTGGAGCGGGACCATGCTGCATTCGGCCGCATGGCATCGCTAACGATATCCCCAGATTGAGCTGCATGTACAGACGACTGGGGATATTGTTAATGATTCGCATGAGCGCGCATTGTTCATCGCATAGTGCATACACACTGGACGATTTGAACGATATATTGATTAAAGATGTTGCTATTATTCATATCGTCCAGTGTGTACGGGGCTTAAGACCTCGATCCACATGGGCTGAATAGCTGGGGCAGGACCAGAAATTGTGAATCAAGAACCCCACTTCACTGCAGTTCCTCCAGCAAAACATAGAAGAGTAGAAATGTTGCATAGCTTGTGATCAGTAGTGTTTTTAAAGTGTAAAAACCTGTGTGTATATTTAGTACTGGTTACTAATGCCAACCACTTATTGTGATGCCTGTCCTGAGCCCTGAGGAACAATCGTTTAATTAGGTGAAACACAAGGGCAAACTGGGCAAGATCTGGTCAATCTCTTCTTGCATCACTGGGGCCTGTTATTGTAGTCTGAAGATGACAACCCACTTAAGCCAATAATATCTTCCAACTGCATTTACCATCATGTACAATAAGGAAATTGGGGTGGTGTTGGGCCACATACACTGTCACATCGGGCAAAATAACCCATATTGCTGCACATCATGTTATAAATGACCAGTATTAGATAATGGGTGTCTTGAAAAAACGTTTTCCATTATATTGGTACTATGCAGGTTAGGAAGTTGCCACCTTTGCAGTTCATCTTCTTACAATCCAGACCTCAGAATCCCCGGGGATTCTAGGAGCGTGGATAAGAGAATAAGGAGCTGGGAATGGGGAGCATTCTGTCAGGGCCGTAGCTAGGGTAGTGCGGACGGTGCCATCGCACAAGGCACCACAGGTCAGGGGGCGCTGTTTGAACCTGTCAAATTTCTGTTTATTATCATTCTCACTTGTAGCTTCCTCTTATTTCATCCCGAGCATCTCCTGGCCTCCCCTATCTCTTCCCTGGCTCTTCCCCATGAGGCCTTTCCCCTTTTTTGGGTGCATTATGTCCCTTTGAAAAATGAGGGGGGCATCAATGCTCTTTCTGGCACAGGGCACCAAAAAGTCTAGTTACGGCTCTGCATTCTGTGTTCTTATATGTATGTGTTTTTTGTTTCTAGCAATGTGTCATGCAAAAATAAATGTATAAATCTCTAATGTGACAATATGATGATAATAATAAATAAATACTATAGTGACATCTTTATGTTATTGTGTTAAAGAGCTTTTTTTTTTTTAATGAAGGGTCATTGTTACTCCTGAGAGTGGCAATTGTGCAGCAAATTGTGCATTTGCCATTGTCCCATGCCCCATCTCTCATGAATAAAACACACTGAGCTCTATTCTCTCTTTGTCCCCGACCAGTAACACAAGCAAGGAGAAGAGATCGGGTCACTGCAGGCAGAGTCTCTTTTTCAGTTGAGTTTCAATAGAGTGAAATTAATTCTGCATCAGTTATTGGGTCAATGTATCTGTTCTCTGTCAGTGCTTCCTTCTCCTTATTAGATATCCATATTTTACATACAGCAATAATCAATAATAATTAAATCTTTACAGTGTTGGACGTGAAGGGACTGATGCAAAATCAGATAAAACTGCATACATATAATTGAGCAAGGCTGTTCTGCAATGCATGAGTACATACTCATGGGTGGTCTAATATTCACTTGTGCTGTGTTGTCCTGCACTTTATTCCACAAGTGAGAGAACTAGAGAAGCAGAGAGGGGGGAAGGCGGGTACTAATTACACGGCTTGTTTGAGGGGCCAGGTCAGCTGCTAATTGGGTCATTGTCCCCGTTTGGCGGCCAGTGCCTCCTGTACAGCAGCGAGGAGGAGGGGGCATGAGGGCACCGCCTGCAGATCATATAACCCCGCCTACAGCACCTATGGAGAGAGACTTCCTCTTAACTGTACACACCCCCCGCCCTTGCATTCTTTCCTCCTCACCATCCTGTGGGTGCAGCATCTGCTAAGTGGGGCATTGTCTTCCTGTGCGGCAGCCGGCACCCCCCTGTACAGCTCGCGGCATTGCACTTACTATTATTTTACATTTTTTTAAGAGGCGCCATGGCCACGCCTGCCTGGATTGGCCATGCTCCCTCTCAGTACTGGGGGCCGCTCTCTACGGCCCTGGAGACGACTATCAAAGCAATCGGTTAATGCACCAAAATGAAACAAGCCGTCGTTACACCATCAGTTCTCAGTACTGAAGGCCCGATTCAGAGATGCATTCAGCACGACCACAGGGTTACTCAGAAGGTCACTATGCCCAATGGGCCTGTTTCAGAGGTGCACGCAGTATCGGAGCAGCACATAAGCAACCACTGTTTTCAGTCTGCACATGCGTCTGAGTCACACTGTGCAGGCGTCCCGGTGGTTACCGGTGGGAGCCGCAGAGTAAATTTGGACACAGAGAGGGGCAATGTTGGTGGGTATTTATGGGTAGTAACAGAAGGGTGGCTAGCCAGATGCCGGTCACGTCAGTTGCACTGACATAGGCGACCATGTTCCAATGGATAATCCGCGCCTCCATAGGGCTGGTGCAATGTTGGATGGTGCGACCCATGCGTCCGATGGTGTGTCTTAATACGCGCAGAGGCGCTCTGTATGAATACCATTGGCTTTGGCATTAGCATGAAGACGCAGTCGCGGATGCAATAGCGTGCACCTTTGAATCAGGCCCAATATGTATGTGGCTACGATGTGAATAAGATGCAAAATTCCGGGAAAAGTACGAAAATGGGAATCGCTGCCTGTGATGGAGCGTCTAAGTCGCAAAATGCATCTCGCACAAACAATCTAGGTGTATGAGGACGCATCTGTATGCTAGGCTCACCTCAAAACACACACATGTGCTCTTTGGGCGGTCCTTCACCCAAATGGTAATTAAGCACCTCTTCCATTACCTGTTCCTCTGCGGTCACTGAGATCACATCACAGTCACAGATCATGTCAATCAGGTCCTTCATTGCTTGTTTATCTCAGAGACAAACTCCGCATCACTTCTGTAGCTTTGCAGATTGCAGGCATATAATTAGTATTAGGGTAGTGACACATTGGGGCTTTTCCAGCTAGAGAATCGCTAGCATGCACAGGGTTCATTCACTCCTTTGATGATGCATTAAAGTAAATATGGATGTTCTTCCCTCCTCAAACTTGCAAAGTTAAGCTTAGACAAAGTTGCCAGTAGAGTTTTCACAACTTAACTGCTCCCACGTGACAGGGATTTGTTCCACTTCCAACTACACTTCAGAGTTCAGTAACGATACTGGATCAGAACCTCTATACACTCCTTCCTATACCTTCTAATATCCTGCCTATACCTTCTAATATCCTGCCTATACCTTCTAAAGATGACGCTAATTTGCGTACGCAGTCATACAGTAAATAAAGATATAAGGGCCTGATTCAGAGCTGAACGCTCTGACCAGAGCGCTCGCTCTGAATCAGGGCCCTCCTCCATGAAAATGGAGCGGCCTCCCGGCCGCTCGTATAGCTGTGGGTGACCACCCACAGCATATGCGAGTGGCCAAAAAGATGGTCGCGATGGTCTTGACCATCGCGACCATTGGGCTTGCGACGAGACCCTGCGGTAGGGTCTTGGTGACCACAAGCACTGGAGTGATTTTGGCTCTATCAGAGCCAAAATCACTCCCACTGACATCACTAGTGATGTCAGTGGGGCCGGCTTCAGACGATAGGCGTTCCCATGGGAACGCCTCCGTCTGGCAGGCACACCTCCGGCACGCCCACCAAAGGGGGCGTGCTGTCAATCAACATCGACAGCACGCCCCCTTTGGTGCGAGACCCGGAGCGATGGAAAGCCCGTCACTCCCAGGGTCTCGCGCATGCGCACGACGGAGCTCCCTCCGTCGTGCGCATGCACAGTGGGGAACATCGACCCGCTTGCGAGCTTCCGGAAACTCACGAGCGGCTCTGAATGACCCCCTAAGACCTGGAATCTGTGGTTCCAAAGCACAAGTATTATTCAAGTAAAAGTACAGTCAGTTACACACTATTGATCCAGACACAATTCGGCGCAAAGGAATTATACAGACCCAAGTACAGTATACTTATGCAGCGCTTCCAGACCAGATGTTAGGCATCAGCAAGAAACCCCTCGTCTATCAGCATTCATCACGAAGACTAAAGACCCAGTGTTTGAGCACACATATTTATACCCCCCCAGAATAGACCGGACAATAGAGAAGTTTGTTGCTGATGTCATTGGTTCCCAGGGAGGAAGTATCTGTTACAGACAATTTAACAGGCTGGTTCAAATAGACTCACCCAGCCTCTAACAACTGGGGGTCTCTGCCCTCCCGCCACATGCAACATCCTAACAGTTATTTATATCATATACATTTTGTTGCTCGAAGTCTCTGCGGTCCATAACTCGAGAATGCATGATGCAATCTCCCCACCGATATCACCGGAATACTGTGGAAAGAGTATGCATCAGTACTAAACCAAACACGGCTTACTTAGCATGTATAAAACCTTAGTTACCAAACAATCTTTATTTCATAGCATTTATACTAAATGAACAACGTAAATCTTATACCTTAAAGCTTATGAAACCTTGTATGTGAATATGTAATGTGTGAGTATGCAGGGTTTGATATAAAGACGCAAGTTAACTTGGTGCGGGTGCGTGCGCATTTAGCTACTAAACTCTGTTTTCATATAGGAATTTATGCATTCGCTAATATGTGACTAGTTAACAGCGCAATTGTGCGTATTACTGTGTATATGAGAAATGATGAAAGATGCAATCGCATGGTGCTAATAGTAATATCGCCATATGTACTTAAATGTGGGTTTATCTAAAATGGCGCTTGGGCGGCCATTCGCAAAATGATGTCTTGCGATCTCATTTCCAAGATGGCGTCTTGCGGCCAGTCGCAAGATGGCGTCGCCGAGATTCAATTTTAAACTGATATTGTCTCAGCCAATTTTCCAGCTTCGACATCAGTGTCCCGACTACACAATGGAAGCTCTCTGAATGGTAGCCAGAAATGTAATAGGTTATGAATTTGCAGGAGGTCTTGTAAGTAATTGCAAATAGCTGTGGTTTTCTGGCAAAAGTAACCTGCAAAATACCGGATGTAAGCTGCTCATAGCTCCTTTGCAAAGCACTACACTGGCTCTCAATTACCTCCAGAATCTGCTCATACTCACTTCAAAGTTCTCACTAAGATGTCCCCTCATACATATCTAACCTCCTTACAAGATACTCTCTCTTGCACTCTCTTACATCTGCCATTACCCTGCTGTTCTCTGACCACCTCTCACTTCTGACTCCAAGACCCTCCATGACCAGACTCGCTCTCAACCATAAAGCTTTTAAGAAGGTAGCACAGAGTTTTGTGGTGCCACAATTGGTGCAAGGTGTACGGGGAACACGGGCCCCTGGGTCCAGGGGATCCCCGAACCGCACACCCTGCACCCATAATAATACCTCTCCGGAGTCCCACGTCGGCGCGGGCGTCCGGCACTGTAAAACGACTGGAAAATGCCCGTGGTGGCCATTTCCCCGTAGTTTGCGCCTGCGCAGTACAGGGAAAATGGCCGCCGCGGCCATTTTCCCGGTGACCTGTGCATACACTATAGACTCTGGGCACACTCTAGTGCCCAGAGTCTATAACTCCAGCGCTGGCAGCGCACAGCTCAGTGTGCTGCAGGCCGCCGAGCGTAGAGGAGGGGGCCCATGTTGGAGACTGCACACGGGCCCCCTCCTCTCTAAAAACACCCCTGGGCTGACCCTACCATTCAGCATAAGGACCAGTGTTTAATTTGTCCACACACAGAATATATGATGGAGTAAATGACTTGAGCCAGAAGGAGACTATAGCAAAGAAAGAAAAAGACCAGTGGGTCTATTTACTAAGCTTTGTTAGGAGATAAAGTGAACAGATATAAGGTATCAGCCAATCAGCTCCTAACTGTAATTTTTCAAACACAGCCTGTGACATGGCAGTTAAGAGCTGATTGACTGATACGTTACCTCCGCTGACTTTATCTCCTAACAAAGCTTAGTAAATAGACCCCCAGGTCTTGCTGATTACAGCATTTTGCTACACCCTCTGATGCTGTTTACCGTGTTTTTCTCGTATAGCTTAAATTCTGGATCCAGGATCAACCTGATTTAAAACAGTCAGAGACTCTGGAATTTCCCATGGCACAAAAAGATCCATGTCAATTGAATTGTCTTGGGTTTCCTTTTATGTTGGTAGCTTACCATTACTGACTGCTCCTACTATTATTTGCTGCCACTAGCAGGATCCTTCTTGCTCCGGGATACAATTACTGCTGGGTGTTGGGTGTAGCTACTAAAGCACCTCTTTGCTGGTACCTGTAGCTGGTTCCTTTTGAACAGGACTGCAAGGTAGCTGGTAGAGTGTTGACTCAGAACTCAGGGTTCAACCTGGGACAGCCTGGGAACAGTTGACATACTTAGTTCTTCTTTGTAGGGTCACCAATTACAGCTGATAACAGGCTTTGTTTATGTTCTTTTTGAAAAAGTGGTTTTAGTGTTCATTTATAACTCTTAGAAGAGTTGTTGGGCATCAATTTATGGTAATGATAATACACGCAGGAGTACAAGATGGTGCACACTTTACATGAGGCTCTGTTGCTCTTTTCATAAAGTGTTTACACATACTGTACAGTAGGTTATCAGGCGCCAATTCAGTCTCCTGCCCCAATCCAGATACTTTAGCATTGTTCTTGGTGGAAGGGGGAGCCTTTGCCTAGAGTTGTGTTAGCCAAAGCAAAGCTCCCAGCTAGTGCAGGGTCATAACATTGAACTCTAGGCTGGCTAGGGGGAGGATTTCGGCATAATTGAATGTACTGTTAGGGGCACGTGGGGATGTCTGATGGTATGTGGGGAAGTCTGATAACGTGGAGAGGTTTGGGGGCTTGTTGGGTGGTTTAATGGTAATGGGGAGATCTGATGGGCACATGGTCTGAGGGCATTGTTCTTTCCGGTATCTAATCTATAGATATTTTGGGCTTTTAGTCTCTGAGAAAGTCCCAATTGTGTGTGGGACGAAACGCGTTGATGTCATCACCTCCATTCCACTTGGTTCCTGATATTATCCTGGATATACGCTGTTGGTGAGAACAGCCGTACACCATCACAGCAGCCGCCGAATACACACTGTTGGTGAGAGCAGCCGTACATCAATACAGCAGCTGCTGATTACTTTTGAGAAGTCGGTATTTCACCTCCTGCTGCTATCCCGTGGCAGGGAAGCGGCGTCTGGATTGCGCACCCCGGAGTGGCCACAATACCTTGAGGGGTTGAATATTCCACATTATAAGACTGAGGTAATATACACCTTGACGGCATAGTATGTTAAGCTGACAAGTGAACTTCTGGGATGCTAGTGTTCACGGATTGCATTTACACACCATTCAGCTGTAATAACAGGCATGCTGGCTCACCTGTGAGGCTGCTTAAGTGGAAACAAATTGTTACGATCTTTCAAACAGATACTTATCTATAAACCAAGTGATACATAGCATCAAATGCTGTTTGAACTCTAGTATTCTAAGGATATGAACTCTTTTCACTTATATTTTTATTCTTATATATATATACATATATATATATATATATATTTTTTAAGTTCTCTGTGCCTTGTTCACATACAATATAAATAAGTCGCATTAGGCTTGACTAGGTACCATTTTAATATTATAAATGTTGTATGTATAAATGTTATATGTTTTGTGTTAATATTTTATAATTAAATATTTATTTGTGACATTCAAACAAGCCTTTTTGTCTACATATTAGAGAGCAACATTTCATTATTTATTATTGAGTACAACTGTACATCTAGCACAGTAATCCTTTTTTTATTATCTGGTATGTGGGGAAGTCTGATAACGTGGAGAGTTCTGGGGGCTTGTTGGGTGGTCTAATGGCAATGGGGAGATCTGATGGGCACATGAAGTGGTCTGAGGGCATTGCTCTTTCCGGTATCTAATCTATAGATATTTGGGGCTTTTAGTCTCTGACTGGTTGGCCACCCTGGCTTAAATGGTGATTTGGAATCGGTATGAATTACCACCGGACGCCTAAACCTAAGTCCCCTGGGGGGGTGCCTAACCCTAACCCTCCCTCCCCCTAGCCTAACCCTAACCTCCCAGGAGGGGTGCCTAACCCCAAGTACCCCAAGTCCCCCCTGGGAGCCCTAAACCTAACTATACCCCCCCCCCGCGGCTGTCAACAGCTGCGCCCGGCATCACTTCGATCGGCATGCCGGTCGTTTAACCCTCACCAGGATAAAGCAGTCGGGAAGCCGGCCGTCAGGATTAAGTCCGCCGGCTTCCCGACTGCATACCGGTGATTTAATAGGCTGTAATGTGTTCCATAAAAAAATAAAAAATAAAACCATACTATTGTTTGCTATGAAATATAGCACATTGCAGTATATTACAAAAGCTCCATGGTGACATATATCTGCAAACCCATCAAATCTGTTACCATGCAGACTGGCACAGAGGTGTACAGTATCTGCACACACATAATCAGCACTTGATTGTCCATACAATTTATACTATAAAATTGGGGTGTGTGAGTTTATTTATTTAATTTGACATCTATTAATTCCTGTATTTTACTAATCAAACATTTGTAGTCCCTTTGTCATCCCAAATTAATATAATTCACATATACTCACGATCAATGTATGAGGGGAGAGGGGGTATTTTTGAGCCTACACTGAAAAGCAGGGGCAGATTAACAATGGGGCTGGTGGAGTTACAGCTCCAGGCCCACCATCTAAATAGTCCCACCGGCCACAGCACCATCTGCTGTACTGTTGCAGACAGGAAAAATGTTTTGCTATTACAGCCTGCGGCCGTCCGAGCCCCCAGCCACTGAAATCCCGGTGTGCCCCAATAATCAAAGGAGGTGTGAACACAGACACTTAGATTTGCAAAGCTGGAAGAACTGTGTTTAAATACAAATCCTGGCGGCTGAGTCATTAGCATATTTTCACAGATCCTCTGCGTACACATTTGCTGGAGTGACGGCAATAGTGTACAACTCTGAATCAGGTCCTGTATCTCTGAGGAATGAACTAAAAATTTTCTGGAATGTTGCAGTGATCCTGCTGCCTGTTGTGAGATTTGTTATCCTTATCTATGTGTGGTAGAAGCACTAGTAAAGTGGTCAATGGCAGGTATATTTGTCCTAGGTTTTTGGCCTATGTGTTCTAAAAACCCCCAGGAGAAGTCTGTTTTGTAAGCAGACCAGAGTGTCGACTTTTGGAAAAGCCGGTTTAGATCCTAGGGGTATGAATGTGAGAAGAGGGAGGGTTCCATCCACAGGCCACTCCAAGTTTTGGGCCTTTCAGCCTGGTAACAGGCTCATTAGGCTTGCAGCTGGAAATGGCTAATATAGCATGGTTTGTTTGTGGCTTAGTGTCTCACACCTGGGAGAGCAGGCCGACTAGCCTGTTCAGAGACACTTGGTGATAATCCTTGTAAGTACTGTGCACGTGTTTTGTTGATGGTGAGGGCAATAGGCCCTACCATTATTATAGAGAGGGACTCTGCTGTGTAGCTAGTGCCCAGCCGGGCTAGGACTTATATTTATGTTTTGTTTATGTTTATATTCATTTGGCACAATAAAGACTGGCGCTGACCAGTTTGTACGAGAGCCCCTGACTTGTATCCTGTTTCTACAGCTGCTGTGTGCGTAAAGAGGGAGACCATCTACCCCAGGAGTGGGACCCCTATCCTGACTGTGTCACATATGATACACCACTTTTTATACGTTTGGTCATTACGATCCATCAAAAACAGCCATATTGTGTAAAAAATCGCCCCGTGTATGTGGGCCTTTAGTTTCATACGTTATAGCCAGAGAGTTTAATAGAATGTTATTCCCTCACACAGGGAGAGATGGGTATTATGTAGTCTAGCCCTTTATCACATTAACTAGTCGATGCTGCAGAAGATACTCTATTTCACATCATTATTACACATTCTCAACGAGATAAGTTATGGGCTGATCATTATGGTTCTGCTATAATTCTATATGTAGCCTCGCTTTCCTAATGCAGTATTATATTCCAACTAGTAGAGTAGCAGTTGTGCTTTTTGTCACTTATATCTCCTGATTAAATGTATCTAATCAGTTCCCCCTTGGTAACTGCATAACTGGGCATTATGGACCTCATTCAGAGGCGGTCGTTAGTTGCAAGCGGCCGCTCTGAATTTGGGCAGCCGCTTGCATCTTGAACGACTGCCTCCTTGTTGATCGCTAAGTTGTGCGTCAAGACCATTGCGACCATCGGGGCTTACGACCAGACCCTAAGGTATTGTCTGTGCACTCGTAAGCCCCAGGGAGCTTCCTGCTCTGATCGAGCAAGAAGCTGCCCACTGACATTAGCAATGATGTAAGAGGGGACGCCCCCAAATGGCAAGCGTTCCGGTGGGAACCGCTCCATTTGGGCAGGCACGCCCCATGCCTGCCTCACAAATGGGGCGAGCTTTCACTCACCATTGACAGCTCGCCCCGTCTGCTGCAAGACCCAGAGCGACGGAGTGCCCATTGCTAGCTGGGTCTCGCGCATGCGCACAACTGAGCCAGCTCCGTCGTGCGCATGCCCAGTGGGGCAACATCGCGTCGGTTGCGAGCGCTCAGCGCTTGCGACCGACTCTGAATGACCCCCTATGACCTTTGTGATTTCATCATTCTTATAATATTCTTAATCATATTTGCCTACTTTTTCTTTTCTCTTCCTGGGAGAAGCCCGGGTAAGAGAAGCAGGTGGGTGGTGATGGGGGGTGGGCCTGACAATTTGCATCATTAAGTCCACCCCATGGTAAAGTGCCCAATTGGATCAAATTTAAATAAGGGGCGGGATCAAATTATGCGATTCTTGAAGAATCGCATCATTAAGCCCCGCCCCCTACACAGAGACCCGCGATCGTCGCGAGAAAGGCTCCCCATTCTGCCCACTTCACTAGGAAGTGGGCAGAAATGCGGGAGATATGCCTACCCTTCCGGGGGTGCGGGGGATTACCCGAAAAATCTAAAGCCTCCCGCAAATTTCCGGGAGGGTAGGCATGTATGTTCTTAATTAACCATACAAATTTTTACTGTGCTACTCAAATGTTTTTGTGTCCTACTACTAAGGATTCATATAATATCCCACACAGGTACAACTCGGCATGAATTAATATATATATTCATATATATGTCTTGAAAAAGTCACGTTTTTTGCGGGACGAAACGCATTGATGTCATCACCCAGGCATCTGAGGATTGCTCACAGCAACACTACCACTCATCGTCTGGTATCCTGGATGATATATACAGAACCATCCATCTGTTCCGGGAGCACTGTTAGCCGCACACGGCATTCACCATACAGATCCACCTGATCTCCCGCTGCATGGCAAGTCGGCCCCATTCAGCCGCGACTCCATAGAGAGCAGTTAAGTCAGGACGGATGGTAGTGTGGATCCAGCCACTCACGGCACATTACCTGCTCCTGGTCACTACTTGCCGGATTACGTTCACCGCCTCACAGACATTTGGTCTCCCATTGCACGGCAGCTGACATTACTCAGCCACGGCCACACAACAGACAAACCAGGACGGCTACCAGTGCGGACACGGCCATCCAGAGGTAGAGGTATTACCTTCTCCACCTTTCCACTGTATATTCTCCTATTCAACTGCACTTCACTCTGGGACGCCAGTAGTGATTGTCATATAGTGGCGGAATTCAGCTGTTCTGACTATTTTCACCAAGATTCATTTGCTACTTTTTAAGCCACATTGTTACAACAGTGGCTTCCTTCAGAGTGGTATGCTGTGAAACCTCAGTCCAATGATACTTTTTTTGCATTTAGCAATACATTACAGCCTAAGAGTTATATATTGATTTATTTATTTGCTTTTATGTATTTATAGGATCCATTTCTTCATGTGCACATGATTGTAATTTTGGTGTTTATATGCGGATTAGATTGTGTTGATTAAAAATATTAATTTTCTTTACAAGGCCTACTGTTTATTAACAGATAGCAAACCCATTATAGACATTTATACAATTTTCAATGTACCAGTGCATAGCGCAGTATTGATTTGTTTTTCCTTTGCATATTCTTAATATCTGTTCTCACATTAATCACCAATTAGGCTGTGGCAGGTTAGGGCTACATCTGCAGTATCAATTAGCTACTGCTATTCCATCCTAGCATATTGTTGTTATCAGTACTTTTATGACAGGCTGCTCCTTCCTTGGATCCCTCGTCGCTTACGGCACTAATAATCCCCCTAAGCCTCTGTTACCACCGCCAATATCTCTGCTAGCGGCTGCTGCACTGCAAGCCGCGTGTAAACCAACGTAACTCGTATGCTTCTGTATTACCCTGTCCAGTGGCAAACGCAGGATTTCTAGAGGGGGGTTTCCAAATGCTTGATTTTAGAGCGAATGTGGCCAGTCCATGAAGAGGGCAGAATTAGTACTCAACCAGTTTTATTATGCGTCATACAAAGTGTATTGTGTATCCTAATTCCAGCATATACAGGACCAGCAATCACAATAAGCCATTAGATGTGGCAGTAGGGCCATCCTGCCTGAGCTGGATGTTTTTATTTTAGATGTGGGCACCATTCCAGACTATTGGAGCAAGTCCAGGAGCCTGGAGGAGCAGCAGAAGAACCTAGCACTGTCCTGGACATATATGTACATATTGGGCTTTATAGCAGAGCATTCCTAACAGTGCATGTTTTCCAGATCTTCTAAAAGATCCACAGATGGTGCTAATTGTTTCATTTGTGATGCTGGAAAGAACATGCAACACTAGCAAATTCTATTATATTACTATTTCTACTATGGTCATGTGTGTGCTGGGGAGGGGGGTTTCCAGGCAGATGGAAACCCCCCCTGCATTTGCCTATGCTGTCCTCTGCCAAAGCTGTCAGTGCCTTCTCATCGCTTTTTTGTCGGCAGCTAAAAAGTCACCAGGTATATAGTGTAACACATGTATCACTCTCAATCTAACAGCATTAACGATAACTGTGTGTTTCAATATATTCAGAACATAGGGGGTCATTCAGACCCGCTCGCGAGCGCAGGACGCTCGCAAGCAGGTCGATGTTACCCCACTGCGCATTGCGACCATCATCATGGACGCTCGCATAAGCTGTGGGTGGTCACCCACAGCATGACTCCGGGGCTTATCAGTATTGCATTAAACCCAATAAAACATTTTTTGTCAGTCTGACCAACATATAATTCCAGCTGCAGAGACCTTAATGAGCCTGTGACTGCTCATCCAATAATCAAGACTAGAAAAACAAACTCCCTTCTGTTCATTCACTTTGCACTTTGGGCCTGATTCAGAGCTGCTCATAAGCGGCCACTCGTTCGCTCCGAGCGATGTTTGCCCAACTGCGCATGCGTACAGATCGTAATACGCATGCGCGAACCAGTCAGTGTGGCCGAAAATCGTGTGCTCGCAAAATAGCGAAATCCTACTATTTTGAGTGACAGAATGAGGCGTATGTGGGTGGTAACAGGGGAAGGTGCTTGAAAACGGGGATTAGAGATCCGAACGCAGGCGTGCTTAAAGGTCAAAACGGGCGTTTTAAGGGTGTGCATAATTAATACAGCAGCGTCATTGATCATGTTACTGGGTTATTTTATAGCCAGAACTGCTCGCAAAATTGTGGTAGCAAAAACCAACCACAAGAATAGCGAGCAGTTCATACCCTGGTCGATGTACTCGATTAATCTAATAAATAGCGGACATGACGTAGGATGCGAGCGGCCAGGGGGCGTATTTTTTCAAAAAATGACCGCAAGTTTTGTTCGCTCGTTCAGACATAGAGGCGTGAACAGATCGCAAAGAGTGAACGGTTCATTTGAATAGCCACCCCTATTTTCTGAACGAGCGCAAATAGCGTCCGGCTCTGAATCAGACCCTTTGTTAATTGATAAAAATAGACTATTAACACTTCTATTTTTAAAAGCATTCTTACTATATATATATATATATATATATATATATATGGTGTACACATATATATATATACACTATGGCCCTCATTCAGATGCAAGCGGTTGCACAGAATCAGGGCGGCTGCTTGCATCCTGAACGGCCGCCTCCTTGTCGATCGTTAAGTTGTGGGTTACCACCCACAGCTTAACGACCGACCAGGTTGATGGTCGCGATAGTGATCACCATCGCAACCATCAGGACTTACGACCAGACCCTAAGGTTGGGTCTGGGCACTCGTAAGCCCCAGGGAGCTTTCTGCTCTGATGGAGCAGGAAGCTCCCCACTGACATCACTGATGATGTCAGTGCGGCCGCCTACAAAACGGTAGGCATTCGTAAAGGAACGCCTCTGTTTTGGAAACCACCCCCTCCAGCCCGCCTACCAAACGGGGGCAGCTGTCGATCAACATCGACAGCTACCCCTTTGGTAGCGAGCTCCGGAGCGACAGTTTCTATGTCCCTCTGGGGCTTGCGCATGCGCAGTGTGGCCGCTGCGCGGGAGCAGGCCTAACCATCGAGTCAGTTATGAGCGCATCGGCGCTCGCGACCAACTCTGAATAAGGTCCTATACACTGTATATATGCTGTGCAGAGCTCCGGCATGAGCAGTGCAGGACAGTCTGCATGTGGGGACCTTGCAGGGACAGTGGCCCTGATTCAGAGCCGCTCGCAAAAAGCTAGCGTTCGCTCTGAACTATGGCCGCCGCTTTTTGTTTTAAAAAAACGGCCTCCTGGCCGCTCGCTAAGCTATGGGTGACCATCGGGCTTGCGACGAGACCCTTGTGGTGGAGTCTCGTCTGCCACAAGCCGCTCTAATAGAGCCGGAAGCTCACTACTGGTGATGTCAGTAGGGCCGCCCTCAAACGGCAGGCGTTAATTCAGGAACACCTCCGTTTGTCCAGCCACCCCTCCCCACCCCGCCTACAAAACAGGGCGAGCTGTCGATCAACATCGACAGCCGCCCCGTTTGTAGTGAGCCCCGGAGCAAGTGATTTCTCGCTCGCTCCGGGGCTCGCGCGTGCGCACTGCCTGGCCATCGACCCGCTTGCGAGCGGGTCTGAATCAGGCCCAGTGTGTTAATGCAACCGCTGTCCCTGTGAAGTATTTTGCTGAATAGTGGGGACAACTAATTTAAAAATTATAATAATAGCAATGACATTGGCCAAAAATATTTGAGCCAATTTTGTGATTATTACGGAATAGATAAATATTTCAATGCATTTTCATTTGCAGTTTATACAATAGTGTGTAACTGGCCAAGAGACCTGCTTCAGGAAAAGCTATTTTATTCATTAATAATCTTTTTTGGAGACTTCTTTTATTAATACCATCCTGAACAGGAGATAATAGAGAAGGTGTAGCGGGCGATACTTAGCACAATGGCTAATTTATGCACGCCCATGAAACAGTGTTTTTAAACGGTCCTGTCACGCCTGCATTTTTGTAACCACCTCCCTGTTACCTCCCCCACACACTGACTACCTGTCACTCACTTTGTGAGTGAATCCTATGAAGGAGCGTAATCGAAAATCAGTCACTGCATGTGCGCAGTGCGGCTTTCGCACATGCGCAAGGGTAAACAATCGATCAAACTCCGTAATTATAGGCATTGCGTAAATCTCTGAATCAGGCCCTAAGACTAAGGGGCCTTTCCATCAGTGGAATCCGTATGGCCTCCGATGATTAAGTATTGAACTCGATGCGAGGGAAATTTGACACCGGAGTGGGGACAGCTGCTCCGAAAAGCAGCTGTCCCCTTGGTTAGTATCACAGCTACTTCTGTAGCTGCGTTACTTACCTCCTCCCCGTCGCCCCGGCCCTGGACAGAGGTCACGCATGTGCAAGGCCGCCGGGGAGGTAGTGAGGAGGCGGTGGAGGGATCTGCTCGGATCCCTCTTCGCATCCCTGGAACTCCTTCCTATAGGAAGGGGCGAGGCTACGAGAGCTAGCGTCTGCTGAAAATGGCGCTTGTTCTTGGAAGCAAACTAGTTTTTGGAGTTTGCTGAAAATCAGGTGATCTATTTGGGACCCCTGATGATGAATAGCCCGGTAACTAAAATATGCGGAAAGTAGTGTTTCTGCATGATTACCGGGCCATGTATAGATGAGCCCCCTGTGTCTGTAAGTACCCGTTTCTCTGAACATCCTGCAATGCAGAAAGAGAACAGCAGGTGTCAGGATGAGACTGTGCAAAGATACTATCAAAGTCTAATGCAGTAAAATACACTGAATTGTGTGTGACGATAAAGACAAACAAGTTATTGTATAAACGGATTATACGGTTTGTCCCATTTCTCCCTTATACCTAGGAAAAGAATAAACAGAAACTCTGTCAACACAACCACCAGAGACTGTCCAATACTACCTGTTATAATGAATGTGACCTCCTAAACATGCTGCATTTTATGATCATTGTAGTCTAGTACACACTATGTAGCCCTCTTTTTAGTTTTTAGTACATGCCTGGAATCTCCCCATAAAGACTAAACACCCTGATAACTCAGAAAAAGCCACAGCAACAAACTATACCTAGGAGCTCGGTTGAACGAGGGATGGCCATCGACCATCGATGATGCATAATCATCGATGGTTTATGGCTGATGTTGGATGTTTTTTTTTTTTTTACCATCAATGGGGGAGATCCATATGGTTTCCCTCCATCAATGGTAGAGCATACCTGAATGTTTTATTTTTGTTTTTTTCCAAGGTGCTGGGAACATATCTCTGCCCCTAGCACCCGTGAAGCCCTGCCCTCAGGTTCTGATTGGCCCACGGGCCAGTCAGTCAAAGAACAGGGATGACCATCGGTTGGTGAAATCATCAATGGTCATCCATTGCTTAGTTGGTGACCATCAATGGCCACTTACTATATCGCCTTCGATGGTAACACCACCGATGGCCATTCCTAGGTTGAAGGCCTCAGGCTGCATAGTCTGATGGCACATACTTCAGTTCTCCCAACATTACTTGCTCTGTACTCTAGATACAAATCTGTGGATACTCAGTATATATTCTCCCATGATAGGGCTGTTCCATGCAATCACATTGATGTGTGAAACACCCAATTTCACAAAAAAAGTCAGATCCGGCCAATGTCCGCCCTCCGCATAATAATATGCAGATATGCAAAAATGAGTAAATGTGCATCTGCACATGCACTGTATGCAAAAACTCGCCACTTGTGCCCATGCACAGTGATCCGTGGCTGTTTGACCATGTGGAGAGGGTTATGACTGGGAGGGCCAATCAGACTTCACAATCTCCATGACATCATTGAGATTTTTTATTATTATTGGTTTTCAGCCAGCGGTTAAAGTGGGCCAGAACGGGGCGGAACTGCCTTCCGTCACTTTTATTTGAAGATGGAACCAGTTCCACCTCCTCCGACCCACCTTAGACCGGTGCCTCAGGGAAGCTCCATTTGCTGGGTGCCCGCTGAGATTTTGTTACCAGCGGATGCCCAGCTCCCTCCCCGCAGCATTAGCGGCAGCCGGAGGCTGGAGCTCACTCTTTAGTTCTGGCTTCCGGCTCCGCTCCGCTCCCCTCCCCCCACAGGCACTATGGGACGTCATAACGTCTCTCCCATAGTAACTTCAGAGGACTTGGAGCAGCCAGGTGGACCGGAGCCATGTAGAAGCGGGGCTTAAGGTAAGTATTGGGGGTGTTTTTGTGTGTAAGCGAAGGGGAAACTACTACAGGAGGCATTACTACTGGGGGCATTACACAGGGGGCATTATATGGGGCACTAGTACTGGGGGCATTACACAGGGGGCATTACTACTGTGGGCAATACACAGGGGGCACTCCTACTGGGGGCATTACACAGGGGGCATTACTACTGGGGGCATTACTACTGGGGCAATACACAGGGGTCACTTTTACTGTGGGAACTGAATAAGGGGCACTACCACTACTGTGGGCTCTGCATAAAGGGCACCACTACTGGATGCACTGAATAAGGGGCACTGCATAAGGGGCACCATTACGGGGGGCACTGCATAAGGGGCACCACTATTGGAGGCACTGAAAGGGGCACTATCACTGTGGGCACTGCATAAGGGGCACTACCACTACTGGGGACACTGCATAAGGGGCACTACTACTGAGGGCACTGCATATTGGGCACTACCACTACTGGGGAAACTGCAAAAGGGGCACTACAACTATTGGGGGCACTGCATAAGGGGCGCCACTATGGTGGGAACTGGATAATGGGCACTAATACTGGAGGCACTGCATCAGGGGCACCAATACAATGGGCATTGCATTTGCATAAGGGACACTACTGCTGTGGGCATTGTGTAAGAGGCACTACTACTGTGGGCATTGTGTATAAGGGGCACAAATGTGGGCATTGTGTAAAAAGGGCACTGCTGTGTGTCATACATGAATAAGGGACACTACTATGTGGTGTAATGTGAATCGGGTGAACCAAGATTGTGCTACTGTGTAGTGTAATTTGAATTGGGAATACTATTGTGTGACCACCCACATTTATTTTGTGACCACGCCCCTTTCTTTTGAGAACACACCCCTTTTTTGCCACACGTCTGTGGCGCGCACTGTCATTTTTTTTAGACGGGTGAGGGTGAGTTCCCCCACTTCTCTAGGACCACATTAAGCACTGCCCACAGCCATTTAAAATGATGAGCAGAAGTAAAGACCACAGCTATATGGAAGAGCACATTTTAATGAGAAAAAAACGATGGCAGCTGCAGTACCACTAGTGACAAACAGGCGGTGATACAGAGACAAAGGGGTAAATTTACTAAAGTGAGAGTTTTTAAAATTGGAGATGTTGCCAATAGCAACCAATCAGATTCTAGCTATTATATTCTAGAAGGTGATAGTTAAATGTTAAGTAGAATCTGATTGGTTGCTATGGGCAACATCTCCACTTCTAAAAACTCTCACTTTAGTAAAATTACCCCAAAGTATTATTTCACTGCTTATAATTAGTAAGTTTATTACTGCTAACAATTATTTATATATGATTACTAATAGAGAGTATTTCAAAGAGTATATCAATGTATATTGTAAACATACTTTACTATCTGTTTTCTATGTTTATGGTTATTTTAAAATTTTATGTACGGTATGTGCATTCTGGGTACCTTTGTTTTAGGAAATTGAGTGAGTGCATGTTTATTTCCTACCTGAGACACCAATGTACTAATTAGAACTAATTCATTCTCAGGACTGCATTAAGGTTTGTGGAGACCCAGGGCAACTAACCCTCCCCCCACTCACAATCAATTTAGCAATATTGCAGCTTACCATCTGACCACTAATATGCGCTCTGCGCTGTGCGACCCTGGTGGCTTCTTCCAGCTGCTTTACCGTGACACATTGCGGCGTCATTATTAGTTGACATCCATGAACCAACTGTTTGCTGCTGTGGAGCACTGTGGTGCCTTAAAGCATTCTTGCCTACTCTCCCCGGTCGGGAGCCTCCAGAAAATCGGGTGCCATTCCCGACATCCGGCAAGAGGAGGCAAGTCTCCCACATCGTCCACCGGCCCCCGTGACCCCACCGGCGACCGGGCAGTTTGGGTGACGATGACGCGATTCACGCTAAATCACATCATCGTATCAGAATTACAAAGCGGGGGCGTGGCCGCGATGACGAGAACGCGTGGACATGCCCCCGCTCCACCCACTTCAGCCGCCCCCACGCTCCCTGCTGGACCGACCTGGCAGCCCCCTGCCAGAAAGTCGGCATGTATGCCTTAAAGACACAATGGGGGCAATTCAGTTAAGCACAATGTTAATAGCGCCAGGAAGGAGTTTCTGGAGCTATTCAATTCAGTGCACAGTTAAGGCGACTTAAGGATTTCTTCTTGCACCCTCCTGAGGGTGCAAGGAGAAATCCGACTAAAGTGCCGGCTTAGCGCTGTGCTAGCAGCCCTTCGCGGCCAGCACTTTAGTCAGAGAGTGCTGGTTCTCACGACTAAACACCCAGGATAAGTCGTGAGAACCGGCATTCTCTGACTTAAGTTGTTATAGTTGGACTAAACAGTGCGCTGAATTGAATAGCTCCGGGACCAACTTCCCAGCGCTGTCCACCTCACGCTTAATTGAATCGCCCCAAATAAATCATGGATAAAAGATTTTTAAAACATCACTGATGGTGTGTGTGCTTTTACCCACTGTAAGGTATTAATAGTTACTTAAAGGTTTATGAACATTTAGAGGTACTTTTTAGGGGGTACTTGGGAGAAATGTATACACGGTAGCCGTATTTGATAAACAGTTACTAGCCATAGGGAGAACATGTACATGAAAAGAGCTTGAAATGTACAGGTCAGTAATAAGCCTTAGTTGCTGTCTCAGGACCTGATTCAGCAAGGAACGCAGGGGTGTATCTATAATGGGTGCAGTGTGCACGGGGCACACGGGCCCCCGGGTCCAGGGGAGCCCCGCACCGCACACCCTGCGCCCATATTATATAATACTTACCTGTCAGTGGTCCCACGGCGGGTGTCTGGGCTGCTCAGAATACCGGAAAATGTCCGTCGCGGCCATTTTTCTGGTGTTCTGCAGTAGACCCCAGGCACCGGGCAGAGAGGAGGAGGAGTGCACACGGGCCCCCTCCTCTCTTGAGACGCCCCTGAAGGAACGCAGTTGCTTATACACAAGCAATCGGCCAATTGTTGCGTACTGCACATGCATATGTATCTCAGTGCGCGTACGCAAACTAGTCAATGCGAGCGGGACTGCGATCGCAGTGACTACGCAGACCTATCGCAGAGTGATTGACGGGAAGTGCCATTTGTGGGTGGTGACGGGGGGGGGCGGGCGAACGCTGGGGTGCCAGTGCGTTTCAACGGTGTTACAGGGGCGTGCATAGATTAGCCACCGTAATACCATACGCAGCCTGAGTCCTCATAGCGTGCGCATAAGTAAGCAATTCCTGAGTTAACTGTGCGTATGGGTCCGATGTTACTCGATTGTACCGATGTTTTTACAGTCTTGCTTAACATTACGGATGTGCGTGTAGGTGAAGTGGCCGTCCTTATGTCGTGCTGAACGTCCGTATTTAGTGCTGAGACGGGATTGCGATCGTTATGGATTTGCATACATTCGCAGTGAAACTGTGCATACGCAATATTGCGTTCCTTGATGAATCAGGCACTAAGACTGTAGAGGTCAGCGGCACACCCTGCCTCTAGCTGTACCCGTCTCTCTCACAGTGGGGCTAATTCAGTGTTACACAGAAGTGAAATTACGAACGGATCTCGCCGATATTTACATAACGCACATGTGCTACGCACACAGACAGATCGCAATTGCAGACGGACTAATCCGTTTGTTGATGGACCACACTTTCTGTAATAGGGGCGTTTCTGTGCAGCAGCCAAGGAACTGTTCCATCTAGTCTGATTGCTTTGGGTGTGTCTTGGCCTCATGAGCAGACTTCCATATCATGTGGGCGCAGATGGGACGTTACGGGGAAACTGTTTCAGATGGATATCATGCACACAGCATGGAGTGGGTGAAAGTCCAGATACTCATGATGACGGTTGTGGATACAGCTGGACAAGCAGTGGGTGGGACGGCCTTCTACATGGAGATGAATGGCTGTTTGGCATATAAGGACAGATGCTTGCATTAGCATCAGCTAGTAAGCAGGCTGCCGCAGAGGTAGGCAAAGGCGGCTGCAGATGGATGCGACTCAGGACCAACCCCAGGGTGTCTATATCCATTGCACTAATTAATTTCTAACAAAATTAAATCTCTATATATCCGCACATTTCTTCCTGTAGTATTGGTAAGACACAACATCGTACATGCAGGTATCCCAGCAGGGGCGTATTAAGAGGAGGAGGCCTGGGTGCTGTCTCCATCCGGGGTCTCCTCCTCTCTCTCTGGCAGCCGACAGTGCACTGTGCGCATCGCCGCAGCAGTAGAAAATGGCCACGGGAAAATGGCCACGGCGGCCTTTTCCAGCCAATTTTTACAGTGCTGATAGCACCTACGTGGGACTCCGAAGGTAAGTATGCACACCCTCAGTGGCGGTTCTAAGTGCAGGCTAACAGGGCCGTCGCCCGGAGCGCCGACACGTAGAGGGCGCCACTGAGTCCCCCCCCCCTGAAAAAAAACCTAGCAGGAAGAAAAAAATCCCCCCAAAAAACGCCGGTCCCTCCTCCCCGCTAGCTGCTGCAGGTAGGCTGCATTTGCCGGGTGCCCGCTGATATTTGTTATCAGCAGGCACCTGGCTCCCTCCCTGCAGCGGCAGCCGAAAGCCGGAGCTCACTCCTGAGCTCTGGCTTCCGGCAGAGAGAGTACTATGGGAGGGATGTCATGACGTATCTCCCATAGATCCGAGGAGCCGCGGTCTGACAGGACGGCAGCGGAAGCAGAAGCGGGGCTAAAGGTAAGTATTGAGTTTTTGTTTTTTTTTCAGTCGGAAGCACCAGCAGGGCATTACTACTGGGGGACGACTATAGGGGGCATTACTACTAGTGGGCACAACTACAGGGGGCATTATTTGTGGGGGCATTACTACTGGGGGACGACTATAGGGGCATTACTACTAGTGGGCACAACTACAGGGGGCATTATTTGTGGGGGCATTACTACTGGGGGACGACTATAGGGGGCATTACTACTAGTGGGCACAACTACAGGGGGCATTATTTGTGGGGGCATTACTAATGGGGGCAGTACTACTGGGGAGCATTACTAATGGGGGCTCTACTATAGGGGGCATTACTAATGGGGGGATTACTACTGGGTAGCATTATTAATGGGGGGCATTACTACTGGGGGAACTACTATAAGGGACATTACTACTGTGGGCACTACTAATGGGGGCATTACTACTGGTGGAACTACTATAAGGGACATTACTACTGTGGGCATTACTATTGTGGACACTAATGGGGGCATTACTACTGGGGAGCATTACTAATGGGGGCACTACTATAGGGGGCATTACTAATTGGGGGATTACTACTGTGGAGCTTTACTACTGGGGGAACTACTATAGGGGGCATTACTACTGGGGGCATTACCACTGGGGGTACTACTAATGTAGGCACTGCATGGGGGGCACCACTACTGGGGCCATTGTGTAAGGGGCACCACTGCTGTGAGCATTGTATAAGGGGCACTACTACTGTGGGCCTTGTGTATAAGGGACACTCATTTTGGCATTATGTAAAAGGGGCACCACTGTGTGTCATAACATAAGGGACTACTGTGTGGTGTAATTTGAATTGGGGATAATGTATTATAAAGGTAATTACTGTGTGTGGCACAATGTATTATACAGGGCATTACTGCATGTGGCATAATGTATAATAAAGGGCATTACTGCGTGTGGCATAATGTGTTATTACTGCGTGTGGTATAATGTGTTATAAAGGGCATTACTGCGTGTGGCATAATGTGTTATAAAGGGCATTACTGCGTGTGGCATAATGTGTTATTACTGCGTGTGGTATAATGTGTTAGAAAGGGCATTACTGCGTGTGGTATAATGTGTTATAAAGGGCATTACTGCGTGTGGTATAGTGTGTTATAAAGGGCATTACTGCTTGTGGTATAGTGTGTTATAAAGGGCATTACTGCGTGTGGTATAGTGTGTTATAAAGGCCATTACTGCATTCGGCATAATGTTATCTTATCTAAAAAAATCTTTCTTTCTTTTTTTTTTTTTTTTTTTTGGGGGGGGGGGGGGTAGCGCAATTGGGAACTTTCGCCCTGAGCTCCACAATGTCTAGAACCAGCCCTGCACACCCTGCACCCATTATAGATACGCCCCCGTGTCCCAGTGTCTGCATCCGTCCGCATCAGTTGGGAGGAGCAAGGTTTAGAACATGGATCCCAACGTGTACCCTCGCGGGCTCACTTCGCTCACCACACTGCAGGCAGGTGACTATTCCCAATAGATGTCCACGTGGATAGTAAAACTACTAGCCCAACAGCCTTTCTTCTCCCTCAGAGATGTCAGAGCTCATTTAGCCCACTTGGTTCTAGCATCTCCCTTAGTGAGACCAGTGCCGTTGCTGGTTAAAGAAAGGGGAGGAGAGTCTGCTCTTTTTTTTTTAAATTAGTTATTCATACTTTTAATGCATAAGCACATCCCAGGACCAGGTATTACAGCCACCCTGTGCTGTCCCCAAACACACAAAGTCATGAGAGGGGGCGGGGATCCGGGCAGCGGCAGGAAAAAGGGGAAAGGTGTCCGGAGCTCTACACACTGCATGGCGAGTGCCCAATGCGTCCTTTGCACTGGGAAGTGCTACTGGCCGCAGGGTGAAATGAAAGCACATTTGTTTCAGCAGATTCTGGTGATAATAATTGATTTAATTGTAATTTCTTTGTAATGAAAATATTGTGTGAAAACCAGTAGGATTTTTCATTTTCTCCTTATAATTTCTATGAGGGAATAACATAGGTGTGAAAAATCTTATCTGTACAAAAAGTTGAGGAATTAGAATAGCAGGCAGCCAAAAAAGTAAGGCATTGATGAAGCATTGTCACACGCAATAACGGGTAATAGAATTGCTCTCTGAGATGGATGATCTGGAATCCCTTCCTAGAATTGCTATATTAGGATGATTAAAGGTAATATCTGACTGACTGTTATATCCGATTTGCAGGAAAGACACAAAGGGCTCTATTTACTACAATCCGCATATTGAATGCGGATTGTAGTGTGATATTACCGAGTGAATTCGCATTGCGAATTCAGGCAATATCACAGGGATTTACTATAAATCCCTTGCAGGGACAGAGCTTGTGATAAAGCTCTGTCCCTGCGGATCCCATCCGCACTCTAGTCGCGGTATTTTTGGAAAAAATACCGCGACTAAGAGCCCGCACCTGCACCGACCGACCACCCCTACTACCCCCCCCACCGACGCTAAGCCCCACCCCGTCACTAAGCCCCGCCCCCGCGATCGCGGACCCCCGCGACCCCCCCCTCCCTTCATTACACTTACCTGCATCCTCCTGGCCTCCGGTGATCTTCTCCGGGCTTCCCGATCAGGTGATCTCCCATACTGCACTGGGGCCCGATCACCTGATGACCGGGCCCCAGTGTACTATGGGAGACCAGCTGACCGGAGAGGAGCCATCACCGGAGGCCCGATCACCGGTCCCTGGATTCAGGTAAGTAAAAAAAAAAAATTAAAATTTTTTTTTTCTTTTTTTTACAGCAATCAGCTTGCGGTCTGCTTAGACCACATAGCTGATTACTGGTACCGGCTCCCGCCTCTGCTCTCCCCGTTAGAGCAGAGTGGGAGCCCGGTAACCGGGGGAGACCCTGGATAACGCCACCTCCAGGTGGCGTTATTATCACAGGGCTTCCCCCGGTATTTTTTTACAATTTATTTTTAGTAACTGTGGTCGGATCACATTTCCCATTACAATTATGGGAAATGCGATCTGCTTTACTAAAAATAAGTGATACTAAGGGGTTGCAGTAGAATTTTACTAATTCTACTCCAATTGCCCTGTAATAACTACAGGTGAAACTAAAATAATGTGAAAAGGGTATGAAAACACCCTTTTTCACTTTATTTTAGTAAAAATAATGTTAATAAATAGAGCCCCTAATGAGATAAGGGCCTATCTGCGCCAGATCCAGAACCATCCATCAGATTTATATGTAAACCACTGGGTTTGTGTACAAATCCTAATCAGGCCCTAAAGCCGTGTACACACTAGCCGATATTTTGAACGATAACGATATCATTCAATCGTTTAAAATATCGGCTAGTGTGTATGCGAAAAACGACCAGCGATGCGCGCTCCCACTGGTTGCTTATGAGAACCCCAGTCGGCTGTATATGCAGCACAATCTGGGGATATCATGAGCGATGCCAAGGCCCCGCTCCCCCCACCATCGTCCATTGCTGGTCGGCATCGGCAAGTGTGTATACCCGCCCACTAATGAGGCTTAAGTCTATAAGTGTCTGTTTCTCTTTATATGGTTATTCCCATACTTACTTTTCTGAACAGAGGGTCTCATTCAGACCCGCTCGCGAGCGCAGGACGCTCGCAAGCGGGTCAATGGTACCCAAATGCGCATGCGCACGACGGAGGCTGTCGGGGTCTCGCACCAAAGGGGGCGTGCTGTCGATGGTGAGTGACAGCACGCCCCCTTTGGTGGGTGTGCTGGTGCGTGGCTGCCCAGACGGAGGCGTTCCCATGAGAATGCCTACCGTCTGGGTCCGGCCCCACTGATATCACTAGTGATGTCAGTGGGAGTGATTTTGGCTCTGATAGAGCCAAAATCACTCCAGGGCTTGCGGTCACCAAGACCCTACCGCAGGGTCTCGTCGCAAGCCCGATGGTCGCGACCCTCGTGACCATCATCATGGACGCTCGCATAAGCTGTGGGTGGTAACCCACAGCTATGCGAGCGTCCAGGAGGATGCACCAAAAAAAAACAAAAACGTCCTGATTCAGAGCGGGCGCTCGTTCAGAGCGTCCGGCTCTGAATCAGGCCCAGACTGCAATATAGGAAGACAACAGCAGGTGTCAGGATGAGACTGTGCAAAGATACTAACAAATGTCTAATGCAGGAAAAGACACTGAAATGTCTATGACGGTAATAAACAACTTCATTGAACAAATATAATTTAATTACAGTTTTTTTAAGAATATTGCTGGAGAGCAGTGCTGAAATACATTGCTTGGTAGAGTTTTACTTCAATACACCCTATGAAAACGCTGGGAAAAATCATGGTTATTTTAGAGATCGGTGATAGACAACAGACTGCCCTCCGATTTAAGGGTAATGAGTGACTCTTTTGAATATGAGAGCTGCATTTGTGGCTCTTAAAGTGTATCAGATTGTGGGGCCTATTCATCATACCTCAAAAATCGATGGAGGTTATTAGGTTTAGAACTCGCACGGAGTTCTACCTAATTACCGAAGGAATTCATCATTCCTCCTCTCCATCAGTATCTATTCCGAAAAGCTGTCATTTTTGCGATAACAGCTTTCGGGAAATAGATACTTTTCCCTCTCTACTCTAAGTTACTGCAGGTGGAAACAGTGCTGCGCATGGGCTGTTACATATGTAAAACTACCTACAGCGGCGGTAAGTTTGTGTGCCCCCCCAACCTCCCCTCCCCCTCCGTTCACTTCCCCTCCGTCCCGCACTTACCTGCCGTGCAGCAGCCTCCAGCTGCGTCCTGCTGGTCTGACACGTGGTCTCCCAGCACACCACAGTACAGTTTAGAAAAAATAAAATGTTTTTTTTTTCTAAACTTTATTGTGTTCTGCTGGGAGAACACAGTGTGCGAGCAACCAGAGGAGGGACCAGAGCACCGGAGGGAGCTGCGGGGACCTGTCCAGCTGACCGCAGGTAAGTGTTACCTGCTATTCGCCACCTCACAGTGGCGGATAGTACCTCCATCAAATTCCGAAAATACATAATTTTCGGAATTTGATGAATACCAGAATTTCCATATCCCCATACTAATGTATGGGGAGTGTGGAAATTAACGCAGAGGGACTCAGCAAGGAGATATCAGTGTTATCTCCTGTGCTAAGTGTCATCATGAATACTAAAATAATGTTATTTAAGGAAAATGTCCTTAAAAACATTATTTTAGTGTTGATGAATAGGCCCCTGTGAACCACATAGGGCCTAATTTGTAGTCGAACCAATGACGATATTCGCACAATTGGTTGATGTTCTTCAACTGCGAATGCGTTTTAAGTCACACAATGCATGCGTCCCACTGTGTGTATGCACAGAGGCGCAACATTGATTGATAAGAAATGCACCGTCTTATGGAGTGTTAGGGGAGTGTTGCAGAACTAATTGCGAACTCAGGCGCTTAATCACTTACATTCATAGGTGTCAGAATGGGGGGCAAGGGGGTGGCACACCCCCCCTCCCCAAACATTTGAATGGCAGCGGCCCTGAGTGCTCAGGAGCTGTGCTTTATAGCAATAGGCTGCACAGCACCTGCATTTCACGGAGGGGGACGGGTATAGTGCGATCTAAGGGTCTGATTCATCACGGATCGCAACTGCAACAGCGTACGCAGATCGGTCGATGGTGCGTACTGCACACGCATATGCACTGCAGTGCGCGTACGTGAGTTAGCATTGCGATCGCGCTGTGATCACTCTTGCAGAAAGAAAGCCATCGCAGACTGAGTGACGGGAGGTCAGCGTTTGGGGGATGGTGACTTGGGAGTGGTCAGAGAAGCGCAGGCATGCCTGTTCGTTTGAACGCTGTTGCATGGGCGTGCATAAATTAGCTACTGCGATGGCATACGCAGCTTGTGTACTCACTGTGTACAACAAGGTTAGCAATTACTGTGTAAGGTTAGGGCTGCTGTAATTCTGCGTGAGGGGCCGATGTTACTCAATGTTCCCGCTGTATACGCAGGACTGGAAGGTATTATGGATGTGAGATAGCGGTAGGGGGCCCCTCTATGCTGGCTGTGCGACAGCTTTGCAGTTGCATTCATTAGAATATTTTCGCAGCAGACCTCCGTGCGTAATCGCAGCGGTAGCGAATCAGGCACTAAGACCGCACATTACACCTTATCCTCCACCGTAGAGTGCAGGAGGCATCATTTAATTGGCAGCCAGCTCACATTCAATATTTGGGCATTAAGCTAACGAAGGATGTTAACAGTTTATTTTAGGCCAATTTTACTCCCCCATTACGTACAGTGGGTGAAGACCTTCAGACTTGGCAAGGTAAGAATTGTTCTTGGATATGGAGAGTAAATATTATTAAGATGAATGTCTTACCTAGAATCTTGTATTGTTTACAAACACTTCCTATATGGATCCCACCATTCTTTTTTAGAGACTTACAGAAATTGGTGAGAGATTTCATTTGGTTTGACAGGAAACCCTGATTTCACCATGATATCCTTTATAGGTAATGGGGGACTCCAACTCCCCAAATTCATCTACTATTATCAGGTGGTCCATTTAAACAGGATCACCAATTGGTCCACATTTAACTCCAATAAGCAATGGGTTTCGGTTGAGGAACTTTCCAGCCCTATCCCATTAGAAGCCCTACCCTGGGCTCAGGTTATACCATCGATTGACCATCCCACTATCACCCCTACCTTGCAAATTTGAAAGAAATTGTGAAACCAAACCTCAATCTCTCTGCCCCCTCTCTTATGACTTCCCCCTTACGTAACCCTGAGCTCCCCCCGGGTATAGAGGACCATACTTTCCGACTCTGGAAGATAAAAGTAATAATAAAAAATGTCACTGTACTGAAACAAACATAATGTGGAGGGATAACGTAAACCAAAACACATAGCATCTGTATATTATAAATATATATATCGGGGGGGGGGGTCCTGAAGAAGAGTATGAGTTTCGTACCATAAAGTGCTACGAAAACATTGATAAATAGCCTCCTTAGTAGAGGTCGGAAAAATCTCTATATAAATCTTCCACGTTGCAAAGAATCGTTTGGTATGTATCTCTTTCTGGAGAGAGGCCTCCAGCCAATCCATATGGAAAATAAAAAAACTTGTTTTAAACATAGCAAGGGTTGGCGGAGAACTCTGTATCCATAAATGCAAAATAGTTTTGTGAGCAGCCAAAGAAATTGCCAGTAGCAATCTTTCAACATCTCTAGGAACTTGGGTGTCTGCAGGTATAAAATCAAATATTGCCCATTTGGGTGTGAGAGGGGCATAGTTCACTAAATGAGAAGTAGCAAAACGCCAAACACCCAGCCAGAACCGTCTAACAAGAGGACAAGCCCATAAACAATGGTAGAGGTCAGCGGAAGGTTGTCCACATTTAGGACAAGCAGAATCAACCAAAATTCCCATAAGAAAACCTCTATGAGGGGAGATATAAGAATGATAGAATATGTTGAAATACATTTCTGTAAATTTAGCAGCGGGAAATGTGTTAATGGACTATAACAACATATTCAGAAGGTCATTTATAGATAAGGAAGGAAAATGTTCCAACTATTGGGACATTCCATTCTTTAGGGAAGAGTGGTACACAGGGGTTCTAAAAAATCTATACTAAGAGGAGATAGCTCCCCTAGAAAGAGGAGGCTGCAATAAAAAGTGTCCAGAGGGTTGTCCCAATCTCTCGCCGGGATTAGTTTAGAAATTTTACTCACATAATATTGGGACTGAAGGAAAGATAATCCATAAGCATCAGTAACAGGGAACTGATCTATAGCTGCAGAGTAAGATAATGGTTTGTGCGATTTAGGGTCAATCAGTTGGCCCACCGAATGAAGCCCTCCTGTCTTCAAAATGGAAAAGATAGGTGCAGCTTCACCATTTTGAAGGTTCGGATTATGTATAAAAGATAAGTGAGTTGAACAGGACAGATGTAGCTTAGAAGATGGCTCGGCTCCACCAGACCAACAAGGAGTGTATTTACAATTTTCCCAACAAATCATGAATATTTTTAGGAAGAATAATCCACAAATAAGGGAGTTGCCCCTTAGCCCATTTAAGTGGCAAGTGTGCTGCCCATGATGGACAAGTAAATCCATGTTTGATGTAAAAGGCCTGTGATTTGTGAAAATTAACAAAAAAGCCGGAGATACACCCAAAATCTATCAAGCAAATCCAACAAGGGACTTGAAGACGATTTAGGATTGGAAAAGTAAACAAGAACGTCATCAGCAAATGCTGTAACTTTAATTTCAGCATCGCCAATACATATACCACAAAATGTTTCAGTGATTCCAAGTAGAGGGTCGAGGGAGAGATTAAATAATAAGGGACAATGGGGACACACCTGACGAGTACCTTGGGTCATTATAATAGGGTCACTTCTAGTACCATTAATTAATAGGGAAGTAGAAGGAGAGGTGTAAATTATTCTTATTAAATTAACATTAAAAGTCCGGTCCAAATGCACGGGAAGAGAGTACCTTGAAAAGGAAGGGCCAGGAAACCGTGTCAAATGCTTTATGAGCATCTAAGCTCAAAAGCATATGAGGGGTGCCAGGTTTAAGATTTGCTGCTACTACAGATGTTATTGCTATACGCATGCCCTTAACTGAGTGTCGCCCACTAACAAATCCTAGCTGTTGTGGTGAAAGGATAGAAGAAAAAAAGGGCTGCGGTCTATTAGATATGATTTTAGATAGAATCTTAAAGTCAACGTTTAAGAGAGTAATGGGACGATAAGAGCCTAATAAAGTGGGGTCACGGCCTGGTTTAGGGATTAAGGTCGTAAAGACTTTGTTAAAAGAGGAGTACGATGGGCGCTGTTTATGTATAGTCTTGTATAGTTCCATACAATGGGCGCTGTTTATGTATAGCCTTGTATAGTTCCATATAATGGGCGCTGTTTATGTATAGTCTTGTATAGTTCCATACAATGGGCGCTGTTTATGTATAGTCTTGTATAGTTCCATACGATGGGCGCTGTTTATGTATAGTCTTGTATAGTTCCATACAATGGGCGCTGTTTATGTATAGTCCTGTATAGTTCCATACAATGGGCGCTGTTTATGTATTGTCCTGTATAGTTCCATACAATGGGCGCTGTTTATGTATAGCCTTGTATAGTTCCATACAATGGGCGCTGTTTATGTATAGTCTTGTATAGTTCCATACAATGGGCGCTGTTTATGTATAGTCTTGTATAGTTCCATACAATGGGCGCTGTTTATGTATAGTCTTGTATAGTTCCATACGATGCGCGCTGTTTATGTATAGTCTTGTATAGTTCCATACGATGGGTGCTGTTTATGTATAGTCTTGTATAGTTCCATACGATGGGTGCTGTTTATGTATAGTCTTGTATAGTTCCATACAATGGGCGCTGTTTATGTATAGTCTTGTATAGTTCCATACGATGGGTGCTGTTTATGTATTGTCCTGTATAGTTCCATACAATGGGCGCTGTTTATGTATAGTCTTGTATAGTTCCATACAATGGGCGCTGTTTATGTATAGTCTTGTATAGTTCCATACAATGGGCGCTGTTTATGTATAGTCTTGTATAGTTCCATAAGATGCGCGCTGTTTATGTATAGTCTTGTATAGTTCCATACGATGGGTGCTGTTTATGTATAGTCTTGTATAGTTCCATACAATGGGTGCTATTTATGTATAGTCTTTTATAGTTCCATACGATGCGCGCTGTTTATGTATAGTCTTGTATAGTTCCATACAATGGGCGCTGTTTATGTATAGTCTTGTATAGTTCCATACGATGGGCGCTGTTTATGTATAGTCTTGTATAGTTCCATATGATGGGCGCTGTTTATGTATAGTCTTGTATAGGAGTGATGTCCAGTTGCAAAATTTTTAAAATACTCCTCCAAAAAACCATCCGGCCCCAGGGTCTTACAAGTGTGGAGAGAGGAGATTGCCAGTGTTATTTCCTGAGCTGTAATGTCAGAGTCAAGATATTCAATCTGGTCTGAGGACAGGCAGGGCAAGTTGGCCTCACTAAGCAATGCATCCAATGAGGCAGGATCTCAGGGTGTAGCAGAATATATAAATCACAGTAATATTTATGAAAAGCTGCAGAAATGTCAGAAGTCTTAGTCAGGGGAGAGGTTCCATCACTCGTTTTGATAGACACTCTGTGACTTTTACGACGGAAAGTTTTAGTTAAAGAAGCCAGCAAATGTCCTGCGCGACTACCCCATTAAATAAAAATATTTTTTTTGTGTAGTCCATCCGCAACTGGGCCTGAGATAGTAATAAAAAGTAATCTAAGAGGCATGATTATAGGCGATAAACGTCTCCTCAGTAGAATCAGAAACATACGCAGAAAAGTTATTTTGCATTACAGTATGGAGAGAGTGGTACTGGTCTCTTTGCGTTTTATTACGATTAGCAACATCTAAAATAATATGATCACGCAGTACAGACTTTGAGGCCTCCCAAAAAAGAATGTTATTATCCCAATGATCGATGTTACTATCTACATAGTCAAGCCACTTATGTTAGAGATACTGTCTAAAATGGTCAGAGTGAATTAAGTATAAGGGGAATCTCCAAGTCCGATACATGGGTCCCATGGCCGGCTGTCTAAAAGAAAATTAAACAGGTGCATGATCGGATATAATTCTGGGGTCTATTTACTAAGCAGCGTTAGGAGACCGAGTGAAAAGTGATAAGGTGCCAGCCAATCAGCTCCCAACTGCCATCTCACAGGCTGTGTTTGAAAAATTACAGTTGGGAGGTGATTGGCTGGCACCTTATCACAGACTTATCACTTTTCACTCTGTCTCCTAACACTGCTTAGTAACTAGACCCCTCCATCACCTATGTTGGCTGACGACACCTCCCGAATCAAACTATTTGCCACTAAAAAATAATCAATATAGGAGAACAAGGGGTGGACCCCCGAATGGAAAGTAAAGGATTTATCAGAAGGATGGTAGAGTCTCCCAATATCTGTCACACGCACCTGTAGCATAAATCTATTAAAGGCAGTCCAAATGGAGAGTGTAAATTATTAGGAATAGGGGACTTGTCTAAAGCCGGGTCTTTGACAATATTCATATCACCACCAATTATTAAGGTGAAGACTTCACGTTGACTTAATAAGTGGGACAATTGACACAAAAATTCAGACACTTGGGTACTAGCAGCATATATATTCATTATAGTATAAGTGTAATACCCCGACAGGTGTATTAAACGTGTAATGTGAGGTTTTCTGATCTTACCAGATTGAAATAATTTGCTTAATTCCTCTTGGTTCAGAGAGCTAAAGAGGGTTATCCACGTACAAATAAAATTATTTAATTTGCAGGAACACTGGAACTTAGGCTTGCAGGATGAATGAATGGTTCCACACAACCCTTACTACTATGAAAACACAGTAACACTTTACAACATAACAGTTTATTGTACAGGAACACTGGACCTGGTGCTATTGGAATTTAAATGTTAGTATCCCACAAAGACAACAATTACAGTGACATATTATCTGTTCTGATACTGTCACAATTTACGTAAACACTTTGAAACATTTAATACAGCTTTGTACCATCTATTCCTAGGTGTAACAGTAATAAGTCTGAACTCAATACAGTATATTCCTATCAAAAGATCTAAACTCCCCATCACCTGATGGGTGCCTTCCCCTAGACAGCAAAGGGGTAAACCACCATGTAAAACCTGAAATAACGACACTGAGACTTGCACAAGAGGAAAGAAAGGCCAGTTTTATTTATTTATATTTATTTTAAAATTTATTTAAATGTATTTAAATATATTCAAATTTTAAGCTAATAAGTAACTTAACTATAACTGAACTATAATTGACTGTAAATGAACTAGCTAATAAGAGAAAGCAAAGAGACAGACACAGTATGGTGGCACAGAAAGAACGGTCCCAAAATGCAATATCGCCAAATGCACCACGACATTCTTCCAAATGGGGGGGGCGATCCGCCAGCCCATTATCCTGACTAAGGTATCCACCTCCCACCCAATCACACCACGTGAGGCCCACCGAGATCGGTGATGCCACTGACCCCATTAGGGTATAATCAGTAGGGATGTACGCTGGAACATTTTTGCCGGATTTGGATTTGGTTCTAATTTGTCGTCTGGCTTTGGATTTGGATTTGCCAAACTGCGGTGATTGGCTTTGGATTTGGATTTTTTTACAAAAATTTACAAAAAAAGCTAAAATCATATAAATTGGTCTTTTTTCTTCCTAGAGTATTATTAACCTCAATAACATTAATTTCCAGTTAATATTGGTATAATATTGTTTTCAACATTATTGGCCAAAGGTTGCAGTGAGCTGACTGGTTACTAAGCGGCAAAGCAGCGGCACAACGACACAGTCACCACAGTATAAAGCACATCTATGACACATTGCCACACAGCAGTGGCAGAAATGAAAAGTAGTGCACCCACCCAGTGGGGTACGGCCAGCAGAATCACAGTACTTGTTTACACAGGTGGCTACAGCCCAAGGAGTCACAGTGCACAATCTTATTCACATTACACCGCACATAGTGTCCCTGATTCACATTACACCATAAAGTAGTGTCTCTTATTTATGTTACGACACACAGTAGTGCCCCTTTTACACAATGCCCACAGTAGTGCCCCTTTTACACAATGCCCACAGTAGTGACCCTTTTACACAATACCCACAGTAGTGACCCTTATACACAAAGCCCACAGCAATAGTGTCCCTTACACAATGCTCCCAGCAGTGGTGTCCCTTACACATTTCCCCCAGTAGTGGTGCCCCCTATGCAGTCCCCTTAGTAGTAGGGCCCCCTATGCAGTGCCCCCAGTAGTAGTACGCTCCCCATTAGCAGGCCCCCAGTAATATGCCCCCCTTTAGCAGCCCCCCCAGTAGTATGCCTTCATAAGCAGGCCCCCAGTAGTATGCCCCCCCATTAGCTGGCCCCCAGTAGTATGACCCCCAGTAGTATGCCCCCATAAGCAGGTCCCCTGTAGTATGCTCCCCTTTTAGTAGGCCCCCCAGTAACAGGCCCCCTGTAGTATGCCCCCCCTGTAGTATGCACAACCAGTAGTAGGTCCCCTTTAGTATGCCCCCCCAGTAGTAGTCCCCCAGTAGCAGGCCCCCTGTAGTATGCCCCCCCAGTAGTAGGCCCCTCCATTAGCAGGCCCCCATACACACATTAAAAAAAAAAAAACTTACCTGTATCCCCTGCTCCAGCAGCCGTCCGCTCTGCTGCCACGCGACGAGGAGGGAGCCGGAAGACGGAGCTCATGAGTGAGCTCCAGCCGGCTCCCTCCGTGCAGCAGCCAATGAGAGTCTGCGTGACTCTCATTGGCTGCTGTAACAAACACACAGCTGCCGCTGGCGGCTGTGTGTTTGTTCTGTGTAGGGCAGACCACTATCACAGTGGTCTGTCCTACACTCGAGGAGCCCTGATGTTGGATTCTCACTAGAACGGGGATCCGAGTCAGGCGGGGAACACCCGAACAGGGTTCGGTTGGACTCGGATCCCCTATGTTCGGAGCGGTTCAGATTCCACAGAATCCGAACCGCTCATCTATAATAATCAGCCTAAATCATGTATTGAATGGGAGACCACCTCAATCTGCTAAGGCAGATGGAGACTGCCACCGTTCTTTCCCGCCACTAGAAAGCTGACACCACAAGTAAGAATTGGGGGGGAAGGGTGGGAACAACTCCAGGAAAGCTGTCTAAAATGCCTTCCACCAGCACACCCTAAAATGGCTCCTAAACTCCTCCCTCCTATACTAAAGCTAACCTCTAACCCCACCCACAATCTCAGCTCACCACAATAAACCCTTTTCTATCAGAAAAAGAGGTCACCCCCAGGTTCGGGTGTTTAATTTACCTCTGTGCATATTAAATGCATACGTCTCTCTTAGTCCGGACTATACTAATTCCCCATCAGAGTCTATACTTGTTGGCCATTGATGCTGTCGTCGGTGCACATACAAGGAAGTCAGCAGATTCGCAGTTCGGAGAGATTTTAGATCAAATAAACGTTGTGTTGTTTGCGAAAGTTGTATCCTGACCTCTTTTACTATCACGATCTGAGGGTTAATATAGGAATTATACTTGTCTGTCCTGAGGTTACCCCTTATTAGGACTTATAAGGGCAGTTCTGTCTGGTGTCATATGCTGAACTGGTTCTCCTTTCTATGTGAGTGCAGCTTGATAGGGTAATATGCTCTGCTACCAGTAGTTTGTGCAGGGTGTAAGCAGAGTACAGTATTCGGTGTACTCACTGTTCCCTTGGCAGACTCATCGGCAGTACAGTGTTCTGCAGGCTGACAGCTCCAGCTGTCAATCAGTGGCAACCGATGGACACTCCCCGGCTGGGAAGGAACAGCTTAACCCCGTTAGACAGGCCCTCCTCTCCAGCAGGCTGCTCTCCACACCTTGTCACTGCTCTCCACTGCCGTCACAGCTCCGCCCCAGCACTGTGCTCGGACTTCTCTCTCTATCGTCAGTCACCGGAAGGTGACGCACACAGTGCCGCGCTTGTTAGCAGCACGGTCTGCCTCCTCTGCTGTCTCAGGTAAGTGTGCTGCCTCTCTCTCACCCCAGTCGGCACTACTGTTAGGGAGTCTGTGACAGTTCAACTGTCATCTCTGCTGCACATGCCGGCTCCTGCCCACCAGAACCGGGCATCCGGAAAGTTCTGGCACTGCAAACCGCATGCAATAAAGAGCTGCGCTGGCCACTGAAGTGGGGTGGCAATAAACTGTCCATTACCCCCAAAACAATTAGCATAAGTGCAGAGTCCAATATTCTATATTAAATGTAAACAGTCCCCTTTTAATACAATAAATACATAGCTGCTTATTACATAATGTGAGCGGCCCAAGACTACCCAACAAACTAGAGAGGTACCACATAATGAGTGTCGCCAATTTTTACATCTAGTAATAAATATCGGCCATATGGATCTGGAACCCTATCTGGAATAGTATAAGAAAAGCTTTTTGCAAAAAAGAATAGCAACCCCCCTAGATTTGGTGGTAAAGGGAGCAGATACACATTCACCCAACCAAGATGCTCGGAGAGATGAGCCATCTCCAGCCCTCCAATTAGTTTTCTGCAAAAACATAACATCTGGGCGAAACCTCTTTAGATGGGTAACAACCCTTCTTTGTTTGATAGGAGAGTTAAGAACCCCTACGTTCCACGAGAGGAACTTAATGGAATCATGAAGAGAAGAGTAGGGAAGATTAGCTGAACGGCTCACCATTAACCAACACCAGTCCTGGGATTTAGTCAGACAAGAGACTTCAAAGAAATAAAATGAGATCCCCCATCCCAATGAGTAGGGGGCAACCCTATGGGCAAGCGCACGGTTCCAAAAACCACCTCCATCTGTACAATGACATTAAAAAAACAGTGAAATATGAATGTCAGGACTTTGACTATTTCAGTACATAAAGATAAACTACACATGCCAAAGTTCCATTGTGGTCGTTGGAGGATCTATCCTGGTTAATGGCGTTCATCACATGCAGTGTGCAGAGAGTTAAAGTGATCATCTGTTTCTTAGATGTAGTCAGGTTGTTGGATTCCTTGATTGCTTATTATTCCAAACCTGATTCTATTTGGGTCACATGTTCTGAACTTCCTGTGGATCACAGACCTCTAGTATAAAGCCTGTTACTAACTATGCCTCATTGTCTATACAACGTTACTTTCAGGTCTTTCTTGGACTCCTGCCAGATCCCTGCTGTGCCTGGTGTATGCTGTGGACCTTGCTACATTCCTGCTCGTGTTCTGGTTCAAGTTCTGATACAGGTTATCAGCTGCACTACAGAGCTCAGCATTGCCACTGTCTTTCCGTTGTTATCCTGCTCTATTACTGCTATTCCATTCTACGCTATACTATTTGGTTTACTTGTTATTATTGACTCATACGGACGCTGGAGTTACTTCTTCTACAGTTATCAACTGCAGCGTTACAGTCTATCCTCATCAGAACCCCATCACATCGCAGGGCTTTCAACCCTGCTCCAGACCTTCATCCTGCCGCAGGGCTCAGCCCTGCTCCGGACCTTCATTAAGCCGCAGGGCTCAACCCTGCTTCGGACCTTCATTACGCCGCAGGGCTCAACCCTGCTCCGGACCTTCATCCTGCTGCAGGGCTCAACCCTGCTCTGGACCTTCATTACGCCGCAGGGCTCAACCCTGCTTCAGACCTTCATTACGCCGCAGGGCTCAACCCTGCTCCGGACCTTGATCACATCGCAGGGCTCAAACTGGTTCCGGACCCTCATCACGTCTCAGGGCTCAACCGTGATCCGGACCCTCATCACGTCTCAGGGCTCAACCCAGTTCTGGACCCTCATCATGTCTCAGGGCTTAACCAGACCTCCGTCACGATACAGGGCTCAACCCTGTTATTGACCACCATTCTATCCTGAGGCCCTAGTCTTGTGTCGGACTCGGGGTTTCACCCCACACCAGTTCAGTGTGTACTTCAAACTTTGTTTCTCACAGGCGCATACCCCTGCACCTATTAGTGCATGTCATGAACTTTGTGTTATTGAGATTTAATGTGGAACTTTGCCATACAGTTTTTGTTCTTGAATAAATTCTATCTACTTTTAATTTGTGCTAGTGATATTGAATGAAAAGGTCATTCCTAAAACCATCTCAGTTCATACTACCTAGTAAGCCTGACTCTTCCCAGGAGTCTCAAGTGTCTGTAGCCGTGACAATGAAGAAGTACAAAGACTCCAAAGTAACAGTAAACATTGTTACACATAAGCTTCAATATAATTTTCATAATTTTTCAAACCAAAAAAACATGGCGGGTTCTAGTTGGGAAACTAGAACCTTCCAGGCACATCTTAAATATACAATTATTAACTGTAGGGGAAATAGAGATCAGAAAAAAGGTATCCCCAGGTAAGGACAAAAGGCCATAGCCCTAAAAAAAAAACAATAAAAGGTTACAAAGTACATAATCAGTAATTCACCTAATCGGAGTGGGGAACGTGTGAGAGGTGCTAGCGGTGAGCCCTAATATGCAGGAAGTAATTGTGTGCGGCCTCTGGATCATCAAAAATAATTGTGTGCCCATTTTCAGTGGCACGGAGCTTAGCAGGGTATAATAACGCAAAGCGTTTTATGTGATTAAACAAGGTATTTACAAACAGCAGAAAAAGCCATGCGTTTCTGGCCAAGAGGAGCCGAAAAATCTTGGAAAATCAAAATACGGGCACCATCAATATAACCAATTGATCCATTTTTTTGTAAGCTCTTAGGACCAGTTCTATGTTAGGAAGATTAATACATGCGATGTCTTGATTAAAGATTTGACCCCCTTTGAAATGCTGTGTCCCAAAAGAAACCCATGCGCCACTCCATCTCTATCATGTATAAGATGCTTATAGATAATTATTTTGTCTCCCTACATTGTCAAGTGCCTGGCACAATGATCTGAATATGCAGTTCACTGAACAACAATGGTTTAAGGCTTTCCAATACTCTCATGTTCCATCCCAGAGTGTATCAGTTATTGAGACACACTATAAGGTTATTACCAGATGGTATCAATGTCCCAGTGTATTAAACAAAATGTTCCAAGGTGTTTCCAATTTATGTTGAAGATGCAAAGGGAGTTTGGGTTCTCCTCTCCATATATGGTGGTTTTGCCCTTCATTGACCTCCGTTTGGAACAAATCATCCAAATTACTAAGTATATTGTTGGTGAGGGGTTCCTGATGGACCGGAAGTCTGGATTTTGAATTTAATATCCTGGCCTCCAAATATAAATAGTCTCTTTTACGACATATGAATAATGCCACTAAGGCAGTCATACCAGTTAAATGGAGATCAGTGTCTCCCCCGACTATCAAAGATTGGTTGATCCGATTGGATATGTATATGATTATGGAAGAAATGTATCTGTCTGCGACGTATCGCCTTTGTAATTTTATAGCCACATGGTTTTATCGGCTAGAATTTAAAGACTCTGCCAAATATAAAGCCTTAATGGTCTATATTGGTTTCTATGGTGTGTCTCTCCGTTAGTTGATTGTTATATCTGTTGGAGACCTAGTACCCTTTTTCCCCCTTTTCTTCCCCCTTTCTATTCCTTTTTGTTCTTTTCTTTTCGTCATTTTGTTTCTTTGTATTTTGTGTTTGTTTGGTTTATAATAATATTATTTTGAAAAACTGGATGTATTGTTGTCCCATACTTATTTTTATTTTTAAATTTGACATGTTTTTGATAGGTACGTCCTTAAAAAAAAATATATATAATAAAATATATAGGTACTGTATGAGATGACCAATTTAGACATTTGCAAATTTGCAGACACCTTTAAATATGAAATATGGTATTCTATATCATTAAGTTTTATTAAATTTGTTATATTAATAGCTGCATCATTCCTTCTCTCTATTAGTAAAGGTGTTTTATCCCGTTACATCACAGCACCTGGCAATGTCAGCAATGTGAGGAATGTCTGTCCCTGTTGGCATGTTGTGTAGTGTAATGTGATGATGTTGTTAGGAGGGTGTGGCCTCTGTCACCCTGTTCCCTGCAGGGGGTGTGACAGGAATTCTGGAAATGCAGAAAAGCAGGAACTAGTAGTTTCATCTGGCTACAAAATGACAACTTGCTACTTATAGGAAATCAACTGCAACCATATAAATCGGGCAGGCTGTATTAGATTGTCGGGCAGGCTATATTAGATGTTCACTTTACATATTACCATGTAAATTAAATTTCAAGGGAGACTTTACTCCTGTACCCAAATAGAAATGGCTCGGTCTCATATTAAAGTTTTAAATTACATACTTGCCAACCCTCCCGAAACGTCGTGAGCAGCTCGCGAAGATCGGGTGCTGCTCCCTGGTGCCCGGAGAGGCATATAAGTATCCCGCAATGCCCTCCATCTGCCTGGCACCACCCACTTTTCCAAGTAACGGCCGATAGTGCGGTTCGTGCTGAAACACTTCACCATAGCCACGATCTCCCTTCCCCCCGCTCTAAAATGCTGTCAATATTGGCATTGTTTAGCAGATGTGGCCTTGATGATGCGATCATGACAACACACAACCCAGAACAACCCACCTATGCCATGCCACGCTCCCTCACTCCCCCCCACCCCCACTGTGCGCACCAGGCTGCCCTCTCCCGGAGGGGGCAAGTATATTATTACTTGAATTTATAAAAATCATAAACATTTTACAACACTCAAAACGTCTTTCCATCAAAGCACAAGGGTTTACAGAACAAGAGTGTGGCAAATGCAAAGGAGCAGCAGTTTGCACGGGCTGATGGGAAGAATTTGGCGGAGAGAGGGCGCTCCTTGCTATGTACAGAGCAGTCATGCCGCTGTGCCTAGTTTTCTGGAGCATAAATAAGATGTCATTTTGCAGAGCAAGACTAGCAACATGAGATAAGGAGGAATTGGGGGGCACTACACTTATGGGGGTCTGTTGGACTCCCCAAAAAATTGTGATCCTCCTAAACGTATCGGGAAAGTAGGTAAGTATGCAATTCCCTCATCAGTCACTCACGTGTGTGTCATCACCATATGAGCTGTACACCACCCTACTCAGAGACAAGCGGTGCAGGCTAACACCCCTTTTACACTGACTTCAAAATCCCGGGTTGATGCAAGTGAATGTGCATCAACCCGGGATTTTTGTCAGTGTAAACGGATCAACCCGGGTCCAGTGACTCGGGTATCCGACCCGGCTAGCTTGCGGGGTTGAGCACGGGTCGTTCCCGTGCCACCCTGCAGTGTAAACGGCGTGACCCGGAATCAGTCAAGAAGGATCGGCCCATACCAGGGTATGTGAAGTAACCCATGCCAAGGTCCTCTGGGTGTCTGCACAGAAACTCCGGAAAATCGCCCTCCCCAAACTACCAAACCCAACCACACCGACATTCTTATTAAGGAGAAAAGCAACATCAGGATCTTCACAATAAATGTTCTCAGAGTGCCTCTTAAAATATGAAACTCTGGAGATATACGGATCAACAGAAAGCTGGTAAGAAAACAAGTTTGTGTTGTAACAAAACATCTTTCAAGCATGGCAAGGCACATCACCCTCTCAAATTCAAAAGGGATCAGCCAGTTAACAATAGGAGCACTACAGGTCGTAAGGATGGAAACAGAACTCTCGGCTTCAGCAATCCAAACCCACTTCTGTGGCAGAGCTTGACCTAAAAGAGATTAGTCAGCATGCAGCTCCATCACCTGAGCTGCCAACCTCTCTCCTGAGGCAATAATGGCTTGCAGGAGTATTTCCATGATATGCACAGAAGGTACGATCATAGCAGGAGAGGACTGTAACAATAGGTAAGTATCAGCAACCAAAGAACAGTCCAAAGGATAGCACTGAGCAGGAAACTAGAGGAGAGCAGAGGTAATTGCTGACATAGGATCTGATACAGGAGTGAACCAGTAGAGCATCAACAGGAGAGAGATAGTGGCAAATTCAATTGGTTGCAAGTAAAGCAAAAAACCCGCACCTGCGAGGTTTTTCCTGCAGGTGCAAGTTTTTAGCTATTCAAATAGGTGCAGATTTTTACATTTTTTTCGTGCCGGGAGGTTTTTATACTCGCACCTCCAGAGCAAGTGTGATTTTTCCTAAAAACTTTAACTTTAGGAAAAATCCCCGGGACTTGCTCTGGCACCCCAACGGTACCCCCCCCTGAGGACTAATTAAGCAATTGGAAGTTTCCAATTAGCTTAATTACTCCATAATTACTTACCTTCTGCAGCGCTGTCTTCTTCATCCAGCGTCGGAAGCCGGGTTTCTGCAGTAGGGTGAGTATGTGTGTGTTAGTAAATGTGTATGAGTGAGTGTGTGTGTGCATGAGTGTGTATGTGTGTCCCCACCAGTGTCAGCGTGGCCCCCGAATTGGGCGCTGGGAGAAATAAATCTCAAAGCAGACTTTGCCCCTCCATCCAGTAATTTGGATCCTGCCAGCAGCCCCCAGGACTCCCAGCAGCCCCCTTCTCCATTGAGAAGATAGAGGGGAGGCCATCGAAAGACGCGGAGACCACCGGAGACCCCCAGGCAGGTAAGTGCAGAATTATTTTTTTTTTTACGCGGCGCAGGGTTTTCAGAGCTGAAAACCCTGCATCCACTTTTTAAAAATTGGATACCGCGGGTATCGGGAGCGCGCATACCAGCGGTAATCCAAAATTGGGCGCAAGGTTTTTTTACCTTGCTAAACCTTGCGCCCAATTGAATATGCCCCATAGCAGTAATGGTCACAGGAGATCAGCAGTCACCGCTTCAAAGGCAGCCGAAGGAGCCAGACAGAGCCTGCAGAAAGGAGGAGGCAAATATCCACAGCAGGAGACCAGCACCTCACAGCTAGGGAATGGCATCATCAGCAGAAACGACAGAGAGACCAGTAGGGGGCCTCCAAGATGGCGGGTGGCGGTCCGGAGTACAGAGCGGGGGGTCAGTGCCACAGGGTCCGAGGTTCAGGATCCAGTCAGGACAAGGCAACAGGCACCAACGAGCGGCCTAATGCCAGGAACTCCCAGAAAATCCCCACAAAACAGCGGAGGCAGACAGGAGATTGCCGCAATGGTGATCTGATGTCCGGAAGCAGTGCAGGCCCCAACTGCATGGAGGGACAGAAGAGCACAGCGGAGGTCCGGAGCCTAACAGAAACACCCCCTGGGCAGCAGAAGAATATCCAACAACAGAATAAGGTAAGTAGGAGTCTCGGGGTAGCGACAGGATCAGTCAGCAGGATATTTAGGCTGGAGAACTGTAGGACCAGCGTCCTACTCCATGCCCATACAGGGCACCCCCCCATCCTCCCCATAGTTAATATGGCCCTGTGCTCAGCTCTGCTTGGGATGCCGGACACAACTGTAGTCATAGATCTGTGCAGGGCCTGCTCTTTGGGAATTTGACAAGTGCGGTCAAACAGGGACGCCATGCCATAGAGGGCGGACCCCTCCCAACCATCCCGATTTCAGCGGGACAGCCCTGTTTTTCGGACACTGTCCTGTTGTTCCACACGCAGGTCGAAGTGTCCTGCGGGTGCTCGGGAGGTTGGGGAACCCCACCACCGCAGCTGCGCGGAGGTGCCAGCCTCCAGAGAAGCAGAATGGATGCCGTGTACATGGGTGCGGCATCCATTCAGTGCAGGGACAGGGCTGGGGGCAGCCCAGCTAGTGACGGAGTGCTGGGCTCGCCTCCATCCTGACGTTAAACGGGAGGTGTGCCATACGGGCACGGCCCCAAATAACGTAATTTAGGGGGTGGGCCTATGGTAAGTAGGCCACGCTCATTATTGTCACGCTGGGTTAATAGGCGACCTATTCCCGTTCTGCACATGGCGGGGCTCCTCCTGGAGGCGGCCCTGGATCTGTGTAACATACAGAGGGCAATATGAAGGCCACAATGCTTAGAATTGCTGTCTCTCAACACTGGGGCTATGGTTTCAACTCTGTTTAGGGCACCAACTACATAGAGCTTGCATGTTCTTCCCATGCCCGCAAGGTTCCCCCACAATATGAAAACTTGTTAAGAAAACTGCAGTTCTGCAAATATTTATTTTATTGATCCCCATATCTTGTACCCATGTTCAATTTATCACACTCATAGGAGGGAGAAGATTCACTAATTACTGCAACTATGGATCTGCAGACTGTGGGTCTGATTCAGAATTAGAAGTCAGCTGCAATTAAACTAGCAAGCAACAAAATGCAGGTATCTGCCTGTATGCCCAGTTGTATGTATCTCTGTGACAGCAATGTGTGGCTAAATAACCAGTGGGCACTTCCACCAGCCCTAGAGTAGGTGCTAGAGGTGCATCTGAAATCAGACACATCTCTTCGTGCACACAGCTCTCCATAGCCCACACTTGCATTATCCCGCCCTCACTAAACTTAGTTTACACGTACATGCCCCATTGCCACCCATTTACGCCCCTTCAGCTGCAAGAGATGTGACTGTGATGTGTACCACTCAGACTTGCTTGTACTGTAGATGCGTACGCTCGGCTAGGAAGCAATTGCTGTGCAAGAAATTACAAGGCCCAGATGCAAACCGGATTGGCATGTAGCTCTGCATCAAAGCATGTATTGTCTGACTAATACCTGTTCAGTAACACAATTGTAGGCCAGACTTGTCGGTTTCTAAATATAGCATACGGCACAGGAGCTAATATAATCTGACAGGTGGGACGAGCGGTGTCTTTCCACTGTCACATTATGTGTGACCAGGACTGGGTTAATGCCATGGTACACAGACGTGTTTGTGTGTAGCTCTGGTGACCTGAGCATTGGAATGCAGTGGAACCTGTTCTCCCAGCTGGTAACAGAGGACTGAAACTAGGTCCATTTAAAATAGAAATAAGCCTAAAGAGAATATTTTGTGTGTGTGTGTATATAAGACGAAGGCCAGTACTGTTGTCACTGTTGTCCCTTTCCGAGAATGTCGGACCAACCCTGTTAATCCAGAAAAATAATTAGAAGCTGCTTACTGATAAATGGGTGTCTCTGTGCCATGATGCCAGTGGCTCAGGAACAAGGTGTCCAAGGTCATCTTTAAAACTGAGCAAGTTGCAAGAAGTTGGCATCGCCTCTAGTACCCTATGTGAAGTTGGTGATGTCCAGGATAACCTGATGCCCAGGATAACCTGATGTATTAACTGAGCCATGTCTACTACATACAATTAAATGTAGATCTGCTAAACGCATGAAAACTGTGTTAAAAACATGTAATGCTTCTGCTGTGCGTTTCACATGTTTTTGTTAAAATGAGCAGTACTCCATTCACTGAAATGAGTAGGGTGGTGTAAGTGCCCACCTTTATCAATACCACCGTTTCAGCTTCTTTCATTGGGGGCACATGGATCAAATATTGGGTTTTAGACCCAGTAATTGTAATTTGTTATCGCCGCTATTCACAGCAATAAACCATTAACAAGGTGATCGCTAATTGAATCATTTCACTTCTCTATTGGGACCCCGCAGAACCAGGATCTGGGAGCGGGGTAAATCCCTGGTGGACCTTCCTGATTTGAAGGTACGTTTACTTTAATCAGGTGTGGGGCTATGCAGGGGCAGACTGGTCCCCATAGGCAGGGCCCCCATCAGGGGTTATGGGCAGCAGTATTGTTGTATGGGGCACAAAGTGACAGAGGGGCCCCGTAATCAGCGTCGGCAGCAGAGGGCCTTCCTGTCTTCAGCACCAGTAGCAGTGGGCTCCCTTCCTCAATGCTAGCAACAGCGATGGCAGCAGCAGGTCCCCGTCCTCAGCGCCAGCAGCAGTGGGCTCCTCTGTAATCAGTGCCAGCAGCAGCAGGTCCTCAGCAGCAGCGGGGCCCTGTCCTCAGCGCCGGCAGCAACGGACCCACCCTGTAATCAGCTCCAGGAGCAGTGAGGCCCAAGTATTGTCCCACTGATTGATGACCCTGTCTCAGATGCAAAATGTCAGATGCTGCTGCAGAAGATCTACCTGGTTCATCGAATATCTTGAGGAATGTGGATAGGAATCCATTAATGTCTGATAGGATGGAATCAGACCTCTCTCAGAGTGGCGAAGACCAGGATAGTGCTTCCAGAGTCAATAGTGAAATAATATAGGCAGTCTTAGTCCTATCAGTGGGAACATTTTCAGCTTGTAATTAAAAATTTATGCTGCATTGGTTGAGAAACCCCCAACAATTTTTGGGGTTACCATAATACTTCTCAGGTATGGGTAGACGAAGTCTGGACGGTGAAGGATGATTATCAGATTTATAGTTCCACAGGAACTCATAGATATCTGAGAAAAAATTGGCTCGTAATTCCTTTATCTGAGCTGATAACTCCTGCAAGAATTGCATCATTTGCTCCTATTTCGTTTCTTGTCTGTTGACACGTTCAGCCAATTTAGACAGTATGTCTGCCATTTGGGTATGTTCCCCTACTAGATTCATAGGACCTGAACAAGCTGTCGCGGTCTGGGTATTTTGTAGATCCGGTTCAGGACCCTTCGACTGAACAGAGGTGACGCATGAGTATAACCATTGGTCTAGCTGACCAGGTGAGCACACAGCTGAGCTGGTCAAGTGCATCAGGTATTTGAAATGAAATGTATCTGCATAGGCCTAGATACAGCAATGAAGGAGTGTCTGAGCTTGTCAGAAATGACCCAGATTTGTGGCAATCATACAACATAAGTTCAAGCAGACTCATGCCCCTGTCTCCCCTCCTCCTCAAGTTCCCTCCAGTCTCCTGCCCCCTATCCCTCCAGGCAGGGGCATCTTAAGAGAGGAGGGGGCCGTGTGCACTCCCCATGCGGGGCCCCCTCCTCTCTCCCCGGTGGCTGGCCAATCACCGGAGCATTAGTAGACTCCGGGCACTAGAGTGTACCCGAAGTCTACTGCGTATGCGCAGAACACCGGAAAAATGGCCGCGGAAGCCATTTTCCGGTGTTTTGAGCAGCGCAGACACCCGACACGGGTGAGTTTAAAATAATATGGGTGCAGGGTGTGCGGTGCGGGGTCCCCCTGGACCCGTGTGCCCCACACTCACTGCACCCATTATAGATACGCCACTGCCTTCAGGGTAGATACAACAACTGAGTGGGCTAAGGACCTCTGATGATGTCACAACCGTGTGACCAGGTCTCCACATCAGGAGAAGTCAGGGTGTCAGTCAGTATAGGGTAAACATACAGCCAATGTCATTAAAAACTATCTTCAGCGTAAAGAAGAACAAGGCGTTCTGGAAGTGATGATATGGCCCCCACAGAGCCCTGATCTCAACATCATGGAGTCTGTCTGGGATTACATGAAGAGATAGAAGGATTTGAAAAAGCCTCCATCCACAGAAGATCTGTGGTTATTTTCCAAGATGTTTGGAACAACCTCCCTGCCGAGTTCCTTCAAAAACTGGGTGCAAGTGTACCTAGAAGAATTGAAGATGTTTTGAAGACAAATGGTGGTCACAGCAAATATTGATTTGATTTAGAGTTCTCTTCTGTTCATTCATTTTGCATTTTGTAAATTGATAAAAAATAACTATTAACACTTCTATTTTTGAAAGCCTTCTTACTCTGCAGCATTTTTACACTTGCCTAAAACTTCCAGTATGGGGCCCTGTCTAGTACACATGCACAAGATGATAATGTCCCTGACAGGAGCAAAAGCTATCCTAGAGTGCTAAGGATATGATCACATTTTTAAGATGTGCCAGAAGAGCCCTAATTGTGTCCTGGCCCTGTACAATTTAATGCCCTAGGTAAGAATTGAGCTGGTGCCCTACCCTCCCATCCTCTGTACTCGCCCAAAAAGTAGGGATGGACATCGATGGTCGATGTTTGCTGACCATCAGTGTTTTCTTGTGATAGTAGTGTTTTTACCTTACGATGGCGGCAATCCGATGCTTTCCGCCATCGAATGGTAATGATTCCATGGTGTTGTGATAGTTACTTTTTTTTTCTTTAATGCTGAGAGCTGAGCTGTCCGACTGCGTCACAGGAACTACTCCAGGACACCCCCCCGATCCCACCCCATCTCACCTCCAGTCCCGCCACCTGCACATGTGCACATCAAATAAATAACCCCCCCCCTTTTTTTCATTACCATAGGGGCTTGCCCCTTCATTGCAAAACACAATGAGCTGCCCATAAATGTTTTCCTATTCTAGCAAAGATATCTAATAAAATAATACTATCCCTACCCGAGATCTCCCAGATGTGTACATTCAATCATGCCATCCTCCTCTCCTTCCAGTCTTTCAGCAGCAATTAGCAATACTTAGGTTCGTTGCAATTTTTCTATGTGTCACTAGAGGGAGCTCATCCAGCAGTGCTGAGACACCTGTGCAATGCACACCCAGCTAGAGCATCACACCATTGTGAGCATTCACCTGCCATGAATAGACACAGGAGGATGGAGCTGCCTCAGGGTTTCAGGCCTGCCCATCACCACCCACTGCACAGATCAATCAGAGCCAAGACTACGCATCCCAGAGCTCCCTGCTCTGTCAGGGGAGTGGTCTGCTCACTGACTGTGCCTGAGCAAAGGTTGTTCTACAGGGAAACAGGTTTATGTTGTGTATAACCCGAGTTACACATTAAAGCAGTTATAGCATGTACAGATATATGGGTGGGCATTTCTGTTATGCAAAATCTTTGCTGTCACAGGTCTTAGTTCACCTGCTTTTCTCTAAGGGATATAAATAATTGCAGTTTTCAATGAGAATTTACCAATACATTTTATTTCTGGAATTTAGGTAATTGCAGCACAACTTGTATGCAATGTACAGGTGAGCAAGTGTTAACCCGTATACAGTCAACTGTAATGAGCGCCAAGACAATCATCTGTTTGGGTCATTTAATTGTATTTTCTAGGCAACTTGTGGTTATTTTGCTGTTGTGGAACTACAATACCCAGCATGCCCTGGCAGTTTTAAACCAAACAGTCTAAAAGTGACCCAAACTTCCGCCACTTTCCTAGGGGTTATATTATTGAGGACTGCTAGAGATTGCACCTTTCATGTGTTATTGTATGTATGTATATGATTAGCTTGTCAGATTGGGGAAAGTATCAGTGGTCATTATTGTATGTAAAATAATAATTAGATCATATTTGGAGGCAACGGTTTAAATCCCAAGTCTTGCCTTTGTCATGCACATTAGGAATTACTTTGCAAATTGTGTCACAAATTATATTTCATGGTAATCTGCCACCACCGTATACAAATTTAGGCTATTATACCAGAAGTAACCATTTCTATTATATAGCTATTAATTTAGGTAAATCCACATCTCTGATGAATTTGTTAAGGCTCTAACAATTTATATGTCAAATAATGCCAACACGTGTCACATGAGATTAGCGTTAGTACCGAATATTTGTCTGGGCGGTTTTTTCATACATATACATAGCTTATGCACACAGAATATAGATGAAAAAATAGGTGTATATTCTTTAGGTACAGAAATAAGGAGGTATAATTGGTAGGTACATACAGAATATAATTAAGCAAGAATATTCTATAGGTGTCCACAGTTTATAATTACACAAGTGTTTTCGGTAGGTACGCACAATATGAAAATACACAAGCGTGCACAGGACAATGGGAACATTGCCTGATGTATTGGTCACTTCCTGAGTTTACAGGGACTGCATGGCACAACCTGCTGGTCACACTCTGCAATTGTCTCTTTGCACTACAGAGAAAACTACAACTCCCACAATGCAGCAAGACAGAAACAGGGAGGTGAGGGGGTGGCTGTGTATCTGCTCTGCCTGGAACAGCTGACAGCCTGTGTAAGGTGAATGGAAACCATTGCCCAAGAGAGAGGGACTACAGCTAAATTCCTGCAGGTGATGGGAGAGAGCCATCCCATCCGCACCTTGTCATGGTGGGAGGCCAGAGGATGATGCAGGAGGGGAGATGATGTGATGCCTGTGATGATATGCATTGTCTCCTTACCAGCTGCAGTTTCTGTTTTTAGGTTTTCACATTCTTTAAGTGATGATCTGTCTATGGTACACTGGTGTGGGACCCCAGAATGTACCTTGTAGGTGAGTAACCCACTTGATCTACCGTATATGTTTTGTATTTATTTTATAGCGAACATTGATACTAATAATAATAATTACTACTCACATAGAAACCCAGCACTGTCTGATCCTGTCCTGATAGTAATGACCAGTCAAGAGATCTATTTAGCGCTGTCTGATCCCATCCTTATAATAATGACCATTCAGGAGATCTCTCTATATTAGATAGAGACCCAGCACTGTCTGATCCTGTCCTGATAGTAATGACCATTCAGGAGATCTCTCTATATTAGATAGAGACCCAGCACTGTCTGATCCTGTCCTGATAGTAATGACCAGTCAAGTGATCTATTTAGCGCTGTCTGATCCTGTCCTTATAATAATGACCATTCAGGAGATCTCTCTATTATAAATACAGAAACCCAGCGCTGTCTGATCCTGTCCTGATAATAACCAGTTGGGAGATCTCTCTATATTCGAAACAGAGACCCAGCTCTGTTTGATCGTGTCCTGCTAATAATAACCAGTTAGGGGATCTCTCTATATTAGATACAGACACCCAGCGCTGTCTGATCCTGTCCAGATAATAGTGACCAGTCAGGACATTTCTCTATATTAGATCCTGTCCTGATAATAATGACCAGTCAGGAGATCTCTCTATACTAGATACATAGACCCAGCACTGCCTGTTCCTCTCCTGATAATGACCAGTCAAGAGATCTCTCTATATTAGATACAGAGACCCAATGTTATGCGATCCTATCCTGATAATAATGACCAGTCAGGAGATCTATCTATATTCGATATAGAGACCCAGCGCCGTCTGATCCTGTCCTGATAATAATGACCAGTCAAGAGATCTCTCTATATTAGATACAGAGACCCAATGTTATGTGATCCTATCCTGATAATAATGACCAGTCAGGAGATCTATCTATATTCGATACAGAGACCCAGCGCTGTCTGATCCTGTCCTGATAATGACCAGTGGGGAGATCTCTCTATATTAGATACAGAGACCCAGTGCTGTCTGATCCTGTCCTGATAATGACCAGTCGGGAGATCTCTCTATATTAGATACAGAGACCCAGCGCTGTCTGATCCTGTCCTGATGATAATGTGCAGTCAGGAGTTCTCTTTATATTAGATACAGAGACCCAATGCTATGTGATTCCATCCTGATAATAATGACCAGTCAGGAGATCCTGTCCTGATAATAATGATCAGTCGTGAGATCTCTCTACATTAGATACAGAGACCCAACACTGTCTGATCCTGTCCTGATAATAATCACCAGTCGGGAGATCTCTCTATACTAGATACATAGACCCAGCGCTGTCTCATCCTGTCCTGATAATTACATTCTCTATATCAGATATAGATATCCAGCACTGTCTGATCCCGTGAAGATGACCGCACAGACAGGGTATGGTCATATTCCAATTACATGAAGGCCTAATAATCATTGAAGCAATACATGTTACATCATTTTGTCAATGAATAGGACTAGTAATAATAATAAAGTCAGTAGATCTCTCTACATTAGACAGTAATGTTGAGGACATACTCCAGCATCATATTTGTATAGGTCAGATAAACTCAGGCACACTTTTAACCCTTTCGAAAAGTTTACATCACACTTGACTGAAATCTCTATATCAGGGAAGATGCAAGTAAACATGCACTCAGACATACATGTAGAAAAAAAAATGTTTCTTTGCCCATTTAATATGTTTTTGATAGCTTTAATGAGGATTTAACCTAACTTTTCTTAATCTCACACAGTTTCAGTTTGAAGCTCATTGTAGCTCCAAGTACCAAAATCTATAAATTGGAGACTATCTGAATTGTTTTAAATTTAAGTAATTTCCATCCTGACGCACCCGAGATGTTTCGACAAGCAAGGGGCCTGGTATAGCCCGTTCACTTACCCAGTTTGTTAAAGAGAATGTTCCCATCAGAAGATGAGCAGGAAGATGAGTAATGGAGGTGATGCTTGGATTAGTCAGGGGCTTCTTCATGTACAACTGGTCCTGGATGTCTTTAAATACTTTTATTATGGAAAAAAGCACATTTTACACGTCCGACATTGGGATTAACATGGACTAAAATGATTACTCAACCACCTTGAGCTGCAGGTATGGATGGTTTTCCAAAACCTGAGCCCATATTGTGGCAGAACTCTACAGACACAAAAGAAAATGGTATGTGGCATGATACGCAGGATTATGGGGTCTCCAACCCTTTATGGACTGCCGTTTTTGATTATGAAGCCACAGCAGAGGAGGAGCTGACATTACGGAGAGGGGACTTGGTGGAGATCCTATCCAAGGACTCTACAGTCTCTGGTGATGAAGGTTGGTGGACCGGAAAAGTGAGAGACAAAGTAGGCATCTTTCCCAGCAACTATGTGGTCAGTGATCTTAAATACACCACCTTAAGGGCTGCCCCAAAAGATTTCCCCCATCCGTTGCAGATCAAGTTTGAGGAGCTAGATTTGGAGGAAATCATCGGTGTGGGTGGTTTTGGGAAAGTCTACAAGGGAATATGGAGAGAAGATGAGGTGGCAGTGAAGGCAGTACGGCATGACCCAGATGACGATATTAACGTAACGGCAGAAAATGTCAGACAAGAAGCCAAGCTGTTTTGCATGTTACATCACCCTAATATTATAGCTTTGAAAGGAGTATGCCCGACACCCCCTCATCTTTGTCTGATCATGGAGTATGCCAGAGGTGGACCATTGCATCGGGCCCTGGCTGGGAAAAAGGTCCCAGCTCATGTACTAGTTAACTGGGCCGTGCAGATTGCACGAGGCATGAAGTATCTTCACGATGAAGCTATTGTTCCCATTATCCACAGGGACCTGAAATCCAGCAATAGTAAGTGATTACAAGGAGAAGGTACTACCTGTTTTTGTACATGTCATGTATGGTGATGTGGGGTGAGGTAAGCAAATTGACTCTCTGATGGTTACAAATTACAATGTCAGGAATTAAAGGGTAGATACATAGTATAATGTTGGGTACACACTAGACGAAGTGTATACCCAGCAACGGCAAATGCAATGGCACAATATATACCTGGCGGTCCATACACACTACATGATCTGGTTTACGATTGTCTGATATATCGGTGCCCCGCCGCATCAAGGGACATACATGCACAGCAGATCAGAAGATGCAACCAAAGACTTACATGGACGCACAATAGTGCATACACACTGAGCGATATGGTCGATATACTGTTTCGATCCGCTACGGAACGATATATCATCCCATATATAGCTTAGTGTGTACCCAGCTTAAGTCTCAATATGGAGCTCAGGCAATACCATATTTACAAGACAACTCTTTGTGTGTGCAGCTTACTTATGCAACATGGCCTAATTTTGGAATTGATAAATTACTTAGGGGGTATCCAATTAGCCTTGTTCTGCGAAAAATAGGGATTTTTCGCAATGTTTTTTCCCCCCTATCCTGTTATTTCAGATGAGCCATTCCGTGTCAAATCAACACACTTTCTGTTAAAATTTTACCTTACCAGCTCAGATTTTGTTCAAATTTGGTATATGGAGATTATATATGTAGTTTAAGAAAATACAAAATTTTATTTAAATATATCATGCCGTTTCCAAAATATGTAAAGTTTTCAAAAATCTGTCAAAAACGCACAACCAGCATATTGGAGTGGTGTCATTTTACTGTGTTTTTTTATGCCATTTCCTATGATGTACAACACAATAGGCTTTGTGAGGAACAACTTTTTCCAAATTCAAACTGAAATTTTTTTATCATGATTATCTCAAAAAGTGCATCGTCAAAAGTTCAAAATTATTTCTGGAAATAGTCTTTACTAATGTTAAATGTTCATCAACATTTTAAAGTGGTAGGATAATGGGTTCATAGTTAAAAATAATTTTAAACTGGAGTAGGCACTACGTTTGAAAAAATCAGGGCCTACTTTTAAATCCAATTATATGAGGGAACAACTAAAATTAGCCCAACACTCAATATTTGAATTAAATGTAAATTCTTTTTGTCAATATCTACATGTAAGAATATATAATATAGATATTATATATTCTCGCATGTAGAGATTGTCAAAAAGTAATTAAGAGAATTTACAAAAAATCTAATTTTGTAGGCCTAAATTTAAAAGTTTTTATATGACTTTATTAACTAAAAACAATGAATAATGCGTGCAAGAAAATAAATAATGATCTTCAATGATGTTAATGCATTGTTTATGAATCATGCTCATGAAACATTGTTCTCATGAATCAATGGTCAGGTATCATGCTCAGTATTGCAGGACACAACGCATGGGAAAGGCCCCTGTGATGGAGATGGCCTCACAGTCAGGAGACTGGCAGCTAGAGCCAGCCTACAACGTCCATATGAGAACCACATCCTCTCACCTCTCCAACTTTATGAATGGGCAGTAGAAAATATATCTGGAATTAATTTGACGTTCACAATGCAAGAAGACTATATTGAGTCTGAAACATTTTTGAATGATCATTTCAGCCAGTCACTAACTATTCAGGGAACACAACAGTATCATGCTTTTATACCTGTTGATTCAAGTACATCTATAATATCTGTGAAAACCTTTTCTAAGGCTACAACATCATCTACAGTATTTGTTACAAAATCTCTTGACAAACTCCAGTTGACACAAATAAATTGCTTATATATATCCGTTGTGTATAACAAGAAATGGTGGCTTGCTTATGTGATGGGCAAGAATGAAGATGAAGACGAATTAAAAGTGACCTTCCTTCATCCAGCTTGACCTTCACCATCATTCTTCTATCCAAGGAAGCCTGATGTACTATGGATACCTCTAATAGATGTCTTATGTAAAGTCGACCCTATAACTCCAACTGGAAGAATTTGTCATGTCTCCTGATGACACTTTAAAAACCACTGAGGCATTATCAAACTATATTCAGCTAACATTGTTGACTGACTAATACAATGTCAAGTATTTCTATTCAACTTGATTTATATAATTAAACTAATGAAGCCATCAAATCTATTATTACCTATTACTACTTGTAATACACCCGGCTTTTCACCTTGCTTTAAAATTATGACAAACATTTAACATTAATATAGACTATTTCCAGAAATGTTTTGAACTTTGTCGATGCACTTTTTGGGATAATCATGATCAAAAATTTCATTTTGAATTTGGGAAAAAAGTTTTTCCTCACAAAGTCTATTGTGTCATATACCATAGGAAAGGGCATTAAAAACACAGTAAAATGACACCACTCCCACCTCTTTAGTTTAATTAGGAAAATATGCTGGTTGTGTGTTTTGAAAGATTTTTGGAAAGTTTACATAGCCATATTTTGGAAACTGCATTATATATTTAAATAATATTTAGTATTTTTCATAGACTACATATATACTCTCTATATACCAAATTTTATCAAAATCTGAGCTGGTGAGGTAAAATCGGTGTGTTGGTTTGACGCGGAATGACCCAATTGGACATTTCACCCGAAAACACATAGGTCCGTGAGCTTATCACGGATTCTATGTGTTTTCGCCATTGAGGTTGTAGAAAAAAAAACGGCACTTATCGTGGATTATTTTTCGGGACACATCAGGTCCCGAAAAAAAGCCCCGACAAGTGCCGGCATCAGGCAGACTTCGTGGCTAATTGGAATGTCCTGGGGCTAATTGGATACGGCCCTTAGTGTGAAGTCCCCATAAAACTGAATGAGTTGGCCATCCCCAAGGAAGATAATGTTCTATCGTTATTACAAATTGTGTCTCTATTGAGTGTAATTGTACGCAATGTAGCATTGATGTTCTGTATATTTCTAAAAGTGTACACCCGTGGGCCGATCCTGCTGCTCGACTCAAGAATCATATTGGAATCCGTGGCTAACCAGCTTGCTCACTAGAACACTGCTAGTGCAGTCGGGAGATAATGGCACTAGAAGCAGTTTTCTGATCACATATTCCCAATGCCTGTTTTGCGTTCACCCCTCTTTTCTGCACACAGGCAAAGCAAATCCACTTGCAGATGGAAAAAACAATGATGAGAATGCAGAATATCAATTTAGTAGGAACAAAGGAAAAATTGATATCAAATAATTAAGAAACTTTTTGATTAATTGATTAGATCGATAGATATATCTGTATATGTTTAGGGTATTAGTATGTTGTAGCATGTGCAATGTACCAGACCTGTGTGTGCTGTACTAGTGTCAGTATAGTGTATTTGCTAATTTTGTAGACCTGCCCTCATTCCAGAGGACAGTTATACAAAATCTATGTGGGAGGTTGAGAATGCATTTCTCAGTCTCACATTCTGCCCACCTCTGCATCACGCTCTGCCCATACAGGATAATTGCAGACTCTCTCTGGAGTCTAAGAAGACTCCCAGAAATCCAGGAGGCACCCAGACTTTCCTGCCCGATGTTGGCGGCCCGCTAAAACAACCTGCCAGGTGCCTTCCCCACCCGTGGGCCGCAGTGTTCCATGGGGGGGGGGATTGCGGTGCAGCGATCCTCGCCTGTGAATAGATGCCGTGCGCATGGCATCTATTCACAGTGTGGTAAGAGCTTGGGGGCAGCCCAGCATGTCCGTAAGTGCTGGGCACACCCCAAGAGTGATGAAAAGGGGGGTGCTTCTTAAAGACATGCCCACTTTTCTCGTGGCCATGCCCACGTGCGCAAGAGTGGCCTTTTTACGGTCCGGTAGAATGAACACTAGTGTGTATTTGAAAAGTACCCCCGGCAGGAAATTTTCCTAAATCCAAAACTGTGTCATAAAGGTATGGTATTTGCAAAACAATTACATAAAATCTAAGTCCATTACATAATTGTGTTCCAAAAGATCAGTAATTAAAACAGAGCATAGCTTATTTGCATATAAAGCATGCACCCAACAATGGTTGTCCATAATTACCTATAATTAGCATGCTTCTTCACATTAGTCGTCCGTTTTCAATTACACTTCTGTTCTAATATTTGTCATACACTTGATTATTAATATTTAGCGCTATTAATGATACATATACCAGTTCCTGATGAGAAAATAGTGTACTTCGCTGCACCTGTAAAATAGTAATAATGTCTGCAGTGGTTGGTAAAACCTGTATAGTGTAATAGTGTCTGTGCTGTGTAGTAGTGTCTGTATGGCTTAGTAGTGTTGCGCTTTATTTTAGTGACTGTGCTGCGTAGTAGTGATTATGTTGTGTAGTAGTGTCTGTAAGGCTTAGTAGTGGCTATGCTGAATAGCATTATCTGTGCTGTGTAGTAGTGTATGTATAGCGTAATATTGCCTGTACGGTTTAGTAGTGTTGGCGCTTGATAATAGTGACTGTGCTGCGTAGTAGTGATTATGTTGTGTAGTAGTGTCTGTATGGTTTAGTAGTTTTAATTCTAGCACACTGCACCTGTCACAACCCGTGCAGTTCCTCTTTCCTGCCTGGGGTGTCGCTCTATGCTCTGGTACTTCTAGCACACTCAGCTGATGCAACAAACTGCTGAGAAACAGACAAGTGCGTGCTAAATGCACCAGAGCATAGAGTGACACCCCAGGCAGGAAAGAGGAACTGCACGCGTTGTGACAGGTGCAGGATGCTAGAATGAGCACTAGTTTAGTAGTGGCTACGCATGTGTAGTAGTGTGTGTGTATAGTGAAGGAATGTTTGTTCTGTAGTATGGTTGTGCTACTTAGGCGTGTCTTTGCTGTTTAGTAGTGTTTGTATAGTGTGGTTGTGTCTCTGGATGTAGATGTTATGTAGTTCATAGTTGCCACCCTTTATTATATTTTATATATTTCTTTTTTTCATTGATACTGCGGCTGAGTCAGTATCTCCAGCACATCACTGTACAATACTGCATCACGGTATGCTGGAGCTGTACAACCCCCATGTAGTGATCACGCTAGGTCCGGCGCCGGACCTAGAAAGGGGTACTCCTGCGGCGTGTGCCCCAAAAAAGGGAGAAAAGTGGGTGTGTCTTTAAGATGCACACCTTTTTCATTACTCTTGGAGGCGTGCCCAGCAATTGGGGGCGTGCCGGGCTGCCCCCAAGCTCTTGCGTCTCTGTGAATAGATGCTGGGTGCACTACACCCACCAATAGATGCCAGGTGCTACTTCACCCGACATGTTGTTTTAGAGGGTTGCTGCCAAAAGGACAGGGCGCATTCTGCCCTCTTGAAATTGGGCAGGGTGTGGCGCCTCGCTAAAACAGCCTAGTGGGAACGCTATCCATGTATGTCATATTTACTTATAATGTACTTTTTTACATTATAACTATTCCAACTGAGTAAATAATTACTTATAAAGCCCATGACAAGTACATTATACCAGCTCCAACAAATTGTAACCCACATCAGGCATGCCCATCAATGGCTCTGGTGGATGGTTTTAAACAATTGACTGGAAACCATTGATGATTGAGCCATCGATGGTTATCTTTGTGCGTTGCCGGTATTAACCACAGGGATCTGCCACAGATGTTCACCATTGATGGTGAAATTAGCCACCTTTGTCATCAGACCATCAATGGTTGCTAACCACCGATGGCCAACCCTTCCCCCTGTCGTTGTGTAGCTAGTATGAAGTACATGCTGATGCATTCCTCTACCATGGCCAGCTTATTATTGGTGTTATTGGTGTTGGCAATTAGTGATGAAGGGCAGGGCTGGTTCTAGACCAAGTAGAGCCCAGGGCGAAAAGGAACTAAAATAAAAATACACCTTACCTATACAATGGTTTCTCTGCAACAGAAAACCCCTGAAGAAATTGATCCTCCCTGGGCAGACAGTGTCTTCAGTCGTTACTCATTATCAGGGGTGTAGGAACCGGCGGGCGGGCAGAGGGGGAAGTTGCCCACCCATGATTTCTGTTGGGTGGGCAAATACTGTGTTTTGCCCCTTCGTGAACTTCTACACAAAAGCGAATGGGGATGAATGAAATGAAAATGGGGATGAAGCAATAATAGCTTTATTTGATTTTGACAACTATTGTCGTTTCTGTTTACCAAAAATGAAGTTATCGTCATGTTTGTTCTGCGTACGTTTTCTTCTTGCAAACACTTTTTTTTTCTTTCTTAGAAGCTTGACTGATTTTGCTATCACAATTTGCAGTAGGCATAAGCAGACACATGAGACCGGGAAGCTGCACTTCCCATATACTGTTCTAGTAAGTTGTACGACAATGGCACAGAGAGCACGAATGATTGTGGCCTGCGGATGGTTCAAAACGTTAGCAGCAGTCTCATTATCGCCAGATCATAGCACATACCAGATATTATAGCACATACCATAACCAGTGAGGCAGTGACTATAGATTAAAAAATACTCCCAATAAAATCAGATTAGGCTGTCAACGAACTCTGAATAAAAACTAGGTTAATGACTATGAAAAATGTACATTTTTAAGTTGAACAATTGAATGTATCTATCTTTCTAACAGCTATTAATTGCTAGTTGATTTTAATAATATTTACTGTATAAATACATTTTATAGTAAAATAAACAATGAAACTAGGGTTGGCCAACCACAGGAACACTGATGAAGATTAACATAGGATTGGGAGTCTTTGTATATATCTACAGTCACTGTTACAACTGTCATAAAACGAGATTCCAAACGCAAGAAAAAGGGGTTCTATAGTAGTACTTTTTGGCCTTTTGCCCCCCTTCCCATGACCATTTTCTTTCCTACGTCCCCGCTCACTATCCATGTAGGAGATCACATGGTTTGGAAGATGCCTGTTTGTGTAGGAATGTAACTGTAGATGTGTATACTGCTAGAACCCTGCAGGATGAGGCTTTCTCTGGGGCTATGCATGCTGGGAGGGAGTTTCCTGTTTATTAGTTTAACATCAGGAACTGAACTAAGTAAAAGGTGTTCTCCTGCACTCCAGAGTCCGTGAGTCTTGCCTGATTTGCAGCACATCTACATGGTGTCAGAAGTGGGATACCATGGCTCAAGGCCAGATCGACCCCCTTGTATTTGATGAAAATATTGCTGACAGATGGGTGCAGTTCAGAAGAGAATGGGTGGTGTACCGCATTGCTGGACTGTCTGGAACATCAAAAAAGGTACAAGCATACAGATTGTTTAATCTGGCAGGTGTAGAAGCAGTTAGTAAAGGAGACACACATACATATGCAGAGGGGGAAGACGAGGAAGACCCAGATGTATTACTTGCAAAGTTTGAAGAGATTTGTATGCCTGTTAAAAATTTCATAATGGACAGACACATTCAACGTCACGAACCAGAAAACTGGGAAAATATAAAATCATACGTGTACACTTTAAGACTGTTGGCAAATAAATGTAATTTTGGAGCCATAACTGATCAGAGACCGCATCATATGTGGCATCCATGGTGACGCAGTACGTGCACACTTACTACGAGAAAAGGATCTGACTTTAGGCTCCGCCATTCGCATCTGTACGAGCAATCAGAACAGGGCACAAAGGAGTTACGGAAGGAGGCTGAAATATACAGTGTACAGCGCACACAAACGCAATACAGGCCATGCTACAACTGTGGGGGATGCCATGCATTTGCACGGAAGAAATACCCTGCTTTTAACAAACGTTGCAACCACTGCAAAAAGCTTAACCACTTTGCAAAGTGTTGCAGATCCAGACATACCCTGACACACAGTGCGCCACAAGCAATACAGGGAGAAAGACAGATGCATAAAGTCAGTCACGTGGGAACGGAGTCAACAGTTAACACCAATGAAACCATATATTGTGAAAGCATAGATGTGATTGCAAACCAAGGAAAGATTTTCACCAACCTACAGTATGTGATAAAAAGATAAAGAGTGGCAAGACATTGAAGATTAAAATTGACACCGGTGCAAAATGCAACGTAATGTCCAGGACCCTGCACAAAACCAGGCCTCAGGCATCAATAGGCCACAGTGTTCTCCCCAGAAAATTTTTCCAGCCGGGTGGCATCAAGAAGTAGCCGGGTGGGGGCCTTAATAATAGCAATAATAACATTTTTAAACCCTGACCTTATAATGATTTAAACTTGAATTAACATTTTATATATTAATTATACTCTTCTTATTAGAGGCCCAGTCGTCTGATTATGAAAAAGCTGCAAAGTCTGTAGGATCTGGTCCTTTTTATACAGCTCCCAGATACTGTCCCCACTTGCAGGCTCCCAAAGTCCCGGGTGGTGCACCCGCAAAAAACAGCCTGGGGAGAACACTGGGCCACACAGACACTGTAAACTTAGTGGCATATGGGTGTCAAATTATTAAGACCATGGGCACCGCCACCATTGAATACACGTGTGCACTGCTGCTATACCACATAGTAGATAGTGACGTTAGACCATTGCTTGGACTGCCTGACAGCGTGCGCCTTGGGTTGATACATTTGGGGCCTGAAGTACACATGATACAACAAGACACCCCAAAGTTCAGTGACTTTAAGGATTTATTCACTTCCGACACCATCGGGAAACTACCTGTCATCTACCACATGCGCTTGGATGAATTCGTCACCCTACAGTGTGCGCACCCCGGGGCGTTCCAATCGCTCTGAAGGATAAAGTCCTAGCTGAGTTGGAGCACATGACCATGCTTGGTGTCATAATCCCTATTGAAGAAGCGACCCAATGGGTATCTGCAATGGTGGCTGCTGTAAAAAAAGATGGGACTGTCAGGATTTACATACATACACCTCAATAAAGCGCTGCTAAGACCCTGTCACCCATTGAGAACAGTCATAGAATTAGTAATTGCTGACATGCCGGGAACCAAGGTCTTCAGCACATTAGATGCCAAATGTGAGTTTTGGAAAAACCTATCAGACAACGAATTGTCACTCCTCACTGCTTTTATGACACCAGCTGGGAGATATGCCTTCTTACACACGCCATATGGCCTGACTACTGGCAGTGAGGTATTTCAACGATGTATGGTACAACTGTTTGCTGGCTACCCCTGTGAGATTATAGTCGACGACATCCTTGTCTGAGGCCTTAATATGCAAGAACATGATGAGCGTCTCCGCCAGGTATAGGAAAGAATACGGGCTATCAACTTAAAGCTCAACCCGGACAAGTGCAGATTCAGAGTGGCTGAAGTTCCGTAAGTGGGTCACCTCCTCACGGACCAGGGTGGCCTTCCAGCATATGCCCCTGCCGATGGACAAACTTAGTCTTCAACGCTTCTTAGTGATGGCTAATTACCTATCAAAATTCATCCCCAATTATAGTTTTTTGCACCAAGATACAGAGTGGTGTTGGTTGGAACTACACCATGCTGCGGTGTCAAGACTTAAGTGCATACTCACCAGGCCTCCTGTTCTGCAATACTTCAATGTACACCTCCTGGTAGTGATCTCAGCTGTTGCATCACAGCATGGGTTGGGGGCAGTTTGCCTCCAGAAGAATAGACCAATTGCTTTTCATTCCAGGGCCCTCACGGAAACAGAATCACGTTACGCGCAGATTGAAAAAGAGCAGTTGGTGTTTGCTTGCCATGAATTCCATGATTTCATCTACAAACGGCCAGTCACCATCAAAACTGACCACCAACCGCTCATCACCATCATGAGAGAGCCCCTGAATAATGCATCTACCCGTATTCAAAGGATGATGCTCAAATTACAGAGGTACCACATAGATGTCATCTACAAGCGCGGCAAAGTTCGTGACTGATGCCCTCTCCAAAGCGTTCCTCCCTCATTCTGCTCCTCAACAGGTTGACGATGACTATGATGTGATGTCCGTGCAATACCTGTCCTCTGCCCATATGGAGGAGCCGTGAAGAGAATCTTTGGCGGATGATTTATGTCAATGTCTCTCTCAGGTTGTCCTGCAAGGCTGGCCTCAGTCCTAAAGGGAGCTTCCCCAAGACTTAAGGACTGTTCTTTGCCATGCGAGATGAGTTATCTTTATCAGACGGGATCATTTTGTGAGGTCAGAGATTTGTTATACCTTACACATTGCAAAAATACTACACCACGCAACTGCACCAAGGACACCCTGATCTGGAGACCACCAAGCTCTCTTCAGGATGTTTGCCAGTATTTGGGATTTCACACACATCACCAGCAGTCCACTATATCCACAATCCAATGGGCTTGCAGAAAGAGGTGTTCGATCTGCCAAGCATCTATTAGAGAAATGTGCACGAGACCAGACTGATGTCTGTTTGGCACTCTTAAACCTACGTAACATACCACGGGATGGAATACCACCCCCTGCACAATGGTGGTTATCACGTTGCACCAGAACGCACGTCCCAATTACTAAACAGCAATTACAGACACAAGTGCAGGCAGCACTGGCTTCTAAGCGCATGTCTAATAAAAGGAATTATGACTGTACAGCGCATGCTCTCCCTCAGTTGGTCCCAGGACAAGCTGTTCGATTACAGACCACTCGAGGATATGACAAGCTTGCTATTGTTGTAAAGGAAACCGACCAGCCCAACAGTTATGTTGTTCAGGCAGATGGAACTGTGTATGAGCGTAATCGTCACCACCTGTTGAGTCTACCTGAGGAGACTATTGCTGCGCCCAGTGTGACAGTGGATGACACAGACCCTCTTCACATCACACCAAGCTCCAGGTTGTCAGAACCTATGTCTTCCTCACTCAATGTTGAATCACCATCTGACTCAATGGCACCTCCAGCTATCGCTCACAATGACAAGGCACCCATGCCACATCTGTATACCACCAAGTCGGGATGTGTATGCAAGCCTAATATCCGATTTCAGGACTATGGGCCTGATTCAGACCCACTCGCGAGCGGCTGTCCGCTCGCAAGTGGGTCGATGTTATGCACTGAGCATGCGCACGACGGAGGGAGCTCCGTCGTGCGCATGCGCCAGACGCGACGAGCGAAGGAAAGTCCTTCGCTCGTTGTGTCCGATCAAAGGGGGCGTGCTGTCAATGTTGATTGACAGCACGCCCCCTTTGGTGGGCGTGCCAGGGGCGTGCCTCCCTGACGGGGGCATTCCCACGGGAACGCCTCCCGTCAGAAGCCGGCCCACTGACATCACTAGTGATGTCAGTGGGAGTGATTTTGGCTCTGATAGAGCCAAAATCACTCCGGAGCTTGCGGTTGAAAACCTCAACCGCAGGCTCCGGCTCGCAATTTCGATGGTCGCGATGGTCTCGACCATCGCAGCCATCACAAAGCACGCTCGTATAGCCTGTGGGTGGTGACCCACAGCTATACGAGCGTCCAGGAGGACGCTCCATGAAAATGGAGCCCGGCCCTCATTCAGAGCGTGCGCTCTGCTCAGAGCGTACGGCTCTGAATGAGGGCCTATGTCACATAACTACCCCCATCCATTTTCTGTCTCTTCGTTGTTCTCTTTTTATTGTGTTACCCCTTTTCCGCTATCTTCCTAAAAAATGAGAGGTATGAGACTTTCTCTGGGGCTATGCATGCTGGGAAGGAGTTTCCTGTTTGTTAGTTCAGTTCCTGATGTTAAACTAAGTAAAAGTCCTGAGTCTTGCCTGATTTGCAGCACATCTACAGTAACCAATGTAGCCAGTGTCGTCGTCATACAATAGAGGTTCAACCAGACTCATGCTCCCTGTGTCACCTCCTGCCCTGTCTCCCTTCCAGCCTCCTGCCCCCTGTCATTCCAGCACCATGTCTTTCCAGGCTCCTGCCCCATGTCTTTCCAGCCTCCTGCCCACTGTCACTCCAGCTTCCTGTCTTTCCAGCCTCCTGCCCTGTCACTCCAGCCTCCTGCCCCGTCACTCCAGCATCCTGTCTTTATAGCCTCCTGCCCCGTCACTCCAGCTTTGTCTTTCCAGCCTCCTGCCCCGTCACTCCTTCCTCTTGTCCCGTCACTCCAGCATCCTGTCATTCCTGGCTCCTGCCATGTTACTCCAGCATCCTGTCTTTATAGCCTCCTACCCGTCACTCCAGCCTCCTGTCGTTCCTGCCTCGTTACTCCAGCATCCTGTCTTTATAGCCGCCTGTCACTCATTCCTCCTGCCGACAGCAATAGCCCTACCAGCCCGCCCCTTGAGCCTCCCCTGACTAAGGGGGACCACTATCATGCAGGCTTTACAGCAAAGTGTTGTCTTGTGTGGACACATAGGAAGTTGCATGGTGGTTGTGTAGAACAAATTGAATACATATTGGTCCAGACCATCTCTGGTTCTCTTTATTAAACATATCCTGCACATCACTTGGTTGCAAAACGCTAAATGAATAAGGAAAAATATCTATACCTCCTTCTCCCCTCTTGCACAGCAATTGGGGTTTGACAATGAAGACGAAAATATATACATCTCCTTGCTAGTTCCTGCCATTCCAAACATACTCCCCATCTTTTATCAGACTCTCACTACATGCACTAGGCCTAATTTCATACTTGCCGACAATCGGCTCCCTCCTTCCGGGAGGGAGCTGATTGTCGATTAACAGCGGGGGGCGTGCCCAGACAGTTATGACACATTGGGGGCGGAGCCGGGGTGGGGCCACGCGATCGCGTCAACGTGGCCCCGCCCCCTCTTCACAATGCCGTTATTTTTGGCATTGTGAAGTAGGGGACGGGGCCACGATGACGCGATTCAGCCCGCATCGCGTCACCGCCCCCCCCCGCTCTGGGGATTTCTAGTTTATTCTGGGGAGAGGTGGGTAGGGTTGGTGGATGCCGGGAGGCTTGCCTGCCTTTCCGGGGGGGCCGGGAGCGGCACTCGATATTCGGGAGGCTCCCGGCCAAATCAGGAGGGTAGGCAAGCCTGTCAGAGGTTCTCAAACTTTTTTGAATCATGGTGTCCTAGAGTAACAGCATTGTTTTCACGGCACCCTAGCCAAACATTTGTTTTTGAGATATTCATAAAGTAGTAAAGTGAAGTAAATTGTGCTTACCTGTCATCCTTAGGTTCAGTTATGTGGTGGTGGACCGGTTTGAGCTTCTGTTTGTCCACGTATTTATTTATTTTTTCAATTCAATGTTTTTATTGATTTTTTGTAAACATTTACGACATAACAACTTAATAGAAAAATGAATAAAAAAAAAATATAATAAAATTTTTTTTTGTTACATTGCTGTATCATTTTGAAAACATTACATTGGCAACTGTTAATTTACAGTAAATTATATATTTTTTCAAGGGGAACAAAGACACGGACTCTCATTTCAGTAATAACCAGGGCATTGTTTTGGTTATCTAACAAATCGTTTGTTAAGAGGAATTAAACAGGGTCATTTACATTTTATATTCATATGTCAAAATTTCAAAGAGAACATCAAGCATTTTAGCATATCTTGAAACATCTCACATAGGAAACTCACTAACATTAGTATTTTGCAGAAGTCATCAAGGCTCAACATGCATTTACAAATCTTTGCCGAGTTTTTTAATTAACACGATCAGCATAAGAGGATTCTAACCATCTAGACCAGATTTTAAGATACTTATTTTCTGATTTCCTGGCTATATATACGTATTTTTCTTGTGAGACGACTGTGTTCACCAGTGAGAGGTATTTACCAATGCATGCTAAAACACAGGATGCTGGAGTGAGGATATCTCTTGGTATACCCATATCGGATATAATACTACACACTTCATGCCAGAAGGTACATATCTTTGGACATTGCCACATAAGATGCCAAAAAGTTCCTCCTGGTAAATTACATTTATGGCATTGTGTATTTGCCCTACCCCCAATTGCATGTAGTCTGGTAGGCGTCATGTACACTCTGTGAAGTATAAACAGTTTGGTCTGGATGTACCAATTGTAGTATAACTTGATTCATTCTGGTAGTTAGGATTTTTGCTAGTAGCTTTAGATCAGTGGGTAATAATGATATGGGTCTATAAGAATCAGTTCGTGAGGCATCCTTACCAGGTTTGGGCAGAACAATTATTAAAGCCTGTAAGATAGAATCTGGGAGCCTGTTGTGTTCATAAATTTGCTTCAAAAGATTAAGCAGACGGGGCAAATAGAAGGCTTTGTGTTTCTTGTATAGCTCAATAGGGATCCCGTCAATCCCTGGGGCTTTTCCAGTTGGCCAGTTCAATCTCCTCTATTGATATGGGAGAGTCCAAGAGGTCACGACCTTCCTGACTAAGTCGCGGAAGAGATATATCCGCTAAATAGTTTAGAATATCCTGTAACTCACCATCTAAAATGAGAACTATATAATTGTCGGTAATATTTAGCAAATTCTTCAGCAATATCCGGTACCTTGTCGTATACCACACCATCGCTGTCAACAATCTGGGCTACATTTATAGAAGGTCTCTCACCTTTGGCTAAATTGGCCAAGTAAGACCCAGGCCTATCACCTGAAGCATATTGGAGTTGAGAAGAAAATAACAGTCTAAAATTAGCTTTGTCTTCCAAGCACTTTTTCCATGCCCTTTGCGCCTCTACCCAAGTCCTTCTATTAGCTTCCGAATTGTCAGAAAGATAGGTCAACTCTAGTGTTCTACGTCTAGTCTCCAAATCAAGTTCCTGTCGTTTATAGAATGATTTAAGGCTAGATACTCTCTGTATCAACGTACCTCTAAGGAAAGCCTTAAAAGTATCCCACAAATAGGGTTGAAAAAGCTTCCCACTATTAAGCTCAAAGAATTCCGACCATGCCGCCTCCAATTCAAGACCAGCACCCATACGTGTTAGCCAAAACGGGTTGAGTTTCCAAAAAGATTGACTTCTATGGCCCCCCAAGTCAAGGGTCAGCGAGATAGAGTGGTCAGATATACCCCTGGTATGGTATTGGATCTTTTGTATACGGGGCATAATGTTTGGAGTTACCAAGGCCAGGTCAATTCTCAAGAATGATCTATGAGTAGATGAGAAACATGAATATTGCCGTTCACATGGGTGTCTAAACCTCCAGGCATCTACAAAACCAAACTCATTCACCATACTCGCAAACCAGCTGCCAGTCTGACCTGTAGCAGCATGTCTGTCCAGTGACGGATTTAATACGTTATTGAAATCACCGACACATATTACTGGTAATCCCGGGAGTGTGGCCATAAATTCAGCTGCTTTTTTAAGGACTTCATGTGAGTATGGAGGAGGGATGTACACCACCAGTAGCAATAATGATTGAGAGTGTATTCTACACTTTAAGAAAATGTATCTACCCCCCCACATCAGTGTGTATCTGATCTAGCACAAAGGGAACTGGCTTGCGTACTAATATCGAGACCCCCCTAGACATCGATGTGTGGGTAGAGTGGCACGCCCAACCTATCCAAGGTTTTTTTAATGACAGCAATCATCCTCCAACTAAATGTGTCTCTAAGAGGCAGATTACATCTGCCGCATAGTGTTTAATCTGCTGAAAGACCAGAGAGCGCTTGACTTTGTCATTTAACCCTCTAACGTTCCAAACAAGGAAATTTACATTTATTGACGCCATCTCAAGGTATTATAATATTTATGAAACTGAGAGACCGCACGTCCAATCCCCAAATGATACAAAATTTGCAGTTTTTGTAATATATAGGTCCAAAACAGCACATAAACCCCCCAACAATTTGTGCTCTTCACCCACCCCTCACCCTGTATACCAACCCGAACTATGGCATACCTCATCCCAAAACAAGAAACCCGCCTCTTCCCCCCTACGTCTTGTGTTAAAACCAACTAAGGTAAGTTAAACCCCTACCCCACTACCAGCGCAGTGTATATGAGGCAAAATATATAATGGCCCTAAGGCATAACACAAGTGAGGTCCCCAGGTCAATAGGTGTGTACCTCGGGACTTTCGAGAAAAATGAGCTTGTTCAAAAGTTATACTCAGTGACATATAATAATATATCTGCAACCGACATGTATCCACAATATAAGTAGAGTACTAAAATTTAAACCAACATGGTAAATGTTTTCACTATGCAATCAACATTAGTATACATACGAGCATTATTAACTGTGATGATTCAAAAATTCTTACGAACATAGAGATTTATACGGCTCAGTCCTGGGCTATCGGGAGTCTCACCGGCCTGCGCCGGTCCAGCCACAAAGCAGCATCTCGTGGGGATACAAAGAATTTTGTTTCTCCATCGGCAACCACCCTCAATTTAGATGGATAAATCATGGCATAAGGTATGTTGAGATCTCTTAGGCGACATTTTACAGTTGAGAACTGTGCCCTCTCTTTCTGTATTTCTATAGCAAAGTCAGGAAACACGGATATTCGAGATCCATTCCATTGTAAGGGGCCATTGTACGGGCCAGACGGAGAATAGTATCCCGATCTCTGTAATGAAGGAGCTTTACAATGAATGTGGGAGGCGGAGCTCCGGGAGGCAGAGGCCTAAAAGGGATCTGGTGGGCTCTTTCCACCGAGAAATATGGTGAAAAAGAGTCTTTACTATAAGTATCAATCAGCCATTTTTCAATGAATTGTTCTGGACTGGCGCCTCTTCCTTTTCCGGCAGTCCTACGAATCTCATTATTTCTTCTCAACCGCCCCTCCATGTCTGATAACTTTTTCTGGACCGCTGCCATCTGCACATCCAAGGATCCAACTCTAGCACCCAGAGGTGTTATTTGATCTTCTAGTGTAGACGTGCGGGTTTCGAGTTCCCCCACTCGTTCTCTGACACATTGCAGATCATGATGTATTAATGATAGGTCCGACTGGACTTTGCCAATTTTTTCAGAGAGCAGGGTTTCACATGCCGTAACTGCATCAATAACTTGCTGCATTACAACATCTGAGGGGGATCTGAAGTTGATGCCGCAGACTCAGCGGGCGAAACAGGGGGGGAGTCGCACCCATGATCAGCAGCTTTAGATTGAGCGCCAGAACCTCTAGCGTATTGTACTAATTTTGCAGCCGCAGCTGCATTATGTTGGTGCTTCACCATTTTTATATGCAGATAGTACAGCTCACACAGTTATGCACTTATGATGAGAAATGGCACAGGATGTCTTGAGACTATTTATATAGATCACAGGTATGTCTGTGGAGACAGCAGTCTCATATGCAGCAGCAAGCTCTGACCTTACTTAATAGGATCTGATCTTTCTAACCCACAGCAGGGCGACACACAGTTCTCTGTTTCACAGGGGGCACCAATGAAGCTCCAAGGAGATGAAGGATATATGTGAGCTCAACTAGATGGCTCACCTGGCACCACTCTGAGGAGAGTGATCGTATAGTGCAGTCCCCAGGGAAGATGGCGCTGGCCTGTCACGTGACCAGGCCCTCCGGCAGGTCCGCGCTGTTTGAGCTGTACACGCTCATCCTCCGCACCTCTCAGCAGCTCAGGAGATTCCCCGCAGAGCCCTCCGGTCAGCGCCCCCGTGTGCAGACTGGAATGCAGGTCAGGTGGTGCGCGCTGAAAGGAGCCGGGCGGGGATGCCGTCGGCGTCTCACGCAGCTGGACTCAGCAGCAGGCTCAGGAGGAGAGAGCCCCGACTGCGCCGTCAGTGCAGCTCAGCGGCTCAGCCAGCGTCCAGGAGGTTCCCCTCACCTTCTACCGTCCGCAGGCAAGTGTTTGGGTCCCGGGGAAGAGCAGGCTATTGCGTCCGGATATTAATAACCTGGAGAGCACTGCAACCTGCGTGCTACTCCATGTGCTCCTAGGCCACGCCCCCCGTTTGTCCACATATTTATATTACATTGACCATAAATAATTTGATTTGGTGCTGGACCACCAACCTAAGACACCCCTGCAAGTGTCCTGAGGCACCCCAGGGTGCCACGCCGCATAGTTTGGGTACCAGTGCACTAGGCGTTCACTCAGGGCCTGCTTCATTACAGATTGCAACTGCGGATGCATTAGCGAGTACACACGCAGTTCAACTGCGATAGTATGCTATTTCATTGCGATCGCTATGCCGCCACTGCACTACAATAGGACACCCACTTTACCTTACACACATCTGTAATCCTTAGCAAGACTGAGAAACCATCGGTATAATCGAGTACCATCACAGCCTCACGCACACTTGCACAAGCTCTGACCTTATGCAGAAATTGCTAACTTCAGTGCACGCTATGAGGCCTCAGGCTGCGTATGGCACCGCAGTGGATAATTTATGCAAGCCCCTGCAACAGCGTTCCAACGCACTGGCACTCCTGCGTTTCGCCGACCACAAACAAACTGCATTTCCTGGCAATCATTCTGCGAAGGGTCTGCGTAGCGACTGCGATCGCAGTCCCGATGGCAGTGGCAAGTTCGCGTACTGCAAAGCATATGCAGTACTCAACAATCGGCCGATTGCGTGCGTATTCGCAGTTGCGATAATTGCTGGATCAGGCCCTCCGTTCATATGCAGTTACAGTACTGTACAAGTGTTCCTGTCACTCTGCAGCGCTCCTCTTTGGGATTTATATGTCTGCCTCTTTTATTTTATATATATTTTTTTTTTTTTCACAACAGCTGAGTCTCTATCTCTCCTCTGAAGCACTTTGGGGCTCTTCTGTGACCTAAGCCCTCCCTCTTTTAAGGCTTCATCCCCCTTTTCCTCTATTATAGTACTTCCAACTTCCTATTAACTTTAGCCCTGCTGCCTCCCTTACCGGCTGCTAGGGACTTCTGTATGTGAGGACTCTCCCTCTCTTTAGTCATAATTTGGGCCTCTTACTCCTTTCCATAACTGGGCTCATGCCACCTTTTCATGGGACACTCTCCCCTCTTCTTATGTGGGCTCTGTACCCCTGCTTGGTGTGGTATTTCCCCCTCACAACATAACTGGGAGTCACTCCACATCTCTTCAACAATTTAGGGTGGTGGGTGACCCCAAGAAGTCTTTCCCTCCTACCTGGAGCCCCAATTGATAAGTCCTCTCTGTTCCCACTGGCAGGAACCATCTCAGCCTTGTGTGTTTCTGCGCCCCTCTTTCTCTGACAGGGCACATCACACAACTATATCACTCCACCCTGCTCTTCATTGACAAATCACAGTTCCTGCTGTCACAGGGGGAATCACAATTACTTTATACACTGTAGCACAATACAAAGATATATAGAGCCAGCAGAGAACTGGACTCTGGTGCCTTAACACCAACAATAGAAGCATAAAATTAACTAATATTAATCTGCTACTAGCACTATCAAATGCTGGGACACAGGTGAAAAAAAAACACCAAAAAACATTTCTGGTAGAGATGTTCAGTTCTTATTGCCAAATTAGCTCAAGTTTGGATTAGTTCTGATTTATCTTTTTGGCTATCCAAAACATGTGAGAGCCAGATAGCCAATATGAGCCGTTTTTAAGATCCGAAGATAACCGAGTAAAATTGAACTGCTCATCTCTAATTTTTGGCATAGATCAGAAAGTTCTTCCACTGTGCACCCTGGAATTAACATTTAATATTGTGGCGATATGGAATGTTTTTTTGTCTCACCTACTCTTAGGCTGGGTACACACTAAACCGATATATCTGTAGATCAAGTGATCTGCAGATGATGGTTGTTCATACACCTTGAACAACCATCATCTGTGTTCAGTGTGTAGGTCGGGTCGGGTCCCTCCCCCTGGCTGCCGCAGTATGTGTACGGGCGGTCGGCAGAGTGCCCATACACACTTGCTAATATCTGCAGATATAGCTGTCCATCTCGTGGGTACCCACATACCTCGTGGGTACCCACTGGCCGACGATCACCAGATATATTATCAATTGATCGGCCAATATATCTGTCAGTGTGTACCCAGCTCAGGTCATGCTGTATGTTTGAAAAAAAATGTGATTGGGGGATCACGTTCTGATAAGCTTGCTTTTTGGAGCTTGGTAATTAGAGATCACGTCCCCCATTCCAAATAATGAGGACTGCGATATCTAGTGTTAATTAGCTGATATCTCCACTGGTCTGCTTGTGGTAAGTAGCAGGGATAGATAAATCATGTGGAAACTGCAGATTTTAAGGAGAAGTAGGTTTAATAAGCAACTCCTCAATATGCTGGAAACTATAGCAGCATTGGTGCTTTAAATACGGCAATATTAGAAACCATACTCTGGGAAATAATCGCTAAGGAGAAGACTCAGTTCAAGTATTGAAAATAGTTAGCTGCCATGTTTAGACTGTTCTGGGTACTCTGTGACATTTTTTGTTTTTGTTTTTTGATGGAAACATTTTCTTGTTTAATACACTGTATTATTTATATATCTATACCCTTACTGAGTTCTTGCTCTATTTGTTACTTATTTTGTTTGATGATACATTATACATTATATATTATTGCTCTGATGAATAAAAGAAATGTTTAAAAAAAAAAAAGTATTGAAAATAGGATCAACTGGAAACGTCATACACATAAGTTTTATAATTACAAATTGGAAGTTTAATACAGCATGTAGAAGTAATCAATGTAGAATAGGATGTTGAATATTCTTTCCATTATATAACAATAGTGCATTACCTCAAACATTTCTTATTATAATTTTTATGTAGCATTGTAGTGTTTGGAGGGTGTTTATGTGGCTTGCATTGTAGTGTTTGGATGGTGTTTATGCGGCTTGCATTGTAGTATTTGGATGGTGTTTATGTGGATTGCCAAAAGGGTCGTAGGGTGGGCAGACCTCCACTCACATCGTGATTGTACTTACCAACAATTGGTGAGCAGAGCGCTTCTGGTGCAAAATATAGTATGCAAACCCATTGTGCGATATATCAGCACAGCACACCTCTATTATGGGACATGATCCGTGAATCAATCATCAGACGTTCTACCTTAGGAAGACTTCATATGTGTGCCCTGGTCATAATAGTACCCTGTGTAATCCATAAGTAGTAGATAAAGCGAAAGACAGGTACAAGTAGCAATCAGTATTGCATTAGTTTTTTTTATAAACTCAGACACACACAAAAAAAAACAAGCGGTGATAGAATCCAATAAAACATATACAAGATAATGTTAGGAACCCAGGTTCCAAACATCAATGTATCAGATTGGGCCTGGTTACAGCACTACCCCACTTGCCGCCAACGCATTTTAACTATCGTTAGTCTTTTTCGAGGTGACGTGGGGATGTGTTTAATGAGCCGCTATTTATACCACCTATGGGGTCAATCCAATTAGCCGCGATGTAATAGTGGGTGCAAGTCATTGCAGCAGCCCAAACTCGCTCAAAAGTGCAGAGCGAATTTGGGCTCAGAGAGCGGACCACGAGGAGTGCGAGATGAGGTGCCTTGGCAACAGCAACTGGCACCCTTCGCTGCTAATTGGAATGGCCTATGTATGGAAAACATAAGGGTAACCTGTCAAATATAATGGGTATATTTCTGAGAATAAATCTGAATCGTATAAGTGTCTTCAATATGCAGATTGTGATCGGTTTGCAACAAGTTGATGCAAGATATTATAACCTAAATGATATATAATTTAAATGCTTATAATTCACACAGATTAGACAGGACCAAACCATCGAAGACTGTCCAGAACAGTAATATTAAAATAATTAAAAGTATCATATAAAGTGCATAATAATGTTAATTTACAAAAACAAACATAAAGAATATAAGGAATAATCAATTGAGATAAACTGACTGTATAAACGGTGGTATATCTGTTCAAGATCATTGGGTAATAGGGTATTCAGAAGGAAAGTACAATCTAGGGGGGGATGTACTCAGCATCCTGGCGGACACAATGAGGTCAGAATTCTGACAGCATCCAGAATCCTGACTCCAGAATCAAGACGGTGAGTATTAGGGTTAGGGATAGGCACTAGGGAGAGGGTTAGGGTTAGGCTGCAGGAGGGAATGGTAAGGGTTAGGCTGCAGGAATGGTGGGGTAGGGATAAGGGGAGTGTTAGAATACTTAACAGCATGCATTGAGATTTCTACCGTCGGGATTACGCTGCCGGGATTCAGGCCGCCAGCATTATCAGCGCCGGGATCGTGCACCGAACCTTCTAGGACAGAGGTTCCCAAACGTGGTCTTCAAGGTTCCCCAACAGTTCAGGTTTTACAGATATCCATAGTTGACCACAGGTGGTTAAATCAAATTGACCAAGGTACTAATTAAGCCACCTGTGCTCAACCATGAATATCTCCAAAATCTGAACTGTTGGGGAGACTTGAGGACAGCGTCTGGGAACCTCTGCCCTAGGATAAAGTATCCCTATTAGAGAGGTGATTCTGCAGGAAAAACACAATTGTCCCTAAAACACAGAACAGAGATGGTATGATAAAAATATTAATTGCCATCTCAGTAACCAATATTAGAATGTACAGTAGTGCAGATCCTGCCCAGTAAGTATAAAGAGTTATGTTGAAAGGGACGGATAAGTGAACAAATCTGATGTGAATAGAATAGTTTTATTGACCATGGCTAATTCACCAAAGTAGGGTGTACGGTGCTTTGAATAAAGTGTAGTTGCATACTGCAGGGGAATCTCAAACTGGTCTCCTGGTCCATACAGGCAAAACAAGGCATATGAAATGGTTTACTTAATATCATTGAGTAAACTTATGAGGATTGATCGTGCACATATATACATTAAGTATATATTGGGCAGCACAGACGGTGTAATGTTAGCATTACTGCCTCACAGCACTGAGATTGTGGGTTCGATTCCCACTACGGCTCTGTGTGGAGTTTGTATATTCTCCCTGTGCTTGCATGGGCTTCCTCCAGGTGCTTCGGTTTCCTCCCACACTCCAAAAATATACTGGTAGATTAATTGGCTCCCAACAAAGATTAACCTGTGTGTGTGTGAGCATGGGTAGTAGGGAATATAGATTGTAAGCTCCACTGGGGCTGATGTGTATGGTCAAATTTTTTCTGTAAAGCGCTGCAGAATATGTGTGCACTATATAAATAAGTCAAACTCACCTAGAGACAAATTTGTACCACAGTTGGACTGTAGTAATGCCTGTGTGCAGTGTATATTTGTTATGGTGTATACACCGTAGTAATGAATGTGTGCTGTATGTATGTCATAGTATATACACTGTAGTAATGCTTGTGTGCTGTGGTATAGGCTTGCCATATCATCCCTTTAATTCGGCACATGTGAATTAGAGACTTGAAGTCAGCCAGCCACAGACTCTGTGTAATTCATATGTGTCCCGAATTAAAGCGGGGTTCCAGCCAATAGTTCTACATTAAAAAGGTTGACAATGTCTAGATAGACACCACATGGTAGACAGTCAATAAGTCAACAGGTACGAAATGTCAACACACAAAAGGTCGATATGGATGAAGAAAAAGTACAAAGGGTCGACACACAGAGTTTTTTGTAGGTTAGGGTTAGGCACTTACCTGACGGTTAGAGATAGACATTAGGAGGGACCGCTAGGCTTACTCTGAAGGTTAGGGTTAGGCACCAAGGGGAGGGTTAGAGTGAAAATTAGGGTTAGAACTAGGGATGTGCAGGCTCGGATAGGTTCGAGTTTGCACGTGGAGTTCGGATTTTTCCCTCCAAAAAAACGGAACTCAGAAAGAGGCAAAACGTCATCTTACATGGACGAACATCATCATTCCTGGACTGTCCAGGAATGATGATGTTCGTCCATGTAAGATGACGTTTTGCCTCTTTCTGAGTTCCGTTTTTTTGGAGGGAAAAATCCGAACTCCACGTGCAAACTCGAACCTATCCGAGCCTGCACTTCCCTAGTTAGAACACAAAATAAAATGTCTACCATTTTTTTTGTCAACCTTTTGTACCTGTCTATCTTCATCCATGCCGACCTTTCTATCTATTGACTGTCTACCATGTAGGTTCTATATAGACATTGTTTATCTTTTTCATGTAGATCTTTTATACCACACCCATTAAAGGGATGATATGGCAAGCCTTTGTATGTATATATGTCATGGTGTGTGTACTGTAGTAATGCCTGCGTGCTGTGTATATGTCATGGTGTATGTACTGTAGTAATGCCTTTGTGCTGTATGTATATATGTCATGGTGTATGTCCTGTAGTGATGCCTATGTATACTATGTGCACAGTCAGGTGCATAAATATTGGGACATTAACAGAATTTTCATATTTTGGCCTCTATTCACCACCACAATGACTTTGAAATGAAACAAACAAGATGTGCTTTAACTTCAGACTTTCAGATTTAATTTGAGGGTAATTACATCCAAATCAGGTGAACGGTGTAGAAATTACAACGGTTTCTATATGTGCCTCCCACTTTTTAAGGGGCCAAAAGTAATGGGACTATCAACTCAAAAGCTATTTCATGGACAGGTGTGGGCTAATCCCTCATTATTTCATTATCAATTAAGCAGGTAAAAGGTCTGGAGTTGATTCTAGGTGTGACATTTGCATTTGGAATCAGTTGCTGTCGACTCTCAATATGAGATCCAAAGAGCAGTCACTATCAGTGAAGCAAGCCATCATTAGGCTGAAATATCAAAAAAACCCATCAGAGAGATAGTAAAAACATTAGGTGTTGCCAAATCAACTGTTTGGAACATTCTTTAAAAAAAAAAGAACGCACCGGAGAGCTGAGCAACACTAAAAGACCCGGAAGACCACGGAAAACAACTGTGGTGGATGACAGAAGAATTATTTCCCTGGTGAAGGAAAACCCCTTCACAACAGTTGGCCAAATCAAGAACACTCTCCAGGAGGTAGGTGTATATGTGTCAAAGTCAACAATCAAGAGAAGACTTCACAAGAGTGAATATAGAGGGTTCACCACAAGATGTAAACCATTGGTGAGCCACAAAAACAGGGAGACCAGATTAGAGTTTGCCAAACAACATGTAAAAAAGCCATTACAGTTCTGGAACAACATCCTATGGACAGATGAGACAAAGATCAACTTGTACCAGAGTGATGGGAAGAGAAGAGTATGGAGAAGGAAAGGAACTGCTCATGATCCAAAACATACCACCTCATCAGTGAAGCATGGTGGTGGTAGTGTCATGGCGTGGGCATGTATGGCTGCCAATGGAACTGGTTCCCTTGTATTTATTGATGATGTGACTGCTGACAAAAGCAGCAGAATGAATTCTGAAGTGTTTCGGGCAATATTATATGCTCCTATTCAGTCAAATGCTTCAGAACTCATTGGACGGTGCTTCACAGTGCAGATGGACAATGACCCGAAGCACACTGCAAAAGCAACTGAAGAGTTGTTTTAAGGCTAAAAAGTGGAATGTTATGCAATGGCCAAGTCAATCCCCTGACCTGAATCCGATTGAGCATGCATTTCACTTGGTGAAGACAAAACTGAAGGGAAAATGCCCCAAGAACAAGCAGGAACTGAAGACATTTGCAGTAGAGGCCTGGCAGAGCATCACCAGGGATGAAACCCAGTGTCTGGTGATGTCTATGCGTTCCAGACTTCAGGCTGTAATTGCCTGCAAAGGATTTGCAACAGAGTATTAAAAAGTGAAAGTTAGATTTAGGATTGTTTAGTTTGTCCCATTACTTTTGGCCCCTTGAAAAGTGGGAGGCACATATAGAAACTGTTGTAATTCCTACACCGTCCACCTCATTTGGATGTAATTACCCTCAAATTAAATCAATTAAATTAAGTCTGCAGTTAAAGCACATCTTGTTTGTTTAATTTCAAAGCCATTGTGGTGGTGAATAGAGGCCAAAATATGAAAATTCTGTCAATGTCCCAATATTTATGCACCTGACTGTATTTTTCATGGTGTATGTACTGTAGTAATGCCTGTGGGAATGGGTATATAATGTGGAGTAAGTTGCAATCAGGGAGATTACTAGACTCTTCAGGGAGTCAGGGAGATTGCTACTATTTCAGGGAGTCTCCTGATCTCCCAATCAGGGAGAGTTGGCAAGTATAGTGTATGTGTGTACATATGTCACGGTGTATACAATGTAGTAATGCCTGTGTGCAGTGTATATGTCATGTATATGTCATGTCATGGTGTAGTAGTGTCTGTGCTGTGAATACCTGTCCAGTGTAGTAGTATGTGCGGGGGAGGTGTGTCCTGCAGGCTGGTTAGTATCAGTACACACTGACCTTTCACACACTCCTCTCTCCCGAAACCAGTTTGACTTTCTCCTTTTGTAGTCTGTGTCTGGGTTAACCTCTGTACTGCCATGATTTTGTTAAATTGGTGCTGAGACTGGCAGCTCATCTCACCATTGGCAGCGTGTGTTTAGTTTAATATAGTGCTTATTGTGTGATCAGTGTCTCAGCAGAGGGGGCAAGGACTGTCACAGGCTAAGCATAGTAATAGAATCGCTGACTTGACTAGGCTGTCACAAAGGGTTAATTGCTTAGTCTTCCCATCATTTGTATGTACACATCCATTATTTTGCATAAATGTTCTACACTGGCAACACGTCCATCCTATTACTGACCTGGTACATTACAGACACAGATCTGTGAGTGTCTGACCTAAGTATGTATTTGTGTCGGTATGTAGTCAGGAAGCCGGCGGTCAGAATGCCGACCGCCGGCTTCCCGACAGTGAAATCCCGGCATGGAACAAATGATAGGAGTCTAAATTCCGACACCTGACATTAGTCCTAGGGTTAGGGTAGGGGAAGGGGTGGTTGGGCTTAGGCACCACTAAGGGGGCGATAGGGTTAGGCACCCCCCCGGGAGGGTTAGGTTTAGGGTGCAGTGAGGGGGGATTAGGCTTAGACACCCCTGGGGGGGAGGTTAGGGTTAGGCACCCCTAAGGGAGGGTTAGGAGGGGGGAGAGGGTTAAGGATAGCCTACTTACCTCCCCTGTCGGGATCTTCATCTGCCGGCCTTCTGGCGTCGGTATTTTATCCGCCGGGCTGACGTCCGGCAGTATAACATACTGATTCCTTTGTGTCTGTATACCTAAAGCACCAGGGACTTGGGGCACAGCAATGCCCTTCAAGAGAGTCGCTGATGGCTCCTCGTTCTCAGCGTTAGGTGTGTCAGAATGTGACAATGACTTGTGCATAGTTCTATATACCAGTAATACAGAACCTGTTAGAGTGTAAGAGCCTCATGTGTTGCCAGAGGTCACGCAACGGGTCCACGTATTACAATAATAAATATTTTTTTCCACCAAATATATGACAGCGGGGGCGTATTAAGAGAGGAGGGGGCCCCTTGTATAGTCCCCATCCGGGGCCCCCTTCTCTCTCCCATGCAGCCAGCAGAGCACTGAGCGAAGCAGTAGACTCTGAGCACTAGTCTGTGCCCAGGGTCTACTGTGTAGGTGCATATCACCGGGTAAATGGCACGACAGCCATTTTCCCCAGGGGATTTCCCCACTGCGCACACGCACATCGCAAGGAAAATGGCTGTGGCGGCCATTTTCCAGGCGATTTGTGCAGCGCTGCTACCACTGACACAGGACTTTGGAGACGGTAAGTATTAAAAATATGGGTGCAGGGTGTGCGTTATGGGCCCCCCAGACCCAGGGGCTTGTTGCACCATAAACCTTGCACCCATTATTGAACCGCCCCTGTATGACAGCTACATAATGGGGGTAAGGTACAATCAGGGAGATTGCTAGAATTTCCAGGGAGTCGGAGAGATTACTACTATTTCAGGGAGTCTCCCTGACAATCAGCGAGAGTTGGCAAGCATGAGTGTCATAAGCTTAGCAGTAAGCTAATGCATGGCAGACAGGCAGTACTGCCTGCTGATGGAGAGTCCGGTATGGTCCAACATAAGATAAGCAGTAGGCTAATGCATGGCAGACAGGCAGTATTGGCTGCTGACTGAGAACCTGGTATGGTCCCATTAAAGGACAACATAAGCTATACAGTAGGCTAATGCATGGTGGACAGGCAGTATTGGCTGCTGACTGAGATCCCAGTATGGTCCAACTGCAGAACAACATATGCTAAGCAGTAGGCTAATGCATGGTGGACAGGCAGTATTCACTGTTAAATGTTTGGGCCACATAATTCTTTCCTTGCACAGTGCAACCTTTTTTTTGCCCCATCAGCAAACATGAAGGAATTACCAAAATTAATTTGTGATGTAATCTGTGGAGGGGATAGTGCGTTTATGGCACAGCTTCAGAATCCTGTGGGTACATGAGATGTGGCTGCTGGATTGGGGCACAGCTTTGGGTGTCAGGGGTTTTGTGTCTACAGGCTCCAATTATATAACTTGGGCTGTCCTCGGAAAGATAGCTATAAATCTGCAGAAAGCCACCCAGTGATTAAGAAAGGGATGTATCCATCAGGTTAAAGAGTGGAGAATTTGCCTGCAGCCACCAATCAGCTTCTGCCTATCCTTTTATAGAATGTATAAAATAAATGCTACCCAAAGCTTCTTGGTTGCTATGGCCAACATGTAAAATGGTCCACTTCTCATCTTTCCCCCACTTGATACATCTCCCCCTAAATGTATTGTGCTGTAATATTCATCCATCACTTTCAATCTCCACAATTTCTGATTGTCTCGTCAAAAGTGGGACATTTGGGAGGTGTGCAGTAATAGAAGTCAGTAATGCATGGTACAAACATATTGCTATTGTAGAGATTTTATTAAAAAAAAAAAAAAACAGACACTGAAAATAGAGCAGACTAGATGGACCCGTGGGTCCTTTATCTGCCATCAGACAGTATATGTGTGTTCTTGTAACTGCTACACAGGCTGTGCTGGACTTCCACAGTACCAAACCTAACAAAGCAGTCCTAAACCCCACATATTGGGGTTGTGGTGGGCCCCAGTGCGGTTCCTACCACCGCTACCTCTATAGCTACCCTACTGATCCTTTGTTATGTGGGATTATCTTGTATTTAGTTCCGACAAAAGAAGAACTAGGTTTCACATGCTGTGCTCTCTGGCCTTTGTCACAAATAATGCTTGCAGGGAGCCGCCTGCCTTCATACACTGCTGTCTCTTCCCGAGGAGCCATGTTTATTGGGCAGGACGGTGTGTAAATGGAAATACTTGGTTTTGTTTGGTTTCCTAAGTTGCAGCATTTCCTGCCTGCGATGTGTTTTTGTCTTAAAAACAAACAACATAAAATTTCCCAGGCTGTATACCTGTAACACCATGCCGGTGCTTACACCTAGCAGTCGTCCTTGCTGACACATGTGATCTATGACATTTGTGCAGGATTTTCCAGTGTATCTGTGTTCTCGTGTTGGAGAGATCTGTGTGGGGCAGACATTACTCGTGCTGTGTCGGCCATCCCATTACAGCCTGTTACATACAGCAGTGTGTTCGAAAGCAGCCGGTTTCAGCTCTACAACAAAGTCTTCTCACATTCATACGCAAACATACTAATCAATAGATTATCTCTACACATGCATAGGTAGACAAGTAGCAATGACACACTAATACACAAATATGTATACACTGGTGGTTATTAAATAAAAGTGCAAGAGGGCAGTAACCATTACAACCAGGCATCCTAGATCAGGGGTCGTTAACGTGTGGTACTCCTGCTGCTGTGGAACTACACATCCCAGTGTGCTTTGCAACAGTTTTGCTGTTAGAACATGCTAATACTGTGGCACAGCATGCTGGGATGTGTAGTTAGCTATCACTTTTCTAGATCAATTCAATCGTTTTACAGAACATTTGATTTTTTTTGTAAGTAACTCCCCTTAATACACATTGGGCCTGATTCTGATGGTGACTGTATTGCATAGAGGAAAGCAGCTGTGTAATACCGTACACGTAAATGCAAATGCAACAGGAGGACCCTGTAGGAAATAGACACCTCCTGAAAGCATCTGTAATCTTGAGGTCAACGTATGCAGATGCTGTTTTGGATCACCATTGCTACCATTGGTCACTCTGCATAAGCCACAGCTTACTCAGCCCCCATTTTGTACAACGGTCCTGGCTGCCGCCCCCCAAACGCTGCAGCATTATCAGTCATGCTGCAGCTAAGGGGGGGCCTGCCAGAGATTATGCAGGACCCACTCTGTACATGCGCAGAACGGGATCTGTACATGCGCAGAACAGGATCTGTACATGCGCAGAACGGGATCTGTACATGCGCAGAACGGGATCTGTACATGCGCAGAACGGGATCTGTACATGCGCAGAACGGGATCTGTACATGCGCAGAACGGGATCTGTACATGCGCAGAACGGGATCTGTACATGCGCAGAACGGGATCTGCGCCTGCGCAGACCCAGAACCATCAGATTTGTATGTACTGTAAAGCATCGGGTTTTCGCGCAAATCCAATTTAAACCCATTGACCCTTATTTGTCTCCTCAGCGGCTGTGCTAAACAACAATATGTATTTTAAATGATCCATGCAAAGTGGGCAAAGCAAAATGGAACACTGCAGGGACTGATTTCCATATTATTACCCAGAGTCCTCAGCAGTAGTGGGCAGCAGATAGTTATGGCTGCTAGTCACTCATACTGAGACTTGCAGCAGGTAAGGCAGAGAGGGGAGTAGGAGGGGGAGCTCAGTGTAGTGTACCAAAGTCTCACTGCGCACTTCATTGTGTCATGTGACTATGGTTGCCAGGAAAATCTGCAGAATTGTAGATCATAAATGACAAACAAAACAAGGAAAATGGCAATTGCCAAGCTTCTTCTATAGCCTGTCATGGTGATTTATGTTAAAACATCAGACCTCATGTTTTTACGGAATTGCTGCTTTTAAAATGGCTTCATGTGTTCTCTCGTTTTACCTTAATTTAAAAAGTATAGCTGATTAGTTACATTTTGTGCTGTTACTGTGTTATATTTTCAACAATGTTGACAATCCTCTGTCAGTGACCCTTTATTCTCTGTTGCACCCACAGTCCTGATACTTGAGAAGATTGAGAACAATGACTTGTTTAACAAGACATTGAAGATCACAGACTTCGGTCTGGCCAGGGAGTGGCAGAAGACAACAAAGATGAGTGCAGCGGGCACCTATGCTTGGATGGCTCCAGAAGTCATCCGACTCTCTCTCTTTTCCAAGAGCAGTGACGTGTGGAGGTAATGGTCTAGGCCACAACTAGAAAGGTCTACTTGTGATGGAAGGCCAAGAGCCTAGCATCTGACTGTAGAGTCTCTCTTCTGTGATCTTGTACTTTGTCTGGTGTTCTCTCATGATGTCTTCTCATCAATTCTTTATTCTACATCCACAACATCATGCATAAATGACTTCATAAACATTCTACCATAAGTAACACTTATCCAGCTGAGAAGCCCTGTTAGAGCAGTGCTTGTCTAAGTGTAGGCAACTAGGTTAAGCGATTATCCAAATAGTAATTTCATTTCCCTACAAAACATACTTGAGAACCAGGGAAATTGTGGCATATGTTTGTAATCTTTAGGCGAAAGCACCTGAGAGATCCAAGACCATGTTCTTGGTCATCATGGAATTCTCTCTTGCAAGGAGTTAGTGAAAGGTGTTATTTGTTCAATTAATCTATATAGTGTTCTAACTGTAAGAAAGCTATAGCAGTGAAATGCGGGAAGGTGACTTGATGTCTAGCGTCTGAGCGAAGCTCTGGCAGAGACATCTGTGCATTGATATGTATTCGGTTGGCACGTGCAATCTCTGCCACCCAAACAGATCTACTGGGGTTATAGATGGAAGCCCATGTAGAGTCTCCTATCAATTCTGAAATTGGGGTCTATGTACTAGGCCATGGTTAGAGATTAAGTGGAGAGAGATAAAGTATCAACCAACTAGCTCCTACCTGTAATTTTTCAACACACAGCCTTGTAAAGTGACATTTAGGAGCTGATTGGTTGGTATTTTTCTCCACTTTATCTCTCTCAAAGGCTTAGTGCATCTCCCCCTATATTTGATAGAAGCATGCAGGGAGATATGAAAGGTTCAAGAAATCTGAAAAGTTACCTTTCTCGTAATGCTGTACTACAAAGCTCTGACGGTTCTACTGTATATTTGCTTTGTCTCCCCTATAGCTACAAAGCTCTGAGGGTGCCCTAACGGTTATATATTTGCTTTGTCTCCCCTATAGCTACAAAGTTCTGAAGGTGCCCTAATGGTTCTATATTTGCTTTGTCTCCCCTATAGCCACAAAGCTCTGAGGGTGCCCTAACAGTTCTATATTTGCTTTGTCTCCCCTATAGCTACAAAGCTCTGAGGGTGCCCTAATGGTTCTATATTTGCTTTGTCTCCCCTATAGCTACAAAGCTCTGAGGGTGCCCTTACTGTTCTATATTTGCTTTGTCTCCCCTATAGCTACAAAGCTCTGAGGATGCCCTAACGGTTCTATATTTGCTTTGTCTCCCCTATAGCTACAAAGCTCTGAGGGTGCCCTAACAGTTCTATATTTGCTTTGTCTCCCCTATAGCTACAAAGCTCTGAGGGTGCCCTAACTGTTCTATATTTGCTTTGTCTCCCCTATAGCTACAAAGCTCCGGGGGTGTCCTAATGGTTCTATATTTGCTTTGTCTCCCCTATAGCTACAAAGCTCTGAGGGTGCCCTAACGTTTCTATATTTGCTTTGTCTCCCCTATAGCTACAAAGCTCTGAGGGTGCCCTAACGGTTCTTTATTTGCTTTGTCTCCCCTATAGCCACAAAGCTCTGAGGGTGCCCTAACGGTTCTATATTTGCTTTGTCTCCCCTATAGCTACAAAGCTCTGAGGGTGCCCTAACGGTTCTATATTTGCTTTGTCTCCCCTATAGCTACAAAGCTCTGAGGGTGCCTAACGGTTCTATATTTGCTTTGTCTCCCCTATAACTACAAAGCTCTGAGGGTGCCTAATGGTTCTATATTTGCTTTGTCTCCCCTATAGCTACAAAGCTCTGAGGGTGTCCTAACGGTTCTATATTTGCTTTGTCTCCCCTATAGCTACAAAGCTCTGAGGGTGCCCTAACGGTTCTATATTTGCTTTGTCTCCCCTATAGCTACAAAGCTCTGAGGGTGTCCTAACTGTTCTATATTTGCTTTGTCTCCCCTATAGCTACAAAGCTCTGAGGGTGCCCTGACTGTTCTATATTTGCTTTGTCTCCCCTATAGCTACAAAGCTCTGAGGGTGCCCTAATGGTTCTATATTTGCTTTGTCTCCCCTATAGCCACAAATCTCCGAGGGTGCCCTAATGGTTCTATATTTGTATTGTCTCCCCTATAGCTACAAAGCTCTGAGGGTGCCCTAATGGTTCTATATTTGTATTGTCTCCCCTATAGCTAAAAAGCTCTGAGGGTGCCCTAATGGTTCTATATTTGTTTTGTCTCCCCTATAGCTACAAAGCTCTGAGGGTGCCCTAATGGTTCTATATTTGCTTTGTCTCCCCTATAGCCACAAATCTCTTTGGGTGCCCTAATGGTTCTATATTTGCTTTGTCTCCCCTATAGCCACAAAGCTCTGAGGGTGCCCTAACTATTCTATATTTGCTTTGTCTCCCCTATAGCTACAAAGCTCTGAGGGTGCCCTAATGGTGCTATATTTGCTTTGTCTCCCCTATAGCCACAAAGCTCTGAGGGTGCCCTAACTATTCTATATTTGCTTTGTCTCCCCTATAGCTACAAAGCTCTGAGGGTGCCCTAACGGTTCTATATTTGCTTTGTCTCCCCTATAGCTACAAAGCTCTGAGGGTGCCCTAATGGTTCTATATTTGCTTTGTCTCCCCTATAGCTACAAATCTCTGAGGGTGCCCTAATGGTTCTATATTTGCTTTGTCTCCCCTATAGCTACAAAGCTCTGAGGGTGCCCTAACGGTTCTATATTTGCTTTGTCTCCCCTATAGCCACAAAGCTCTGAGGGTGCCCTAATGGTTCTATATTTGCTTTGTCTCCCCTATAGCTACAAAGCTCCGAGGGTGTCCTAATGGTTCTATATTTGCTTTGTCTCCCCTATAGCTACAAAGCCCTGAGGGTGGGTGCCCTAATGGTTCTATATTTGCTTTGTCTCCCCTATAGCTACAAAGCCGTGAGGGTGCCCTAACGGTTCTAAATTTGCTTTGTCTCCCCTATAACTGCTAGAACTCTAATCCCTTTTTACTTTATCAGATTGCTCGCCCTATTTTTTGTTTTGTTTTGTCCAAAAATATACAGTATATTAAATGCACCTTGGCTTGGTGGCCTTTAACCAATCCACAACTCTTTCTCACATTACATCATACTATAGGAAACCCCCATTGGTTTTCTGTATTTGCTATCTCGATTTTCTGTGTAATTTGAGACCATATTAACTGAGTTAATCATTTAATTTCCATGCTGACATGTATCTCCTCTGTGTACTATTGGTTAAATGTCCGCTCTAGTTTACTATGATTATGAGAATTATTTTTCTTGTACTTGTTGTTTATTGTATGTTTGTGTTTTTGTTATGCTTCCACAAATCTTAATAAAAAATAATACTCCATTAAAGAAAAAAATAAATAAATCTGAAAAGTGGTTATACATATATACAGTATATACCATATTTTATGGAAAAAAAATGTTTAGCTTCTTTTTTTGTTCTGGCATTTGTTTTTTGTTTTTTTGCCTCCCTTTCTTGATATTAAGCTTATTTATAGACATTTCATATGTCTAACATGGAGTGCTCATTAGTGAATAATGACAACAGTTGATGTATTACACAAATATAATGTTTGTTGTGGCGTTAACTAAACCACAGCCCCTTTAACTCTGCAGAAAAAGAAACAGAATAATTGGCGCTATAACATTTTAAACTATGGTGCACAAGAACAATTAATGCAAAATTTCCATTCTTCTTCATATGAGAGAGGTGATTTCCGTGAGTTATGGCCCACCATTAAATTTGTTATGTGAAATGTGAATGGATGCAGTCAGTATCATCGTTACTGTATGTCTTTCAGTTTCGGGGTTCTCCTGTGGGAGTTGCTTACTGGAGAGGTACCATATCGGGAAATCGACGCTCTGGCTGTTGCCTACGGAGTTGCAATGAACAAACTCACTCTTCCGATTCCATCTACATGTCCAGATCCATTTGTTAGGATCCTGGAAGGTAAACAGATTCCATCACCTCTGAGTGGGATTTCATGTTCTACATTATATGGATAGGCAACTTCAAGTTCTCCTGATAGGTTAGAAGAGAACCGTCGCTGTCTAGATGATGTGGGACTACAGAGGGTGGCAGAGTGGCACTTGTATTGCCAAAATCATGGAGTATAGTATACTATGATACGATTTATATAATGGGGGTTTCAGACTAGCTCAATTCCTTATCTATGTTGAAAGGTGATCACCTGTGTTAATATCCATATGTTTAGCCAAATTATATTGTTGCTCAAGCTGTATGGTTGGATTCCAGTCACTAGATCTACATTACAAAGGTAGACAATGTCTAGATAGACACCACATGGTATACAGTCAATAGGCTGACAGGGACAAAAGGTCGACACACAATGTCGACATGGATGAAGAACGACCGATGCAAAAAAACGACAGTGTCAAGAGGTCGACACAGAAATTGTCGACACAAAAATGGTGGACACATTTTTGTTTTTTTAGGGTTAGGCTCTAGGACGGATGGTTAAGGATAGGCACTTCTCCCGACAGCTAGGGTTAGGCACTAGGAGGGACAGTTAGGATTAGGCACTTACCGGAGGGTTAGGGTTAAGCACCTAGGGGAGGTTTAGGGTGAAGATTAGGGTTAGAAAAAACAAATGTATCAACCAGGTTTGTGTCGATCATTTTTTCGTTGTCCTTTTGACCCCGTCGATGGTTTTTTAACCTGTCTATATTCATACATGTCGGCCTTTTGGACCTGTCGACCTATTGACTGTCTACCATGTGGGGTCTATCTAGACATACTTTTCATGTGGATCTTTTATACCAAACCCTGTATGGTTTAGCAGGTATGCTGTTGATAAATTAAAGGTTTACACAATTGTGTAACACTTGGGATGTAGTTAGCAGACTGGCGGGTGGGATGCCGTCGGTCTAAATCCCGACGGAGGAAGCCCGGCACGGGATTTAAAATAAGCGTTGAAATACCGACGCCTATCTTAATCTCGACGCCAGCCCGAACGAGGTAAGCCGGGGGCGTCTTAGCTGTTAGCCGCAGGGGGGAAGGGACTGTTAGGTTTAGGCAGCAAAGTGGGGTTAGGGCTAGGTTTTCATGGGGGGGTTAGGCACCCCTAGGGTGTGGGGGGATAGGGTTAGGCACCACTGGGGGGGTTAGGAATAGGCACTAAGGGGGAGACTTAGGTTTAGGCACGAAGGTGGGAGACTTAGGTTTAGGCACTAACGGGAGGGTTAGGGTGTGGGGTGGGGAGGGTTAGGGGTAGGCTACAAGAAGGGAGGGTTAAGGGGAGAAGGGGGAAGGGTTAGTATACTTACCAGACAATCGGGATGCCGCTGTCGGTATTTTGAAAGGAGGCATCCCGACTGCAGGTTTTACATACCCATTCCGTAGCACTTATATATGTATTTTATACAGCTGTCCTTGAACATGACTTTGGATGTTCATACTGCAGTATTAGTGAATGCTGTAGCGCATAGATCATAATATATTCATCGATACTAATCAATGCTGACACGTTATTTTGTACCTATAACAATTCGACCATCTGTTATTCTGGCTTCAGCATGTTGGAACCCGGATCCTCACAGCCGTCCCTCTTTTTCTGTCATTTTGGAGCAACTGATAACCATAGAGCATTCAGCCATGTTCCAGATGCCCTTAGAATCGTTTCACTCCCTGCAGGAAGACTGGAGATTAGAGATTCAGCAGATGTTTGATGAGCTCAGGACTAAAGAGAAGGTGAGAACCTGTGCGCTGTAGGCTGTCTGCGGCTAATCATAACCGGCTGCTGTTGTGTCACTGTTGCGCTACGAGGGCTGGCAGACAACACATACTGTATTTGTATTTTACAGTTCCCTGCTATAACAGAAATACTGTATGGCCTTATTTCATATGCATAAGATGATATAGGAAGGACCCAATCATTGGCCCCAATGGAGGGAATAAGTTTCTGTATGCAAATGACCTCCAACATCTACTATTAGAACTGTGCAATGTTTGAATTTGACCAGGACACACACTTTTAATTTGTAATTTGGATAGTGTAGACTTGAAGTTAGGGATTAATGCCACACAGGGATTAATAGTTGAGATTCTCTCCAGTCGCTTCACGCTGTTTAATGTTGCAGTAAATTAACGTGCAGCACATTACCCCCTGTTAGGAGCTGCGCAGTCGGGAAGAGGAACTGGTGCGTGCAGCAGAGGAACAGAAGAACCTGGAGGAGATGCTCCGGAGAAGGGAGCAGGAACTGGCAGAGCGAGAGATTGACATTGTTGAGCGGGAGCTGAACATCATAATGTACCAGATGTACCAAGAAAAACCCAAGGTCAAGAAACGGAAGGGGAACTTTAAGAAAAGTCGTCTGAAGCACAAGGATGGGAATCGGATCAGTTTACCGTCGGGTAATGTCCTTGCCACTTTTCTCTTTAAAAAGAAAAGTATATTACTATGGAACTTTTTTTCTTTTACCTGCATGCTGCAAATGTGATGCACATATAAAGTGTAATGCTGTGTAGCCATCACAATACATAATAGAGATTACTGAGTTTATGGGACTGTTCCCTTTTCATTCTTGTGCCCTTAACCCCATTGTAAACTCCTTTCCACTATGGTCTTTATCCATCCCTATACCAGTCCCCTCCTGTGTACTCTGCTGTATACTCATTCCCTCCTGTGTACTCCATCCCGCTGTACAATCAACTCTTTCTGTGCACTCCATTGGCTGTTTTACACTGCCTGGCTGTTGGTCAGTATGACTATGTATTACAATGTGTGACTGTTGGTCAGTATGACTATGTATTACACTGTGTGACTGTTGGTCAGTATGACTATGTATTACACTGTGTGACTGTTGGTCAGTATGACTATCTATTACACTGTGTGACTGTTGGTCAGTATGACTATCTATTACACTGTGTGACTGTTGGTCAGTATGACTATCTATTACACTGTGTGACTGTTGGTCAGTATGACTATGTATTACACTGTGTGACTGTTGGTCAGTATGACTATCTATTACACTGTGTGACTGTTGGTCAGTATGACTATGTATTACACTGTGTGACTGTTGGTCAGTATAACTAAATATTACAATGTGTGACTGTTGGTCAGCATAACTATGTGTTTTAGAGTGTGGCTGCTGTTGGTCAGTATGACTATGTATTACAGTGTGTGGCTTTTGGTCAGTATGGCTATGTATTACAGTGTGTGGCTTTTGGTCAGTATGACTATGTATTACAGTGTGTGGCTTTTGGTCAGTATGGCTATGTATTACACTGTGTGGCTGTTGGTCTGTATAAATGTGTGTTATAATGTGTGGATGTTGGTCAGTATAATTATGTATTAGTGTGTGGCTGTTGGTCAGTATGAATACGTATTACAGTGTGTGGCTATTGGTTATTATGATTGTGTGTTACAATGTGTGGATGTTGGTCACTATAATTATGTATTAGTGTGTGGCTGTTGGTCAGTATCACTGTGTGTTACAGTGTGTGGCTGTTGGTCAGTGTGACTGTGTTGGGTGGCCATTGGTCATTATGATTGTGCATTAGTGTGTGACTGTTGGTCAGTATGACTGTGTATTACAATGTGTGGCTGTTGGTCAGTGTGACTGTGTACAGTGTGTGTCTGTTGGCCAGTATGGAGTTTTTACATTGTGTGACTGCTGGCATGATTGTGTCTTACAGTCTGTGTTAGTCAGTGTGACTGTGTTTACAGTGTTAACATGGATGGAAAAAATGTTGACATGGGCTGGAGGTTGACATGTAATAGGTCGACATTCACAATGTCAACAATAACAGAATGTGGACATTCACAATTTTTACCAATGTTAGGGTTAGGTTTCGGGTTGGTTTAACATTTCAATGAAAAACAGCATGGTCGACATGTTAACTGTCAACATTCTGGCAATGTCAACCTGTTGATCTCCTATACATGTCGACATTCTGAATGTCAACTTTTTTTTTACCACACCCGTGAAAATGACTGTGTGTTACATTGTGCAGCTGCTGGTGTTTATGACTGTGTATGCAGTGTGCGTCTGTTGGTCAGTAGACTGTTTACAGCAGTGTGTGCTTTTTGGTCAGTATGACTGTGTGCTGCAGTGAGTGCCTTTTGGTCAGTATGACTGCATGCTAAAGTGTGTGCCTGTTGGTCAGTAGATAGTGTGCTGTAGTGAGTGCCTGTTGGTCAGTAGACTGTGTGCTGCAGTGAGTGCCTGTTGGTCAGTAGACTGTGTGCTGCAGTGAGTGCCTGTTGGTCAGTAGACCGTGTGCTGCAGTGAGTGCCTGTTGGTCAGTAGACCGTGTGCTGCAGTGAGTGCCTGTTGGTCAGTATGACTGTGTGATACAGTGTGTGCCTGTTGGTCAGTAGACAGTGTGCTGCAGTGAGTGGCTGTTGGTCAGTATGACTGTGTGCTACAGTGTGTGGTTGTTAGCCAGTATGACTGCGTGCTACATTGTGTGGCTGTTTGTTAGTATGACCATGTGTTACAATGTGTGTCTGCTGGTCAGTATTACTGTGTGCATAATGTGTGGCAGTTAGTCAGTATGGCTGTGTGTTACCATGTGTGGCAATTGGTCAGTATAACTGTTTTAATGTGTAACATGGTCAATATGACTTTGTGCTACAATGTGTGGCTGTTGGTCAGTATGACTGTATCTGTTGTTCGTATGACTGTGTTTTACAGTGTTTGGCTGTTGTTCAGCATGACTGTTACATTGTGACTGTTGGTCAGTATGTCTGTTTTAGTATGTTGCTCTTGGTCAGTATGACTGTGGTTTACAGTGTTGCTGTTAGTCATGGTAACTGTATGTTACATTAGGTGACTGTTGGTCAGTACTATATTTTAGTATGTCGCTCTTGGTCAGTATGATGGTGTGTTACAGCGTTGTTGTTGTTGGTCAGTATAACTGTATGTTACATTTTTTGACAGTTGGTCAGTATGACAGTGTGTGACTGTTGGTCAGTATGTCCATTTTAGTATGTTGCTCTTAGTCAGTATGACTGTGTGTTACATAGCGTGGCAGTTGGTGAGTATGGAATATTTTCAGAATGCTGACATGCAATACATTAATGCTGGGCAAATACACTGCAGTGATTAGGATGTATGGGGTGGCAAAGGGTGTATTGGAGATGGGTGGCTTATGTAGGCCTTCATGTGTCAAGTCAATTCCTATGGACTTTTTCACATGAACCCATATCGTGTTTATTTATCTTGGTCCATGTATATTAAGCAACAATTCTAGTATTTATTTTTACTTCATTGGAGAACTGTAGGTATAAGATTAAAACATTTAGATATAATTTACATGCTGTAGTTCTCTCTCTACAGGGTTTGAACACAAGATCACAGTACAAGCATCTCCTACGCTGGACAAGTGTAAGGGACAGGGTTCCAGCAGCTACAGCCCACCCGGAAGTCCCCTGATCATCCCTAGACTCCGAGCCATCCGACGTAAGTGCTGTCCGTACACACTAAGCCACTTACATACAAAGGGGTCTATTTAATAAGCCTTGGTTGGAGATAAAGTGGGCAGAGCCAATCAGCTCCTAACTGCCATGTCACAGACTATGTTTGAAAAATTACAGTTAGGAGCTGGTTGGCTGGTACTTTAACTCTGTCCTCTTTATCGCCATCAAAGGCTTAGTAAATAGACCCCAAAGAAAGCAGACACACTGATCCTATAAACTGCTATATATGTGGGTACCCAGACAAAGCACCAGTACATGTAAAAAGGTAATGTAGTGCACTGCTTACACATTAGTGGCTGTTTTTCATTAATTCAGCCTGTATTTTATAATTGTCCTTTTAATCTATATACAGAGCTTCACTACATAGAAACTGCATATTTTATAAAGATCACTAAACCAAAATGACAAATGACTTCATATAAAGAGCTACCACTAACATTGACGGGAGCTTCAAGGGAAATATGTTTTTTGTGGTACCCACCGGACATCCTGTTTCATTATAGCAAAGGACAGTATCCTTCACCTAGGTGTACAGACTATTAGGTCTATTATATATTTCAGAAAAGCCATAGGAACTTACCTGTCAGTTTGTGAGTGGTTACAGAATGCCTTTCCATACTATTCAATTGCCGGCAAAAAGCCGAGATCAGCGAAAAGTTCTCGCCGGTGACGTCATTTCGCCAGACGAGAACTTTTCACCATATTCAATTGCAAAGAGTTTCTGCCAGTGCGAAAAGTCTGCGCATTGTAACCAGCAGACAAGATTTGCCTCTTAAGGAGGCGGACCAAAGTGCAGTTTTGGGGGTTTGGGGTGCAAAGTTGCAGGAACACCCCTGCAGCCTTGGGACAGCCCCCCAAAGGTAAACTGCGTCAAAAAAAAGTTACAAAAATACTTTAGATCACCCCAAAAAAGTACTTTCATATTGGGGGCGAAAAAAAAAACAAAGTTGGGGGACAAACTTAAAAACTAGCGTAATAGACTCCAGGGGGTCCCCCAAGTATGCCCAAGTTGTTTTTTTGTTTTTTAAATTTTTTAAAAAAATGCACTTTAGCGATTTTTAACCATGCTTATACCCATTTTCATGTACCCCAAATATGCTGGGACTACTTATTTAAAAAAAAAAACCTGCTAAATGCTATTCTTCACCACTTGTACAAAGACACTAAATAGCACCAATTGAAAGCAATAAAGCACCCCAAATACCTTCAGCAGGGCTATTCGGGGGTATCCATAGTGATCCCCCATGTCAGTGCATCTTTTGGGGGGTGTCAGGCTGATTTCCCCAAATCTGACACTACTTTTCACCGATATCCGTTTCGCCGGGACGCGTTCTTGTGTCCTTTGCAATTGAATAGGGCGAATCGCGGTGACGAGCGTGATACTTTTCCGGAGGCAAAACTGGCGATGACGGCGAAAACTCCGGCATGCGAAAAGTCAGTGACTTTTTGCCGACAATTGAATACAGGCCTTAATGTAAGATGATTGCTCTTTTGTTTTATTGCTCTCAGGTACCAGTGATTATGATTAGGGACATTTTCAAAACTGGTCCAGGTTATGTACACTGAGGGGCAATGCAATATGTCATGCTGAACGCCTCTCCCGGGGGTCCTGCATTGCTGTAGCGTCAGCTGCGTGTCTCCAGCCTCTGGGGGTGAGACCGCACAGGCCAGCATTGATCCAGGCAGAACACGCTCCCGCCTACCGACCTATTCAGCAGATGGACACTTTTAGCCAGCTGGGTATGGCAGGGACAGGACCAGGTTTACAAGAGGATGGAGCAGCTCTGTTAAACTTTAAAATTGAACTACAGTATAAGTACCGCCAGAGGAAAAATGTGTTTGTATAATTAGATGAGGACAATCAGTCGGTGAGGTAACTACATATTCTAAGAATAGACGTATCCCAAAGTACTTGAAGTTATGTATGTTTAAGTTGATATGGGTGATTAGTGCAGTGTTTGCCTATAGATTCTATGAAGGATGAGAATCCAGTTGTGTGTGAAGGTTAGTGCGGTTTATAGCATTATCCAATGAAAAGACCTGTCTTGCTTCGCTGCATTTAGTTGTTCAAGCACATAGTAATGTACAGTATCCCAACTAACACTGATGTTGTTACATATAATATATGAACTGTAGTAACTAATCTTTACTCATTACTGTGTGTTTATAAGATGTTGTGCAGGAGTCGCACACTGTGACAGGTGTTTAATAAGGGTTATTTATTTTATTATATACTATAACTACGAGTTATTTATATACGCACACATATTTCACAGCACTTTACAGAGAATATTTGGCCATTGACATCAGTCCCTGCCCCAGTGAAGCTTACGCTCTATGGCCCTCATTCAGAGCCGTTCGCTATTTGCGGTCGTTCGTTCAAAAACAAGGGGTGGCTATTCAAATGATCCGTTCGCACATTGCAGTCTGTTCACACCTCTAAGTCTGAACGAGCGAGCAAAACATACGCTCGTTTATTTGATAAAAACGCCCCCTGGCCGCTCGCACCATACGTCATGTCCGCTATTTATTAGATTAATCGAGTACATCGTACAGCGTATGAACTGCTCGCTATTCTTGTGGTTGGTTTTTTCAACCGCTATTTTGCGAGCAGTTCTGAGTTTAAAAAAACCAAGTGACGTGGTCAATGACGCTGCTGGATTAATTATGCACTCCCTTAAAACGCCCGTTTTGACCTTTAAGTACGCCTGCGTTCGAATTCCACTCCCCCGTTTTCAAGCACCTTCCCCTGTTACCACCCACATACGCCTCATTCTGTCACTCAAAATAGCAGGCACTCGCTATATAGCATACAAACGATTTTCGGCCGCACTGACTGGTTCGCGCATGCGTACTAAAAACCGTACGCATGCGCAGATGTGCGAACATCGCTCGGAACGAGCGTACTGCCGCTAACGAGCGGCTCTGAATGAGGGCCTATATTCCTTACCACATGTACACACACTTACACACTAAGGTTCATTTGTTTGTCGGGAGCCAATTAACCTACCAGTATATTTTTGGATTGTGGGAGGAAACCATGGTACCCAGAGGAAACCCACGCATTCACGGGAAGAACATATAAACTCCACACAGTTAGGGCCGTAGTGGGAATCAAACCAACGACCTCAGTGCTGTGAGGCGTTAATCCTAACCAGGACCCATGGTGATTTGTACCTATAAATAAAACCATATGCAAGCCACGTTGATGCCTGCTGCCAGCAATGAGACATCAGGTGTCCTATAAATGTAAATATGTGTGTATTACATCTCAGTCACCCCTGTGGATGGAAGTAAGACCTGGGGACGCAGCTCAGTGCTGAAGAAAGAAGAGGTGACCTCAACAAAGAAGAAAGGAAGAACATGGGGCCCTAGTTCAACGCAGCCAAAAGAGAGAGCCGGAGGAGAGGAGAGGTGACTGGGCCGTTTTACCCTATACTGGCGTCTGCCAAGTCCACCAGACACTTACATTACAGCAGTCCCATAGGGACTGTGCATAGTGTGTAAAAAGTAGGCTAGAAAGGTCCGACTACCTGTATGCTGCATCTGCTTTCACTGGACAGACAATGAACTACTGTGTCCAGAGCTAAACCTTATTTGTTTCATATTGGGGGCACTGTTTCACTATTAACAGTTTAACCTCTGATTGGAATTTGTGCCAAGCGGTGGCAAATTTTCCTTTCAGATATATTCTATTTTATGATGAGAGAAATGTTTAAACTCTAAAGCTGCATACACACACAACGGTTTTTTTAACAATTATCGTTAACTATATCGTTTATCCTTCAATCGTTGAAAAAATCGTTCACTTCAGTTAAAACGATGAACTATTATCGTTCATGTGCGTTCACGTTTGTAGTTTAGTTCAGTCAGACTGACCAACTCAACGATTTTCATTAAGGGAATATGCAAAAGTCATTTGTAGTTCAAAAAAATCGTTCATTACACTTTAAAAAATGTGACAGATAATCTGACAGAAAATCGTTCATAAAATCGTTCAGAAAATCGTTGTTAACAAAATCGTTGTGTGTGTATGCACCTTAAAGATGCATACACACACAACGATTTTTTTAATGATTATCGATAACGATATCGTTCAATCGTTGAAAAAATCGTTCACTTTCTGAGTTATGGTGCAAACACACGGTCAGTTTTTTTCTTCAGATCTAAACGATAACGATTTAAAAAATCGTTCATATCTGAAGGAAAATCTGACATGTCTTAACGATGAACGATGCGCGTTCCCGATGGTCAGATAACGATATCTGACATCTGATGTGTTTGCAGTCAGTTTTGGACGATTTCAGTCATTTTAATGCAGTCAAAAATCGTTCATAGTTCAAATCGTTCAAATCGTTCAAATCGTTGGTCAAATCGTTCATCAAATCGTTCAGATCGTTCAAATCGTTCATCTGACACATCTGAGAAATCTGACCGTGTGTATGCTCCATTAAAACGATGAACGATTATCGTTCATGCACGTTCAAGTTTGTAGTTCAATCAGACTGGCCAACTCAACGATTTTCATTAAGGGAATATGCAATAATTGTTTGTAGTTCAAAAAAATCGTTCATTACACTTTAAAAAATGTGACAGATAATCTGACAGAAAATCGTTCATATAATTGTTGGTAACAAAATCGTTGTGTGTGTATGCAGCGATAAAGTGAATGACTGAACGTTATCGTTATCGTTCAGTCGTCCACTTTAATCGCCCAGTGTGTACGCACCTTAAAGCTGCATACACACACGAGTTTGTTACCAACGATTTTATGAACGATTATCTGTCAGATTATCTGTCAGATTTTTTAAAGTGTAATGAATGATTTTTTTGAACTACAAACGATTTTTGCATATTCCCTTAATGAAAATCGTTGAGATGGTCAGTCTGACTGAACTACAAACTACAAACGTGAACGCGCATGAACGATAATCGTTCATCGTTTTAACTCAGAAAGTGAACGATTTTTTGAACGATAAACGATATCGTTATCGATAATCATTCAAAAAATCGTTGTGTGTGTATGCACCTTTACTCTTTGGTGTTTTTATTTAGTCCCCTCTTTTTAACATATTGAATAGTAACTATTTATAGTTTGTGGGAGTTGCTTTTGCTGTTGATGAAGATGGGTAGTTTTATATAACTCACACACATAATAATTCTCTGGAGCAACTCCTCCAGGTTCTTCTGTTCCTCTGCTGACTTCCATTAGCTATATTGGGCCAACACATACTGTTAATATATGCCAATACAACATTGTATCTGTGCTTGGTCTACTGTAGAGGAATATTTAGTTCAGTTGCTCTGAGTAGCCGATTCTGTTTTGTGTCTTTATGGTTGTCTGACCCTTTCTCTCTCACTTTAAAATCCATTTTGTTTTGGCGTCCCTGCAGATATTAACTCTGTGCATTATTTAGTAAAGACATTTTGCTTTTTGAGAATAATGAGTGGGGGTGGATGCTTACTAATAAAGTTAGAAAAAATTAATTATTTTATTAAAAAAAAGTAGAAGATGCAGGGAGAAACCTCTAGTGAATAACATTGAATAAACAGCATTAATTGCATTATACATACATGGGATAAGCACAGGTCTCTCACAAGATGGGGATGCTTGGTTTTTACTTTCCTGTGAGTAATTTCTGTGGTAAGCACATGTAAACCTTACATGCCTGCTGACAGGCTGAAGTCACTTGGAGAAGGCAGCAAGCAGTGGTCCAGCAGTGCCCCCAATCTCGGCAAGTCTCCCAAGCACACACCTATCAGCGTGGGCTTTGCCAGTCTGACCGAAATGGGTAAGATACTGTATAAATATCTAATGCTAACCCACCAGTCTTTTCTCCTGGCTCACTGTCTCTCTTGTCTGTGTCACCCAGTCTGTCTGCCCGTCCTCTGTATACTGTACTTTTCCCTCCCTCACATAACATCTTCTCCTCCCCGCTGGCAACAACGGCACAGAACCTTTGGGTTTAGCTTGTGCTGCTTTTGTGGGTATTAGGACTGCATTTGCAGCAGTTTTTATATAGCTATATTGACGCATCGGAACGACAAATCGCGCAAATCTTACAGAGGGCCTGATTCAGAGCCGCTCGTAAGCGGCCGCTCGTTTGCTCCGAGCGATGTTCGCACAACTGCGCATGCGTATGGGTTGTAATACGCATGCGCAACCAGTCATTGCGGTCGGAAATTGTGTGCTCGCAAAATAGCGAATGCCTGCTAATTTGAGTGACAGAATGAAGCGTTTGTGGGTGGTAACAGGGGAAGGTGCTTGAAAACGGGGAGTGGAGATCCGAACGCAGGCGTGCCAAACGGTCAAAATGGGCGTTTTAAGGGTGTGCATAATTAACAAAGCAGCGTCATCGACCACGTCACTTGGTTGTCTTTTAGCCTGAACTGCTCGCATGATTGCGGTAGGAAAATGCTACCACAAGCACTGCGAGCAGTTCAGATGCCTTTCGATGTACTCGATTAATCTAATAAATAGCGGAGATGACGTATGATGCGAGCGGCCAGGGGACGTTTTTTAAAAAATAGCGAGAGCATGTTTCGTTCGCTTGTTCAGACATAGAGGCGTCAACAGACCGCAAAGAGCGAGCGCTCTATTTAAATATCCGGCCCCTTTTTTCAGAACGAGCGAGCGCAAATAGCGTCTGGCTCTGAATCAGGCCAAGAGTACACTAACGACACCGATGCGCATATCCGCGGGTCGTTTGCCATATCTTCAGATCATACCTACATTCAGTAAGATCTGGCAGTCTCGTATACAATTCGCGGCATATCGTTCAGTGTTTAGGCACTAACGATATGTCATTCCGATCCGAATGATGCTGACGTCACTTGACGCATGCATAGATCAGTGAGCAATGCATCTATGTAAAAAAATATAAAATTGCACAACCAGCCTCGGACTTTTGAGAGCCAGTCCTGGTGGTCAAAATACAGGGGACAAAACACGTAGGGGTCACCTGTATTTAGCACAACCAGCACTGGGCTCTGTGAGCCAGTGCTGGTTTTGGAAATACAGGGGACAAAATGAGTAGAGGTCCCATGAATTTTTCATAACCAGCATCAGACTTTTTCTAGCGGAGGGGGGGTAATGCCACAGCCAGGGGAACCCTTTCCAGGACTGGCTCTCAAAAGTCCCGGGCTGGTTGTTTTTTCAAGATGCCCACCAGCTTATAAAGCTGCCCACATCCCATTACATATGCAAGTCAACAAAAACATTGGTAACATCGGACCCATACGCATAGTTGTGGTTAAGCTTGACCTGACTCACAAACTGTGCATGCATCTGTGTCTCATTGTACAGCCCATTATTTAAATTTGGGCTGAAATCTTCAAGATGGTCGTGAGGTGTTTGGTTAGCAAACGATTGTGCGCGGTCTACCGATTTGCAAATCGTTAACGCACGATGTATCGTTAGATCGTTGGGCAGATTGTACAGTTTTATGCACCATATCGTGTCCTGGAGTGCCGGGGAAAGCTCAATGGAAATCACTGACGACATTGCATCGTAATGTGTAGGCACCCTTATCTTTTGCACTTTTTAAGGTGCTGCAGACCCATATGGTGACATATAAGTATGGTGATAATATTTGGTGAAGGAGAACTTCTTTTGGGTATAGTGGGGAGATCTATAGGGCACATTCCATATTTGGTTCCTTTTGACTCATTGTTATTATTGTAACCTTAAGAGTGTTTAGCAGTCCTGGAAAGAGTGTTTAGCAGTCATTTTGAAAGAAGAAACCCATATGGCACTTCCATGACTTGACGGTCGCCTAAGGGAAAATAAGTATTAACTGGCAAAACGTAACTTTTCTTGGGGAAACCAGAGCACCTTAGAGCCAGATAATGAGTTATCAGGATTCATAGCTGTGCAAGGAAGGGTAGGAGGAAGGAGGACATTGCTCTGATAATATTACATAGTACATAGTCTGAAAATACACTGACTAAAGGCGTCAGCACACTTAGCAATTTAGACTGCCAATTTGATTATTTATACCAGTGGTTCTCAAACCCTCAGGACACCACACAGTTCACGTTCACGTTTTGCAGGTCACCCAACAGGTGAACAGGTCTAGTCATTACTCACTGACACATTTTAAAAGCTCCACAGGTGGAGATAATTATATCACCTGTGATTTTGTCAGGAGACCTGGAAAACATGCACTGTTTGGGGTCCTGAGGACCGATTTTGAGAACCTGTGATTTAGACTGATACGGCTTCAGGTTTAAAGCATGGTCTCCCAAAACGAGTATTGGTTATTATAGTATGGCTAGAAAACCTCATCACTGTCATTTTTCTCATTCCAGAGGAATTTGTGGATAATGAAGGCTCCGTTCCCCAGTCCCCATATTCCACACAGTCCTACCTCACGCTACCCCTCCAGTCCGATGCCAGGAGTTACACCGAGGACTCGAGTCTCTCCGCAGCATCATCTTCGGATAGCCCCAAGCGCAGCTCTCAGTCACGAAGGAAAAGTGAACTTGTGCTACTGGGATGCGCTTCCCTATTGGCAGCTGTAGCGCTGGGCAGTGACCTGGCAGAACTTGTTCCCCAGGAAGAGAAGAGGAAGGGAATCTTTCAATGGGCAGCAAGGGGTCCAAGGCGTAGCGCCAATTCTCCCAGCCGCTCCATGTCTAAAGAGGAATCCGTCATCCCACCTAGTTCCGTTACCCTCATCTCCTTGTCTTCCATCTCAGACTGTAATTCCTCCAGGTCCCTCATCCACTCAGATAGTGACGAGGCCAGGCTGACCTATGATCATGTGCCCTGTGGGCAGCAGGTCGTTGAGGAGCCTAGTAGGGAGCAGGGTGTCTCTAGTCGTAACCCACTTGTGGACTACAAAGTGGAAAGCTTCAAGCGGGACCCCCGGCAATCACTGACTCCTACCCACGTCACAGCAACCAGGGCTGACGCCACAGCAACGAGAGGCCACCGGCGGACTCCATCTGATGGGGCAATTAGACAGGTGACACAGGGCCACCGGCGCTCCCCCTCAGATGGCAGCGCCCCACCACAACTCTGTGACGCAGGTCAGTATTGTTTTCTGTCAGGAAACTGTATTACTCTGCTATTATCATTACAGCCATTTATGGTAGTTACCTAAATGAAAATATTAGTGTCAAATCATGGACAAAGTACGTATCACTGCATCCTGAGGAATATAGAACATATAAGGGTCTATTTACTAAGCAGTGTTAGGAGACAGAGTGAAAAGTGATAAGGGGCCAGCCAATCAGCTCCTAACTGTCATCTCACAGGCTGTGTTTGAAAAATGACAGTTGGGTGCTGATTGGCTGGCACCTTATCTCATTTCACTCTGTCTCCTAACACTGCTTAGTAAATAGACCCCATAAGCCTGTATACACGTAATATAAGTAGCAGCCAATAAGCTAATCTGTTTTCTTTACCTGTCACTTTCTTTTTAAGGACCTCTATGTGACAGCAGACGCACACTGTTCCATCAAACCTTCTCAAGAGTGGAGAAGTTGCCCATAATAACCAATCCGCTTCTACCTATCATTTTATAGAATGTACTTGATAAAGACTAGCTAGGAGCTGATTGGTTGCTATTGACAACGTCTCCACTTGTCCACTCTCTGCTCTTACGAAGTTTTGATATATTTCCCCTCAGATCACCTAAGCAGACATTCTTCATACCGTCTCATCAGCAGTGGCCCTTATATACTTTTATTCTATGTTATGATAGTTCCTATACGTTTATTACGGCTATGGACACACATGCTGTTTGAAAGCGACTGTCCTCCTTTGGACAACCTATAATCAAGACCTCACAGGAGCAGGTATGCAGTGGTAGCTCACACCATGGCAGGACTGATACCATCCTGTCTTCTCTGAATAGGGCAGTTCAATCAGCTCCTGGCGGCTTCAGGTAACAGGCCAAAACGTAAAGTACAAGTTTATATGAGGTGAACAGGGACCAAAGCTCACATAGAGATCATTCATCTCTATAGAGGACATTGATGCAGTGCACTTGGCCGTATTAAAATAGTGGATGGCAGGACAGGGACAGGCCAAGTAAGCCTGCTGTGTGCCATTTAGTAATTAATATTCTCTATGGGGGATTGATTCAGAGTGGCTCGTATGTCAGCCACAATTACCCCCAAATTGTGTGTCTGAACTAAATGAGCATATTCGTCCTTATGCAGAGTTGTACTCATCTAGGTGATTGCACAGTCCTTACCTTTACCCTTGTTTAAATAGCCAACAGCATTATGAGCACGCCCATATTTATGTTTACACACCCTCGCTAAGCTTAGACTACATGAGAGTGCCACACAGTTACACAGTCAGCCAACCTTACATGGCCACTCAGTGTCGTCAATCAGATGTGTAAGCCTGGCTCTGGAGTAGAGTGCAGGGCTAAATATCGCAAGATCCGTCTGCAGTACGGACATGCATCAGCGCCTATGTGAGCTTCCATCTTTTCCATTTTCTAGACAAGAAACAGGATGAAGGGAAGATTGATTGCATGATGTACACAAAACGTTAGGGGACCAACAGCAATATACAGTAATCATCATGTGGAACAGATATGCACTGTGGTGTCCAGGCTACATATCAGACATGCGTTCTCTATGTGTGTGGTAATGCCACAGTTAGACATGCGTTCCCTATCTGTGTGGTAATGCTGCAGTCAGGCATGCGTTCCCTATGTGTATGGTAATACCGCAGTCAGGCATGCGTTCCCTATGTGTGTGGTAATACCGCAGTCAGGCATGCATTCCCTATGTGTGTGGTAATGCCGCAGTCAGGCATGCGTTCCCTGTGTGTGTGGTAATGCCGCAGTCAGGCATGCGTTCCCTATGTGTGTGGTAATACCACAGTCAGGCATGCGTTCCAAATGTGTGTGGTAATACTGCAGTCAGGCATGCGTTCTCTATGTGTGTGGTAATACCGCAGTCAGGCATGCGTTCCCTATGTGTGTGGTAATGTCGCAGTCAGACATGTGTTCCCTATGTGTGTGGTAATACCGTAGTCAGACATGTGTTCCCTATGTGTGTGGTAATACCGTAGTCAGGCATGCGTTCCCTGTGTGTGGTAATACCGTAGTCAGGCATGCGTTCCCTATGTGTCTGGTAATGTCGCAGACAGACATGTGTTCCCTATGTGTGATAATACCGCAGTCAGGCTTGCGTTCCCTGTGTGTGGTAATACCGTAGTCAGACAAGTGTTCCCTATGTGTGTGGTAATACCGTAGTCAGGCATGCATTCCCTGTGTGTGGTAATGCTGCAGTCAGGCATGCGTTCTCTATGTGTGTGGTAATACCGCAGTCAGGCATGCGTTCCCTATGTGTGTGGTAATGTCGCAGTCAGACATGTGTTCCCTATGTGTGTGGCAATACCGTAGTCAGGCATGCGTTCCCTGTGTGTGGTAATACCGTAGTCAGACATGTGTTCCCTATGTGTGTGGTAATACCGTAGTCAGGCATGCGTTCCCTGTGTGTGGTAATACCGTAGTCAGGCATGCGTTCCCTATGTGTCTGGTAATGTCGCAGACAGACATGTGTTCCCTATGTGTGATAATACCGCAGTCAGGCTTGCGTTCCCTATGTGTCTGGTAATGTCGCAGACAGACATGTGTTCCCTATGTGTGATAATACCGCAGTCAGGCTTGCGTTCCCTGTGTGTGGTAATGCCGCAGTCAGGCATGCGTTCCCTATGTATGTGGTAATACCGCAGTCAAGCATGCATTCCCCATGTGTGTGGTAATGCTGCAGTCAGGCATGCGTTCCCTATGTGTATGGTAATACCGCAGTCAGGCATGCGTTCCCTATGTGTGTGGTAATGCCGCAGTCAGGCATGCATTCCCTATGTGTGGGGTAATGCCGCAGTGAGGCATGCGTTCCCTATGTGTATGGTAAATGACGCAGTCAGGCATGCGTTCCCTGTGTGTGGTAATACGGCAGTCAGACATGCGTTCCCTATGTGTATGGTAAATGACGCAGTCAGGCATGCGTTCCCTATGTGTATGGTAAATGATGCAGTCAGGCATGCGTTCCCTGTGTGTGGTAATGCCGCAGTCAGGCATGCGTTCCCTATGTGTGTGGTAATGCTGCAGTCAGGCATGCGTTCTCTATGTGTGTGGTAATACCGTAGTCAGGCATGCGTTCCCTATGTGTATGGTAATACCGCAGTCAGACATGTGTTCTCTATGTGTGGTAATACCGCAGTCAGGCATGCGTTCCCTGTGTGTGGTAATGCTGCAGTCAGGCATGCGTTCTCTATGTGTGTGGTAATACCGTAGTCAGGCATGCGTTCCCTATGTGTACGGTAATGCCGCAGTCAGGCATGCGTTTCCTGTGTGTGTGGTAATGCCGCAGTCAGGCATGCGTTTCCTGTGTGTGTGGTAATGCCGCAGTCAGGCATGCATTCCCTATCTGTGTGGTAATGCCGCAGTCAGGCATGCGTTCCCTATGTGTGTGGTAATGCCGCAGTCAGGCATGCGTTTCCTGTGTGTGTGGTAATGCCGCAGTCAGGCATGCGTTTCCTGTGTGTGTGGTAATGCCGCAGTCAGGCAATGCGTTCCCTATGTGTGTGGTAATGCCGCAGTCAGGCATGCGTTCCCTATGTGTGGTAATGCTGCAGTCAGGCATGCATTCCCTATGTGTGTGGTAATGCTGCAGTCAGGCATGCGTTCTCTATGTGTGTGGTAATACCGTAGTCAGGCATGCGTTCCCTATGTGTATGGTAATACCGCAGTCAGACATGTGTTCCCTATGTGTGGTAATACCGCAGTCAGGCATACGTTCCCTGTGTGTGGTAATGCTGCAGTGAGGCATGCGTTCTCTATGTGTGTGGTAATACCGTAGTCAGGCATGCGTTCCCTATGTGTACAGTAATGCCGCAGTCAGGCATGCGTTTCCTGTGTGTGTGGTATTATCGCAGTCAGACATGCATTCCCTATGTGTGTGGTAATATCGCAGTCAGGCATGCGTTCCCTATGTGTGTGGTAATGCCGCAGTCAGCAATGCGTTCTCTATGTGTGTGGTAATACCGCAGTCAGACATGTGTTCCCTGTGTGTGGTAATGCCGCACTCAGGCATGCGTTCCCTATGTGTGTGGTAATACCGCAGTCAGGCATGCGTTCTCTATGTGTGTGGTAATACCGTAGTCAGGCATGCGTTCCCTATGTGTATGGTAATACCGCAGTCAGGCATGCGTTCCCTGTGTGTTGTAATGCCGCAGTCAGGCATGCATTCCCTATCTGTGTGGTAATGCCGCAGTCAGGCATGCGTTCCCTATGTGTGTGGTAATGCCGCAGTCAGGCATGCATTTCCTGTGTGTGTGGTAATGCCGCAGTCAGGCATGCGTTTCCTGTGTGTGTGGTAATGCCGCAGTCAGGAATGCATTCTCTATCTGTGTGGTAATGCCGCAGTCAGGCATGCGTTCTCTATGTGTGTGGTATTATCGCAGTCAGACATGCATTCCCTATGTGTGTGGTAATATCGCAGTCAGGCATGCGTTCCCTATGTATGTGGTAATATCGCAGTCAGGCATGCGTTCCCTATGTGTGTGGTAATGCCGCAGTCAGCAATGCGTTCCCTATGTGTGTGGTAATGCCGCAGTCAGGCATGCGTTCCCTATGTGTGTGGTAATATCGCAGTTAGGCATGCCTTCCCTATGTGTGTGGTAATGCTGCAGTCAGGCATGCATTCCCTATGTGTGTGGTAATATCGCAGTCAGACATGCGTTCCCTATGTGTATGGTAAATGACGCAATGGTTTCTGCGTCTTTATGCAAATGCCACTACAAAGCCCTTCCTGGTGCATATCCGTGTGTCCATATGTGCAAGGACTGAGGTGCCCACTCTGCTGCGTCTATAGACGCTGCATTACCATCTGGTGCGTGTTTACATGTCACCATCAGTCACACTATGGAAACTTGCACCAGCCCTATGTTAGGTGCAGTTTCTCCGTCCAAGTATGGACTCCAATGTCAGCTGTTCAGCGTCTTTGTACGCAGCCGATTTTAGCGACACCTTTGATGCTTCCATTTGATGCAACATCTCTGTGCGTCTTTTTATCCACCCAGTCACCATCCAGGAACACCCCTCACATTTCTGCTACCGTGCATGTACATTTTATCTGCAACTCTGTATGAACAAAATCGGGACGACGCATGTGTGAGGTGACTCAGATGCATGCGCAGAAGAAAACCAGTGCCCCTTTGCGTGGATATTGGTATAGCGTGCGACTCTGAACCAGGCCCTATAAATGGAAAAGAGGTTGTCTCCTGTGCAAATGACCATAGTGTTAATCAACATCATCTGCAATCAGAGCTGAATGCAGCAGCAGCACATTGATTTGAGAGTAGTTTATTCAAAGAGCTTTCTGCTTATTTTACTTTTTCTTATAGGAAACATAAATGGGCTTTTCTAGTGCTGCGTGTTACCATGGATGTTGGAATGCGTGCTTTGTGCATTTGGTGAAAAGTTTTGTCAATAATACGCTGAGAAACTGACTCAGGTTCTCTAGGTCACGCTCACCAAACGGTGATCAGGAATCTACCATCTTTGGGTGGAATGTATCAATCAAAAAATTGCAATTAAACCTCAGAAAAAACTGCTGTTTTTGGACGATTACCACAATACATATGGTTCCTCATATGTATTAAAATGGTCTGCAGCAGATTTCGGAGATATGCGTTGCGGACTGCCAACATAGAGTTGTGTGGAGCTGCGATGTGCCCCTATGCAGCAAGCTCCAGAAGGTGTAGCTTTCCAGAGCTTCTGCCCAATAAAACGCGCCATCTATAGATGTCGAAGCCTATGGGGTTCTTTCCTCGGCAAGTCCCCGAAGAGGAATCCCTCTCCTTCTCCCCGCAGTTTACGAATAGGACTCCCGGATAATAAACCTGGAAGTCAGTAAGCCGGTATGCATGCGTTAGGGGGTGATAGGGGGCGGAATGTAGAGCAAAGTATATGTGCTACATCCCACCCTTACAGCCTCCCAGTTGTTTCTCCACATCTTATACTATGTTTTACAGCTGGGCTCCTTGTTCCTAAATCCAAAGATCACGTTAAGGTTGTTCTCCCCCTGGATTTGTGACTGCAGGTAATTGTCCTTTTGCTTAGAATCAGTGGTGTTGTACTTTCATATGCTGGGAAACGTAGAGGAGGAACCTAAACAAATTGAGGAGGAGAAGGTGTATTCAGATGTCCACAGCGAGCTACTGTGCACAGTGTGATGAGGGGGGGTTTCTAATCCTGCCTCATGTCTCAAGTGTTATTTTATCTCTCTATAGTGTGATGTCCCAAACGAAGCTTAATACTAATCAACAACAGGGAAGCTGGATACACACTGTAGGATGTGTGTACTATAGGATGTGTGTACCCAGTGCCGGAACGACGCAATGTAACAATATATTTCTGTCACCGTACACACTGCATGATCCGGTGTACTACGGCGTGATATTTCGTTACATGTTGCACAGCAGATGGGGCGATACGAAGAACGACCAGCGTGGAGGCGGAATTGGGTGTACACGCTATACGATCCACACACTATATCATTCCGATCCCCATTGGAACGATATATTGTATAGTAGTGTGTGCCCAGCTTAAGGGGGATCCTGTCACTAATACCACTGAATGTGGCAAGAGCTTGTACTTCTGATGGACAATGGAATTGCATTGCAGTATAACAGTTATTATACTGATGTAGATACCATGATATTCCTTTGCCCGAGCCACTCCATGCTTTGCTAGTGACTTCTTAGTGGAGGTGTCAGAGCCAAGTCCACAGCGCCATCTGTTGCTGTAAGGAGGTGTTGATGGCTCAGGCATTGCTAGGTGGACACCGCATCTAAAGTTAAGGTGCCCACACACATAGCGATGCGCTCACGATCCGACATCATGTATGATTTCCCCTGAACTCTCCCCCGGCAGCTCCCCGGCAGTCCTACACACGATTTGGAGTAAAAAGCATCCAATCTGACTTAAGATCTATCGTGCATCTTAACTTTTTTTTCCCAGTGCATTGTGTCCCAGATTGGCAAATGTGCCCTACAGCATTCAGATCTGAAGATGCGATGTGCGACCTGCGGAGACGCGCATCGCATCGTGATCGTGAGTGGGGACTCACAATTTACTCATGATTTGGGCATATTTGACACAATTTGTCATCACGATTCGTCGAAATCGGCCAAATCGTGTAAAATATCGCTATGTGTGTGGGCAGCTTTAGTCTTTGTTTACTGCTTTGTTGTAGTATTTTCAATATCTTAACTATTCGCCTACAGAAAGGACTGCTTACAGCTCAATCTATCCAGCTGCATCGTGTACACACTTGTGCTGCAAATCTGAAAGACTGGGTCCTGCTGGACACCTTTACCAAGGTCGTCTGCATTTGTAGGTCTTCTTGAAACTCATGCTCACTGAGATCTAGAATAGCCTAATTGGCTGTTACATTTTGGGACATGTTTTTAGAGTTTGATTCTATTTCCCCTTACAGGAAAACAGCAGGTTAATAATTGTTTAAAAACTTGTTTAAAGCTGTTGAACAGTAATAACACTGCTTGAGGCCGTTATAGCCAGGTCACTGTAGGTAAAGCTAGAAATTAAGTCATGCAATTCTCTGTCTCGGTGTCCCAGTAACTGGTCAAAGTTTCTCCCCTAGGTCCTCAATTCTAATAGAGAGCATGCTGGTTTGGACTGTTGATCTTTCCCAAGACCTTGTCAACAATTATTATGGTCCTCAATGTGTCCAGATAAAAAAATATTCCGATCAAAGTGTCAGACAAAAAGTGTATACTGTACCTAAAATTGCACAGACTCTTGTATGCTAATAAATAGCTTGTAGAATGGTCTTTATCCCACCCAGACAATCAAACCAATTCTAGCTGTGATTTTCTTGTCCACATTCATTCTGATTATTGTAGGACACAAACAGGGAGATGACTTCAAGATGATGTATCAAAAAGTATTTGAGCCATGAAATTTCACTTACGCCTTAATGGAATGAGTTCATTATAAATCCAATTTATTTGGCCGGGGCCCATATCCGAGTAACCCAAGGGATATTAGTGCTTGCTGTACTGAAATGTTCAGAGCTAGCTGTGCAGTGTGAATATTTCCAGGTTACAATCGCAGAGAATAACTATAGTGCACTAGATAGAAAACAATTGCCAACAAACGTCTAATGGCCTTTGTAAAGAGGAACATAACCTTCAGAGACTTCTACTGCCCAGGTTGATGTTTGTGCTCTGGACATCAAATAGAATTGTATCTATACAGCAGTTATGTTTATCAGACAGAGAAAATAAGCCTGCCTATACAGAATAACTGTATACTTTCATATACTTGGAAACCGTAGAATGCATCCTCAGAAAATTCACCTAAGACAATGGGAACAGGCTGAATATATTTTCAAGGGCATCCCGGACTTATGGGCAAGTCCCTTGTTTTTCTGATTTTTTTAGTAGTTCTATAGAACCATCTTTATAAAGCTCCTGCCCTAATTTGCAGAATATTCCAGATTGTATGGAGATGCAGAGGATTAGGGTGCAGATCAGGGGTTCCTCACCTCATTCCACTAGTACTCTAATGACCTTATTCAGGTTTACTGTATCATCTAATTACTACAGAATGTGATGGACTTTCCGCAGTTAATGTCTGAGGGCCCACGTCACACTGCCATCAAATAACCCGGGTTATAGCACATGAACGCGCAGCAACCCGGGTTATTGCGCAGTGTGAAAGGGGCCAGTTTAAATATTTAAACTCAGGTAGCGAGCATGGTTGAATGTGAGGCGACCTATGGTCCCGTTCACTGCATGGGGAGAGCCGGCGATTGGAGATGATCTCGTCTCCAAGCGCCGGCTCAGCAGTGATGACGGTTGGTGGTCTGAAAGGGGTCTCAGGCAGGTCTCACCCAGGATGGACCCGTGTACAAATCCTGGGTGCGACCCACAATTTGCGATGTGAAAGGGGTGTGTGTTACTGGCGTCCATGGTTCCACGTATTGATCACTATGGAGGCAGCATAGTAGACATTTGTTCTTGCCCTAGTTGCCTCCACATCATGCACGTGCTGCCTGGCAGCGATATATGGCTAGCAGTGCAGAGGCGGAATCTCTGTGCAGTGTATGACTCTACCAGCATTGTAACCAGAGTGGCACTGTTCAAATTCACCTAATTACCAGATTGTTGATGGTTCTTATGATAAACAAATAAAAGTAAATATATATATATATATATATATATATATAGAGAGAGAGAGAGAATTATAGTTCAGGGTGGCGGGGCATCTGTGTACAAAGAATGGCTGGCAAAGGGGCCTCTGTGTACAACATCTGGTTATCAATAGGAGGACCTCTGTGCAATATATGACTGGTAATTTTGGTTGTTATATGATCTGCATATTACAAGACTAAACACCAATGAAACAGTGCCACCTAGTGACTGATATCTATTTTTATACACTATTTGCCTGAGTTCCACATTGGTGATCTGTCCTGTTTTGTAATGACAAATAATTCTGTTTTGGTCCCACAGGTTCTAAAGAACACACTCCTTTCCCTCGCCTTCCAGACCCCCACTTTGTGTTCCCCCCGCCAGCCCGGCGTAAAACCCAGGACAAGGATTTGGCAGTAGAAAGGCCAACCACCCTGGAATTCGCTCCTCGCCCTCGCCCATCCTCAAGCCGGCCCCGACTGGACCCATGGAAATTTGTTTCCCTATCCCGGACTCGCAGTTCATCTCCGCCTAGCAGTGGGGCAGACGCCAGCTCCAGCGGATCCACAGAGGGTATTCAGATCGGGGGAGTTGAGGAGACTCTGCTCGACATGGAGGTGGAGGGGCAGAGACTGGACAACACTGTCCCCTTGTGTGGGGGAGTGGAGCGGCTGAAGACTGACCCTTATTTTAACTTGGGTACGGACGTGTCTTAATGTAAGAGGCTGCAGAAACAGAGTATTATCCCGCTGCTGCCTCGTAAAGGAATGGAGCGGCCCTTATGAATGTATTTTGTGGTTGTAACCCAACGGGTATAAAACAAAAAAAAAAAGACTCCTGTAATTAATTAAAAAAAGGGGACACCCCACTTTATTCCTATTGTTAGGATCCACTGAAGCAGAGCAAGCAGATTCCGGTGTATGAATGCTTTACTGCAGGCCTCAGGCCCAGACTTATTGCAGCGTTCTCCAAGGCCAGACTTTCAGCCCCTCTCTAGATCAGGATTGAATGATCTGTTATTGATTTCTGTGAAAATGACTGAGCCTTTGCCTAACCCACCTGTGTTTACAGATATCCTTTCCCACCTGTCCTGTTTCGGCAGGCGGTATGGGCAAAACAAAAACCTGCTGGAACCCTGGGAATCGCTGGATTAGTTTCATTGTAGCATGGCAATAGGCAGGATGTAGTGACTTCCAGCAGCTCACTTGTCCATCCATCGTTGTCTTAATGGTGACCGAAGTATTAATAAAGAATGTTACCACTCTCCCCCACAGTGTATATGCTTGTGTCACATAGATAGAAAAGTGATTGCTCATTCTGTTCACTGCCCAGGTTGTTAAATATGGCGTCCTCAAAGAAAGAACCAACGTGCTCTACAGAACAACTATTGTCACACTGCTTCAGCCATAATATGCGACATTTGTTTTTAGAGTTTGAAAAAATACAACACTTTTGTCCCCAACTGCACGACAGCCAGGACAGATGGGATGAATCTCGGATTAATTAAGTATATAATCTTGGAATGCAACCCCTGCAATTAGATGGGCAGGTATAAAAAAAAATGGGGTTGGGTATGAAATCCCGGCTGTCGGGATGCCGCTGTTCAGAATACCGACAGCCAGAATCCCAACACCCATAGAAAACAGCGGATGAGTATTTTTCTAACCCTCCCTCCCTGGTGCCTAACTCTAACTTCCCCCCCTAGTGCCTAAACCTAACCTGCCCCTCTCCGCACCCTAAACCTAACCCTCCCCCTAGCCCGACTACCTAATCCTAACCTCCCCCTAACACCCCAATACTTGCCTTCAGGATGCCGGTGGTCGGGATACTGGTGCCGGGATCCCGACCTGTCGGGATTTCAGTGACGGTTTTCAGACCGTCAGCATCCCACACGCCGGGATGCCGACTGCATCCCAAAAAAATGTTGTGTTAATAGAATTTGAGATCCAGAGATGAGCAGTTCCCACCGTACTGTAAAGCTGGGTACACACTTGTAGATATATAGTTAGTTCGTACAACGAACAATATATCGGTAGCGCATTGGCGGGTGTGTACACCCGATATGTCAAGGAACGACATCGTTCACAGGCATATCAGGTCATCCCTGCAGCACAGCCGATGCCGATATACAGTGCAGGCACTGGCTGCACAGATCGCTGATGCTGACATCACACAATTTATATGCCCGTCCAGTTGTGATATCTGGCCAGACATATCGAACGGCCAATTGATAAGTGTGTATAGGTTACCAAAGTGGCCGCTCGGTCAGACGGACGCAGGTTCCAGTAAGTGTGTACCCAGCTTTAGCAACAAAAATATTGTACCCAATCCTAATGAATTTCCTCACAAGACGCATTTGCATTCAGTAATGGTTTGCAGTTTACTTCCTGGGGCTATTATTTTCACGGTTATGAACACATAGGTGGCGACGTGAGAATTTCCATACTCTGTGCTGAATATTATGGCAGGTCCCATAAATATTTCCTAATGCACATATAAATAGACCTGTCGCCATTCTCATATTGTGGCCCAAAAGCCTAAACCACTTTCCGTTTTCTTAACACATTCAGGGGTCTAGTTACTAAGCAGTGTTAGGAGACAGAGTGAAAAGTGATAAGGTGCCAGCCAATCAGCTCCCAACTGTCATCTCACAGGCTGTGTTTGAAAAATGACAGTTGGGAGCTGATTGGCTAGCAGGTTATCACAGACTTATCACTTTTCACTCTGTCTCCTAACACTGCTTAGTACATAGACCCCTCAGAGACTTATTGCATAACACGATCCAAGGATGACAGAGATGTGGTAACCCAGAGCAACCAGATTTTTTTGCAGTCTAGTACAGTCCGAGCAATGAAATCAGATATGTGGCTGCACGGTATGTGTTACAGTGTGTCTTTGTCTCATCCTTCTCATCCTTTAATAATTAGTTTAGTCTGTTTTATGGCATTAAGGTAACACTGTTGCCATTGCTGTTAAAGCTGTATTGTTTCTTTAAGTGCAAATATGACCATGAGAAGAACTGATAAAATAATATATTGGTAATATTGTTCTTTCCGATAGCGCTATTAAGTGTTTTTTTTGGGAGCATAATCTATAAATTAGAGGAATCTGAAAACGTTCTTAAAAATGTCTGATTTTTTTTTAATAATAATTCAATTCAAAAGTCTATTTAGGCTGTCATTTTTTTTTTTTGTTGCTTAAAGTCACTTTTTTCTTCTGTGCTTTCTTAGGAAATAGACTTTCTTTTCTGCTTGTCCTGCATTATCATCAGACAATATATTTTACCACCTCTGTATTATGGAGAAATACAAGAAGAAAAAAAAAAAAAGACAATTATGTATTTTCTCTAGATGTGATGTTTCATTGCAGTGTTACCTAAATCACGCTCACTAATGTAAGAAGAGACAGAAAATGTTGTCATAATGTTACAGAATATGGGGTATAAAAAATAACAATCCTAGAGACATTTCAGGCAGACATTGCTCCTCCTGTATGGAAACGGGATACAGTCAGGAAGCCGACGGTCGAAATGCCGACCGCAGGCTTCCCGACTGTCTAATCCATGGGTCTTCAACCTTTGACCCGCTAGCTGCTGTGGAACTACAGATCCCAGTTTTAGCATGCTGTTATATCAAAACGGTGGCAGGGCATGCTGGGATGTGTAGTTCCACAGCAGCTGGAGGGCCAAATGTTGAAGACCCCTGGACTCTAATCCCAGCAGGTGTCTAATGACAGGCATCGAAATCCAGACGCCTGTCATCTTACCTACGCCGGGACGCCGACCCCTGGCACACCGATCGAAGGTAAGCCGGGGTCGGCGGGTGCAGACAGCTGTGGGGGGGAGGGTTAGGTTAGGGGCTCCCCAGGGGAGACTTAGGGTTAGGCACCCCCCGGGAGTATTAGGCTTGGGGAAGGGGGGGGGTTAGGCCCCCCCGGGAGACTTGGGTTTAGGCTGCGGGGAAGGGGGGTTAGGTTCAGGCACTTACAGGGGGGGGTTAGGGTTAGGCACTTGGAGGGAGGTTAGAGTTAGACACCTCTAAGAAAGGGTTGGGGGGGGTTAGGTTAGTGAATATAGAGAATACTCATCTGTCGGGATCTTCACTGCCGGTCTTCCAGCAGTGCGGTCTTCCCTCAGGAGTGTACCTTTGTAACTAGTGGGCCTATTTAATATTATAATCAACTCCTTTGTGACAATAAGGTAATTAGCAGAGGCACCTGAGCGGTCCTGCTCTGCCAAGGCCGTACTGATCTGGAGTAGTAAGAGTTAACCTGCCGTCTGCCATCAGTGCATGGATTTCTCAACACTTCCTCCAGAACAGTCACCACCACTCCTAAAATAGTCCTCATCTGCAATAACACAGTTTTGTAATTTTCCCAAGTCCGCTGCCTTAGCGTCACGCTCACTCTTTGCTTTATCCCCCACGTTCCTGTGGCCCCCACCTTAGATACATTGTCAGAGTATCCTCCTCTCACCCGTGATGCTACCAAAGCTTTTATCCACTCTCATCATCTCCTGCCTTGTCTACTGCAACCTCCTGTTATCTGGAATTCCCATCATCCATTTTAAATACTGCAGCAAGACTGATCTTCTTCCCTCGCTGCTCCATATCTGCTGCCCCACTCTGCGAATCTGCAATGGGTCCTCCAGAACCAAATTCAAATGACCATTTTCTACAAAGCCCTCATCAACACCAACACCTCATACATCTCAAATCTTATATCAAAATAATCTCCCTCTCGTTCCCTTAGAGCTATCCGTGACCTGCACATTGATTCTGGAAACCAGATCTGACTCCTGCCTACAAAACTTTTCCTGTGACACTACCCACTTATGGAATTCTCTACCATGCCCAACCGGTCTCTCTAACATGTTAATAATTCATCACTGTCTACATAATGAATGTCGACATCACCATGTCGGCATTCTCATGTCAACATATCGTACCAAACTCCTCTGATGAGCAAGGCTTTGAAATGAAACAAACAAGATGTGATTTAACTGCAGACTTTCAGATTTAATTTGAGGGTAATTACATCCAAATCAAGTGAACGGTGTAGGAATTACAACGGTTTCTATATGTGCCTCCCACTTTTTAAGGGTCCAAAAGTAATGGGACTATCAACTCAAAAGCTATTTCATGGACAGGTGTGGGCTATTCCCTCATTATTTCATTATCGATTAAGCAGGTAAAAGGTCTGGAGTTGATTCTAGGTGTGACATTTGCATTTGGAATCAGTTGCTGTCGACTCTCAATAGGAGATCCAAAGAGCTGTCACTATCAGTGAAGCAAGCCATCATTAGGCTGAAAAATCAAAACAAATCCATCAGACAGATAGCAAAAATCATTAGGTGTGGCCAAATCAACTGTTTGGAACATTCTTAAAAAGAAAGAACGCACCGGAGAGCTCAGCAACACCAAAAGACCCGGAAGACCACGGAAAACAACTGTGGTGGATGACAGAAGAATTATTTCCCTGGTGAAGAAAAACCCCTTCACAACAGTTGGCCAAATCAAGAACACTCTCCAGGAAGTAGGTGTATATGTGTCAAAGTCAACAATCAAGAGAAGATTTCACAAGAGTGAATATAGAGGGTTCACCACAAGATGTAAACCATTGGTGAGCCACAAAAACAGGAAGACCAGATTAGAGTTTGCCAAACAACATCTAAAAAAGCCATTACAGTTCTGGAACAACATCCTATGGACAGATGAGACAAAGATCAACTTGTACCAGAGTGATGAGAAGAGAAGAGTATGGAGAAGGAAAGTAACTGCTCATGATCCAAAACATACCACCTCATCAGTGAAGCATGGTGGTGGTAGTGTTATGGCGTGGGCATGTATGGCTGCCAATGGAACTGGTTCTCTTGTATTTATTGATGATGTCACTGCTGACAAAAGCAGCAGAATGAATTCTGAAGTGTGTCGGGCAATATTATATGCTCATATTCAGTCAAATGCTTCAGAACTCATTGGACGGCGCTTCACAGTGCAAATGGACAATGACCCGAAGCATACTGCAAAAGCAACCAAAGAGTTTTTAAGGCTAAAAAGTGGAATGTTATGCAATGGCCAAGTCAATCCCCTGACCTGAATCCGATTGAGCATGCATTTCACTTGATGAAGACAAAACTGAAGGGAAAATGCCCCAAGAACAAGCAGGAACTGAAGACATTTGCAGTAGAGGCCTGGCAGAGCATCACCAGGGATGAAACCCAGCGTCTGGTGATGTCTATGCGTTCCAGACTTCAGGCTGTAATTGCCTGCAAAGGATTTGCAACAAAGTATTAAAAAGTGAAAGTTAGATTTAGGATTGTTTAGTTTGTCCCATTACTTTTGGCCCCTTAAAAAGTGGGAGGCACATATAGAAACCGTTGTAATTCCTACACCGTTCACCTGATTTGGATGTAATTACCCTCAAATTAAATCTGAAAGTCTGCAGTTAAAGCACATCTTGTTTGTTTCATTTCAAAGCCATTGTGGTGGTGAATAGAGGCCAAAATATGAAAATTATATCAATGTCCCAATATTTATGCACCTGACTGTACATCCTGTTTTCTGCACTGCGGCACCTTCGGAATCTACAATATAACTTAGCGATTTGACGGGTCAATCTGTAGTTGTGCGCATGTGTGTACCAGTTCCATTTTCTGTTCTTCTTAGTTTAAAAAAAAAAAAAAGTTTAAAGTTTATTTTTTTTAAAATATGTTAAAACCTTTATACATTAAAGAGAATTGCTTTATTCAGGAATAGCGCATGTTTCATGATTACAGTATCTTGTTATCTTACCTCTGAGTTAACAACCCAACCCAAATATCATGGCAGCATAAATGCTACGAAATACTGAAATAGACTTCTCCATGCGAAGGCACAGGGCAGCCTTCACCAGCGAATATTATTGCCAGCAGAGTGATTGCCTCCAATAGGGCTTTTCGCCCTTCGTAAAATGCACCAGTCCTGAGCATCAGCCCACAGACATGACTAGCCAAAGCACATGCGATCTGAGTTCAGCTATTGTGCCCTGGATGACTAAACTGCTGCATTTTGGTGTGATCAGAACATGACGCAGACCTAGGCCAATATGGCCGGTCAGCCAGTAAGCCTTATAAAGATTCTAAATTAACATTTGTTAGGATCATTATTTGGCATTGCATTTGGTTTGGAGCCACACACTGCCACATTATAACATATGGGCCAGTTTATAAGTCTCAGCGGCTTGGGGATGAAATTAACGACAAGCCTATTCTGTGTGACACAAATAGCTCAGCCCAAGATGGCTGCCTAACTTTGTACATGCTCTTATACCTCAACAACAGAAGGATGTAAACTCTGGATTTACCACAGAATACAACTGATACCTCATTGATTTCTCGCTCTTTGGGGTATATTTACTAAAGTGTGGGTGGAGATATTGCCCATAGCAACCAATCAGATTCTAGCTATTTTATAGAAAAGGGGTGGGTAACCTTTTTTCTGCTGAGGGCCATTTTGATATAACAATATTTGCGGGCCCGGTGTAGGCCACGCCCCCTCTGTGTGATGTCACACGGGGCAGGGGCACACACGTCAGGGGAGCTGTAAGGGCAGCGGTGTGACCGTCTAAAGCGTCCTAAAGAGGCTCCAGGCGGCAATGCTGCATAGATTCTGGCTGCAGGGTGGCATTCTAGGCACCCTGCTATCCAGATGAGGGTAGCAGAAAAAAGCTCTGAGGGCCAGACAAAATGATTCCGGGGGCCTTATACGGCCCCTGGGCCTGAGATTCCCCATCCCTATATAGAAGGTGCTATATAAATGTTAAGTAGAATCTCATTGGTTGCTATGGGCAACATCTCCACTTCTAAATATACTCCTTTAACTATTCCTTATTATTTATTCTCCACCCACAGATCCATATAATGGGTAATCCAATACCTGTCTGATTTACCTTATGAAATTCCTGCTATTTTTGTTTTTTTCAGTTTCGGAAATGAAATGCAGATACGCCGTTTGTTGCTTTTATTTACAAAAGAAAGTCCTACACAACATCCTTATGAGACGGAAGAAGGAGCCACGCTAGCACTTGGTACAGCATGAGGGAGCACGTCTTCCTCGGTGAGATTCCAGCTTATGCTGAACGTGCGCCAGTCGGAAAGGTGCAGAGCTAGCTCTAACTCACTGTATCGCATCAGGCATCACATTTACATCCAATTTTTGCAAGGGTCTTGGTCATTCCTCTGAGAGACCTTAAGATCTGAAGACCATGCAATAAATCTAGTTCAGTAGTTGTCCGAGTGGGTTTGTGCGGAGGGGATGGTTGTGCAATGCGGAATCCTCAATAATTACTCTTTAGACATGTGTACAGCTGGAAGTATATTCCCCAGTGACTGAATGAGTCTGCTCTTTGTATTGTTATAGGATTTGTAATATACTGGTGCCCCCACAGTGCTATGCATCCAATTATATTGGGTACAAACTGGGAAAAGTCATTTTGGAGCAAATCATCTTGATAAGAGGGAAAATGGGAGGTTGAGAACTGAGACTGGGGGATCCTTGAAATCGTTATGCTGCCAAAACTGCTACTGAGCATGACCTGTCATCCCTAAATATGAGTGTGTACATATATCATGTAATATACATACACACACAAACAATGCATGCATTGACACATTATTGGTAGCTGAGAGGGAGATAGATTTATAACATGATCCATGTAATTATATTATTTATATAAAGTGCCAGAGCTGCATTATTCTGTATTGTGGCCGCCTGATGAGAGAGATACTGTTGAGGTTTGTACAGGGCAATGCTCAGTACCAGCTCATAGTATCCTCATATACAGGTCTGGCGGAGGGTGGGAGGAGGCGTCTTATTGGGCTATCCAATCACCTCCTTGAATCCTTTTCTCTCCCGTTGGCTTGATCTCTGCACTTTCATCTCTGTCAGCTGGATATAGCGAAGAACGTTGGTGTCTGCAGGGAAACAGGAGAACAGTCACAGTTAGGTCCTATATAGCTAAACAAAGCTGGGTAAATTCACATACAACATTTCTAGACTTAGGGGCATATGTATCAAAGCTTGATGTGAGATAAAATTGTGAGATATATATCACCAACCAATCAGCTTCTAACTTACTTTTTGCAGGCTGTGTTTAAGAAATGATAGTTTGGAGCTGATTGGTTGATGATATATATCTCACAATTTTATCTCACATCAAGCTTTGATACATATGCCCCTTAATGTTTCCATATAAATTGGACTTTGGATCATTATTGGCACCAACTCGATAACCCAGCCAGCCCATGCTTTATGTCACATATTAACTCGAGTGAGAATTTGTGACGTGAGCCAGAAAGCATTAATGGATTTCTCTACCTCCATGTAACTTAAATTTACTGGCTTATCCATGAGCTTCTGCAAATTATACTGTACTATGAATTGACTTTTTGTTTAGTTCTAAGAAATGGCAATAATAGCCAAGGAAGGTACAACCTAAAGGGGATTGTGTATCGGAGCAATATCGCTCATACTGACTATAAGGGGGGAATGTAGAACAACAGGCACAGCTGAGGGATTACATTGTCTACAGTGTGTCATGTATTTTTTTTTTTAATCTATTATTTTTACAGGTGCACCTGTAAAAAGTAATGCTCTGTCAGCCACTTAAATTCGGCATGACTGGGCTAGCTTGGACTTGTAGTACTCCAGTAAAAAATATTAGTCTCATATATAATTAGCCCCACACTCCCTGCCCAAGGCATCTGAGGCATAACCCTAGTGATATCAGCACAGGGCTGGTTGCCCCTTGGGAGTGGGGACCTGAATACCTTCTTGCTTACCTTTCTCTGGCGGAATGGCCCGCTGTCCCCATACACTACTATCACAGATATCTCCTACGTACCTTCCTCAGGCGGAATGGCCCTCTGTCCCCATACACTAGTATCACAGATATCTCCTACTTACCTTCCTCTGGCAGAATGGCCCGCTGTCCCCATACACTAGTATCACAGATATCTCCTACTTACCTTCCTCTGGCGGAATGGCCGGCTGTCCCCATACACTAGTATGGGAACAGAATTCATCAAGCTACAAAAATACAATATTTTCGGAGCTTGATTGTGGGAGCATTCGCCATGCTTCTGCTCCCCGGGTTGCGAAGAGGGATCCTTTCAGGTCTCTCCGGCCCTGTCCGGCTTCTTCCACCAGACGTCGGGCCTCTTGTGCGCATATGTGACCTGTAGGTCACGCATGCGCACTAGTGTCACTGCTCCGAAAGGAGCAGTATAGCTGCTCGCGAAGACAGCTGATTTTCAGATCAGCTGTCTTCGTGCTGGAGCATTGATGAATTGCTCTGGTGTCTGCGGCGAGTTAGAATGTTAATTATCGGACCCCGATAATTAACATCATGAATAGACGCCCTAATCTGGCCTCCTGCACAACATTCGTCAGAAATAATGAGCGTAGATTATGCACATTTTGTTGCGTGTACATGATCTGCCAAACAGTTCATTTAAATTGTTACTTTTGACGCTCTTTAGGACAGATAATTGTCAGATCTGCACAATAATTCAGTAGTGTGTACACTGGAAATCGAATGTTCTGGAGATGGTTTAATCACTCACAAAATCGTACACTCAGTAGGACCATGAGTCAAATATTTCATTTGAAAACCTAGCCTAAGGCAAGCTGGCACGGGATAAAAATGACCAGATCCAAGTGTGCCAGCGAAGAGAAAACCCCTCAATGTCTGTTTGCCGGATTTAACTTTTTAAATTCTTCCCCTGCTCAGGCAAATTTTATATTGTTATTTTGGGGGTGAACATATAGGGGTTTCATTTGGTAACCTACTGCAATAGTTAGCTAATGGACGTTAAATGGAAATTTGGAAGAGCAAACAAAAAAAAGACATCACAAAAAAAAAAGGATTTCAGTTTAAAATGTTGTTTGTAAAGCTTCTGAACTCAGAAGCTACACAACATGGTCCCTGACTGTTACTGAGAGCTGTGTTTAAGAGATTATGGGGTCTATTTACTAAGCAGTGTTAGGAGAGAGTGAAAAGTGATAAGGTGCCAGCCAATCAGCTCCCCTCTGTCATTTTTCAAACACAGCCTGTGAGATGACAGCTGGGAGCTGATTGGCTGGCACCTTATCACTTTTCACTCTGTCTACTAACACTGCTTAGTAAATAGACCCCTCTATGAATAAAAATTAAACTGACTGGCACCCACTCTGTGATCTGTGTGTGGGTGATGATTTGGCTGCAGATGCCCACAATGAAAAGAAAAATTGTGTACTATTCTTCAAAGATATCTATTTAAAAAGGAGGGCTGCGCAAACCTGTGATTATTGCCCAACACTGCGTGGTTGTATTTTCAATATATGTTTATTACAACAATTAACCTCATATTACAATTAGCATATGCTATACAGCATGTGATTCATAAAATTCATCCAAAAATCACAATGTAAAATATAGAGAATAAGCTATCCCACCTATGAGTAATATTGTTGCTAAATGTTTACTATGAATTGCAACATAATAGTAAAATAAATAAAAGGTTCTCCTGACGAAGGTGCTAAACAGCACAGAATCGCATTGAGCTTGCTGGGATTATTCCACCTTACCAGTCACACCAGCCCTCCTTTTTAAATAGATGTGTTTAAGAGATGGCAAGGTCGCACACACAGTTTCTTAATCTCCATAATGATGTTTGCAAATGCCAACCTGCTATATGGCACCAGCAGCTGTGCCCGAAGCATCATGCGTGACGTTCTGTAACATCATTTTGCGCTAAGGGGATAACATGCAATGGTTTCCTCTGCCTCTTAGGTCCTTTGAAACTGAATTTGGTACAATATCACCAGGAATCCTAATTGAAAAATGATCACTTGACCACACCAATTGTGCCCCATAGTATTCAGCTGTTTGGACCAGGGGCTGAATTTTGGTACAGCCTACAAACAGTCTCTGTATGTGACTGGTACACATCTTCTTAGGGGATGAATATACTTAACACTACAGTCCCTACTGAACAGAACGCTAATCACCCAGAGCTGACAAAACAACAAGACCGACTGATTATGTTACTCTAATGGAAATGAGAGCGCGATATGTATCCGCCTCATCAGGGAATTGCAAGTGATAGGCAGACAGCATGGCACCAGTGCCACCCATGGGTATACCTGTAGGCTCCCGGCTTCGGGCTTCCTTGAGATAAAGCAGTGCATTTCCATAATCCCCTAGGTGGTAGAATGCGATGCCAGCTCGGTACGTGGCTTTGAAGTTGCTGGTCTGTTTCTCGAGAACCTTCAGGCAATATTCCTTCACCCGCTCATAATTCACCAGCTCTGACTGGAGCAAGCAGGCTGCAGAGAGCAATTGTCAGGGGAGAAAGAGAGACAAACACAACATTACAGACAGTGTGTCACTAATCCTACAGAGCAGTGTCCCCCCCACTGCAGAGTGACACAGACAGGAGGTAATTGCTGGTTGTCTGCCCACTCTACTACAGTACAGGATGGAACAAAGCTATTCAGCATGGAATCTGCCCCTCCTACTGCAGGGTGATCTAAGGACAGACAGAAGGGAAGACACTGGGAGCCATAGAGTCCATACTGCCCCCTGGGGTGACATACTGATAGGAGTTATGAAATATAGAGGCTATCCCTCCCACAGCAGGGTGACACAGACAGAAGGACAGTGGGCGGGATGCAGCAAAGGTAGAAATGCGGTCAAACCCCCGAAAATGCGAGTTTGACTGCATTTCTCATATGCACCAAGCCTTGGTTTGTGGTGGGTAACACCATTTTCCTGTGGGCTTCTATCAGGAGAGTGCTGTGAGAGGGATCCAATTGGATCCGCGGCGCATGTGCAGGAGGACCCCAGAGGGGGGTCCTGGGTCATAGACCCGGAAGTCCCTCCATTGCAAAGGGCCACACTTACCAAGAGAGCTGTCCTTTGCGGTGTTCTTCATGCACACCGGCGTGCATGCAAAGGGTGGCGGGATGCATAACATCCCAAACGTGATACGTCGTACATCCAGCCCACTATGAGGCATGTTTTATCCCTCCCACTGCAGGGTGACACAGAGGGCAATTACTAGACATGTTTTATCCCTTCAACTGCAGGGTGACACAGGCAGGTGGTGTTATTCCATTGCAGGGTGACACAGGCAGGTGGTGTTATTCCATTGCAGGGTGACAAAGGCAGTCGGGAACTATGAGACATGCTTTATCCCTCCCACTGCAGGGTAACACAGTGACACAGGCAGAAGGACACTATGAGACACCATTGCAGGGTAACACGAAGGACACTATGAGACATTTATCCCTCCCACTGCAGGGTAACACAGTGACACAGGCAGAAGGACACTATGAGACATGTTTCATCCCTCCCTCTGCAGGGTAACACAGTGACACAAGCAGAAGGACACTATGAGACATGTTTCATCCATCCCACTGCAGGGTGACACAGTGACACAGGCGAGAAGGACACTATGAGACATGTTTCATCCATCCCACTGCAGGGTGACACAGTGACACAGGCGAGAAGGACACTATGAGGCATGTTTTATCCCTCCCACTGCAGGGTGACACAGTGACACAGGCAGAAGGACACTATGAGGCATGTTTTATCCCTCCCACTGCAGGGTGACACAGTGACACAGGCAGAAGGACATTATGAGGCATGTTTTATCCCTCCCACTGCAGGGTGACACAGTGACACAGGCAGAAGGACACTATGAGGCATGTTTCATCCATCCCACTGCAGGGTGACACAGGCAGAAGGACACTATGAGGCATGTTTTATCCCTCCCACTGCAGGGTGACACAGTGACACAGGCAGAAGGACACTATGAGGCATGTTTTATCCCTCCCACTGCAGGGTGACACAGTGACATAGACAGAAGGACACTATGAGACATGTTTCATCCCTCCCACTGCAGAGTGACACAGGCTGAAGGACGCTATGAGACATTTTTTGTTCCTCCCACTGCAGGGTAACACACTGACACATATGGGAACTATGAGACATGTTTTAACCCTCCCATTGCAAGGTGACACAGACAGAAACTACAGAGAATAATGTATCCCTGCCACTGCAGGATGACTCAATCACACAGGAGCTGAGACATGTTTGATCCCTCCCACTGTAGGGTGACACAGTAATACAGACAGACAGGAACTATGAGATATGTTGTATCCCTCCAGTTGCAGGGAAGCACAATCATACAGGAAAATAATGAGACTCCCACTGCAGGGTGACACACACAGATAGAAACTATGAGATATGTTTTATCCCTCCTACTGTAGGGTGACATAGTAAAACAGACAGATGGGGATTATGGGACCTGTCCTATTTATCATTAACTATTTGGGGAAAATTACTCAAAAACCGCACACGCAAATATTAAGTACCCCCCAGATGTACTTTGGAGAGGTTGCAGCAGATAACTGTGATATCTGCCGCTGTCCCTCCATTTTCATCTGCAAATGCAGCCCCCATAGGTTTCCTGATAGGATAACACCATCTAGAGATCTCCTTACCCTGTAGTAGACTGTGGGCTGCTTTTTGGCAAATTGTCACAGTGATACAGACAGACTGAAATTATGAGAGGTGTTATCCCTCCCATTGCAGGGTGACACAGAGTCAGTCATACTAAAACTATGTAACATGTTTTATCCCTCCCACTGCAGGGGATTATGAGACATGCCTCCCATTGCAGGGTGACACAGTGCACAGACATATGGGGATTATGAGACGTGTTATCCCTCCCACTGCAGGGTGACACAGTGCACAGACATATTGGGATTATGAGACGTGTTATCCCTCCCACTGCAGGGTGACACAGTGCACAGACATATTGGGATTATGAGACGTGTTATCCCTCCCACTGCAGGGTGACACAGACATATGGGGATTATGAGACGTGTTTTATTCCTCCCACTGCAGGGTGACACAGTGCACAGATATATGGGGATTATGATGAGACGTGTTATCCCTCCCACTGCAGGGTGACACAGTGCACAGACATATGGGGATTATGAGACGTGTTTTATCCCTCCCATTGCAGTGTGACACAGTGCACAGACATACCGGGATTATGAGACGTGTTATCCCTCCCACTGCAGGGTGACACAGACATATGGGGATTATGAGACGTGTTTTATCCCTCCCACTGCAGGGTGACACAGACATATGGGGATTATGAGACATGTTATCCCTCCCATTGCAGGGTGACACAGTGCACAGACATATGAGGATTATGAGACGTGTTATCCCTCCCACTGCAGGGTGACACAGTGCACAGACATATTGGGATTATGAGACGTGTTATCCCTCCCACTGCAGGGTGACACAGACATATGGGAATTATGAGATGTGTTTTATCCCTCCCACTGCAGGGTGACACAGTGCACAGACATATGGGGATTATGAGACATGTTTTATCCTTCCCATTGCAGTGTGACACAGTGCACAGACATACCGGGATTATGAGACGTGTTATCCCTCCCACTGCAGGGTGACACAGACATATGGGGATTATGAGACGTGTTTTATCCCTCCTACTGCAGGGTGACACAGACATATGGGGATTATGAGACATGTTATCCCTCCCATTGCAGGGTGACACAGTGCACAGACATATAGGGATTATGAGACGTGTTATCCCTCCCACTGCAGGGTGACACAGACATATGGGGATTATGAGACATGTTATCCCTCCCATTGCAGGGTGACAGTGCACAGACATATGGGGATTATGAGATGTGTTATCCCTCCCATTGCAGGGTGACACAGTGCACAGACATATGAGAATTAGAAGATGTGTTATCCCTCCAATTGCAGGGTGACACAGACATACGGGGATTATGATGAGACGTGTTATCCCTCCCACTGCAGGGTGACACACACATAAGGGGATTATGATGAGACGTGTTATCCCTCCCTCTGCAGGGTGACACAGACATATGGGGATTATGAGACATGTTATCCCTCCCATTGCAGGGTGACACAGTGCACAGACATATGGGGATTATGAGATGTGTTATCCCTCCCACTGCAGGGTGACACAGACATAAAGGGATTATGATGAGACGTGTTATCCCTCCCACTGCAGGGTGACACAGACATATGACAATTATAAGACGTGTTATCCCTCCCATTGCAGGGTGACACAGACATAAGGGGATTATGATGAGACGTGTTATCCCTCCCATTGCAGGGTGACACAGTGCACAGACATATGGGGATTATGAGACGTGTTATCCCTCCCACCGCAGGGTGACACAGACATATGGGGATTATGAGACATGTTTTATCCCTCCCTCTGCAGGGTGACACAGTGCACAGATATATGGGGATTATGATGAGACGTGTTATCCCTCCCACTGCAGGGTGACACAGTGAGACAGACATATGGGGATTATGAGACGTGTTATCCCTCCCATTGCAGGGTGACACAGTGCACAGACATATGGGGATTATGAGACGTGTTATCCCTCCCACTGCAGGGTGACACAGTGCACAGACATATGGGGATTATGAGACGTGCTATCCCTCCCACTGCAAGGTGACACAGACATATGGGGATTATGAGACGTGTTTTATACCTCCCACTGCAGGGTGACACAGACATATGGGGATTATGAGACATGTTATCCCTCCCATTGCAGGGTGACACAGTGCACAGACATATGAGAATTAGAAGATGTGTTATCCCTCCAATTGCAGGGTGACACAGACATACGGGGATTATGATGAGACGTGTTATCCCTCCCACTGCAGGGTGACACAGACATAAAGGGATTATGATGAGACGTGTTATCCCTCCCTCTGCAGGGTGACACAGACATATGGGGATTATGAGACATTTTATCTCTCCCATTGCAGGGTGACACAGTGCACAGACATATGGGGATTATGAGACGTGTTATCCCTCCCACTGCAGGGTGACACAGACATAAGGGGATTATGATGAGACGTGTTATCCCTCCCACTGCAGGGTGACACAGACATATGACAATTATAAGACGTGTTATCCCTCCCATTGCAGGGTGACACAGACATAAGGGGATTATGATGAGACGTGTTATCCCTCCCATTGCAGGGTGACACAGTGCACAGACATATGGGGATTATGAGACGTGTTATCCCTCCCACCGCAGGGTGACACAGACATATGGGGATTATGAGACATGTTTTATCCCTCCCTCTGCAGGGTGACACAGACATATGGGGATTATGAGACATGTTTTATCCCTCCCACTGCAGGGTGACACAGTGAGACAGAGATATGGGGATTATGAGACATGTTTTATCCTTCCCACTGCAGGGTGACACAATGAGACAGAGATATGGGGATTATGAGACGTGTTTTATCCCTCCCTCTGCAGGGTGACACAGTGCACAGACATATTGGGATTATGAGACGTGTTATCCCTCCCACTGCAGGGTGACACAGACATATGGGGATTATGAGACGTGTTATCCCTCCCACTGCAGGGTGACACAGTGCACAGACATATCAGGATTATGAGACGTGTTATCCCTCCCACTGCAGGGTGACACAGTGCACAGACATATGGGGATTATGATGAGACGTGTTATCCCTCCCACTGCAGGGCGACACAGTGCACAGACATATGGGGATTATGAGACATGTTTTATCCCTCCCATTGCAGGGTGACACAGTGCACAGACATATGGGGATTATGAGACGTGTTTTATCCCTCCCACTGCAGGGTGACACAGTGAGACAGACATATGGGGATTATGAGACGTGTTTTATCCCTCCCACTGCAGGGTGACACAGACATATGGGGATTATGAGACGTGTTATCCCTCCCACTGCAGGGTGACACAGTGCACAAACATATGGGGATTATGATGAGACGTGTTATCCCTCCCACTGCAGGGCAACACAGTGCACAGACATATGGGGATTATGAGACATGTTTTATCCCTCCCATTGCAGGGTGACACAGTGCACAGACATATGGGGATTATGAGACATGTTTTATCCCTCCCACTGCAGGGTGACACAGTGAGACAGACATATGGGGATTATGAGACGTGTTTTATCCCTCCCACTGCAGGGTGACACAGTGAGACAGAGATATGGGGATTATGAGACATGTTTTATCCCTCCCACTGCAGGGTGACACAGTGAGACAGAGATATGGGGATTATGAGACGTGTTTTATCCCTCCCTCTGCAGGGTGACACAGTGCACAGACATATTGGGATTATGAGACGTGTTATCCCTCCCACTGCAGGGTGACACAGACATATGGGGATTATGAGACGTGTTATCCCTCCCACTGCAGGGTGACACAGTGCACAGACAGATCAGGATTATGAGACGTGTTATCCCTCCCACTGCAGGGTGACACAGTGCACAGACATATGGGGATTATGATGAGACGTGTTATCCCTCCCACTGCAGGGCGACACAGTGCACAGACATATGGGGATTATGAGACATGTTTTATCCCTCCCATTGCAGGGTGACACAGTGCACAGACATATGGGGATTATGAGACGTGTTTTATCCCTCCCACTGCAGGGTGACACAGTGAGACAGACATATGGGGATTATGAGACGTGTTTTATCCCTCCCACTGCAGGGTGACACAGACATATGGGGATTATGAGACGTGTTATCCCTCCCACTGCAGGGTGACACAGTGCACAGACATATGGGGATTATGAGACGTGTTTTATCCCTCCCACTGCAGGGTGACACAGACATATGGGGATTATGAGACATGTTTTATCCCTCCCACTGCAGGGTAACACAGTGCACAGACATATGGGGATTATGAGACGTGTTATCCCTCCCATTGCAGGGTGACACAGACATAAGGGGATTATGATGAGACGTGCTATCCCTCCCATTGCAGAGTGACACAGATTGGGAAGTGTACAAGTCTGCTGTCTGAGAGCTTGGGCAGTAGTACAAGTAGTGACATTATCCTGGACCTTCTCTGGCACACCGGAGGTTAAAGAGCTTGAAGGGACCCTGTTCCTCCCCCCACTCGCAGTACACAGGGTAATCTCTGCCACTTCCACATCAGTGAGCCCTCCTCCCCTACACAGCTGCATCATGCAGCCATGCCTCCACCACCTACCAGTCAGGCTGTCATAACACTCGATCTCTGTGGCCTCCACTCGCACCTTCTGAGCCTCCGTCAACCTTGTCCCAGCTCCGCCGTGGGCCTTCCTCTCCTCCCCGTCTTCATGGACACCCTTGAGCACCAGCAGGGCCCGGTGGTACTTGCCTATTGCATCCCTGAATTTTTTGTCCTTGTAGCAGCAGTTTCCTTCCGTCTTAAACTCCACTGCTTTCTGTATCCTGGCCTCCATCTCAGGCTGAGGGGTGGCTGTCAGTCTCCCACCACCTACACTGGTCTGGTCTCCCATAGCCCTCACTGCTGGCCCATGCTGGGGGTATCCCAGTGCCTGTTCTCTCTGGATGTACGTTCTATGCATAAGGGATGAGAGGCAGAGATGCTGAGGATGCTGGAGGAGGAGGAGGAGAGGGAGAGAGCTCCAGCATCAGTCCATCCCCCACTGCATTCTGGGTACCACGCAGCTGAGCTATCTCTCCTTAACCCCTTGAGTATTCCTCAGTGCTTCCCAATATACGGGTCAGTATGTCTCTGTGAGTGGGAGGGTAACCATTCTAATAAGGGAGGTCTGTCTGTGTTTGGCACCTCACCTGACCCTATTTATGTTTTTATTCAGAATGCTGAATTGTTATCACTAATGTCATTAATAATTATACACTATTACATGAAGGGTCCCCAGTGCAATCTCCCACCTCCCGACTGTACTGAATAATTCTCATTTTGTCCACGTTATCTGGACAACCCTCCAACATGACCAATATTTAGATAAGCCTTAAAATGCTCTGCTCTCATTTATATGACCGGGCATGCTGAGACGAAGTTCCATTAAAAAAAGAAATAAATAAATAACAGTCTGGGTTGCATGTTCTATATTTATACATTGCTAAAATATTCCGCTCTGCAGCACTGTACAACCTGGGCACACACAATGGGACAGAAAGCGCTGAACTGCCCTGAACCCCAGAGCTTGCAATCTAAATGTGATGCAGGAAATGAAGCGTGAGATGCCAGGGTCTGTTTTTATGCAATGCCCCAGCTACAAATATATCCATAAGGAAGACAATTTCATAAATATGTAAATATTTAAGCATGATATCTCAACAAATCTACAATGATAATAATAATAATAGTTAGGAATTAAAAAAATATGGAGCAAAGTATGTACCATACGATTTAAACTCTGTATTTGAGGGATTAAAGTAACAGTAGTAAACATCTATGGTCTCTGGTCACCACCTCCTGTGATAGCTATTTATTCTCTACACGACTATGAGAGCCAGGGGTCATTTCAATTAGGAACGCGTTTGCGAAAGTGAGTTCGTATCATGAAGCTTGCAGACATCGCGTGAATGTGCGCACCCGAGAAATGCGAGATTCAATTAGAAATGGCAATGTGCGGTACTCGCAGCAAGGGTGTATGACTTTTCTACTAAAAGCGACCTGGCAGAAGTGCATGAAAAGGTGGGGAAACCATCCTGGACCCCAAAAAGTGACAACTGAGATAGCAGGACCAAATAGAAGGCTGTTAGTGGCCATAAGGAAAGTACTGGAGGTTCTTAAAAGGTGTCAGATGGCTGATTTTTGTACCTTTTATTAATGCGTGAAAAAATTACAGCCAGCATGTGTTTTTCAGCAAATTAAAACAGAATTTTGGGTTACATAATAAACATCTGTATAATAGTTTTCAGTGTTTTTATACAAGTTTGTAAAACATTGTTATAAACACTTTTACCTCTCATCTGCAATTTCAAAGAGCCCTCTCCCATAAATCCACCTGTACATACCTGTCCCACATCATTTACACCCTCACATACCTGACCCACATCATTTACACCCTCCCATACCTGTCCCCCATCATTTACACCCTCATATACCTGTCCCACATCATTTACACCTCCACATACCTGTCCCTCATCATTTACACCTCCACATACCTGTCCCACATCAGTTACACCTCCACAGACCTGTCCCTCATCATTTACACCTCCACATATCTGTCCCCCATCATTTACACCTCCACATACCTGTCCCACATCAGTTACACCTCCACATATCTGTCCCCCATCATTTACACCTCCACATATCTGTCCCACATCATTTACACCTCCACATACCTGTCCCCCATCATTTACACCTCCACATACCTGTCCCCCATCATTTACACCATCACATACCTATCCTACATAATTTACTCCCCCACATACTTGTCTCACATCATTTATACCTCCACATACCTGTCCCACATCATTTACACCTCCACATACCTGTCCTACATAATTTACTCACCCACATACCTGTCCCACATCATTTACACCATCACATACCTGTCCCACATCATTTACACCTCCAAATACCTGTCCCACATCATTTACACCATCACATACCTGTCCTACATAATTTACACCCCCACATACCTGTCCCTCATCATTTACACCTCCACATACCTGTCCCTCATCATTTACACCTCCATATACCTGTCCCACATCATATACACCACATACCTGTCCCACATCATTTACACCTCCATATACATGTCCCACATCATATACACCACATACCTGTCCCACATCATTTACAACTCACATACCTGTCCCACATCATTTACACCATCACATACCTGTCCCTCATCATTTACACCTCCACATATCTGTCCCACATCATTTACACCTCACATACCTGTCCCACATCATTTACACCATCACATACCTGTCCTACATAATTTACTCCCCCACATACCTGTCCCTCATCATTTACACCTCCACATACCTGTCCCTCATCATTTACACCTCCATATACCTGTCCCACATCATTTACAGCTCCACATACCTGTCCCACATCATTTACACCTCCATATACATGTCCCACATCATATACACCACTTACCTGTCCCACATCAATTACACCTCACATACCTGTCCCACATCATTTACACCATCACATACCTGTCCTTCATAATTTACTCCCCCACATACCTGTGCCTCATCATTTACACCTCCACATACCTGTCCCTCATCATTTACACCTCCATATACCTGTCCCACATCATTTACACCTCCACATACCTGTCCCACATCATTTACACCTCCATATACATGTCCCACATCATATACACCACATACCTGTCCCACATCATTTACACCTCCACATACCTGTCCCCCATCATTTACACCTCCACATACCTGTCCCACATCATTTATACCTCCACATACCTGTCCCACATCATTTACACCATCACATACCTATCCTACATAATTTACTCCCCCACATACTTGTCTCACATCATTTATACCTCCACATACCTGTCCCACATCATTTACACCTCCACATACCTGTCCCACATCATTTACACCTCCAAATACCTGTCCCACATCATTTACACCTCCACATACCTGTCCCACATCATTTACACCTCCAAATACCTGTCCCACATCATTTACACCATCACATACCTGTCCTACATCATTTACTCACCCACATACCTGTCCCACATCATTTACACCATCACATACCTGTCCCACATCATTTACACCTCCAAATACCTGTCCCACATCATTTACACCATCACATACCTGTCCTACATAATTTACACCCCCACATACCTGTCCCTCATCATTTACACCTCCACATACCTGTCCCACATCATTTACACCTCCACATACATGTCCCACATCATATACACCACATACCTGTCCCACATCATTTACACCTCCATATACATGTCCCACATCATATACACCACATACCTGTCCCACATCATTTACACCTCACATACCTGTCCCACATCATTTACACCATCACATACCTGTCCTACATAATTTACTCCCCCACATACCTGTCCCTCATCATTTACACCTCCACATACCTGTCCCTCATCATTTACACCTCCATATACCTGTCCCACATCATTTACAGCTCCACATACCTGTCCCACATCATTTACACCTCCATATACATGTCCCACATCATATACACCACATACCTGTCCCACATCATTTACACCTCACGTACCTGTCCCACATCATTTACACCATCACATACCTGTCTTACATAATTTACTCCCCCACATACCTGTCCCTCATCATTTACACCTCCACATACCTGTCCCACATCATTTACAGCTCCACATACCTGTCCCACATCATTTACACCATCACATACCTGTCCTACATAATTTACACCTCCATATACATGTCCCACATCATATACACCACATACCTGTCCCACATCATTTACACCTCCACATACCTGTCCCACATCATTTACACCATCACATACCTGTCCCACATCATTTACACCTCCACATACCTGTCCCACATCATTTACACCTCCACATACCTGTCCCACATCATTTACACCTCCATATACATGTCCCACATCATATACACCACATACCTGTCCCACATCATTTACACCTCACATACTCACATACCTGTCCCACATCATTTAACCCATTATTGAGCTTTTTAGAGAAATTTGCCTGAAAACTGACATGTTTTTATTGGCCAAATTATGCTTTTTAAACACCTCCATGTGCTTGATTATTCACAGGGATAGGTGTACTTGAGGGTCTGCACTGTGTCCGAACATTGTTACCTTGAAATAAAATGTTTCCCTACCTCTTCACCTGTGTGCGCATTAAAAAACACACATTTCCTCAGAAAAAATAATGCAAGTTAAATGGAATTCACGGTGAAAGTTTCCAGTGAGAACGGCTCGCAACACCCAAATCACACCTAATTGAATTGACCCCTTAATGATGCTGTATGGTGAAATGTACACTCACAGTAATTATTTACGGGTTCTAAGTAATGATAAAAGTCATAACCAGGCATTCATTAGAGATGATAGGCCCCATTATAAAAAAGGGGCCTGATTCAGAGAAGGAGGGATTTACAGAGCCGCACACAATTGGTTTTACAAATCAGTCCATCTCTGATGCAAATGCTGAAGAAGGTGTCAAACACCTCCTTGCTGCATTGCAATCCCAGCACTGTAACCGACGTTGCAGGCTGGGATCACTATCGATGGTCGCAATGGTTGCTCCTTTGGTCAGGCTGTGGAAGCTGAAGCTCCCCGCAGCCAGAGTGGGTGCTGGTCACGTAAGATACAATGGCCTGGCCTTCCCGACACGCCCCCGTTTCTGGTATGGACTTAGCTGCGTCCGACACACAGGTCGCGGCCCCCAGGATAGGTTCCCCTATATAGGTGCTGGGAAACTCTGGATGGAGCGTAGAGAATATTCAACGTAGTCAGAAACAAACAGACAATACGGTACCAGGATCAGATGAAAAAGCAGGTCACAGGGAATAGCAGAGGTCAGAACCAGATATAAATGCAGTACCAAGGATCAGGCAAAATCGGAGTCACAGGTAAGCCAAAGGTTGGGAATGTTTAGAGGATATACACTGGAATGCTGGAGTAAGGTAATGGAGCCTATACTATGGCACTGGAGCAATCCCAGGAACTTCCTTAAATAGGTCAGGGTCCAACCAGCCTCAATCAGCCCCACCTACTTCCTGCGCCTGTCCCTTTAAATCTAAAGCAGAGCAGCGCGCGCGTCCCTATGGGAGCTGTGTCTGTACACAGAGCCACCAGGGGAGAGACAGCAGCGAGCCACCAGGGGAGAGACAGCAGCGAGCCGCCGGGGGAGAGACAGCAGCAGGCGCCGGGGACACACCGCCCGCTGCCCGACCTCCAGCACCGCCGGACCCGGTAAGTGACAGCCGGTGTCCAGCGCGCTGTGACAGGCAGCAATTACCGACTCAAGTCTTTTTGAATATGATGCCACAAGCTTGGCACACCTATCTTTGGGCAATTTCACCCATTACTCTTTGCAGCACCTCTCAAGCTCCATCAGGTTGGATGGGAAGCGTCGATGCACAGCCATTTTCAGATCTCTGAAGAGATTTTCAATCGGATTCAAGTCTGGGCTCTGCTGGGCCACTCAAGGACATTCAGAGTTGTCCTGAAGCCACTCCTTTGATATCTTGGCTGTGTGCTTAGTGTCGTTGTCCTGCTGAAAGATTAACAGTCGCTCCAGTCTGAGGTCAAGAGCGCTTTGGAGCAGGTTTTCATCCAGGAGGTCTCTGTACATTGCTGCATTAATTTTTCCCTCTATCCTGACAAGTCTCCCAGTTCCTGCCACTGAAAAACATTCCCACAGCATGATGCTGCCACCACCATGATTCACTGTAGGGATGGTATTGGCCTGGTGATGAGTGGTGCCTGGTTTCTTCCAAACAGAACGTCTGGCATTCACGCCAAAGAGTTCAATCTTTGTCTCTCATGGTTTGAGAGTCCTTCAGGTGCATTTTGGCAAACTCCAGGTGGGTTGCCATGTGCTTTTTACTAAGGAGTGGCTTCCGTCTAGCCACTCTACCATACAGACAAACATGTATTTGCAAATGCATGCAACTAATATCTCTGAATTTCTATGACCATATAGTCTTCATATATTGTTGCAGGTATTATTCAGTGTGCTGAGGTACAATAGGGGGTTAAATCCCCCTCCTTTTTCTACTTAGTCTGACCCCTCCCTTTCATGCACCTGATGAGTACTGCTAGATTGATTGAGCAGCTGCCATTTTTGTTTGTTTGTTATGAGTTGCATGAAGGAGCCAGCATTAGTAGGGCATGCTGGTTCTAGTAGTGCTAGTTGGAGTTCCCAGGGGTGACTCCCAGGTAAGCTGGCTCTCAATTTGGATGCATTTATGTATGTGCCTTTATCATGAAGCCTTACATTTGACAAAATTATATATGTGCCTTTATCATGAGGCCTTATAATTGGTATATTTTACATCTCGGGTGAGCGTTTGGGTGTAGGGCCCCTGGGACTGGTCTGGCTGGGCCTCCTCAGGGCATCACCACTTAATACACATAGTTGCTTTTCACATCACCTTTTATGTTTGTTTATTATTCATGTATTTTTTCACATATATTTTAACCTCTCATTCCACACTTAATGATTACTCACACACAGCTATACTTTACACTGCACTGTCGCTCTTTTTCCATTTTCGTGTGATGCCCTGGAAGGGTCCTGGGCTGGACGTTTTTTGGGGTGCACTGTGCCCCGGACGTGAACCCCTTAGTGTTAGGGACTGCTGGTAACAGAGAAGCCGTGACGTGGCCCAGCAGCCTCCCATGTATTTGCAAATGCATGCAACTAATATCTCTGAATTTCTATGACCATATAGTCTTCATATATTGTTACAGGTATTATTCAGTGTGCTGAGGTACAATAGGGGGTTAAATACCCCTCCTTTTTCTACTTACTCTACCATACAGGCCTGATTGGTGGATTGCTGCAGAGATGGTTGTCCTTCTGGAAGGTTCTCATTTCTCCACAGAGGAATGCTGTAGCTCTGATAGAGTGACCATCAGGTTCTTGGTCACCTCCCTGACTAGGGCCCTTCTCCCCCGATCGCTCAGTTTAGATGGCCGGCCAACTCTAGGAAGAGTCCTGGTGGTTCCGAAGTTCTTTCGTTTACGGATGATGGAGGCCACTGTGCTCATTGGGACCTTCAAAGCAGCAGATATTTTTCTGTACCCTTCCCCAGATTTGTGCCTCGAGACAATTCTGTCTCGGAGGTCTACAGACAATTCCTTGTAATTCATGCTTGGTTTGTGCTCTGACATGCACTGTCAAGTGTGGGACCTTATTATAGACAGGTGTATGCCTTTCAAAATCATGTCCATTCAACTGAATTTACCACAAGTGAACTCCAATTAAGCTGTAGGAACATCTCAAGGATGATCAGTGGAAACAGGATGCACCTGAGCTCAATTTTGAGCTTCATGGTACAGACTTTGAATACTTATGTACATGTGATTTTTTTGTGTTTTTATTTTATTAATTTTGCAAAAATCTCAAAAAAAAACTTTTTACACGTTGTCATTATGGGTTATTGTGTGTAGAATTTTGAGGACAAAAATGTATTTATTCCGTTTTGGAATAAGGTTGTAACATAACAAAATGTGGAAAAAGTAAAGTGCTGTGAATACTTTCCGGATGCACTGCACGCAGCCTGAGTACTCACTGTGTGCATGAAGTTTAGCAGTTTGTGAGTTAAGATCAGGTCCACTAAAACTCTGCTTATCGGTCTGATGGTTCTCGATGTTACCGATGTTTTTGCAGCCTTGCTACCAAATGCAGAGGTAGGTAAAGGTAAGGAGGTGGTTTTTATGTAGTGCTGAGCATCTGCATCTTGTGCTGCGGCAGCAGTGCGATCACATTCATTTGCATCATTTCGCATCGGCTTGCAGGCTTCCGATCTGTGCTGAATCAGGCCCACAATGCAGAACCCCTGGTACACCCCTCCCAATCACTAATAATGCACTTGGAGGGGTGTAAATAGCACAATTTGGCAAATAAAGACATGTCAGTAACTTATTTGAGATTTATTATCTAATTAATATCTTATTATCATCCCATAAACAAAGAGTTTACGATTTTTTCAACCCCCATCTCCATGTTTTTTAGGATAGATTATTTCCTACCCTCCACTTCTCTAGCTTCTCGAATTTATGATTCTGGTATTGAGACACTGGCAGGGGCGGATTGGGATTGAAAACCAGCCAGGGAAATTTCTGGAAGCAACCCTAATGGGTGTGGGGTCTGTTGCGGAGGCAGAGTCTGTGGCAGGGCAGTGTCTGTTTAGGGGGCAGGGTCTGTTTAGGGGGCAGGGTCTGTTGAGGGGGGTGGGTGTTAGTCAATCAGTGTCTACCCAGCCACTGACCTCACCGCACGTCACTGAACATCACTACACTACATCCAATATTGTCACTGCATCTGACTGAGAATCAGACCCACAATGCTGTATACTACTACTATGCTATACCGGTACTTGCTATATACAGTAACTACAAAAGGACCATGTATATTTACATTATGTCATTCCCCTTCTATCTGCTGATCACACCAATTATACAAATGTTCAGAGTGCTTGGGTGACATTGGCATGGCTATGCAGAACAAGTTAGATGATTTGGACAATAGAGGTCGAAGAAACAACCTCCGTATCCGTGGCCTCCCGGAGGATATTCCTCCTTCGGGCCTTATGGATGTCCTTAATAAAATCTTTGGGGAGATTCTGGCTCTGGATCCAAATGACTCTATTGAATTTGACAGAGCTCATAGAGCCCTTCGTCCAAAGGGCTCGGTGTTTGACCTCCCCCGTGATGTGATCTGCCGCGTTCACTACTTTTCGCATAAGGAAGATATTCTCCGCAAGGTCCGCCATTTGGAGGGAGTGGACTTTAACGGCACCCGCTTACAGATTTTCCAGGACCTTTCATGGCGTACGCTACAGCAGCGAAGGATGTTGAAACCCCTAACAGAAGCTCTTCGTAAGAAGGAAAGCAAATATAGATGGGGGGTTTCCACTGTCCCTCCAGGTTTCATATAAAGGCAGATCCCTTACTCTCCTAGCTCCCACAGATCTCCCTGATTTTTACTCAACCTTAGGTCTGGACGCTATATCTATTCCCGACTGGCAGGCTCTCTCTCTTCCAAACACATTACCTCCTAGCCTTCTGAGAAGACCCCGTTGGGAACACGTCCAGAACTCCAAGAAGAAGATTCTCCTCGTGGAGCTGACCCTCTATGATTACCACATGATCTTTCTAAAAATTTAATTTTCTGACTCCGTTATATATCCGTGAATATATATCTATATATACATATGTCTTTATTGTATTTTGTTGGGTTTTTTCTTTTTATTATGGGTTTATTATCTGGTGCAGTTAAGGGGTTAGTATTTTGTTTCCCATATTGATCTTTGTCAGAAGTTCTCCGAATCCTTCCAGACACTTATTCCCTGACCTCGTCATATGGGCCTTCCCCATTTTCGCGGTTGGTTGTCCGCTCATTTCAGTATGTTATCCTTCATGGAGATATGTGGTTTTATAAAGTTACATTTGATACCGATTTAGCAATGAGCACTGTTCTATATATTGTTACTAATTAGTTTAATTAGTGTAATGTTTTGGATGACGGAATCATTGCCCCCTAGTGTGCCCCTTTCCGCAATTTTTTTTTCAGTGAAATGGGTACCCAGGTGGTCCCCCTTTTTGTCCGGATGCGGATTTTTTCATACTTTTCTTGCTATTTTGTATTTTTCCTATTGTTTATTTTATTTGTTCTATATGTTGGTTTTTTATTTTTTGTTATGTTTTGTGTGGTTTTTTTCTTTTTTTTTTTTCTTCTTTTTTTTTTTGATTTTTTTTTTTTTTTTTTTCTTTAATTCAACTCCAGTGTTCTGAAGTTTTGTTTACTCTCTTAGAATAATGTCTATTAATGCTAGAGGGCTTAATGTCCCCGAGAAGAGAGGTACAGCACTCCGTTCCTTCCACGCTGACAGAGCAGATATTGTCCTAGTACAGGAAACTCACGTCCGGCACCCTGATTCCTCTCCTTGTTTTAGTAATCGATTCTACCCCACGGTTTATTGTAATTATACTCACTCTAAATCTAAGGGAGTGGCAATTTTGTTTGCCAAGTATTTACCTATATCCAATGTGGTGGTTCATAGGTTGGAGGTGCCTACTTATTAAATGTACTATATTTTCCCAAGTTTTCACCATCGTTAATATTTATGCCCCGAATCAAGATCAACCGTTATTCTTTGAAAAGGTCCTTGATAAGATTGCCTCTCTTCAGGAAGGGATCCTAGTGGTTGGCGGAGATCTGAATTGGGCTTTAGATCACCAACTAGACGTGTCTTCTGGTTCCTCTTCTATTCCCGAACGTAAGTCTCGCAAGGTAAGGCATCTCCTCCACACTCATCAGCTGTCCGATGTCTGGCGCATACTTTATCCTACCGATAGGGATTTTACTCATTTCTCACACCCACATCAGTCCTATTCCAGGATAGACTATATATTGTTAGGCCATAGACATTTACATTTGGTTCGTACCGCATCTATTGGTTTGACGACTTGGTCAGACCATGCCCCAGTCCTGTTGGATCTATCCTTGGGAATAGCTGACCCCTCATGCCGGTCTTGGTGCTTTAATGAATCCCTATTGACTAACCCCTATTGTAGATCCCAACTTGCCGAGACTATTGACGGATATATTGACTGTAATGTAAAACCCCTGACGTGCCAAAGCTTACTATATGGGAGGCACATAAATGCGTACTTCGAGGGAAGTGTATTCAGTTAGGTGCTTATTTGAAAAAACAAAGGATGGTCCAAATTGAGAGTTTATTGCAGAGGATACAGAACTTGGAGTCTTCTCATAAAGCTTCCCTTTCCTCTGATATTTATGTTGAATTGGTTGCTGCGAGTACGGCATTGAATAAGCTCCTCCTTGATAAAATCAAACATTCTTTCAGAAAATGTCGTAGCAGTTATTACAAATGTTAGCTCGCGCACTACGTGCACAAAGAGCCTTATCCTTTATCTCCTCTATTAAGGATGAGAAAGGCCTGACTCTCCACGATACCAATGGGATTGCAACGTCATTTTGTTCCTTCTATTCTTCCCTCTATAATCTTCCTCCCTCTGCAGCTTATCCTGATGCTTTGGAGAAACAACGGGCCATTAGCGATTATCTGGTTAGAGTTGGGTTTCCTAGGCTCTCGTTATCTGATTGTTCGGAATTGGAGAGGCCTTTTACTATGCTTGAATTAGATGAGGCTATTAAAACTACTCCTTCTGGAAAGAGTCCTGGCCCAGATGGTTTTACTATCAGTTACTACAAGACCTTTAAGAGTAAGCTGTTACTATTGCTCCTAGACGCCTTTAACTCAATCTCAGATCGATCTCCTTTCTCTGTCCAATCCCTGGAGGCCCATATTACAGTCATCCCCAAGGAAGGCAAGGACCCCTCCCTCTGTCCTAGCTACCGACCCATCTCCCTCCTTAATATTGACGTTAAATTATTTGCAAAACTTCTTGAGAACAGATTGCAAGTTTTTCTCCCATCAATTATACATAGTGATCAAGTTGGATTTGTTCCCTGACGCGAGGCTAAGGACAATACTTCTAAAATACTAGCCCTTATTCACCATATTTCCACAACAAAGACCCCAGCAATCTTTTTATCTACCGATGCCGATTAGGCATTTGATAGGATTGACTGGGGCTTTATGACCGGTGTGCTGCGGCATTTGGGATTGGGTCCTGTCTTCCTCCAGCGCATTCTTTCCCTCTACCGCTCCCCTTCAGCTAAGGTTAGAGTTAATGGCTCCCTTTCCAACTCCTTCGCGATTCATAATGGCACTCGACAAGGTTGCCCACTATCACCTTTGATATTTCTGGGTATGTCCTCCAAGATAAGGAATATAAATTGGCTCTTTTTGCCGATGATTTACTGGCAACTATTACTTCTCCGATTATCTCCTTACCTAATTTACTTGATGAGTTTAGGCTATTTGGTGACCTTTCTAACTTCAAGATTAATTATTCCAAATCAACTGCCCTTAACCTTACTGCACTACCCCTAATGTTAGCAGGACTCAAAACTGCTTTTCCCTTTGCCTGGCATGCTTCCCAGTTAAAATATCTTCGAGTAGTTATTACTAGAGACCTAGGCCGCTTGTTTAAAACTAACTTTTCCCCCCTTTTGGCCAAAATACGTTCGGATTTACACTCTTGGAGAGCCTGTCCCTTTTCATGGTTCGGGAGGTTAGGTGTACTGAAAATGAATTCTCTTCCCAGGATTCTGTATCTTCTGCAAACTCTACCCACTACGATTCCCCAGCGTTGGTTTTTGGATATTCAGGCTCTCTTTAGAGACTTTGTGTGGGGAGGTAAGTACAGGTAATGTACAGGACAACACATAGAGGGGGTCTCCGGCTCCCTAACATTCAAGGTTATTATCACTCCTGTCTCCTCACTAGGATCCTAGAGTGGTCAAGAACTGACACACTAAAGCAATGGGTGCAAATTGAGAAACGCTCATTATCTGTCCCTATTTTTATAGCTCCGTGGCTTCCGACGCCCCCCAGCTCATCTCACCCTACTATTGGGCCCACATTATCCTGTTGGAAGTCTATTCGGAAAAAACCTTTCATTTCTTCTCGGACTTCTCCATATATGTCCTAAGGACACTCCAGGCAGCTTTGCTGCATAGATTCTGACTGCAGGGTGCCATTATAGACACCCTGCTTTCCAGATAAGGCTAGCAGAAAAAAAGCTCAGAGGGCCAGGCCAAATGATTCCGGGGTCCTTATACGGCCACCGGGCCTGAGGTTCCCCATCCCTGACCTAGATAGTCCATTAGATACATTGGCATCTAGAGACCTGCAGTTTAGCTTTCTATCTGCGTGACATTGGTTGATCAAGTTTATCGCTATCTCTCGGTCAGTGTGCTAATTTTATTATTGTTTTTAAACAGTCACCATGGTGAAGGTAAACATCACATTGGCAACGCCCCCTGGAGATGACGGCGCCACATGTGACGTCATCAGGTCTCCGTCGGGATTCGCGGCAGCAGGAGGAAACGACATGAGGTGAACACTATTAAAGGTATGTTATTTTTATTATACACCTATCTTGATAAAAGGGTTTGCGCCCTGAAACGTTGACCATCAGTACTCCAGTCTTTGGGTCTCATTTATACTGAAAAAAATCTCCCAAAGTGCCATCCATTTTTTGTGGACATATTACATGCTTTAGGAGAGGCACCGGGCTAGCTGTATTGATGTACTGCAGGAGTGCCAGACATTATTATATTTCATATATATATAGTATATATACACACACACACACGTAGAGAGAGCACTCACCAGTCTTCTTATTATGACAAAGATAAGAGTTTAATTACTTACATAATGTTATGAACAAAGAGGTCAAAGAGGACATCTTTGTTCATAACATTATGTGAGTAATTAAACTATTATCTTTGGCATAATAAGACTAGTGAGTGCTCTCTCTACGTTTGGATATATGCTGGCTTTTTTGGGGGGACTATGCTCAATATAATGCCTGAGACAATGCACCCCAGCAAGATTGTGATGTTTATTCTGTGAGCGCCATTCTGATTTTGGATATATATTATATATATGAATCCAATTATATTGCCCAGATGTAGAAAAAATAGAGGGCACTCACCAGAGGTAAAAACAAATAATGCTACTTACTTAATAAAGTCTGGATTTTAAGGTTTTGTCAACGTTTCAGTCCCAGAGGACCTTCCTCAAGACACCAACATCATAGCATAATCACCAACTTTGTGTAGATAATCATATCATGGAGGAGTCATGTGTCTTATAGATATTGTGACACAGTCGGGATAGGGGTCCCTCTCCTGGGGTAGATGGACTCCCTCTTTACACATGCAGCATCCATAGAAACAGGAAACAAGTCTGGGGTATCGTACAAACTGGTTGGCGCCAGTCTTTATTGTGCCAAATGAACATAAACATAAGTCCTAGCCCGGCTGGGCACTAGCTACACAGCAGATTCCCTCTCTATAATCATGGTAGGGCCTATTGCTCTCACCATCAACAAAACACGTGCACAGTACTTACAAGGAAAGTAACCAAGTGTCTCTGAACAGGCTAGTCTGCCTGCTCTCCCAGGTGTGAGACACTCAGCCACAAACAAACCATGCATCTATTAGCCATTTCCAGCTGCAAGCCTTAATGAGCCTGTTACCAGGCTGAAAGGTCCAAAACCTGGAGTGGCCTGTGGATGGAGCCCTCTCTCGCCTCATATCCAGACCCCCAGGACCCATTCCTGCTTTTCCTTAAAGCCGACATTTCTAGTCTGTTTTTCCCAAACAGACTTCTCCTGGGGGTTTCAGAACACATATGACAAGACCTAGGACACACATAGAAGTCATTCCACACTTCTCCAGTGCTTCTATCAAATATCCCCCCCCTTTGTTTCGACCTGTGGGGCGGAACAACTGCAGCCGCCAAACAATGGACACGTGACAAAGCATCTGCATTGGCCAGCTGGCTTCCTGGCCTGTGTTCTACCGTAAATTTAAAGGTTTGTAATGCCAAGAACCATCTTGTTATTTTCGCATTACTGTCCTTGTTTTCTGACATCCACTTCAGAGGAGCATGGTCAGTGATCAGTCTGAACTTTCTTCCCACCAAGTAGTACCTGAGAGTCTCTAATGCCCACTTTATGGACAATGCTTTTTTATCGACCGTAGCATAGTTTCTTTTATGTACATTTAATTTCCGGCTTAAGAAAAAAATCGGGTGTTCTTTACCCTCTTTGCTTTGGGACAGGACCGCTCCGATGCCTACATCTGACGCATCAGTTTGTACAACAAACTCTCTGTCAAAATCAGGGGTCATCAAAACTGGTTGGGTACATAACGCTAATTTTAACTCCTGGAAAGCCTTCTCTGCTTCAGGACCCCATTCCACCATGACTTTGTTTGCCTTTGGTAAGGTCAGTCAGTGGGACTGCAATGGTGGCAAAATTGGGTATAAACCTCCTATAATACCCAGTTATCCCTAAGAAGGCTCTCACCTGCTTTTTATTCAGGGGTCGTGGCCAGTTTTGGATTGCCTCAATCTTATTGACCTGTGGCTTTATCAAACCGCTGCCAATGGTGTACCCAAGATATTTTACTTCTTCCTTCCCCAGACAACACTTTTTTGGGTTGGCTGTCAAACCTGCCTTATAGATGGAGTCCAACACTGCTTGTACTCTGGGCAAGTGAGACTGCCAATCAGGACTATGAATGACCACATGATCTAAATAAGCTGCAGCATACTGTCTATGGGGCCTTACAATCATTTCCATCATTCTTTGAAAGGTAGCAGGTGCCCCATGTAGCCCAAAGGGCAACATTTTGTATTGAAGCAACCCCTCTGGTGCAGAAAAAGCTGTCTTTTCTTTGGTGTTCTTAGTTAACGGCACTTGCCAATACCCTTCGGTTAAGTCAAGAGTAGTTAAATATCTGGCTGTCCCCAGCCTTTCAATTAGTTCATCCACCCTAGGCATAGGGTAGGCATCGAAGTCATTGCAGAATCGCACACTCTCTTCGGGTTTTGGAAAAAGCACAATGGGACTTGACCACTCACTATGCGATTCTTCAATTACACCCAACTCTAAAAAAATTTTTATTTCCTTCAACACTGATTCTCTTTGGGCTTCTGGTAACCTATAGGGTTGTAGGTTAACCTTAACCCCTGGGTCAGTGATTATATCATGTTTGATGACCGTGATTTTCCCTGGTAGATCAGAAAACAGCACCCTATTCCTTAACTTCCTGCTGTTGACTGGTTGACAGGGTTTTTGCCACTGTCACTTTGGGTACCATGGGCCCTGGGTTTACTGGAGGGGCTCGGATGGCTGACAGTGCTGCTCTATCCTTCCAGGGTTTTATAAGATTTACATGGTATATCTGTTCTGGCTTTCTTTTCTCCGGCTGGTAAACTTTATAATTGCAGGCACAAAAAAAGACAAATCTCAGGTGCACAACTCCAGATTATTAATAATATATAAATGCAATAAAATTTTGCAATCAATAGAGGTCTTTAGCATAATCTTGGCCAAGGTTATGGGCCTACCCACCATATCCAGGTAACCTCTGTAGGGTAGGTCCCTAACATACTACGATTCAAATCCAGAGCACAGGACACCCCCAAACTAGCCCAGCCAAGCCGCCCCAGGGCACCGCCATAGTAAGAAAAGTGCAGTGTGAAAGAGATAGTTAGGAGCAGCTACTGCTGCATATAAAGAATGAAAATAAAAAGTGAGGTACATATATAATAAACAAACAGTGAAGGGTTAAAATGTGTTATAAAGGAAAAATGTGTTATAATGCGTTGCCCTGAAACAGATCAACAAAGGCAATCCAGGGGGACCCACGCCCCAAAAATGAACCAAAGTTGCACTACAGTATATAAAACTTGTAGGACTTACCTAGAATTGTGCCTAAACTTTATAATTGACCTGCCCCACTTTTTCTAAAATTTCAAAGGGCCCTTGCCATTTAGCCAAAAGTTTACTTTCTACTGTGGGAACCAACACCAACACTCTGTCCCCAGGAGCAAAGTTGCATAAGCAAGCATTGCGGTTTTATACCCTCTTCTGTGCCTGTTGGGCCTGTTCCAAGTGCTCTCTTACTATCGGCACCACAGCAGCAATTCTTTCTTGCATTTGAGAAACATGCTCAATAACTGTTTTATACGGACTGGACTGCCCCTCCCATGTCTCTTTGGCAATATGAAGTAACCCCCTTGGATGTCTCCCGCACAATAAATCAAAAGGGGAAAACCCTGTGGAGGATTGGGGAACCTCTCTTATGGCCAACAGCAAATAAGCTAGCAAGTAATCCCAATCTCTACAATCTTTGTCCACTACGTTCCTTAGCATGTGTTTTAAAGTTTTATTAAACCTCTCCACTAACCCATCGGTCTGGGGATGGTACACAGAGGTTCTTAATTGGTCAATTTTAAACAGGCGGCATAACTCCCTTATGATCTTTGACATAAATGGGGTACCTTGGTCAGTCAAGATCTCCTTAGGTGTTCCCAACCTGCTAAAGACATGGACTAATTCTTTAGCAATGGTCTTGGTTGGCGTATTGCGTAATGGTATCGCTTCCGGGTACCTGGTAGCGTAATCCATTATCACCAGAATATATTGATTGTCCCGGGCAGATTTCATTAATGGCCCAACCAAATTCATAGCTATTCTTTCAAACGGAACCTCAATAATGGGTAACGGAACCAGGGGACTTTTGAAATGTGGCCTTGGAGCATGATACTGACATTCAGGGCAGGATACACAATAGTCAGATACCTCTTTATGGACCCCGGGCCAAAAAAACCTCTGCACAATTCGCTCAGTAGTTTCTCTACCCCTAGGTGGCCTGCCGTTATATGACCATGGGCCAGATCTAATACTGTTCTTCTGTATGCTTTGGCAACTATTAATTGTTCCACAATATCTCCCCCCTTCTTAGTCACCTGATGCAACAAATCCTGACATACTGCCATGTGAGGATATGACAAAGGACTATCGGGGTCCATGGGTTTACCATTGATCACATTGACATTCTCCCTGGCTTTTACTAGAGTAGGGTCATTTAACTGCTCCACGGCAAAGACCTCTCTTCTGACCTCTAAATCAGGCAGAGGATCAACTATCTCAACAACACAACCCACCTCAGTGGGAGGCACACCACTTGGCAAGCCACCACCATGCTCCGCAATCTCTAGTTCGGCAATCATACTAGAAAAAGGGAACATCTCTGACTCTGCTACTACATCAGTAACGCTCTCAAACGAGTCAGGGTGATTTACCCTGGTGATTTGTGCAAAATCGGCTCTCTCACAACTTCCAGAAGTGAGCAAAGTCTCTCCCCAATATTGAATCATACATTAAGCCCTTATGAATGCAGGTCACACCAACAGTGATTATGCTTCAAGGGGTTCACCAGTTCAGCTTTCATAAGTGTAACCAGGCTACCAGAATCTAACAGAGCCTCTACTCAGTTGCTTTCTATAGCGAGTATACACATGTGCTTATCTGTCTCAACCTGCTGGTCAGCAGTACAGGCTGGTTGTGCAAAGAAAGACATCCTGCGGTTGACATGAGCAGTATCACATTGCATAGGTTCAGAGGTAAGTGAACAATTAGCCGCAATATGGCCAAAACCACCACATCGAAAACACTGAATCACACGATCATCTAGTCTTTTACGGGGTAGGAACCTTCCTTGCCTGGCTGGCCCGGCTCCAGGTTCCACACCCCCAGTCTTGAGTATATTCCACCACCCAGCACCATTCTCCCTTGGAACAGTCTTACCAGGGTCAATGGGAGTTCGCCAACGCGCCATTGGGGCTCGGTGGGGCACACATCAACTCCTCAGCCACCACGTACCTCTCCACCAGTTCGACTAACTGGTCTGCGGACTTAGGGTCTGTATGGCTCACCCACTTGCGCAGAGATGCAGGTAGCGATCGCAGATACCGGTCCATCATGACTCTTTCCATGATCTGTGGTCCTGTCAGCGTCTCGGACTGTAGCCATTTTGTGGTTAGATGGACGAGATCATGCATCTGTGAGCGTGGAGGTTTTTCCATTTGGAATTCCCAGCGGTGGACTCGTTGGGCACGAACAAACGAAGTGACCCCCAAGAGAGTTAGGATCTCCCGTTTTAGCTTTTCATAGTCCTTTGCATCAGCCTTTTGTGGTTCTCCAGACAGGAAGGGTGCCACAAGACTTGCCCACTGTTCCTTGCGCCAACTCTCCCTTTCTGTGATTCTCTCAAAGGCTGTAAGATCCGCTTCCACATAATCACCCTCGGTCATCTTTTGCAGAAACTGACTGGCCCGTATGGAGCGAGAAGTTGTTTGGAAGTCCAGTGGAAGCATCTCCAGACCGGATTACTAACTGTTGTACCACGTCTTTTAAGGCCTGGCGGGTTTCCTCTATGGCAACTTGTTGTTACCTCAGGGCTTCCTCCATGGTGACTTGTTGTTGCCTCTGGGCTGCCTCCATGGCCGTTAGTTGCACATTGGTAGATTCCTGCTGAGCTCTGGTATTTTCTTGCAAGGCTTTGTTAGTTTCCTGCTGGGTTTTGTTAGCTTGGAGCAAGGCCTTAACAATGTCCTCCATGTTGTCTTTCGGTGTAGGTTTATAGCAAAACCTGGCTTCTCTAAGCATCTGTCAATGCCACCTTCATGGACTTCACAGAACAAGAGTTGATACCCAACACAAATTGGTGTCTCATCACTTTAAATTTTAAATGTAGAACTTTTTCTTGCTGCAAACTTCAGTGTGCAATTGCCCGCATTCTCCACCAAATGCGACACAGTTGGGATAGGGGTCCCTCTCTGGGGTAGATGGACTCCCTCACACGCAGCAGAAACAGGAAACAAGTCTGGGGTTCTCGTACAAACTGGTCGGCGCCAGTCTTTATTGTGCCAAATGAATAGAAACATAAACAAAACACAAACACAAGTCCTAGCCTGGCTGGGCACTAGCTACACAGCAGATTCCCTCTCTATAATCATGGTAGGGCCTATTGCACTCATCATCAACAAAACACGAGCACAGTACTTACAAGGAAAGTAACCAAGTGTCTCTGAACAGGCTAGTCTGCCTGCTCTCCCAGGTGTGAGACACTCAGCCACAAACAATTTCCATTTCCAACAATGGTGCTGTTGAGGGAACACAGACTAGCACAGTTGGGTGACCACACAGCAGTAGGGTTTGGGGAATATATAGCAGTATGGAGGCATATAGGGGAAGAAAGTGTACATGCATAGACAGAGTACGATAGTTTTAAAAATAAGGGAGCTGAAGGTGTATTCTAAATTAGATAAATGTATGCAGTGAGAAGGATGTTGGAAGCCAGTGAGATAGTTGTGGTGATCAAATGGGAAGATTGTGGGCACTGAGTGTGATGTGGAACCACATAACTGCTCAAACCTCAGTTGCATAGACTGCATGTGTGTAAAGCACACAATTCTGTGAATTAGCAGCACCATCATTTTGAGAGTGACAGCAATCCACAGGGTGTGATGGCATACCATATCTGTATTGTGCAAGGAACACGTCCATTAAGGAGTCAGCCTTAATGATCGTAATTTCATTGCTTTTTTTTAGTTTGAGTGGCACAAATTCAGTAGGTTTTGTGAAATTTAAGATCATGTCTACGAAGCCTTAATGAGACATGTAAAACCGTAAGGTTTTTTGTCTATGGAATGTCATTGCTTTTTTATAATTTATTAACCATCAGGGTTTTGACAAGCAAACCGGGCCACCTGCAGGGCAGAAGGACAACAAATAGGTACACTAACACAGGTGGAGGAGCAGACAGCACACAGGAGGTGTTTTAAGGGTGCAGAGGGAGAGAAGGCGGCACGGGTAGGCTGCAGGTGTGTGGGGCAGTGGAAGCAGTGGAGGTTCGGAGTAGTGGCAGCAACGGGCGTGCACAGAAGCATCAGTGGGTGACAGAGGGACTCACTGGTGCTGGGCATGCACCTGAGAAAATCAAATCAATAAGACACAGATTCATGGACGTATCAGCGAGATCCATCAATGTATTAATTTAAAAAGTGAATTTGTAATACAAAAAAAAATAAAGTACGTGCCTCCACAGCACAACCAGCATTTTCCCATAGAGAAATCCAGAGGGGGCATGGTGTTTAAAGGGCTACACCTCAAAAGCTATTGGAGGTACGGTGCTGAAATTTGGCTTGGGCTGGTAGAACTGTTGCTTGGTGCTGCATGCCAAATTTCAGGGCAAAAACAAACTATGAGGATTTGGGAGTAATATAAATTTCCAACTGTCAGTATTTTCTGACACTCAATTAGGACCACTTTTCTGCTGTTCTCTATGGGGAATTTTTGGGAAGGCATAACTCAGGGTAGGGGGCAAATTTACACTTTGGGTATGTTTTATTAGGTAGGTGCTTTTAGGTAATTGAGAAAGTTAGTTTTCAAACTATTACCTCACGAATCCGCCATTATAGAGATAGGAAGTTTCAACTTGATTCGCAGCCTCAGTAGGAGCCTCCATCAGTTGTACTCACTGTGGCTTCACTTGGGTGCACCAAGCTGGCAGGTACGTGTGGGTGGTAGTGACGGTGGGCTCGGGGGAAGGAAGCAGCCGTAAGCTGTGGCCGGACCTGGGGGATATGCAGCTGGGACCCATGGGTGTTAGCGACAGTGGTGGTGCAGGCAGCAGGACCCGAGGGAGGTAGCAGCAGACTGATGCAGGCTCGGATCTGAACGATCCGTGATACGTGTATTTAAATAAACACAGAAGCAGGGACGGGTCAGCGAGACCAGTCTGTGCTTCTGTTTAATTTAAAAAAAAAATGGCATGGCCCCCTCCCCAAAAACAACCACCATCACCAGGTTTTGGAAAGCCAGTACTGGTTGTGCTAAATACAGGGGACAAATGACATAGGAGTCCCCCATATGAAGCACAACCAGCACCAAGCTTTTCAGAACCAGTGCTGGTTGCCAAAATACGGGGGACAAATGATGTAGGAGTCCTCCATATTCAGTCCAACCAGCACTGGGCTCTGAGCTGGCCCAGGTTCTGGAAATACAGGGGGAAAAAATGCGTAGGGTCCCCCTGTATTTACCAGAGCCAGCACCAGACTCTTTCTAGCCGGGGGAAGGGGGGGTGATGCTACAGCCAGGGCCCCAGCCAAAGCATCACCCGACTGCTAGTCAGCCCCGGCCGGGGATCCCTGGGGAGCTGGGGACCCCACACACATACACACACAAACCCACGCATGTACTCACTATCTCACATACTCACCTAGTATCCCTGAAGCCAATCTGTCCTCTTCTCCAGTAGACAATCCAATGGAGTACCGAGCGACAGCTCTACCAGTCTGTGCCAAATTTCAGCTCCGTACCTCCAATAGATTTTGAGGTGTAGCCCCTTAAACACCCTGCCCCCCCTTTCGGAATTCTCTATGGAGATTTCCATTTTTTTCTATTCAGCTTTAATATATATATATATATTACACACACACATACACACATATATATATATACATACTAGGGGTGAGCGGGTTCGGATTTCTGAAATCCGAACCCCCCCGATCTGATCAGAGGCCGATCCGAGTCAGGCTCGACTTTTCCCGCCTGACTCGGATCTGAAATCGAGGCAAAATGTCATCATCCCGCCTTCCGAGTCTCGCGGGTTTTGGATTCTATATAAGGTACCCGCGTCGGCGCCATTTTCTCACTCGGCTGCGGACAGTGAAGAGGGAGGGTGGGAGTTAGGGCTGGATGGGCTGTGTAGTGTAGTGTAGTGCAGTGTAGTGCTGCTGTTGTCCATAGGGGCTGTATCCACTCCTCCAAAGTCCATAGGGGCTGGCTGTGTTGTGTGGCTGTTGTCCATAGGGGCTGTGTCCACTCCTCCAAAGTCCATAGGGGCTGGCTGTACTGTGTTGTGCAGTCAGTTGTCCATAGGGGCTGTATCCATTCCAGAGTCCTGTGCAGTGTCCCAGTCCTAAAGGGGTGCTGTAGTGTTGTCCAGCGGGTGCTCTGTCCATCAGGGGTGCTCCCCCAGAGTGCAAAAAAAATAAATATTTTTTCTGTGTTTCTGAATTGTGTGCGCAGTAGCCGCACGTGCATCAACAAAGTAGCGCCAAGCATGCGCCTGTGTCATAAGTAAAGGGCCGGCTGGCTTGACCGTTAAAGGGTGCTGTAACCCCCAAGGTGCACTCCAAATCAAATAAAAAAATATTTTCTGTGTTTGTGAATTGTGTGCACTGTGGCTGCATGTGCATCAACAAAGGAGCAGCGCCAAGCGTGCGCCTGTGTCCCATAAGTAAAGGGCCGGCTGGCTTGTCCGTTAAAGGGTGCTGTAACCCCCAAAGTGCACTCCTCAATAAATAAAAAATTCTCCTTTTTTTTTTTCTGTCTTTGTGAATTGTGTGGGCTGTAGCTACACCTGCATCCTCAAAGCAGCAGCGCCAAGCATGCGTCTGTCTGTTAAAGGGTGGTGTAACCCCCAAAGTGCACTCCAACAAAAATAAAACATTTTCTTCTGTGTTTGTGAATTGTCTGCACTGTGCGTGCATCCTCAAAGCAGCAGCGCCAAGCGTGCATCTGTCTGTTAAAGGGTGGTGTAACCCTCAAAGTGTGCCCCACAAAGAATAAAAAATTCTCCTTTTTTTTTCTGTCTTTGTGAATTGTGTGCACTGTAGCTGCAAGTGCATCAACAAAGGAGCAGTGCCAAGCGTGCGCCTGTGTCCCATAAGTAAAGAGCCGGCTGGCTCATTTCTTAAAGGGTTGTGTAACCCACAAAGTGCACTAGTCTCCAACAAAAATAAAAAAATATTTTCTGTGTTTGTGTGCGCCTTAGCCGCACGTATATCTCAATATAACATAAATAGAGGACCAAACTTTTTCCGATAAAAATACAATAGGGAAAGATCAAGAACCACTTCCTCCTAGTGCTGAAGCTGCTGCCACTAGTCATGACATAGACGATAACATGCCATCAACGTTGTCTTCCAAGGCCGATGCCCAATGTCATAGTAGAGGGCACATACAATCCCAAATGACAAAGTTCAGGAAAATGACCTTAAAAAAAACATTTAAATCATCTGAGGAGAAACGTAAACTTGCCAATATGCCATTTACAACACGGAGTGGCAAGGAACGGCTAAGGTCTTTCCCTATGTTCATGACTAGTGGTTCAGCTTCACATGACGATGGAAGCCCTCCTCCCACTAAAAAAATCAAACGAGTTAAGCTGGCAAAAGCACAGCAAAGAACTGTGCGTTCTAAGAAGATATCACAAATCCCCAAGGAGAGTCCAAGTGTGGTGGCGGTAGCGATGCCGGACCTTCCCAGCACTGGACGGGAAGAAGTGGCTCTTTCCACAATTTGCACGCCCCCTGCAAGTGCTGAAAGGAGCACCCACAGTACACTTGCTGATATGCAAATTGAAGATGTCACTGTTGAAGTACAACAGGATGAGGATACTGGTGTAGCTGGCGCTGAGGAGGAAGTTGGCGAGGAGGATTCTGATGGTGATGTGGTTTGTTTAAATCAGGCTCCAGGGGAGACAGTTGTTGTCCGTGGGATGAAAAAGCCCATCACGGTCATGCCTGGGCAGAAGACCAAACATTCCACCTCTTTGGTCTGGCAATATTTCTATCCAAATCCAAACAACAACTGTCTTGCCATATGTACCATATGTAAAGGTGAAATAAGTAGGGGTAGGGGTAGGGACGTTAACCACCTAGGAACATCCTCCCTTATACGGCACCTGCAGCGCGTTCATAAAAAGTTACTGTCAAGTTCCGAAACTTTGGCTAAGACCGTAAGCAGTCCAGGGACACCTAAAACCCGTTGTCCTGTTGTATCCAAGCGCCTGCAAACCACACAGTCAACTCCCTCCTCGTCAATTTCCTCCTTAGTCAGGATCAGAAGTAGTCCTGCAGGCCATGTCACTGGCATGACTGACTCTCCTATCCGGGATTTCTCCGGAGGATCCTGCATTGCTACGCCTACTACTGCTGCCGCTGCTGGGAGTCGTTCATCAACCCAGAGAGGAAGTAGGAACACCACTACTTTTACTAAACAATTGACCCTCCAACAGTCCTTAGCGAGGAGGATGAAGTACGACAGCAGTCATCCTGAAGCAAAACGTATAACGGAGGCCTTGACTGCTATGTTGGTGTTAGACATGCATCCGGTATCCCCCATTAGTGCAGTGGGATTTAGACAATTGATGGAGCTAGTGTGTCCCCGGTTCCAAATCCCGTCTAGATTCCACTTCACTAGGCAGGCGATACAGAGACTGTACAGAAACATCAGAAAAAGTGTCCTCAGTGTCCTGAAAAATGCGGTTGTACCCAATGTCCACTTAACCACGGACATGTGGACAAGTGGAACAGGGCAGACTAAGGACTATATGACTGTGACAGCCCACTGGGTAGATGTATCACCTTATGCAGCAACAACAGCAGCGTCACCAGTAGCAGCATCTCAGAAACACCAGCTCGTTCCAAGGCAGGCTACTCTGTGTATCACCGGTTTCAGTAAGAGGCACACCGCCGACAACCTCTTAGAGAAACTGAGGGAAATCACCGCCCAGTGGCTTACCCCACTTAGACTCTCCTGGGGATTTGTGATATCTGACAACGCCACCAATATTGTGCAGGCATTACATCTGGGCAAATTCCAGCATGTCCCATGTTTTGCTCACACAATAAACTTGGTGATGCAGAATTTTCTGAAAAGCGACAGGGGCGTACAGGAGACGCTTTGGGTGGGCCGAAAAATTTCTGGCCACTTTCGCCATTCAGCGACTGCGTGCCGAAGACTGGAGCGCCAGCAAACACTCTTGAACCTCCCCCGCCATCACCTGAAGCAAGAGGTTGTGATGCGGTGGAACTCAACCCTCTATATCAGTGTTGGCTAACCTTGACACTCCAGCTGTTATGGAACTACATAATCCAGCATGCACTGCTACAGTTTTGCTATTAGGGCATGCTAAAACTGTGGCAGGGCATGCTGGGATATATAGTACCACTACAGCTGGAGTGTCAAGGTTAGCCAACACTGCTCTATATGCTTCAGAGGATGGAGGAGCAGCAAAAGGCCATTCAAGCCTATACATCCACCTATGACATAGGCAAAGGTGTACCCCCTGTATGCACCTGACTCAAGCGCAGTGGATAATGATTTCCGTGTTGTGCAAGGTTCTCCAGCTCTTCGAACTTGCCACACATGAAGTCAGTTCAGACCCTGCCAGCTTGAGTCAGGTCATTCCCCTCATCAGGCTTTTGCAGAAGCAGCTGGAGAAAGTGAAGGAGGAGCTAAGACGGAGCGATTCCACTCGGCATGTGGGACTTGTGGATGAAGCCCTTCATTCGCTTTGCCAGGATTCCAGGGTGGTCAATCTGTTGAAATCAGACCACTACAATTTGGCCAACGTGCTCGATCATAGGTTTAAAGCCTATGTGGTGTTTCTCCTTACAGCCGACACAAGCCTGCAGAGGTGTAAAGACCTGCTGATGAAAACACTGTCAGCTGAAGCGGAACGTGACACGTCAACAGCTCCTTCTTCATTTTCTCCCGCAACTGGGGCTGCCAGGAAAAAACTTAGGTATCCTAAGCAACCCGCTGGCGGTGATGCAGGGCAGGCAGGACCAAGTTTGGACATCTGGTCCGGACTGAAGGACCTGGCAACAATTTCTGACATGTCTACTGTCACTGCATATGATACTGTCACCATTGACAGAATGGTGGAGGATTACATCAGTGACAGCATCCAAGTAGGCATGTCAGACAGTCCGTACCTGCACGGCAGGAAAAAGAGGCAATTTGGAGGCCCCTGTACAAACTGGCTCTATTTTACCTGAGTTGCCCCCCCTCCAGTGTGTACTCCGAAAGAGTGTTTAGTGCAGCCGGGAACCTTATCAGCGAAAGGCGTAAGAGATTGCTTCCACAAAATGTGGAGAAGATGATGGTCATAAAAATGAATTACCAACTCTTCCAGGGGGACCAGCATCCAGAATGTACAGAGGGACCTGTGGTGGTGGATTCCAACGGGGACGAATTAATACTCTGTAAGGATGAGGATGTACACAACACTGAAGAGGGTGAGGAATCGGTGGATGAGGAAGAGGAGGACGACATCTTGCCTCCATAGAGCCAGTTTGTGCAGGGACAGATTAATTGCCAGCTTGTTTTGTGGGGGCCCAAACGAACCAATCATTTCAGCCATTTCAGTGTGGCAGACCCTGGCGCTGAAATGATTGGTTTGTTAAAGTGTGCATGTCCTGTTTATACAACATAAGGGTGGGTGGGAGGGCCCAAGGACAATTCCATCTTGCACCTTTTTTTTTTTCTTTGCATTATGTACTGTTTGGGGCCTAGTTTTTCAAACTGCCATCCTGTCTGCCACTGCAGTGTCACTCCTAGATGGGTCACGTGTTGTGCCGCCCACTCGTGTCGCTTAGCATAGTCATCCAGCTACCTCGGTGCAACCTTTTGGACATAAAAACACTATTGTGAGGTGTTCAGAATAGACTGGAAATGAGTGGAAATTAACGGTTATTGAGGTTAATAATAGCATAGGAGCAGAAAAACCTACAAATTCTGTGATTTTAGCTGTTTTTCAAAAAAATACATATCCAAAACACAAAACCTAGAACCCAAAACACGGAAGGGTGGTTTTGGCAAAACCAATCCAGATCCAAAACACAAAGAAAGATCCAGATCCAAAACACGAAAAGTGGCTGGTGCACACCCCTAATACATACACACGCATACACATACCAGTGACTTGCAGTGAGGTAAATGGCTGGGGAGGAACTGCTAGTATCAGAGCGAGATTTACACATACATATATGAACTCAAGGGTTCATGTGGACATTATACAATGGTGCAACAGTATACAGTATAGTGCTGAAAGTTTGGTGTGTTTTGGTTAGGGATTTATAATATTTTATTTAAATTCTTCCTATAACCTCTACAGTAAAAACTGTGGAGTATACCTAAGTATGACAGGAAAGGCTCAGCCTCACCTCACGTCACTTATACACACATATTTGTCTACCAAAAACAAGACTGTTGCATAAAAAAAAAAAAAGTGTCTCGGGTTAATCAACATGGAAATGGACCTTTATCCTTGATGGCGAGTCGGTTCAAATGAGAAAGAAAAAAGTTGAGGCAGTGGTGCTCATCAACACATGGGATTCAGGGTTCAAAACAGATTATGTTATCATGTATTGGATCTATATAGTTGATAAACTGTCCGTATGACCCATGAAAGGGTTTTGTACCTATAGGTTTCAGCCCTGCCTATAAGCTCCCCGAATGCTGATAATATGGTTGAATGAGGAAACAAAGGAAGATACATAAAAATATTCACTTTATTAAGCATGATCCGCTTCCTTTTTTGACAATTTTTGGAAAAGCAAATTTCTTATTATTGTTTTTTTTATACATATATTAAATGAATAATGAGACATATGAAGTATTAAAAAGCACACATACAAAAGCAATGATACAATACATAACCATCAATACACACATGTAAAAAAAACGATTGCTTTCACAAACCTGAAATAGATCGGAAACTCTCGAAATTAAACTTTAAAAATAAATAAAAAAATAACAAAAAGGATATTTATCTTATATATAGGTCAAACCAAATTCTCTATTTTGGAAAAAGTTAATGCATCTTAAAAAAATATAACTTTTTGTTGGATTAATGTACTGTAGCTTTATTTATCTAACATGACATTGATCACAGCACCGATCTCAGTGTAGAAGACGTGACATTCATGATGGGGGTAATACAGATGACAACCTTGTTAATCAGACCAGATACAAACTGCCTGGAATTCTTGGAGCTCTTAGGAAACAGAACTAGCTGGAATAAGGGCATAACAAGCCCATGCAGCGGGCAAGGTGCTTGGAGTTGGCCATGGCAGAGCCTGTGCTAACACCAAGCTGCTGAGGGCGTGAATACTTTTGCCAAGTGGATTTGGAATCTGTGCTGGCACGGAGGGCGGCTTTGGCCATAAGATACTGAGGGCTGCTCAGTTCCACATCACTGAAATGAGAGGTGAAAATATAATAAATAAAGAGAAAAGTTTGGAATCAGTGACCTAGCAGGCAGTAAGATGACCCATACCTGTATGTATAAAGTGCTCCAAGCCACATCTGATCAGGGCTCAGGGATCCCGACTCCAGAGAAACTTTCTGTGCCAAGGTCAGCGCAGCAGAAGCCAAGAGCGCCGGCTCGATCATTGCCCCATCAGCCTCAAGCAGAGTAAGTTCCATGAAGTACATGGCAAGATACCGAACCTGGAGAAAAACATGACCTCATTTACCCAATGTACATTACTGCAGGGTATGATTAGCAGTACACACAGGGAGATAACATGTACAAGGTAATAATCACATTACGTATACAAGGCAAGATCAGTTACTGAGAACTGAGGCCCCCATTTATCAACGGAGCATAACCCCTATAGCGCTCGCTATAAAGGGGTTATACCAGGGGTGATAAAGGGGTTATACCAGGTTTCTAGATTTAACAAACAGCTATAATCTAAAGCCGCGTATCCACTTGCCGATTAAAATGAGCGGTTGAACAATTTCATTATCGTTCAATCGCTCATTAATCGTGCATGAAATCATCACCCAAACGTGGCGGTCAATCGGCCGATAACGACAGATCGGCCATGTTTGGGGATGAGGGAGGGTGCCTGCACTGGACGACATACCGCTCAGTGTAGGCACTGCAGGGGATCAGGAACGACCGTACGATTACCATGTCGTAATAGTACTGTCTTTCCATAGTCGGGTAGTGGATGCGCACCTTAAGATTACCGCTGTTTGTCAAGCATCGCTCTCACCATCTCTTAGGTGGCGAGAGTGATGCGCTTCCCCATTGTCGGCAATGGAGACTTGGCGGTGCCTTTCTGTCTTCGGCGAAGCCTTCCAGGCACTGCCGGGTTCCCGTGTTATGCACATATGGACCGTCACACATGCGCATAACACAGGAGCCCCGTCGCTGGCAGCAGAGGACCGCGCAGAGGACGACGACTTTGCGGAATCTTGCTGGTGGGATAAGTATTGGTATACACCAGAACATTTTATCTTTTGTAACACAGTGATACTAAACTAAAAACTGCACTGGCGTTTACCATCATTGACAAATGGGGGCTTGAATACTGAACAAGGTGGAGAGAGAGATAGATCGAGTAATATGGTGAATGTCATGGATACAAAAAAAAATTGTCAACAGGTGCTTCCTCCTACAGTCAAAGGTATAAGGAGGGTGGTTATTGGAAATACGGAGATAATTTGCTAAATGTAACAGCGTGCGAGCCGCTGCGGGAATACATGCGAGTATGCCCGTATTTTTAAAGCAGCAAGCATGTTAAAGGCTAAACCAAGCTGGTTTAGGGGTCTATTTACTAAGCTGTGTTAGGAAATCAAGTGAACGGTGATAAGGTACCGGCCAATCAGCTCCTAACTGCCATGCCCCCCCCCCTCGTAGTGCTGACACACAAGTTAAAAAAAAAACAACAAAAAAAAAAAACTTACCTTAATCCACGCTCCAGCTATGGCCACTGCTCCCGCCCGCTGCACGTCAGTGCTCCCGGGCTGGCGCGCTCTGGATTATGGGAGAGATCTCATGACATGACATCTCTCCCATTACCCACTGCAAGAGCCGGAAGGCGGAGCTCATGAGTGAGCTCCAGCCCGGCTCTTGCAGTGGGCGCTGCAGCAGTCAATGAGAGTCTGACTATCATTGGCTGCTGGTTAACACACACATCTCTGCTGCGCTGGCGGCGATGTGTGTTAAACTGCACAGCCTGAGCCCGCCTCCCACCCTGCTCCTGGCGCTATTGGTTAAGCACTCAGGGGGAGGGAAGGGGCTCGGCTGTGCAGCACAGGATCGGCGCTGGGCACATGGAAGCCTAGCGCCAGCTCTGTGTAAATGTGTAGCACTAACCGCACACACTGCGGTCAGTGCTACACTGCCTAACTAGGGCGGGCCGGTACCGTGGCCGGCAGCGCCACCAGCCACGGTAACGGCGCCAAGGGCACGCAACCTGCTCAACCCCCCCTTAGTTACGCCACTGACTCATATGTACTCCCGCAATGGCGCCAGATCGCAGTCTATTACATTTAGCCCAATGTTTCACATTTTGGTCAAACATCTTACCCTTAAAGCTACTGTACAAGTACTAATCATGCTAGATGAGATATCAATGTAGGGTTATATTCCTAACATACCACTATCACACACATATTATATAGACTGAAGTGCCAAAAGTCATGGGATAGCAGTATAAAAAGGTAATGTTATAGTTGGTGGCGTCACCATACTATGATGTCCCGGAAATGCCCAGTCCTGCATCAGCTGTAATCTGACACCTCGTTAGTCAGTTTGAACACCAGCTATGCTGCTCATGGCATGGCGACGTGAACTATCGGAGTTCGAACGGGGCATGATAGTGGATTCCTGATGAATGGGCCATTCCATTTCCGAAGTTATGTGGACATTCACCATTCCTTGATCTATGGTGTCACTTGTGTACCGGGAATACCTCCAGGAAAGCATTAACATCCACTGTAAACAGCGCACTGGCCAATCACTGTTGTTTAATGACACTGGCTCAAATCACATCCACATTCAATGCAGGGGGTACCAGACGCATAACCAGAAGGTCAGTGCAGCGTTCTTTAACTTCCATAAGATATGGGAGCAGAAGACCCACCAGAGTGCCCTTGTTAACACAATGACACCCACACAGCATCTCACTTGGGCTTCTGACATTGTTAATTTCCATAGATCCCATGAGGCTATGGACCCCAGTTGTCAACAAGGCACTGTGCAGGCAGATGGTGGTTCCATAATGGTGTGGGGTGTATTCATGTGGCATGGGTTGGGTTCAACGGTTCACCTGAACATGTAATTGACCGGTAACCGATATGTTGCATTGCTCGATGACCATTTGCAGTCCTTCATGGACTTCATGCACCCCAACAACAATGGAATATTCCAGCAGGATAATGCACAGTGTCATCGGTCCTGAATTGGTTCGAAGAGCATCCGGGAGAGTTCCGACGAATGCTGTGGCCACCACGTTCACCCAACAGGAACCCAATCAAACCTTAATGGTACATTGTGGAGAGGTCCATTCACACCAAAGATCCTGTAACTACAAATATCAGGGAGCTGTGGGAAGCTATCCAGACGGCATAGATCAACATCTCTCCAGAGGTCTTGCGTCTACTTGTGGAATTGTTACTTTGAGTTGCTGCACTTCACCGGGCTAGAGGGGGTCCTACGCGATACTAGGCATCTATCTAATGACTTTTGGCACTTCAGTGTATATACATACACATGCAGATACATTACATACACACTCGCACCTCCTTTCATTCATATATACACACCTTTTCAGGACACTTCCCAGTGACAGAGAGCAGGCGCAGAAAGTGCAGGGGTTGGGTATATTGCAGCTCAAAACTCAAACGGCTGAGGACCTTCTTCTCCATTTTCATAAGCTCCTTTTTGCTAAAGGTGTCTTCCATCATAAAGCAAAGCTCTGCTGGCTGGGGGAGACACATAATCCGGGCATCAGAAAAATCAGGTGACTTCTACTCAATTGCTGAATGTGAGCCACATGTACTGTAGGACTTGCAGCATACAGGCCCTATGCCCTGGGAACCTGGTGGCACCATATAAACTGGAGGACATTTTTTTATTTCTTAAAAGTCCCACAGAAAATATGCTGGAAAAAAGTTTATTGGAAAAGTGCACTAACAACAGTTTGCATAAGATCCACTGAGCAGTGCCCTTGTACTGTCTGGTATTATGACAGATCCGGCCTGACATAGGACAAGTGCCTTAGGAGGGCCTGTAGTCTGATTGGAAGGGTCACAGTGGCCTTGTCCTGCCAGTAAGCCCCTGCCCCTTTCCACACCAAGTAAGTACAATCTACAGCATTATATGTAGGACTCTCCTGTGAGGGCCATGCTTGCATATGTCGTCTATAGCAATCTATAAAGATAAATGCCCCCCACTATATGCTGCTTACACATAACAGACAGCACAAGCACCCAGTTCCTGGAGTAGAAGCCTAGCAGCAGCGTCCACAGAGCCAGTTATCAGCACTTGTGTGCCAGGACCTGGCATGGACAGTGGCTGCTATTTGGTGAGGAGATTCTCCAGCAATTAAACAGTGTCAGTATTACTAGACTAGGTATTTTTATGATGAAAAAGAGTACAAAGATGATCAATATATATGAAAATAACTGCAGCCTTCTTCCAATTATGGGGCTAACAAATAGAGCTAAGCGCTTCTGTATTGGATCGGTCACAGTTTGCGAAAAGAACAGAGTAGAATGACCGCTCATATCTACTAACAAATTACATCATATCCAAATATGCAAACAAAGCTGCAAGATAGACTACTATTACAGCTACAGTGCACATGCATGTATTTTATTCATACTTGCCTACCTTAAGCTTGCCCTCCCCAGGAGAAGCAAGTCGGCTGTGATGGGGGCGGGGTTTGACAGGTCTCATCATTAAGCCCCGCCCCTTCACTACAAATGACCACAATTGGCTTAAATTTACATAGGGACGGGGCTAAATGACACGATTAATGGAGAATCGCGTCACTTAGCCCCGCCCCCTTCACTAGGAAGTGGGCAGAATGCGGGAAAAATGCCTACCCTTTCAGGGGTGCGGGGGCATTACCCGAAAAATCGTGAGCCTCCCGCGAAAACCGGGAGGGTAGGCATGTATGATTAGATCATCGATCACAGTTATGAAAATTATATATATATATATATATATATATTCCTCCAGGCGCTGCACTCAACGGACTTAGAAATAAAGTTTCCTTCACAAGCTCATAACTGCGCCCGAAACGTTGCAGTTATGAGCTTGTGAAGGAAACTTTATTTCTAAGTCCGTTGAGTGCAGCGCCTGGAGGAGTATATTATTTTTTGCAGCTGGCACCGCGGCAGTTGATCTTCAAGGGAAGGAGTGTGCTGAACCCGGTCGGTGATTATATATATATATATATATGAGTCTACTCCATACTCCAGTGATGGCGGCACTCAGCCATAAACAATGTCACAGACGCAGGATAGTAAATACCAACATTTCAGCACTCTTTATTGTATCATCATCAGGGTACAGCAATATACTAACAGTAAAAACTCACCTTATATCCCCACCAACATGTGCACGCCATGGACGCTAGATCCGGAGATGGATGTCACAGCCGCGACCCAGCACCACAAACCTTGGCGCCGAGTCACACGGATGCAGCACAACCAGGGACATGATCCGCTACCATGGCAACAAGTGTGAACAAATATTCACATAACATAATGCCAAATTACAATGATACCAACAATGGTATATAACTATGGTACATTCAAAACATAAAGTCTAATCATGGTGACTTAAACACACACAACAATCATAATAAAGCTAAAAAAAAAATCCTTAACACCACCGGGATCAATACCCAGCAATCAAATGGGACAAAAACTGTTCATCAGAAAACCTATATAAACATTATTCATGAATAAACGACATACTAGCACCCCGGACCGACGACCGTGAGTGAGTGGTATTATATTCCAAACGGTATAGATAAATAGAGCTCAAATTATGCAAAAAAATACATACGTGGATATAGTTCGTGTCTGAATCACAATATTAAATCACCCCAGACATACGTCCATAGGTAAAATAGCAATCAATCAAGTCTATGGAGGTCCACCTAATGCAAACCGGACAGGAAAAAAGGTAGAAGAGATTCCTAACAATGGGCCTGATTCAGAGCCGGTCGCTATTTGCGGTCGTTCGTTCAAAAAAAAGGGGTGGCTATTCAAATGAACCGTTCGCTCTTTGCGGCCTGTTCACGCCTCTAGGTCTGAACGAGCGAACAAAACTTGCGGTCGTTTTTTGGGAAACTACGCCCCCTGGCCGCTCGCATCCTACGTCATGTCCGCTATTTATTAGATTAATCGAGTACATCGACCAGGGTATGAGCTGCTCGCTATTCTTGTGGTTAGTTTTTGCTACCAAAATTTTGCGAGCAGTTCTGGCTATAAAACAACCCAGTGACGTGCTCAATGACGCTGCTGTTTTAATTATGCACACCCATAAAACGCCCGTTTTGACATTTAAGCACGCCTGCGATCGGATCTCCACTCCCCGTTTTCAAGCACCTTCCCCTGTTACCACCCACATACGCCTCTTTCTGTCACTGAAATTATCAGGCATTCGCTATTTTGCGAGCACATGAATTTCGACCGCACTGACTGGTTCGCGCATGCGTATAACGGTCCGTACGCATGCGCAGTTGGGCAAACATCGCTCGGAGCGAACGAGCGGCTCTGAATCAGGCCCAATATGTTATAAGAAGCAATGAAGACCCAAATTTTCGTTTAACCCCTTAGGGGAAAACGTCTCCAAGCGATAGATCCAGCGGGTTTCACATTGTAATAATTTAATGGAACGGTTACCACCTCTCAAAGTAGCCGGGACATGGTCGATTATGATATATCTCAAGGCTGATAAATTGAGGCCAGCTTTCGCGAAATGCCTTGCGACAGGCTGGTCACTAATACCCATTGAAATCACAGTCCTGATGGCCGAGCGATGCTGGGTCATCCGGCCCCGTGAAGTATGGTCCCTCTTCCTAACATAGCTCAGCCCGCAGGGGTACATAATGAGATAATCAACATTCTTACTTGTACAACCCAACTGATGACGAATCATATATCTTTTACCACTGAGTGGATGACAAACAGAGTCCCCGGGGGACATATGTCACATATCTACTGTACAAGTTAAACAGATAAGACACTTATAGCATCCATTACGCTGTCAAAGAAAATTTTCAGATTCTTTTTTATTAAAATTAGAGATATCTCTGTCCTCACCACCCAGTCACGGATGTGTTTTCCCGTGACTGTAGCAAGGCATAATGGTAGTTTCCCTTAAATTAAGATCATTGATATTAACGGTTTCCCTCTCCTGTCAAAGACCATTTCAGATTTTAATAAATGGTCTCATCTTCCCCTATCATATCTGGGTAGATGTCACCTATATAAGATGATATGTTTTCCCAGATTCCTTTATATTGCGCAGATGCTTCCAATAATTCCACCTAAAAGATTTCTGGCAATTTTGAATAAAGCACTGACAAAATTTATATGGGCAGGTAAACGGCCGAGAATATCCCTATTTAAATTGCAGCAAAAGAAGGAGTTAGGAGGTGTTAATTTACCTTGTCTTCGTAATTGTACCCTGGCCGCAAATTACAGAGTGGCGCTGGATTGGATCGGGGACTCTGATGTTTACATGCAAAGACATATTGAACAATCCTTTACTCCTGACTGGAGTCTGGTTTCCCTATTACACACTCCTCGAACATCTCTCCCTGCTTCACTTAAAAGACAATATTTTGCTATATTCCACATGTATGGCGTGGGCACTGATTAGATTTAGTCTAAAAGTACCCAAAACTAAATCTTTCTGCCATTATGGGGGAATCCATGTTTTCCACCTGGCCAGAATTCATCTATTTTTAAAACATGGCATGCTGCGGGACTATGTTATATTTATCAATTCTTGAATATAGAAGATTTAACTCCAATTACTAGATCGCAATTACAAGACAAATTTCCCTCCCTTTCTATCCCATTATTTCCGTCTTTACAAGCTGTCAGCTATGCGCAAACTTCCTTAAGGAGTCAAAATTTTAAGTTAGATCAGCTATGCTCTCTTGATAGGATACTATATTATAAGCCTAAAGACCCCCTTACTACTTCCACCATATATACACAATCCCGTCCTGAGCTTGATTTGGAAACTGGTTTGGTAGGCTTGTTGAAATGGAACGGGGTATTCCCTGATCTTACCATGGCAAACATGCTAGAAGCCTATATGAGGCTGTCTTCGTCCATCCTTAAAAACCTATTTCCAAAGGGGGTAGAGGTCTCCCGGATTTTAAGCTTTACTATTTAGCCTCACACTTTTCCCAAATAGTGTCCTCCTACTCCCCCCATGGAACGTCCTCCTGGCTTGATATTGAATCTAGATATATCAATTCCCCAGACCTATCTTCCCTATGGGGCCTACAGAAGAAACACCGTCCTCCTCCCTCTAATCTTCCTCCAACACTCAAATTCCTTTCAAAGTCTTATACTCATTTAAATTTAATATTACTACTCCTATATCTCCTCTTACTCCCATATGGGGTAACCCCAACTTCCCCCCAGGTTTACATGCGGCCCGTATGAAATCGTGGAAAACAGCATCCCTCAAATTTCCTGCTGGTTTTTGTTCACAGGGGCTCTGGCTCTCCCTATCAGATCTACAGCTGCAATATCCAAACCAATCTCTAAATCCCTTTGAGTACTTCCAAATACGACATTTTTTAGGCTCCCTACCACAGACCCCACTTCTCCGCGACCTCACTCCTTTTGAAAGACTCTGTAAATATTGCCCTATGTCCAAAGGGATGATCTCTCAAATATACGGCATCCTCAATGATGCTGTTCTGCCTACTAATAATCCCCATGAATCCTCGTGGGAGATAGATCTTGGCCCTCCACCTGATGGAGAGGCTTGGGACAGCATGAGACTGGCAATTGCTAAAACCTCTATCTCTACCCGCCTTAAAGAAACATCTTATAAATTGTATTACCGTTGGTATTATACCCCAGTTCGACTTTCCCATATGTTCCCTTCTGCTTCAGCCCTCTGCTGGAGAAATTGTGGCCTCCGAGGTACCTTAACTCATATCTGGTGGACCTGCCCGACCCTTGAGCCTTTTTGGACCTCGGTTCATGCTCTTCTGAACACGGTCTTTGGAGACCCGATCCCAAAAGACCCATGGACCTTCCTTTTAAGTTACCCCCCTCCTGATCTGAGTAAACGCTCTGTTAAGTTGTTGTCCCACATTTTAGTCGCAGCTAGAAGTTTGATGGCCCGTAATTGGAAAAACCCTCTTCCACCGACTCTCTCTGCCCTAAAATCACAAATCCGACATATAGCGGAAATGGAAAATATTACCTACTATCTTCATGATAGAGGCCATATGTCCTCTCAAGTTTGGGCTCCATGGCTCTCATACGACAACACCTCATTACCTCTGCCCCCTGCGCTCACTACCCATATGTGATTCATGCGCGATGGTTGAGTCTGATCCCCCTAATCCGACTTCCCTATGCAAACCTCCCTAACTGACTGAATATTCCTTTCTCCTGTTCTCCAATTGGCACGTTTTTCTTTCTTTCTACCTTATAACACTACAGCATTTGGATTTTTCTATAATGTTTTGTTTCTCTTGATAGTCCTGTTCCCATCCTCCCCAATACCCTCCCACACCTTCTACTTACTCCTTTCCCCCCACATGCTTATTGCTATTCATTTTATTTGAAAAAATGGCTCATGTACACTATTCATTGTATTTGTGTTTATCTATGTTATTTTTTTATATGAGCTTTCTAAAAAAAAAAAAAAAAAAGTGGTACCCCCGATGCAGATATTATGCACTGTTTATGGTCTTGTTCTCAAGTCCAGTAATTTTGGAAATTTCTCCAAACTTATATTAATATTATATTGAAAATGGAGTTTACGATTACTAGTGAATGGGTTTTTTGTGGGATATATCCAACCTCTATGGAAGGTAGATTAATAAAGGGGAATCACGTTATACTGATTAAATTGGCAGCTGCTGTAAAAATGACTATTCTGTCACACTGGATCTCGTCAGAACCTATCCCCATACACTTATTACATACCAAATTTTCCTTATTATTTTTTATGGACTGGACCGAAACTTCTTTGCACAAAGAGAAAATGACAGAAAGGTTTTTTGATGTTTGGCTCCCATATGCATTGCGAAAATGTTTCGGTTTAACATGGTACAAATTGGAAGTTTTGTCCACAGGTGTACCATTCTAATACATTTAAATGGTTATGCGTTTTGCTTTGTATTTGATAGGGCGTAATATGGATATCTTTTTGTCAATGTTTCATGGTTCTAAAATATATACCTTCTAATCTATTTACCATGTTTATTCAACCCGACATTGTAATATTTTTGTATTTTGTAATTTTTGCCAAACGGTCAATAAAAATTTGTTGAAAAAAAAAAATAAAAAAATTAAGATCATCATCCTGTACTATGGGCCATCATTTCCTAGTGCTATTTCTAATGTCATTACTCCCTTATGTTTTTAATGTATCATATTTATATACAATTTTTGGTGTCATTGTAATTGGGCATTATGTTACGTGAATATTTGTTCACACGTTTTGCCATGGTAGCGGATTGCCTGGTTGTGCTGCATGTGTGTGTCTGGGTGGCGAGGTTTCCTAACTGTGATTGATGATCAAATACGTGCACGGAGGGCACCCGGCGCAAATAGATTATCTGTATGGGAGTGCCGCCCTATTTGGACATAGATATAGAGACTGCTTTTTTTTTTTTTTTTTTTTTTTTTAGTCATCTTTCCACTGTAGTTAATAGCAATCTATGATGTGCTACTGTAGTTAGCCGATATTGAAGCCTACTTTAAGTTATTTACGATTAGAAAATACAATTGAAACCACAGCTGGATCATCCATTAGGCAATGTAGGCTCATACCAAGGGCCAGCGTGCACTGAGGGGGAACAGATTACCCCATTTTTAAAAAAAACATTATTGTACAATTGAATGGAGTCTAATCCAGTATGTTGCCTAGAGCCCCGCCCCACGGTCTTACTGTAACACTGTGAAAACGTGAGTTAGTCAATAATGGTGACATCACACGTCAAGACGGATTGCCTATAGCTAGAATTCTTTTTGAATTCTCGTCACTTACAACATGTATAGAAAATATTGAACACAACAATCTCAACATTCTTCTATACAGAAGTGTCCAGCCTGTTAGCCCTGCGGACAAGGCCGACTTGGGAAATTTGTTTCAGGCAGCAAAATGAACAAAATTGATTTAAAACCAAAATTTCGTAACTGTAAAAGTCTACATCAGTGATCATAATAAGTAACAGTTACAATATTTGTAATCTTTGTGGTAGTTTAAATAAGGGATGAGTTTTTTTGTTACCACTTTAGTTAGTCAAATGTCCAATGACACTGCATTCTGGAGCCAAATTTTCCCATACCATAGCAAAATGAATTATTAGGTAGTGGGGAGTATCATTCTCGCGACCATCAACCTGATCGCCCGCTAAAGCTGTGCCAGGAGGCCGCATTTAAAAAATCAAGCGGCTGCCCTCATTCAGAGAGCGATCGCTTCTTGCGACCGCCTCTGAATGAGGGCCAGTGTGTGGCATAATGGGAACTGGATGCACTTCAGTGTAGCATTATGTGAACTGGGGGCGCTGTGTGACATAAGGATGTGAACTGGGGGTGCTGTGTGGCATAAGGATGTGAACTGGGGGCGCTGTGTGGCATAAGGATGTAAACTGGGGGCGCTGTGTGGCATAAGGATGTGAACTGGGGGCGCTGTGTGGCATAAGGATGTAAACTGGGGGCGCTGTGTGGCATAAGGATGTGAACTGGGGGCGCTGTGTGGCATAAGGATGTGAACTGGGGGCGCTGTGTGGCATAATGTAAACAGAGGACGCTGTGTGGGATAGCATGGGAGAAGAACACGGGGGGGTGGACTTTGCAAGTTAGAAGTGGGGGGTGAGCGGGTTAGAAGTGTACTTTTCAGGAGTGGCAGCGAACTGAGCAGGTGAGAAGTGCGGTGGGGGTGGGTGGTAGTCATAACTAGACCTATGGCTATGGGGGCCCCATAGGTCTAGCTATGCCCCTGGTCATTAGTAGGGGCCCACGTAAACCTTAATGCAGCCCTGATTAGAGCACTTTTTTCTCTACACATTTTCTACATTAGGGGACAGATCGGAGCTCCTACATGGTCTAACCTCGGGAATAAGACTCTCCTCCATTTTGCAGGCGATGAATAGGCAGCTGGCAGCAAGGAGCTGGAGCAGATATGTGCGGATACTATGAACCTTCATGTAGGAATTCATTAGGTAAACAGCAAGGTAGAGGGTCTCCTCCTGCAGGCCCAGATATTCCTGCTCAAAAACAATGAGAAATGAGCCAGAGAGGTTTGGCGAGCATTACAGAGAAATAATTCTGAAACTCCTTTATAACAAGTTGGGTGTTTAAACTTTGAGAGGAGCCACTAAGTACTCTGTGCTATTCTCTCAGACAGTGGCTCCTCGTTTGCTTCCACACCCCTCACACATCACATACAGCTCTGCCTTCATTTACATAATCATGAGGCACAGAGAGGTTACTGCCTAACACAAGATACACTCAACTCCTGAAATCCTCTTTGCTGCGGTGAACCGGATTGGCTACAGTTTCTCTATCCTGATCTAGTTCAACTGGGGAACAAAAGATGAAAAGCACAAAAATATGCTTAGATCTTAGTCAAAAGCACCTTAACTCGGTCAAAGATACTCCGGCATTTGCCGGACATCAGCGAGTTGCCAGCAGAGAATAATGCTATTTTTGTACTTGTTAAATCCTTTTCACTGATACAGTACCGAGACAAGAGCTTAAGCACATTAAATTTACCTGCACAGATTAAAATATCCTCTGCCTCTAGCCCTCTATACCCTGACTGACTACGGCAATGGCGGAACTAGCGAATGATGGCCCCAGGTGCAAAGATATACTATGAATGTCCTCCACAAAACAGAAGAAAACCGAATTGTCCTACCACACCTGCTGCTGTTTGAAATGAACAAAATAATTTTTTGGTTCTGTATTACACATCATGGTTCTAGGTGATGAGATGGAGTCAAAGTCAACATTTACAATGTTGATGGTTATGTCAACATTGAACATGTCGCCATCTGTAGAATGTTGACAGGTTTACAATGTTGATATGGGAAATGTCGAAATTTTGCAGGGACCAGAGAGTTAGGCTACAGCAGCAGAAGTTTAGGGTTCGGCTCTAAGAGGGGAGGTTAGGATTAGGTACTATAAGGAGGGTTAGGGATACTCACCACCCAGAAGCGCCGCAGGATGAACTGAAAGTCCACATCAGCTGACCACTGGACCCGGAACACACCACTGGAGCTGCCGTACCTGGTAAGCCACCACTGGATCACCAGGAACATTTTGTTGGCAGTCTAATCATGTTGATATTTCATCAGTGTCGACATAATAAATGTCAACAAAATATACTACACCCCTAGCAGGGATGTGTAGGCAAGGGCATATTTATAATGGGTGCAGGGGTGTGCGGTGCACATGGACCCCTGGGTCCAGAGGCATCCTGAACCAAACACCTTGCACCCATATTTTTCTTACCTCTTCAGAGTCCCACGTCGGCGCCAGCGCTGTAAAACGTCTGGAAAATGGCCGCCACGGCCATTTTCCCGTCGTTTTGCGCATGCGCAGTGCAGGGAAAATGGCCACTGCGGTCATTTTCCCTGTGACCTGCGCATGCGCTACAGACTCTGGGCACACTCTAGTCCCCGAAGTCTATTAGTGCGGCGCTGGCAGAGCTGTGCTCAGTGCACTGCCGGCCGCCGGAATGAGAAGAGGGGGCACGTAACAGAGAGTGCACATGGGCCCCATCCTTTCTAGAAACGCCCCTGTCATACACCTGAGATTTTATATAAAAATGATTAGAATAATAATACAAAGAAGATATTTATAACTTGTAAACATCTTTATTTATTGTAATCATTTTAATAGTTAACACTCACCAGCTTTGTGAAGCTCCCTGGGACTGCAGGGAGATGAGAGAAGAGGCAGCAACAGCTCAGCCTTACTTCTGTATAGTCAGACACTGCTTGCAGAGCTGGGGGTGGGGCCACACGACGTGCAATAAGCTGCACAGAAGGAGAGCTAATAGAGGCATGCCTCAGGTTAGGGGGGGCGTGCCTTGAGCACTGATGGACACCATGGATGTGTCATGTGACCAGGAAGTGCACTGCAGTGTTTAGAGATCAGAACTCAGTCAGCAGCAGCAAGAGAAGACAGTGATGCAGGTAGGAGAAATTTTCCTGGGCAGCATAGAGAACTTAGGGGTAAATTTACTAAAGTGTGGGTTTTTAGAAGTGGAGTTAATGCCCATAGCAACAATCAGATTATACTTATTTTTCTACCACCTTCTACAAGATAATAGCTAGAATCTGATTGGTTTGCTAGGGGCAATAACTCCAGTCCCAGTGGGGGGACTCCAGCCATGCAGTCCCAGTGGGGGGACTCCAGCCTGCGAGTTCATGAGAGGGTGCTGTGACTCCAGTCTGCTGCTGTGCCCGATTCACCTCACAGCTGCGAGGAGGAGAGTGGCTCCATGTTGGCCGGCAGTCTGGGTACCATCAACCGTTGGTGGCTAACCATTGATGGCTAGCCCCCACCTGACCCACCCCATTTGAAAATGGGAACCCTGTCCTCACTTTTCCTATGCAGGTCCCGTTGGCAACAGGTGAGGAAAAATAAAATAAAATGAAAGTAAAAGCGATGAAAAATGTAAAGGGCCCAAGCTTCATTGTACCCCTCGTCCTCCTTGGGATGACAGAGAAAAAAAATTGTTCTGCTGAATTCCACACCCGCTGAAGCTGGACCTATGCAGAATGTGACATGCAACCCCCACCAAAAGAATTGCCTTGGGCTGCAGGCAACATCACATGCGTGCACCTGACACACATTCTACAGCGTTTGACGTTAAAGTGGTTATTCCAGAACTCTGTATTCTATCACCAAGGTTTTCCTGCTTCAAGCTTATGTTTCTAATAGTTCCTCTAAACATTCTTCACTTTTTACACTCCAGCCAGTGTTTCTTTACCTCAGTCTTAAAGTTTTCACAACAGATCATGGTTAAGTATTTCTGTCTATGGAAACAAGCGAGATAATTACTGATCCAGCTAAATAGATTAACTTGGCTGCGCATGGTTAAAGAAATCCACACAACATGACCTGTTGGTGGCACTTGAGGACTGGAATTGAGAACCCCTGCACCAGACTCAAGGGCTAGCTGGCAACTTTTAGCCTGGGGGGCAAATGCATGCAGGTGGCCCTGGCAGAGGGGTAGCGTGTAGCCAGGGTGCCCGAAGAACATGCGTGCTATGGCGCCCCCCCCCTCAAGTGTTCCAGGGAGGAGGCGAGTCCATATGGGATTAATGTAAAGTAAAAATAAAGATTAGGAACAGCCCCGTCATGGTGCCCATATGCAGTGCCCCAGGAGAGGATCCCCTTATGCAGGCCTCCAGTAGTGCCCCCAGTAGTGATCCCCCTATGCAGTGCCCCCAGTAGTGGTCCCCCCTGTGCAGTGTCCCTTGTGCCCCCAGTAGTAAGCCCCTTATATAGTGCCCCCATTAGTGGTACCCCTATGCAGTGCTCCTTATATAGTGCCCCCAGGAGCAGTCCACACCCCATGCAGTGCCCCAATAGTGGTAAACCCTTATGCGTGCCCCTTAAATAGTGGCCCCAGTTGTAGTCTCCCCCCTATGCAGTACCCCCAGTATTGCCCTTTTTATAGAGCCCCCAGCAGTGGTCCCTCGATGCAGTGCCCCCAGTGGTAGTCCCCTCCCCCCTATGTAGTGCCCCTAGTAGTAGTCCCCTCCCCCCTATGCAGTGCCCCTAGTAGTTGTCCCCTCCACTTGTAGTGCCCCTAGTAGTAGTAGTCCCCCCTTGTAATAGTAGTCCCCCCTTGTAGTGCCCCCAGTAGTAGTCCCCCCAGTTGTAGTCCCCCCAGTTGTAGTCCCCCCCCCTTGAAGTGCCTCCAGTTATAATCCCCAGTAGTGGTCCCCCCTTGTAGTGCCCCCAGTAGTGATCTCCCTCTTGTAGTGCCCCCAGTAGTAGTCCCTTCCTCTTGTAGTGCCCCCAGTCCAATAGTGGTTCCCCCTTTGTAGTGCCACCAGTAGTCCCCCCCTTGTAGTGCCCCCAGTATTAGTCCCCCCCTTGTAGTGCCCCCAGTAGTAGTAGTCCCCCCCTTGTATTGCCCCCATTAGTAGTAGTCTCCCCCTTGCAGTGCCTCCAGTAGTGGTTCCCCCTTGTGGTGCCCCCAGTAGTGGTCTCCCCCTTGTAGTGCCAGCCTCCCCCCCAGTAGACACACGTAGTAAAAAAAACAACCACTTACCTGAATCCCCGCTCCCGCCATCCGCTCCTCCGTCTGTCCTTCCCGGGCATTATGGGAGAGACGTCATATGATGTCATGACGCCTCTCCCATTGCCCACTGCGGGAAGATGGAGCAGCTCCTGCAGTGGGCGCAGCAGCTAATGAGAGTCTGACAGACTCTCATTGGCTGCTGATCAAAACAAACACACAGCTGCCGGAGCCAGCGGCTGTGTGTTTGTCACTTGTGTAGCGCTGACTGAACTCCGTCCGGTCAGCGCTACACACGTGGTGCAGTCTGTGCCACAGTGACACAGTCTGCACCGCGGCCCGTGGCCCGCATGACGCTGCGGCCCGGGGGGCACCTGGCACCCTGCCCCCCGGTCCAGCCCGCCACTGACCAGACCATTAGGACAGACTGAAGGTAAGCCTGGTCAGTCAGAATAAGAACAGATTCCAACAAGAAATAGGGAATGGTCCCGATAGGATACGCACGTGAACTTGGACTAACCAATCCACCAGCATGGTCCTCATTTCTGTGGTCACAGACTTCGGAATGTCACCTGCCCGAAACACATACTTGCACTGGTTCTTCTATGGGGTTTAGACAGAAGACTGTTAGAAGAGATGGAGACATTTTCATCTGGCCTCTCGGGGTGTTTTTCTCACCATCATACAACTGAAGATATCAATGACATATTCTTGCTCAACATGCATGTCCAACTCCAGGATGGACTGAGCTAGGTCCTCCTCCCAGGATCCACATATGGAGGGTCCCGAAGAAGAGACAGCCACTTGAATCCGATTATCTGTGACCTCTGGAACTGCTGAGAGATATACAGTACATCCATTTATGTTTCTTGAAATAGTACACATAAAGGTCAATGTATGTAAATCCAGTCTGTGTCTATTATATATAGATGCCCAGTGCTATCTGATCCTGTCCTGATAATAATGACCAGTCAGAAGATCTCTCTTTATTAGATACAGAGACCCAGTGCTGTCTGATCCTGTCCTGATAATAATGACCAGTCAGGAGATCTCTCTATATTAGATACAGAGACCCAGCACTGTCTGATCCTGATAATAATGACCAGTCAGAAGATCTCTCTATATTAGATACAGAGACCCAGCGCTGTGTGATCCTGTCCTGATAATAATGTGCAGTCAGGAGATCTCTCTATATTAGATACAGAGACCCAGCACTGTCTGATCCTGTCCTGATGATAATGTCCTGTACAGAGGTCTTTGCATAACCCAAAAATCTGTGCTCACCTTTTCTCGATATGGAGTTTATCACTGCAGCCACAACTTTGTCAGTCACAGAGGTTTTGGAGCATAGAAAGAGACTTTTCTTCTGTTGGAGAACAGAACATACATACATACATACATAGTAATAGGTTAGGTTTGACATTTTTAATCCTTTACATGGGGTTTATTTCCTCCCAGCAATCCAAAGGATGACATCCCAACTTCATATAAATAATATTTTATATATTTAAGTACATTAATAAGAAACAACTTCTATTTACAAAGCATCACCGAGTAATAATTACACTCATTCTTCTGTGCCTCAGTCATGTTTGTAGTGACTTCCAAGGGCTCTATTTACTACAATCCGCATTTTGAATGCAGATTGTAGTGTGATACTACCGACTGAATTTGCATTGTGAATTCAGGCAATATCATAGGGATTTACTAAAAATCCCTTGCAGGGACAGAGATTGCGATAAAGCTCCCCTCCGCAGCCTTATCATGGTATTTTCGCAAAAAATACAGTGACAAGTGCCTGAGCATCCGTCGATGGGCCGCCACTAAGCCCCACCCCTGCCACTAAGCCCCACCCCTGATTGCAACCCCCCTCCTTTAATTACGCTTACCTCCGTTGTTCGGTGCTCCAGTGATGTCCTCCGTGGCTCCGGTCAGCTGACATCCCATCCTGCACCGGGACCCGGTCAGGTGACGACCAGCCCCAGTGCAGGATGGGAGACCAGCTGACCAGAGGGAGGACATCACTGGAGCACCGATCTTCGGTCCTTGGACTTAGGTAAGTTTTTTTTTTTTTTTTTACTCATTTTTTTTTTTCTTTTTTCTTGCAGTGTATCAGCGTGTGGTCTGTTTAAACCACATAGCTGATCACTGGGGCCGGCTTCAGGCTCTGCTTTGCCTTTTAGAGCAGAGTAGGAGTCCGGTAACCGGGGAGACCCTGGATAACGCCACCTCCAGCTGGCGTTATTATCACATGGCCTCCCCCGGTATTTTTTCACAATTTATTTTTAGTAACTTTGGCCAGATCACATTTCCCATTACAATTATGGGAAATGCGATCTGCTTACTAAAAATAAGTGATAACTAGGGCTTGGAGTAGAATTTTACGAATTCTACTCCAATTGCCCTGTAGAAACTTTAGGTGATACTAAAATAATGTGAGAAGGGTTTTCACGCCGGCTGACCAGATGTCCTTACATCTCGTTGGTACCGCTTCCTGCGAAGCAGGAAGTTCTCCCGATCCGTGCTGCTATAATACATCTCCCTCAATGTGTTTTATGCTGATAATTGCATCAACCATAACACTGATAACTGTGTGCTCTCAGAAGTAGGTGCAGCTTCATGACATTTTTCGGATATTGGCCAATGGATCGGGTGACGCAGCCATCCTTAATTAGAAACCCTGGTATAGTCCCTTCTTTCCCTTAGACTGTTAGGACCTTTGATGATTCTGTCCTCATGCTGACAGCTTACTTGCACATCTAAGGTATAGGACTTTGCAATTGTTTCTTAACTCAATTTTTCCACCATCCAATATGACACCAATAAATGGCAATCCAAGGCATCTTCAGATTTGTGGATCACTGACATTTGGGGAGTAATAACAGAGTTGTGTTTTCCAATGGCTTACCTTCAAAACAAACATATAATTCCCAGTCAGACAGTCTGAGATCTACCATAACAGTACTTATCTTACATGTCATCCCTGTAGAATTTGTCGTCTGTTTGAATTGGGAATTTAATTGGAAAGCCGACAGCTTGCATGCTTGACATCATTGGAAGAGACAGCCACACTGCCTTCCAGGCTCAAATTCCCAAGTAAATCACAGCCACACAGGTGCAAAGTTAATTCAAACACAATGGGAAAGGCAGTGTCAAGTTTCATTCAGTCAAGTGCGTTTTATATCCGAAGTTTAAAAGAATAAAAAAAAACAAAAAAAAAAACACTTTACGTTGTACTACAGACATTTTGTAATGTAATCTGGTGATTCTCCACATTGGAAAAACAGGCTATCCGCAGCATTAGTCTTACATTAATCAAGTAGTAACTGCCATAATCAAAACTTTATATCAATAAAGAATAAGTAATCACGTAAATAGGTTTCTAGCTTTAATTCTCGACAATTTAACAATTTTGGATCGGGATGGTGCAACAAGTGAAATGGTCTATAGCAGTGTTGGGCAACAAACGACCCCCCCAAGCCTTCACCTTTTTGCTCCCCCATCTCCTTCCTGCCCCTGACTTCTATAAATAATTTTTTTTCTTTTAAATAGTATATATTTAACCGGAATTATTTCTTTCTCATATTAAAACAAGAACTTTTCATACGTAGAAAAACAATAAGCAGGTGCTGGATGCAGAGACAGTACGCAAAAGGGGAAAAAATTAGGCAATACAGGGCCTGATTTATTACGGATCAATATTGCGATCGCAGCTGTGAAAATATACCAATGTTTGCAACTGCTCAGCCAGCATAGAGACGCCTAGTACCGCTTTCTCACATCCGTAAGACCTCGCAGTCCTGCGCATACATCGGTAACATCGGACCCTCACGCAGAATGACAGCAAGTCTGATCTGTCTCAGAAATTGCAAGTCTTGCCGCTCGCGGCGAGTATGCAAGCTGCGAATGCCGTGGCTAATTTATGCACGCCCAGGAAACGGCATTCAGACAGACAGGCACGCCTGCGTTTCTCCCACCACTCCCTCGTCACCACCCCCCAAATGCTGACGTCCCAACACTCACTCTGCAGTGGCTTTGTATCTGCATATGTGATCGCACTGCGATCGCAATACTGGCCTGCGCACCCCATCGGCCAACCTGTGTATGCTGTTGCAATTGCGATCGTGATGAATCAGGTTCATAGTCCTGAAATTTTGGATTAGGCCTGGAAGTTATCCCAGACCTGAGGGCAAAGAAGGGGGCTAGTGGTGTGGCTGGAGTCTTAATGGGCTCACTATTCAGCAAGTGAATGGGACTGTCGTGCGCCCCAATAAGTGCATCTTCAGGGGTTTCATTGTCCATGATTATGGGTTTTATGACATCTTCAGTCGGTGTCAGGGGAGGTGAAGGTATTGGCATGTTGCGCTCATACAAAGCACCATCAGATTGCACCACATACTGTAGCTGTTGGGCCTGTTGAAATACTTGTCCAGGGGACAAGTGTCTTAATCCATAGGATGTTTTTTTATTACATGTGGCTCAGAGCTGCAACCTGGAGTTCTGCAATGCATCTTGTACGTTATTCTCAACTCGTGGTCTACAATTGGACTTTGTGGTGGGCATTACAGTGGGGCGTGCGCCTGAACCAGTGGTGTAACTGGGTTGGGGGGTGGTTCGAGCGTTGCACGTGCCCTGGGCACTATGTCGGCCCCAGCGCATGAGCAGGGGGGCGCTGTCCAGGCAGGGCCGCCATCAGGGGGTACAGCCGGGAACTATTGTACTGGACCTGGAACCACAGGGGAGCCCACAGCGCTCCAATGATGCCACCTGTGAACTGCTTCTTATCCACATAGATATCTGCCTATGGAGCAGTTTGTTTTCAAGAATATCGGTGTGCTGCGATTTGCTCTTGTGTGCACTGAGGTTAATGGATAAGATCAAGTGATTGGGTGCATTACCTACTCAATGCTCGACTGGGCATTCGGCGGAGGTCAGAAGTACCTGGGTATCAGGAGAAGCACCACGGGATGATGTAACAGACAGACGGCTTGCTGAACAGTGGGCTTCAACCAGGACCATGGTGAGTGAAACAGTCTCACGTAATGGTTAGGTCTAAAGTAAACTGCTGGGGCAATAAAAGGGTGTGTGCGCGGTCGTGCCATGTACTGGGGGCTCCGTACATAGAGGTAGGGGGGTGGGTAAACTGAGGGCTTGTGATGGCCTTCTCCGTCTCTTGGGGCCTATTCATCAACACTAAAATAACGTTTTTAAAGGACATTTTCCTCAATTACCGTTATTTTAGCATTCATGAAGATACTTAACACAGGAGATACTGTATCACTGATATCTCCTGGTTAAGTCCCCCTGCGTATATTTCCACACTCCCCATACTAATGTATGGAAATTAGGCTATTCATCGAATTCCGAAAATTATGTATTTCCTTAATTTGATAGTGTTACCATACGCCACTGTGAGGTGGAATTTAATAGGTAACACTTACCTGCTTCGAGCTGGACATGTCCCCCGGCGTCTTCCTCCATCACTCTGGACTCTCCTCTAGCTATGCTGTCATGTGTTCTCCCCAGCAGAACACAAAGTTTAGAAAAAAAATAAAAATTTTTTTTTTTCTAAACTACTGAGTTCTGCTGGGGAGAACACATGACAGCATAGCAGACGGAGCAGTTGAGCTTATTTCCCCTTCGCACTAGGGACCTGGGAGTGACGTGAGTGAGGGCTTAAACAAGTTTGTTGTGCGCTCGCCATGCTTCAGGCACGGTGGCGCGCTACGCTCGCCACATGGTTATATTCCCCCTCTATGCCCCCTTGGGTGGCAGGGAATGACGCTGGACAGTGGCTGATGATGTCAAGGTCCTCTCCGTTGTCGAAGCTGGATAATTGGCTGAGACAAGATCAGTTTAAAATTGGATCGCAGCGACGCCATCTTGCGACGGGCCACAAGACGCCATCTTGGCAAAGAGGTCGCAAGACGTCATTTTGTGAATGGCCGCCCAAGCGTCATTTTAGATAAACTCACACTTTAGTACATGTGGCGATATTACTATTAGCACCATGCGATTGCATCTTTCACCATTTCTCATACACACATTAATACGCACAATTGTGCTGTTAACTAGTCGCATATTAGCGAATGCATAAGATCCTGTATGAAAACGCTGAATATTAGCTTCATGCACACGCATCTGCCCCAAGTTAACTAGCGTCTTTACATCAAACCCCACATACTCATACATTACATATTCACATACAAGGTTCCATAAGCTCTAAAGGTATAAGATTCAAGTATGCACATTTATTGTAATTGCTAGGAAATAAAGATTATTTCATAACTAAGGTTAAGCCATGTTTGGTATTGTACTGATGCGTACTCTCTCAACAGTATTCCGGTAATATCGATGGAGAGATCGCAACATGCATTCTCAACTTATGGACCGCAGAGACTTCAAGCAACAAAATGTACATTATATGAACAACTGTTAGGATTTGCATGAGGCGGGAAACCAGAGACCACCAGTTGTTAGAGGCTGGACTGTCTCTATTTGAACCAAACTGTTAGATGCCTTGTAACATATGCCCTCTCCTTTAGGACCAATGGTATTAGCAACAAACTTCTCTATTGTGTTGTTTATTTCTGGGGGGTATAAATATGTGTGCTCTGACTCTGGGTGCCGGATCTTCGTGCTGAATGCTGATTGATGAGGGGTTTCTTGCTGATGCCTACATCTGGACATAAAGATTGTCATACGGTTGTGTGGTAGTCGCATTATTGTGTATGCAACTGGTCGCACAATAGCGTATACGTACTTCCGGTTGTGCTGCCACATGTTTAAACAAAGCCATTGAGTTTACATTATCAATTGTTGCCAATAATTGGGTTAACGTGTAGAGTGTGTGATTGTGAGTATTTGTTTAGGGTGTAACACGGGACCTAAAGGTTAAGGATATTGTATGACCCTTAAGTACTAGGCGCAGGAGCTGGCCTAGTAGCTCGGTAAGTAGCTTACCGTTCTATACACATCAGCAGGTGTACATGTTGTCTTTGTTGTAGGGACCGGCTCTCAGTGTGATTGCAGTGTTCAATAATTAGGTTGGGTTATTTGAGCATTGTAGTTGAGCCACACTAGGAAACTTGTGATTGTGAGCTGAGAGATAATAGGTGAGCGGGGGCATCTAGAAATTTCTTCCGTAGGTGAGCGGGGGCATCTAGAAATTTCTTCCGTAGGTGAGCGGGGGCATCTAGAAATTTCTTCCGTAGGTGAGCGGGGGCATCTAGAAATTTCTTCCGTAGGTGAGCGGGGGCATCTAGAAATTTCTTCCGTAGGTAAGTGAGAGTATTTAGACTGTCTTTCACCAATTTAAATCTTTATTGAAAAACTTAGGGTTCTCCCAGGATGAGGGCCAAGCAAATGGTAGAGATGTTAAATGATTTGCTGCTGTTGGAAGCGCCACTTGGGTCGGCGCGGCATATTATGCATATTAGGTACGGTGCCTATGCAACCAGGTATTGTGATTTATGGTTTAATATGATGAGGAAGAGTGTTAAACCGTTTCCTAGAATTGGTAGTTTTGATAAAGATGTATCGAATAATGTCTGAGACCACATCAGTCTAATGCGCTCTCGAGGTAAAAAGGTAAAATATTATGAATGTTTAAAGTTGTGGCAGTATGAAGGGGATGCGTGGCTTAAAAATGCACAAGCGACGCAAACTAGTGTTGTGAGCACATTGCCAGAGAATGCATCCGCGACGCTAAATTGCAATACAAGCGAGCCGCAAAATGGCGCGCACGTGCAGCAAAGTTGCGTTGTAGAAGGTATTGCCAGCAGTTCACCCACACCACCTCCACCTTATGTGGATGGAGGTGCAAGTACAGTTATCAAAAATACCCATAAAATGTAACAAGCAATTTGTACCCTCCCTTAAGCAACCATAAAGAAAATGTTCATGATGTGGATGATGAGCCTATTGTAATGTCTGCCATTTCCCATGCTGTACAGATGATAGATGCTGCACCACAACAATCACGAGTTGTGCCGTCATCTGCATCAGTAACAGTAAGGGAAGTGCTAGCCCACTCAGCACCCGTAGAGGAAGTTGTTAATACCATACGTAGCAGTAACAGACTAAACCCCCAGCCAGGTAACAAGGTCAAAGGTAGCAGCGCTGCCGGTCTGCATCCCATTCGGACTATAACTGTTCCGAATGGAAATGCAGATGCGAACGGTGTAGTGCCCACAAGGGAAGTGGTAATGCATTGTCCTTGGACAAGAGCAGAACTAAATTCCATCATAAAAGATTTCCCCGATCCCAAAAAGGAGCTAGCCAAATGATAAATATTTTTGAGGAATTTGGGTAGTTCTCATGAGCCAACTAATACAGATTGGCGTGTGGTGTTAAGGGCCTGTCTACCACACAATACCGACGTGACAAAATTTATCACGGATTGTGTATTGGATGGTGACGTTCCCTTAACAGACCAAGTAAACCAAGATAATATTTCCCGCATCATAACTCAATTGGGTATATATTTTCCAGTAGTAGTTAACTGGAACAAAATTTTCACCATAAAGTAAAAGGAGAATGAATCTGCAGAAGATTATTGCGACCGGGCTCTGCAGACTATCACCCAGTACACTGGGTTAGAGGATATTAAAGATAGCACTCACCACAGGGGAATGATTGTCACCATACTCATGGATGGCCTTAAAAAAGATTTAAAGACCCGGGTTCAGACCTCACAGCCTGGCTGGAGGGGAGTCACAATAGATACCCTCATAGAATCTGCCATAGAACATGATAAAAACATCTCAAAGAAGAGAGAGACCCAGAGCAAAAAACTAATGGCTGTCAGTATCCAAGCTCTGGAAGGAATGACTGTAACATCACAGCCAGTAGACACACCTGCACCTATACACACACTTGCACCTGAACAGTTACATGTCCTCACCAACCCCACACCACAGCAAACACATCCTTACCCCACATATACACAACCACAGGTCCCATGCTACCCACAAACTTCATACCTCCCACCATACCCTTATCCTCCATATTCCTACCCATACCCACCATCTTTCCCTCTTGCTCAACTCCCACAACAATCCTTTCATCCACCCCATTCAAAAAGATGTTTTAACTGTCACCAAGTGGGACACATAAGTAAGTACTGCAAAGTGAAGAACACCACACAGGAACACAGGTTTCCTATGGGTTCATAGACAACCCCAGTATCTTCTCCCGGGCCTTATATGACGGTTTACAATCTTTTCAACCTGCCAATGGATCTGTTCTAATGTAAAATGTGGTCGATTTATTGTTGTATTTAGGTCATGTTTAAATGATATTAAACTGTTGTGCTTTATCTCTCACACACAGGACACAAGGTTGCTAAGGATAAACGGCAGCCATGCCAGGCTAAGGTCAACTACTCTGAATACTATCCAACCCAGGGGCCCAAGCATTATTTAGAGCAGTAGCTATTAATAAAAAGATTTAATTGCAGGAACCTGTATGCAGATACTATATCCCTAGAATTATTAAAAGTGATAGGGGGACTCATTTTTCAGGTGACGTTTCCCAGAACATGTGTAAGGTGATGGGTAATAAAACCAAGATCATTCCAGACTGTCATTTCTTTTATCTGTCCCCCCTTTGAGATACTGTTTAAACAGGCAGCCTCATGTGAAAAAAAAAAATGGTAATGAGGTTATTGTGCAGGGTCCCACGAAGATGAATAAGAATAACAGAAATTGAAAGTGTTATTAACTAACATGTCTAATGCAAACTGTCATGATGTCAAACCCGGGGAATTTGTTATGATCCGAATTTTTTTAGCTCAGATTGTTTGGCTGATCGGTGGAAAGGTCCGTATCTGATGATTGTTGACAAAGTACCACATCCACAAAGGGTGGCCGGGGAAGATACGTGGGTCCATTCCACTCACTATAGGGAGGTTAACCAACCGGTGGAGATACAAGGCGGAGACGAGGCCGATAACGTGGACCTGTCAATTGCGAGCTTGTGCCGGAAGGATTAAAAAGGTGACGGTGAGATACCTGAGCTAAAGATATGTGTAGATCAGTGCTTCCAGCAATGGAGCGGTCTGCTGTGGTCATCCTAGTTCTTTCTTCCAGAGTTTCTGTCGTGATGATCTGTTTGGGGATACCCAGTTTCTGTGCTGGAGGACCGGTAGAGGAGATGAGAGTTGATGGCAGTGCTGATGGAGTGGAGTCAGAAGGAGTGCAATGCCAATCAGGGGAGTGTCTGACCAATCTTAGGACTGTTATTGTTAAGAGAGCTGTTATCCCAGATACTCGGGGACGGTGTGGAGGTTTATCGTCTGAAGATTCCTGTATTTGTGAGCTTTGTGGGTCCCTAGTTGATGAGATTTGTATCCAACGGTGCCAGCCTAGATATAACCCGTACTGGGGTGGGTATCCTTTAGAGGGTGGTAGGCAAAGTGTTAAATCAAACTGATTGCTGGGTGTGTTCACATGTGCCACAGAGACAGCATAATGTAAGGTTGGTGCCATTTCCGCTGAATATCACGGAAATTTTAGAATTACAGAAAGGGAAGACATTGGGTGGAAAATTCCTCTCATCCAAACCACCTCATTTCAAACTATCAATTCCAAGTAGATAGATCACTTTTGTGTTTAAACATTACCAACCCCAATAAACCCGGGAGTTGGGAAGTGATGGGGAATAATCAGACGATGACCTTCTCACAAAGAGCTGATAATGAGTCCATAAACCATGATCTGTTACGCTCAATTAAATGTAGTGGGAAACATTTTAGGTATCGGTATACATTGAGTTCCACCAAAGAAATTATTGGTAAGGTGCCAGATGGTTATTGTGCTAAAATAATACAGCCAGAAACTTGCATGTACCAGATGGAAGACCCAGAAATAGAATTGTTTGCAAGGGAAATGTGCTTAATGATAATGATGCATACCATTCCTTATGTTCTCCCTGATAATGTATATTTTATATGTGGAAGAAAAGCATATAAGTGGCTCTCCCCGAGTTCCAAAGGTTTGTGTTACCTGGGAAGAGTAGTCCCAGAAGTTATAACCCTCACACATGTTGAAATGCTTGGGATACATAAAAACACACCATCACCATATCTTCACATGCAATATGAACACAGAGGCAAACGAAATATGATACCTGGTGACATGCACAAAGCCACTCAGTTAATTAGTGAGACAACTGTCTTTCAAGTGTTAGTCACACTGGATCCCACCAGGATCGCTAGGGGTACATTAAATTTTAGATATATTCAGGAACTTGCTAAATTGATAGATAATATCACCGAGATGTACGATGACACATTCAGGTATACAGGGAGAGAATTGCAAGCATACAAGAAAGAACTGGTGCAAAACAGGCTGGTGTTGAATTATTTAACTGCTGTTACTGGAGGGTATTGCGTAATGTTGGCCACTCAATTTGGAGTAAAATGTTGCACCTATGTCACCAATGATACCAGCGACCCTAAGGAAGCGATAGACCGGAAGATGGATGAAATTCTGCAGCTAAAATGGGAATTTCGTAAGAACCATAATGCTTCAGTGGCTGAAGTAGAGGAGAAGATAGAAGGATGGGTTTCATGGCTGAACCCAGTGAAATGGTTCTCAGGTCTAGGGAATGGGTCCAGGAAGTGATCGCCAGCATCGGCAAATTCTTAAACCTTACTGATTGTCATCATAATAATTGGCATATGTGTCCGGTGTGTTCCTATTGTGTTGAAGTGTGGAAAATGTAAAAATAGAGTAAAATGAAAGAACAAAATCATGATGATGGTCAGTATGAATACCGAAGTAAATACAGAACTGCATTACAACCCTGAACTAGGAAACACCATCATTTAATTTAATATATTTAGACCTGCATAGAATGTATTATTGAAATGTTATTTTTAAAACACCTCAGATAATGTAAAGTCTCAAATTCCCTTTCAAGTCTGCCTTTATAGGACTGGTGTATCCCCACACCTTTCCCATGATCTTCCAAGATCTGCGGTGTGCGTATAATAGTAGTTTTATGTCCCCATTCAGAGACACAATATTGATGGATTAAGAACCACCTTGTGCCATCCCATAAAAACACTAAATAGTATATAAATGTAAGCCTAAATTATATTTTAAAATCAGATTGTGATAGCATGATGTTCGCTATCAAAGGGTGGACTGTCGAAGCTGGATAATTGGCAGAGACAAGATCAGTTTAAAATTGGATCGCGGCGACGCCATCTTGCGACTGGCCGCAAGACGCCATCTTCGAAATGAGATCGCAAGATGCAATTTTGTGAATGGCCGCCCAAGCGCCATTTTAGATAAACTCACTTTAGTACATGTGGCGATATTACTATTAGCATCATGCGATTGCATCTTTCACCATTTCTCATACACACATTAATACGCACAATTGTGCTGTTAACTAGTCGCATATTAGCGAATGCATAAGATCCTGTATGAAAACGCTGAATATTAGCTTCATGCACACGCATCTGCCCCAAGTTAACTAGCGTCTTTACATCAAACCCCACATACTCACACATTACATATTCACATACAAGGTTCCATAAGCTTTAAGGTATAAGATTCAAGTATGCACATTTATTGTAATTGCTAGGAAATAAAGATTATTTCATAACTACGGTTAAGCCATGTTTGGTATTGTAATGATGCGTACTCTCTCAACAGTATTCCGGTAATATCGAAGGAGAGATCGCAACATGCATTTTCAACTTATGGACCGCAGAGACTTCAAGAAATAAAATGTACATTATATGACCAACTGTTAGGATTTGCATGAGGCGGGAAACCAGAGACCACCAGTTGTTAGAGGCTGGACTGTGTCTATTTGAACCAACCTGTTAAATGCCTTGTAACATATGCCCTCTCCTTTAGGACCAATGGTATTAGCAACAAACTTCTATTGTGTTGTTTATTTCTGGGGGGTATAAATATGTGTGCTCTGACCCTGGGTGCCAGGTCTTCGTGCTGAATGCTGATTGACGAGGGGTTTCTTGCTGATGCCTACATCTGGTCCAGAGCGCTGCGTATGTATAGCTGTACTTGGGTCTGTATAATTCCTTTGCGCCAAACTGTACTTATAACTAGCGTGTAACTGACTGTACTTTTACTTGAATAATACTGTGCTTTGGAACCACAGGTTCTAGGTCTGGAGTCTTTATTTACTGTATAACTGCGTACGCAAAACAACGTCATTCTTAGAGGTTTATAGGCAGGATATCAGAAGGTATAAGCAGGGGTGTATAGAGGTTCAAAGGCAGTATCGTTACAGTGAAGAGGATTTAGACATTTCCCAGACGGAACCAGAGTATGCTGCGCTGGCAGGCAAGTCGGGGACACACAAAATTACCGCAGCTGTAAGTAGTGCTGCGCATGCGCTGGGTTAACGAATGTAACAGTGCATGCGCAGCACAAATTACAGCTGTGGTATATTAGTGTAGATAGAGATAACTATTTCCTGAAAAGCTGTCATCGCAAAAATGACAGTTTTTCGAAATCGACAGTTATGAAGAGGAGGAATGATGAATTTCTACGGTAATTAGGTAGAACTCCATGCGAGTCCTAAACCTAATTCCCTCCAGAGAAAGTTTAGGTATGATGAATAGGCCCCTAAGAAACTAATTTAGTCCATTAGGGGGGGCGGGGGAGGGGTTTGAGGGTACGCAGAAACCTCTCCTGCGTGCGCATATGCGTCTGGGAGCACATACTGTGGGAGATAAAGCCTTGTCTCTCTAGTCCAAACGCATATGGTATATGAGTGGGAGTTTCCCAACAGTATTACAAATGAGAAGCAAAGTCTTAACTCTAGAACATCCTGTTGAATTATAAGCACATCAGCCTTAAAGTTATTAACCCCAGTTTTTTGCTGTGCAGCAAACCTAGGAGTGGTTTGACATTACTGTCCACTATATGAAGCTGCAGCAGGACATTTGTGGATTGCAGTGTTGCCACGCCCATGGTGCTTACCTGGCCACCGTAAGCAATAAGATTCACAGTGTGAGAGCAGTCAATAGAGGTTTTGGCCCGTGCATGGGAGGAGTTCATGTGACATGACGTTACCATCAAAATAAAAATTGACGCCAAGTGTATCATTTGTCTCCTTATCTATTATGGTGGTAAATATGTCACCCTTTTCGGCCCTGAGGTCGATGCTTTCACGTTGGAGATCGGTGTCTGGGGTGTTTTCCAGCAGAGCATCTGCAACATGAACTCAGTGCGATGTGCTGCTGGAACATTCAGTGCAAAGTTATCGGTCATTAGCTTTAGGCTTGGACCGGCACCAGCGAGCAAATTTTCTCATTTGCCACAAACATTGTAGCGTTTATTGAAAGCAGGACATTTGTGGCGTTCATGGGATTGGCGTCCACTGCAATTCACACAACGTGTTGTTGCACATGTTGCTGGAGGTCTTATACATCAGACTCTTAACTCTCTTGCACTTTTATTGCAGTGCCCAAAGTTAATCCCTTGTAATAAATATGCACAAGTTCTACCCATACTTCCCTACTTCGTAGATATTCTTTCTGGGAGAAGCCTGGACAGCTGCTCCTGCAGGCTGGTACGGGGGGCGGGGCCAGGATGGTGACGTAATTAGGCCCCGCAAAAGTCTGATTTGCGGGACAGCAAGGAGGGGGCGGGGCTAAATGACGCAAATCGTGCCGTTTATCCCTGCCCCTTCATCGCGGACCTACAAATTCCCCATTAAATCTCCCCATCCTGCCCGCTTCACTTTTAAGCAGGCAGCATGTGGGAGATCTGCCTACACCTCCGGGGGACTACCTGAAAAATCGAGAGCCTTTCGGGAGTGTAGGCATGTATGGTTATATCGTAAGTCCCACACACAGTTCTGTCCCTGATGAGATCACTTGCTAATGCACCATAATCACATTTCTTTGCTAGCAGTTTCAATCTGGCAGCATAGGATTGGATATGCTCAGAGGGGTTCTGCACAGCAGTGTTACAAGCATGTCTGTCCATCATTACACTTTTCACTAGTAATCATATCTCAGACTTTTTTTTTGTTTTTTTGAGTGTGTCTGGATCATCATGAATATACAAAGGTGTCAGCTTTAACAACAGCCTCAGCAGCAGCTAGGTTTAGCAGGGTAAATGTCTGCACCTTTTTTGTTTTGTCCGAGAGTCCGGCACAACAGTATACACACCATTCCTTCTTGCGCCCAATGTTTTACTAGCATCCACATCTGAACCAGACTCTGGGCCTGATTCAGACCCTCTCACTAGATGCGGCCACTCTCTCCCTGTGTATGGAAATTCAGCTAATTGACGTCAAGGCAGGCGACCGCATGGCAAGGCATAAACACGCCCACTATGTCTTGGCGAGCGATCACTTTGTGTTTATAGGCGCCCACCAGCATGTCTTTAGCCGCCCACTAGCGAACGTCATCTCCAGGAAGTATATACAGCCATCGGTACATCGGGTTCCATCGGATCTGACCGCAGCGCTTGCGGTTGACTGTACTCTACCGCAAGCACTGCTAGCACTTCAGTGTATAATTAAACAAGGTGATGTGTACTATGACGCTGCCTGTTAATTATGCATGCCTCGGAAACGGCGTGGAAACACTCAGGCACGCCTTCGTTCGCAACTCCACTACCCCGTAATACTGCCCTGCCCTGTTACCAGCTATAAACGGCCTCTCCTGTCACTCATTCCACTGGGCTATCTTTGCTGGGCGAGCGAGCGCTTCCCAATCGTGCATGGCGATGCATAAGCATGGGCAAATGCATAACATCGGCCGCGTACGAGTGAGCGGCCGCTTGCAAGAGGCTCTGAATCAGGCCCTCTGTGCTATTCAATCCAACTCCTTTATAGTAAGATTTACAATATATTTTCTGACCATTTTCAAAATGTTGGTAACTATTAAATTGAAATTCAGGAAATCAATGACATATTATAATATGCAACATGTTCATACAAGATAATTTTCTGTATTATTTTATGTTAGTTTTGATTTTGGTTGCTTTTTTATTTTTTGAATCAGTGCACATGGATTGCATTTCTTTCTTACGTAGAGGAACAACTCTATGTAATGGTATATTGCACTGCAAAATTAATGCAATATACCACACACATTTTCAAAGTGCACAGTTATTCTTTTGTTTTTTTTCTATGTAGACACTCATACAGAGGCACTCTGGCTGCCTGACCTCAGGTACTGAGCAGCTGAATCTAGTTCCAATTTTCTTACACAAATCTGAAAAAGAGAAACATTCTGAGACAAAATACAAAATGGCGGCCTCGAGTGTATTTATGTGACAGGAACACTTTTAGTGATGATCAGGGCTGCCATCAGAAATTGTGGGGCCCAGGACCGACAAAATCGGCAGCCTCTTTCCCCCCGCTACCTTATTCCTACGAAAAAAAAAGTGGCCAAAATATATCAAGCCTGCCCTCCACTGTGGTTCCAGCCAGCCGCCCCCTCCACTGTGGGTCCAGCCAGCCGCCCCTACACTGTGGGTCCAGCCAGCCGCCCCCCTCCACTGTGGGTCCAGCCAGCCGCCCCCCTCCACTGTGGGTCCAGCCAGCCGCCCCCCTCCACTGTGGGTCCAGCCAGCCGCCCCCCTCCACTGTGGGTCCAGCCAGCCGCCCCCCTCCACTGTGGGTCCAGCCAGCCGCCCCCCTCCACTGTGGGTCCAGCCAGCTGCCCCCTCCACTGTGGGTCCAGCCAGCCGCCCCCTCCACTGTGGGTCCAGCCAGCCGCCCCTTCCACTGTGGGTCCAGCCAGCCGCCCCCAGGCCCGCTGAGAGCCGCGGCGGGCCCGGGTAATAGGGGGCATGGCCTAATTTGCAGTGCCGGGAGGCTGGCTTTGAGCCCTGCTCAAAGCCAGGGGCGGCGCGATCAGTGTGATCGCTCCCCCCCCACAGACATAGGAGACTGCTGTGGCTGCTGCTCAACAGCCACGAGCAGTCTCCACTGCAGCTCAGCACACCCTATGTGCTGGACTGCTGTAAGGGAGGGGGAGCAGTGCCGGACCTGGGCCCCCGCCGGGCCCCGGTAATCTGTACCCGCTCCCCCCCCTCTCTGCGCCCCTGGCCGCCCTCTCCACTGTGGGTCCAGCCAGCCGCCCCCTCCACTGTGGGTCCAGCCAGCCGCCCCCTTTCACTGTGGGTCCAGCCAGGCTCCCTTTGTGTGTCCAGCCAGGATATCTTCCCGGCTTTGTGTGCCGCACACTGCTGTCTATCTCCTCTGCTGAGTCCAGGGCATTGACACGCATGCGCAGTCGTTGCCGGACGGACCTGGCCTGTTAGAGCCGCGGCAGGTCCTAGTGGCCGCTGGCTCAATCTTATCTACTGGAGCCAGCAACATCAATGCTGCTGCTCTCCGTAACAAAAAAAGAAAAAAAAAAAGTCAGAAACTACAGGTAGGTGGGACTCCAGTCCCAACAGTCCCCCCCTGATGGTGGCCCTGGTGATGATTACTGAGATTTCAGATGAAAAATGGTCAGGTATATTGCTTTGTGAATACTCAATATCTGCAGCTTACAAGCAAAACCTTCTATTTTATTTTCATTATATCATTGTTTCTGTATCTGCATTATATAGGTGCTTCTTTGTCAGATATCCATAATTTAGCCAATAACAGAAATAATAATGTCTCTATACAGGGGCGCTGAGAGGGGCGACTATGTGGGTACAAAGTACCCACGCCTGTCTGTTTTGGTGGTGCAACTTGTAAAGAGTGCCCAGTATACCAAAAGGTGTGGTATGAAAAACTGACATTTAGAATGTTAATAGGGTCAGAATTTTGACATTAGGTCAACGAGCAATATGCTGTCTTTCATTTAACTTGTCGACACCAGAAAGTCAACAGGTTTTTTTTTGCATATTTTAGCCTAACCCTAACACAAAAATGTACTGTTGACCTTTATGTCGACATGTTAAATAAGGGAATTATGAACATGTCAACATTTCAACAATTTTCACAGATTTCTTGTCAATATTCTGACTGTCAACATTTGTCACCGAATCTCATTCCAAATGGAGGTCTGACACCCCCACACATGTGGCCAATACCCTAGTGCCCGGGCCTAATAGATCTCCTGGCCGCCTGGTCTCTATACATGGACTACAAAAAAATATAGGAGCCAAAGTGTCTCAAATACCAAATTACAGTTTACAGGCAACATAAGCAGGAAAAAGACAAATAAATGAACAAAAAAAAATGGTGATCTATAGTCAAACATATAACAAGGTGTTTAGCTTTTTAATGGATGCACGAAAGACTGATGCCATCCTGTATTCTTTTTTTTTTTAGCAGAACTTTCCCGTATCACGATCACTGACCTTCTTGTCTTCTCGCTTGTAAGCGGTCTCTCCCGTCTCACACTCACATAACTTCCTGTCCTCTCTTTTGCAGAGGATTCGGTTGTTGTCTTTGGTCTTGAAAGGCTCTCTTTTTCCGTCCATCTGCAAGGGATGCAACACATGGGCACAGAGAAGGATTTATATCAGGGATTCCTAGAATGAAGGATTTTTTTCTGGAATCGATCAAATACAAACAGGTTTTGTTTATTTGTTTTCGTAAGGAAGGGAGATGCAAAATTTGATTGGACAAATCCCGATTTCTTAGTTATTGTAGTTGAAGTTTCCATTAGCAGAAATTGCAGGTATTTATTTTTTTAACCTATATGGCTTCATTTGAATGGATTAAAGATCGACAGTGTTTAGATAGATACTCAGTAAGTCGACACCAGATGGTTGACCGGTACAAAAGGTCGACACAAATGGTCGACATGTGCGCCACATGTTTTTCCAACATTTTTAGGGTTAGGCACTAGGGGGAGGGTTAGAGTTAGGCACTAGGGTGAGGGTTATGGAGAAAATTAGGCTTAAATTAAAATTTAAAAAAAAAAAAAAAAAAGTGATGATCTATTGCCGGTCTACCATCTGTTGACAATCTATTCAGTGTCTATCTAGACACTGTCAATGTTCTATACACAGCCCATTTCAATATGTAAATCAAAGTTGGATTCATAATTTGGCAAAAGCTTATAAAAAATTGACTAAGTCACAGGTTCTCTAACTCGGTCCTCAGGACCATAAATAGTGCATGTTTTCCTGGTCTCCTCACAGAATCACAAGTAATAATTTGCTCCACCTGTGGATCTTTTAAAATGTGTCAGTGAGTAATGACTACACCTGTGCACCTGCTGGGTGACCTGCGTGCGGTCCTGAGGACCGAGTTTGGGAACCACTGGATTAGGTTCATCCCTAGTTATTATTGCTCAGTGATATTTTTACTAATATTGCACCGATTACCAAATACCTACCCTTTTATTTAGCTACAGAGGCATACCGTAAATGGGGTTTTATTCATCTAAAGCAGTGGTTCCCAAACTCGGTCCTCTAACCGTCCAGGTTTTATTTATTACCAGCTATTTATATGGCGCACACATATTCCACAGCGCTTTACAGAGAATATTTGTCCATTCACATCAGTCAAAGGTTTGAAGATTAAGCCAAATGTGCCCAAGCATTGTTATCTTCAAAACCTTTGACTGATGTGAATGTACAAATATTCTCTGTAAAGAGCTGCGGAATGTGTGCGCGCTATATAAATAACTGCTAATAAATAATAAATAAAAACCTGGACGGTTAGGGTGCCTTGAGGACAGATTTGTCTAAAGCCAATAACAGACATAGAAGAACTGATGTGATCAGGATTCACTCATGGAATGTAGGCTACTGGTAGAAATAGAATACATACTATGGGGTAAATTTACTAAAGTGAGAGTTTTTAGAAACGAGTTTTAAAAGGGATGTTGCCCATAGGAACTAATCAGATTCTAGCTATTATCTTCTAGAATGTGCTAGTTAAATGTTAAATAGAATCTGATTGGTTGCTATGGGCAACATCATTTCTAAAACTCACTTCTAAAAACTCTCACTTTAGTAAATTTACCCCTATGAATCTACTGCTAATGCTATCTTGCTGTTGGGCATGGTGAAAAGATGTGAATGGAGAAGAGTGGATGTAGTTATCAATCCCAACATTGGAATCCCGGGAAGGGATTTAAGATAGGCGTCTAAAACACTGATGCATATCTTAATCCCAACCACAGAACGCCCAGGACACCAACCCTAACGAAGGTAAATCCGGGGCGCCTTTAGCGTTAGCCGTGGATGCGGGTGGGGGGGGGTGGGATTAGGATTAGGGAGTCTAGTGGAGTTAGGGTTAGGTTTGGAGGGGATTAGCATTAGGCACCCCCAGGAGAGATTAGGATTAGGGACCCTCCCGAGAGGGTTAGGCACTAGGGAGGGACTGGACAGTGGAGGGTTAGGGTACTTACCTGCCCCGGTCGGGATCTTCATCCTGTCGGGCATCCGTTGTCGGGATTTGAACCACCGGTATTTCAATACCATTCCAGAGAAGAGAATGGAAAACAAACACTAAAGACTAAGAGCATGGAAAGGGAAATGCACAACTGCTTTATGGGCAAACACACACACCAACCCAATAGCACTGAAAAGGGTTCGCAGCCGGAGGGCTGCTCTGAGTCTCCCATTGGGTTCAAAACAAAAGGCTTTAACTGTATGTATTAGGGACACAGGGGCCTATTCATCATCACTTTATTTTTACAATTGCAAGTGAAAATGTTCATAAAAAATTAAGTATTCAGGCCATTTATCAAGAAGGTAAAGCAGGAGATATCACAGATATCTCCTACTTACCTTCCTCTGGCGGAATGGCCCGCTGTCCCCATACACTAGTATCACAGATATCTCCTACTTACCTTCCTCTTGCGGAATGGCCCGCTGTCCCCATACACTAGTATCACAGATATCTCCTGCTTACCTTCATTTTGCGGAATGGTCCGCTGTCCCCATACACTAGAATACAATATTTTCAGAGCTTGAGTGCGGGAGCATTCGCCATCTTCAGATGGCGAATGCTCCCACTTGTTGATCGCAAACCCACTCCATCCCTATGGGAAGGAGGTCTGGGTTGCGAAGAGGAATCCTTTTGGATCCTTCCGCCCCTGTGTGGCTCCTTCCGCTGGACGCCGCAGCTCTTGTGCGCATGTGTGACCTGTAGTTAGAATGTTAATCATCGGGGTACGAACGGACCCCGATGATTAACATCAGGAATAGACCCCACAGGCACAACTAATGTGAACTTGCCAAAGCCATAAATATGGATAAAAACAAGCCATTACCTGAAGCTGCACTCGCAAAGGTCACAGAACTAGAACAAAATGTGAGGACAACCACATATGGCAGGATTTATCAAACTTCTACAGGAGAAAAGTGGATTATTGGTTTCTATGGGTATCTAAGAGGTAGGCAACCCTGTCACTGATGCCACTTTAGAAAGAGCCTTATAAGTCTGATTGGCAGAAGCAAGGTGGAAAGTGTAGGGTTTCCTAGCTAACAAGGCAAAACAATGTCCATAAGTTAGCCATGAGCCTGCCAACAGTCTAAAACTGGGTGCACACTATACAATATATTGGCAGATTTTATGATCCGCAACGATCATATAGTGTGTACCCCCAATTCATTGTTTGATGAATTGTGTACGTGTAGTCACATCTTCCCATCTGATGTGCTGCACAATAGATGTGACATAACATTCATACTGTAAAGATAAAAGGTGTAGTCGGATTGTGCAGTGTGTATGCGGACACAATATATCGTTATTGCATCAGCCTAGTGTATGATTGCTGGATCGTTTATAACTCGTGTGCTTGGAGTGCAATCTCCATTAATAAACAAGACTTTACAGCAAATAATGACTTCAAATGCCAGGGCAGTTTGGTGCCAGAGGAATGAAATGGTCGGCAAACAATGAACCTTTGGATGGACACATAGGCCCGTATTCAATTAATTTTGCGTGCGCGATAAAGTTTCGCCTGCCGGCGTTTACCTACATCGCGTATTTTAGCCACGGAAAGTTATCGCGTGCATACCCGCAATTCGCCCTATTCAATTCCAAAAGACACGAAAACGGAGACACGCGAAGTCAGAACAGGCGAAGAGTGGTGTCAGAATCGGGGAAATCAGCCTGAACGCCCCCAAAAAGATGTGGAAACATTTGGGATCAATGTAGTAGTGCCCGATTAGCCCTAATGAAACTGTTTGGGGTACTTGTTGATACAATTGCCTCTAATTAGCGTCTTTGCAGAAGTGGTGAAGAATAGCATTAAGCAGTTTTTTTTTGTGAAAATAAGTAGTCCAGTCAAATTTAGGGTACTTGAAAATGGGTGCTAGCATATTTAAAAGTCACTAAAGTGAAGTATGAAAAAATGCAAAACACGCACCTTAAGCAAGCACCTGCAATAAAAAAAAACAAAAAAAAACAAGAAAAAAAAACCACACACCTCACCCATACCCCCCAAAAGTGTATGTAACTACTTTTTAAGTTTGTACCCCCACTTTGCACTTTTTTGCCCCATTTTCAAAGTGCTTTTTTGGGGTGTTCCTCACTTTTTAAAAAATTTTTTTTACGCAGTTATCCTTTTGGGGGCTGTCCCAAGGGTGCTGAGTGGTTTCCCCACCTTTGCACCCCAAAATAGCGAATTTGCATTTTTTTTCTCCCCCTATTCATAGGCGAATCTTTTTCGCCTATTATATTGCATTTTCGCATACGTAAAAAGTGTTTGCAATTTAATACAGAGATAAGTTTCTGTCTGGCGAAAAGTCGCAATCAGCGATACTTTTTCGCGGATTCTGACTTTGCGCTTCTAATTGAATATGGGCTGTAAATGGAAGATGTAAGGTAAGAACAGATAACAAGACACACGCTACAACAATTTCACCATTTCATTTACAAGAATAGTGGCACCTTACGATTCAAACATGAGGCCATAAGACTTTGTTCCAAAACCTCTATGGACAACTAGCTGATCAAATACCTGATAGCAATGCGACCATTCATTTGATTATAGGATTGGCCTCCTAGTTGTCTATGGGCTATTATTGTATATTTATTAAAACATATTGTTCTTCATCTCTTCTATGGCTCAGTGAAGCCTGGCAGTGGTTGAAGTTATCATCATGGTCATGTTGTCTAACTGCATATGCACTGATTTATTATTATAATAGACTAGCTGAGGTACCCAGCATTGCCCAGGCTTAAATCTTTACGTTATTAAGTTTTATTATGTGATGTCGTCCAAATCCTTCCAGTGGAAGGCCCAGAACAGGCTCCCTGGGTCAAAGTTCTGCCCGGCGCACTCTGCTGTGAGGTCCGACCGGACCCCAACCACTCCATTAGGCATCCCAGACCAATTACCACCCCTCTGCGTCGTTTTCATCCAAATCCATCCAGGGGAATGTCCAGAACAGGCTCCCTGGGTCAAAGTTAAGCCCAGTACCCCGGGTCAAAGTTCTGCCCAGAGTACACCAACAGGAGGTCCAACTGGGACCTCAACCCCCTAGTATGTCTTCTGGGATCCAACGTTACCACTCTGTGAACTTTTCATCCAAATCCATCCAGTAGAAGGCTCAGTACAGGCTCTCCGGGTCAAAATTCTGCCCAGCGTACACCAACATGAGGTCCGATATAGAACAAAACACCCCTGCCTCATGTTGCTTTCATCCTAATCAGTCTAGGGGTGTCTGAATGTATAACTGGACAGACAGACAAACAGATCATTGAATTTTATATATAAAATTTATATAGCAACACTGTAGGAATATATTTAATTCACACCAGTCCCTGCTCATTTGGAGTTTATAGTCTAAATCATCGGATGCACACACTCTAGGGTTCATTTTAATCAGCTGTTATTTCACCCACCAGTATATTTTGGAAGGAAACTGGACCACATGGAGGAAAGCCATTTAAACATGACAACATGTAAACTCCACACAGATAGGGCCTTGGTTGGCAGAAAATGACAGCAATACTGCTCACAATTGTAGTATATTTATGAAAAGTAGGGGGACTTGGATCCTAACATTTCTGAGTTAGGATGAGCAATTCTCCAAGCTTTGAAAGTCATACATGTCCTGTCCACCTTTGGATAAAGAGAAGGACATGGCCTGCAGAAAAATGAGTCAAGTGAAGTCAATTGGCCAAGGTCCAAATCATACCTCTACATAGAGAAAGGAAGAGCAAGGACTCAGCTTCTGACCAGTTTTATCCATAAAGTACACAGAACAATATTACATTGGCAGAAGCATTAACCAACATAAAGCACATCAAATTCCTCTTATAACATTTCTGCTAGCTAGATAATGCCAGCAAGTTGTCAGCAGATCAGCAATCCCTGGCCTTGTAAACCTATTTTGTATTGTATCTAATAAACCAAATATCACAGGTATAAAAAACAAAACAAAAAACAAACAAACACACCAACAACACAGAAACAGTTTACTAACAAAAACTAACAAGGCAGCTAAATCCTTCTGCATGCAGGTATGTAAGTTACACGTGGAGAGGATTGGTCTGCTTGTGTCAAATACTAACAAGTTCTAAAGAAGTGAACATTTGCTGATACATATGGAAAAATCACAAATGCTCTTGATTGTGTCTAATGAAATTATGGGTCTAGGTGGCTCTCTTAATAAACAGGTGTTTGTCTTTAAAGAAGAAAAAAAACATGTCTGAAGCTATATCAATATGAAGATGAAGATCCCTAGATTATATTTAGGTCGCTGGGGAGATACAAAATACTGTGTGCAATATATTATATATATATATATATATTTAAATTGCACGCAGTATTATGTATCAGCCGTGATCTAATACTCATCTTAGCATATATAAAGATCAGTGACACATGTAGACTACAAGCAATCAGGCTACAAGTCACAGATAGCTGACATATTGGAAAATATATAAAGCACATGTTGTTATAACTTTACTTATTACACATTGTTCTATTCCAATAAAAAAAAGTTAAATAAAACAACCTTTTACACAAAGGGAAATATTTTTATAATTTCAAGAAAGAATTCCAAATGCTGACAACACCTTTGTATATTAACTTCCTAAACAACTTCACTATTGCTATGCTGCAAGTTCACACATATGATGTAATTAGTGGTATAACACAGTACAATTTTTTTTTTTATGCTGTCGGCACATGAAAGTATTGCTTACCTAAACCAGTGTGTAGCAAAACCAATTAGTATACAGGTCGAGTCTCCCATATCCAAATATTCCAAAATACGGAATAATTTTGGCATGACTACAATAATGAAACCTTTGATTTTTGATGGTTCGATGTACACAAACATTGTCTAAGGCATAAATGATTAAAAATATTGTATAAAATTACCATCAGGATGTGTGTATAAGGTGTATATGAAACATAAATTCATTTCATTTGTGTACAAACTTTGCTTGAGCCACAAAATTATTGAAAAGATTGTATAAAATGACCTGCAGGCTGTGTGTATAAGGTGTATATAACACATAAATGCATTCTGTGTGTATATTGGGGTCCCATTTCCAAGATATTTCATTATGAAATGCAAATATTCCAAAATACGGAATATTCCGTTATCCAAAATACCCCTGGTCCCAAGCATTTTGGATATGGGAGACTCAACCTGTAGTAACAATAATAATACACATATATGCATCTTCCTGCAGCCACACTCTTACCTGTGCTGTGAGGAATGATAGAGTTGGGTGCCATTGCAATGCATTCTGGGTAACTTTTTAGCACTGTCCAGGGTAAAATGTGGAATGGATTACATGCTAAGGGGTTGATTCAATTAGGTGCAAGTTGGGTTTCGAAGTTGATTTGGTATGTGGAGGTGTAAATGATGTGGGACATGTATGTGGAGGTATAAATGATGTGGGACAGGTATATGGAGGTGTTAATGATGTGGGACAGGTATGTGGAGGTGTAAATGATGTGGGACAGATATGTGGAGGTGTAAATGATGTGGGACAGGTATGTGGTATAAATGATGTGGGACCGGTATATGAAAGTGTAAATGATGTGGGACATGTATGTGGAGGTGTAAATGATGTGTGACTGGTATGTGGTATAAATGATGTGGGACAGGTATATGGAGGTGTAAATTATGTGGGACATGTATGTGGAGGTGTAAATGATGTGGGACATGTATGTGGAGGTGTAAATGATGTGGGACAGGTATGTGGTATAAATGATGTGGGACAGGTATGTGGAGGTGCAAATGATGTGGGACATGTATGTGGAGGTGTAAATGATGTGGGACAGGTATGTGGAGGTGTAAATGATGTGGGACATGTATATGGAGGTGTAAATGATGTGGGACAGGTATGTGGAGGTGTAAATGATGTGGGACAGGTATGTGGAGGTGTAAATGATGTGGGACAGGTATGTGGTGTAAATGATGTGGGACAGATATGTGGAGGTGTAAATGATGTGGGACAGATATGTGGAGGTGTAAATGATGTGGGACAGGTATGTGGAGGTGTACATGATGTGGGACAGGTATGTGGAGGTGTACATGATGTGGGACAGGTATGTGGAGGTGTACATGATGTGGGACAGGTATGTGGAGGTGTAAATGATGAGGGACAGGTATGTGGAGTTGTTTTATTGATGGGAGAGAGGTTATGGAACTCACAGATGAGAGGTAAAAGTGTTTATTCCAACTTTTCACAAAACTTGTGTAAAAAAAACCATTAAAAATTACTATACAGACATTTTCTGTACCCCCAAAATGCTGGAAAGACTTTAATTTTATGAATAACACATGCTTGCTGTCATTTTTTCAACCACTAATAAAAAGTCCAAAAGTCAGCCATTTGACACTATTAAGAACTGCCAGTACTTTCCTTATGGCCACTTACAGCCTTCTACAGTATATGGTCCTACTATCTAAGTTGTCAATCTTTGGGGTCCAGTATGGTTTTCCCACTTTTTCATGCACTTCTCCCAGGTCGCTTTAAAAAAAAAAAAATTCACAAAACCTCACAGCAAGTACTGCGAATTGGCATTTATAATTGTATCTCGCATATCTAGGGTGCTCACATTCATGCGATAAATGTGCGTTGCATGATACAAACTCGCATCTAATTGAATTGACCCCTACGGTTGACTGCCTGAACCATGAAAATGTGTTTTTGTTAGGTCAACCATTTAAAATATGTTGCATGGCTTCATTATAAAGATGTGTGCACATGACTGTTGTCACATTATTATTTGGGATGTTTATTAAATGCGTTGTAAAAAAAAAGAAGAGGCACGGATGTACGGGCATAGCAGAGTTAGGCATGTCCATCCTTGGAAATGTTTTTTTTGTTTGACAGAGAAAGCTGCCAGTCTTGCTGACAGAGCTTCCAGGTAATTAGAGAGAGCTGCCAGCACAGAGGGGAATCCACCTTTTTCATAGATCACTACAAGCTACCAGGGGGAGTAAATGGCCCAGGTTTAGAACACAGGTACAGAGAAAGTCCACGTCCAATCCAGAACCATTCCAGATGTTTGCAGAACATCCTGTTCCATTGCAATTGTTCCAGGTGTCTGCAATTACTATTGCTGCTACATTACAGCTTATAATAGAGTCACTGGAAATTGATACACGCTTTTGATCCATGTTTTAAGGGAATGGGCAGTGCCAGATTAAGGTCCACATGGGCCTGGAGCTGAAATTTAGAAAGGACCTATTGTATACATGCCTACTCTCCCGGGAATCACGAGAAGCTCACGATTTTTCGGGCAACCCCCCGCACCCCCGCCCACTTCCTAGTGAAGTGGGTAGGATGGGGAGATTTCATCTGGAATTTTCAGGTCCGTAGGGAAGGGGCGGGGCTAACTGGTGCAAATCGTCGTCATTTAGCCCCGCCCCCTCCTCACGGACCCGCAAATCGCTGGGGGGGGTGTTTCTGTAAAGGGGCGGGGCCTAATGCAGTCTATAGTCTGGTACCACCCCCCCCTGAAGAGGAGAACAGCAGGTCCCCACCTGCTGCTCCTGGAAAGCTGCACAGGAATGTCAGCAAGTATGGCCTATTGTGTGTTGCCCCAATGAGTTTGACCAGCATGGCGGGGTGTGGTCGGCCGAAAGGCAATTGTTTAAGTAAAGAACATCACCTCCTGAGCACAGATGGATGTACTGTGCCCTCATTGGGTGCTCATAATCAACATTGTGGGCAATAAACCCTCATGGTAACTATGATGAGCACCCCGATATAATAAACATTCATGGAAATGTGGAAGGCTGTGCTGGGATCACGTGTTTGATCCCAGCATCAGCCGAGGTGCAGGGGCAGGCAGAGGGGATGTGTCCTCTGCGGGACACATCCATTGCCGGTGCTGGGACAGTAATGTCCCTAGCGTCGGTGCAGACACCGCGGGCACCTGGTGAAGGGACCGCCTGGTCCCTTTCATCAGTGCCGGCGGTACTGTGGCGCCGGAAGAAGCTTGGCTCCGGGCGCAAGCTCAGCGGAGCTTGGCGCCTGGCAGCCAAGAAGCGGCGGGTAGCCGGCGCTGGGACAGAGTACCTGCTCCCAGCGCCGGTCAGGCGTTGGGCGCGGCAGTCAGTGCGGCGGGTGTTTGGCTCTCTCGCGGGCCAGCAGCCAATCAGAGGTGGACGCGACGAGCCAATCGCGGCTCGCCACGTCATAGCCCCGCCCACTCGCGCCATCTTGTATTAGACGGCACCGAGCGGGAAAAGTTAGTTCGGCGGCGGAGAGGGAGGAGAGAAGACCTCCCGAAGAGCGGAGGATCGGCGCGGCAACAGGGGCGGCGGAAGAGGCCAGAAGACGCCACTGTCAAGGAAGAAGACAGGCGGCGCCGCTAGCCAGGATGGCCAAGCGGCCGAAGAATGCGGCTGAGGACCGGAGAGGACTGCGGGGGAGGGAAGTGAAATAGCGTCACGAAGTTCCCCCCCGTAGCCTCTTCCAACGTCGCAGGTAGGCCCTCCGTGAGGCCCACCATATACCCCCTCCCTAGACCGCCAGGGTTGTCGGGCGCTAGGCCCGTGGAGCATTGTCGGGCACTAGGCCCGTGGGCAATTAGTCGGGCACAAGGCCCGGGGCACAGTAGCGGGCATTAGGCCCCATAAAAGGATCCCCTCTTAATTAGGTATAAGTGGCCTGGGTACTAGGCCCAGGTCACTACTCAATAAAGTAGGCGGGCACCAGGCCCGTGGCCATAAATCAGGCATAGGCCTGTACCCATACAGGAGGGCACTAGGCCCTATATATGAGCCCCACAGATAGGCAGGCAAATAGGCCTGAGCCCCATAAAATGTGGTCTGGGCATTAGGCCCAGACCACTACCAGAGCCCACCGTTTGGCAGGCACCTAGGCCTGAGCCGCAGGTAAGACCCTGGGCGTTAGGCCCAGAGCCCATTAGCTGCAGCGCTAACATAGAGAGGCGGATGAGAGGTGTGAGCAGTGGTGGAGAGCTGTACGGCTTCCACCCATGAGGTAGTGGTTTCCCCAGTCACCGAGAAGAGGAGCTGGCCAGCTCTGGATAGGTAGCAGACATTTAAAGGGACAGCACCGTGTTTTGCTCTTGTATATTTAGTCTGTGATTGGTGTTCCGTGCAGGGCAAAAGTTTAGTTGTTGTTATATCTGTCGCACTACACACACTGTAGGTTGAGGGTGATGCCGTTTTAGTATGTGTAGTTGCTTGACATAGGTTTAGGCCCTGCACGGCTGTGTTGTGTATCTCCTTACAGGGACCTGTAGGCGAGTGAGCGGACGAAGAGCAAGTGTGGACACGGTGAGGAATATCTGTGTGTACTGTCTCTCCTTGTTTGTTTGTCACTATCTATCTCTCCTTCCTTCTGGGCGGACGGTGATCCTTGCAACCCGGTGCAAGGACGGATCTTCACCTGGTGCGTGAGTACCGATAGGTGAAAATTCGGGATCTGAGGCCAAAAGTGCCAATGATGATCTTCACTTAAAACCTGAATTTATCCCCCGGTTCGGTAGGGCGCGTCGGTCGACGTGAGGAAGGACGGTACTCACCTCGTCTCCTTCCCCCTAGGTCATCGTGTCCGTGTTCTATTTGGAGGTTCCAGGACCGTCTGCTCAACACACGGCCTGAAGGTGAGAGGGTGCGACGCAAGGTAAGTAACAGACGTACACCTGCACGGCAGCAGGCTTTGCACCGCACCCACCCCTCACAGAAACACCAGACACCACCGGAGACCACTGCAAATGCAGCGTGGCATCTCATATGATACATTGGGGGGAAATTCAATAGATTTTTTGGGCATCTTAAGTAATGGGTGTCTACCAGAGCAATTCAATTAATCTGTAAATATAGCATGTCAAATAGCTCGGGGCGGCGGCCTGTGCATTGCATGGCAATGCAGCATTCCATATGTTGATTGACTCGGCGCAGCGGCCTGAAACATATCTGTAAGTGCAGCAAGGAACACCCACATTGCACAGCAGCCGGCAAATACAGTGTTAAAACAGCGTACAACTATCACAGCACGCTAGCCAACAGAGACCCAAGTAAGGAAATGATTAAATAAATAAGCAAATCTCACAGCAGGCGACAGGGTTATGCCAACGTTTCAGAACATTTTAGTGTTTTCCTCAAGGATACAGAGTTGTACGATATTGCCGTCACTCCTGCAAATGTGTACGCAGAGGATCTGTGAAAATACGCTAATGCCGCAGCTTCTATGATATGTATTGAAACGCCCATCTGCGGCTTTGTAAATCCAAGCGCCTGCGTCCACAGATCCTTCGATTATCAGCTTTCAAGTAACCCTATGGCTGTACAGAATGTTCAGAATGGCTGCCTGAACTGAGATGCCAATGTTTTTTCGTAAGGGAACACAATCGCAGGCTCAACCCTTCTCGAAAATGGCTGTGACACATCTGCAATTTTGCCGCCACTCCCTGTTACCTCCCCCAAAAGGTCCTTGCCTGTCAATCACACTGCGGGTAAAAAGTTACTCCGAGCGACTACAGTAGTGAACTTTGACCTGCGCGCCGTGTGACTTAGAAGCATGCGCAGATGGCCGATAATTGCGCAACTGCATAAATATCGGCATAGCGTACAGATCTGAATCAGGTCCACAGTACAGAAAACACACTCACCTTAAATAATCTTCACCCATGTGCTGAGATGCTGTACTGGCCAGAAACAAATGCGGCTGGACGGCGTCATCACTATGTGTCAGTTTCTGGCTGGTATATATATATATATATACAGTATATATATACTGTACATACCTCCCAACTGTCCCGCATCCAGTGAGACAGTCCCGTTTTTCTGGGACTGTCCCGCTGTCCCACCTGCGGGCCGCAGTGTCCCGCGGTGGGGGGTAAGTTGGGGAGAGCACAAACCGCAGCGGGTGTGTAGGAGGAAAACAGATGCCATGCTCATGCGCACGGCATGTTCTCTTGTGTGCGGACTGCCTGGGGGCTGCCCAGCATCTCGGAGAGTGCTGACCACGCCCCCAAAGTTACGAAAACGGCGGAAGCCTAGAGGCTCCGCCCCATTTTCCATAGACTCCACCCCTTATTGCACAATCCTTAGGATCTTAAAATGTTGGGAGGTATGCATTGCATATATATTATATATATATAAATATATATATATATATATATATATATATACACACACACACACATTTAAACAGATATGCATATATGTGAATACATATATACCCTTACACATATACAGTATGCATACATATATACACACTGTGTATATATACAGTGTATGTATATATATATATATATATATATATAGAGGGGCACTCACCAGCTTTCCGCACATAAAGGTTTCAATTTTTAATCCTCACAGATACAAATATCATCTCACAAATGTCGTCTCAACGTTTCGGTCCTACATGGACCTTCTTCAGGAGATATAGCAATACATCAAGTACATCAGTGAACAACCAATCCTTTAGAGATCCTATATTGCACACAGACGTACCACATAATCCACGAATACATGAAACTGGTTCAAACTAAATATATTAAAATATTATACCTCTTACGGTGGCACTGTCTGAGGCTTAGATTGAAGGGAAGGACACCCTGATCAGCAGCCAGGAGGATACCCGATTAGCAGCCAACACAGGACGACTGACACCTAGATGTCACGACAGCCAGTCACACTGCCGCGGCACCTTCACGGAGCTGAGGTCGGGCTTGCAGGGGCAAATGCAGGATTTTTAAGGGGGGGGTTCTAGTTTGTTTTTATATATATATATATATATACACACTGACATATATATGTATATATATATATATATATATAATATATACAGTATATATATATTTATGTGTGTGTAATACCTCACTATGTAAAGTATTATGTCTTGATACTGTACAGCACGCTACAGCACATGTGGGTGCCATTACACAGGCATAGCACAATTTCCAGCAGCCTCTGCAGCTGCTGAAGAGGTCACATGGGCAGCGTCAGGTGGTCAGACATGTGACAGTTGGTCAGTGCAGAGCTGAGTTAATGAACCTGGAGAGCAGAGCGATGCTGCGAGGAGGCACTGAGGATGGCGTTTTCCTGGTGAGGCACCTGAAGTGGAGGGTCTGTGTCTCCCAGTGCCCCTGTCAGAGGTTGGTCGCAGTGTGAAACCAGCTCAGAGGAGAAACATTTACCTCAAAATCAGAAGGGAGGTACAGTACTGAGGTGCTGCTAATTACCTGACAGCTCAGGTGACAGTTTTCCAGCACCCAGGGACAGACTGAGCACTATGCAGGGAAGTGCTGACTCCTATCCAAGCACAGACTGCAGAGAAGGGAGTCAGATAAAATCTCCTCCTATATGTACATGGGTTATCAGTACTGTCCATAGCAAGGAAGGAATGGGTATTAAGTCCCGGCGGCTGATCAGCCGCTGGTTAATATCCCGACGCCAGCAGCCCATAGGGAGAAGATCCTGACAGGGCAGGTAAGTACCATATCCCTACCACCCCCCTAACCCTTCCTTAGTGGTGCCTAACCCTAACCTGCCCCCGGGGGTGCCTAAACCTAACCCTCCCCCCTAACCTAGCCGCCCTAGACTCCCTAAACCTAACCCTCCCCCCCTGAGGCTAACGCTAAGGGTACTCCGGACTTACCTCGTTTGGGCTGACGTCCTGGGCGTTCCAGTGTCGGGATTAAGATAGGCGACTGTATTTTGACGCCTATCTTGAATCCCTTGCTGGGATTCCAATGTCAGAAGCAGCTAGTTACACAATCATCTCCTGACTTATTGTGGCAGAGATAA